>JARGCU010000010.1:11521071-12760000 GCA_029227775.1 Morpho helenor | reverse complement strand
CGAGGTGTCGTAAAATACGACTAAGATAAGTTGACGTTAGGCAGGCGGCCGGTCGTAAAACGCAGCCAAATCATGCACATCATGTTTATAACATGTTGTGCCGACCCTACTTAGAGTGGGATAAGGGCAGGAGGATGATGATGACATATTAATATGTCACGTCACGTGATTTAATGGCTTAGTTAGTAGAGTGTCTAGTGTCTGTGTTTAGGTGTCTATATGTCTATCACAGTTTTAATTTAATATAAACATATGGAACTTTCCAAAACTTTCATAAATGAAAATTAACTTAACTGACGTGTATTTTTATAGAAAATGAAATTAAATTTTATTTTAAATTATACCTCCACAGACAAGATATTTATCTACAAATTCAAATCTTTATTATAATTTTAGCCTAACTAAATTTAAATATAACAGCTCGTTGCAACATTTATCAAGGTTAAATTCATAATGAAAATAAATTCTACGGCTTTCACAGTAAGTCAATACCGATGGATAAAAAAATTATCACTTAAGTTTTGAGCTTGAAACGACTTTACATACGTAATGCTTTTAATTACATATTCAAATTCAAAATATTCTTTATTCAAATAAACTTGTAAACAAGTGCTTTTGAATCGTAAACACTACTGCTGGTTCGGAAAGCTGTTCCTACCGAGATGAGCCAGCAAGAAACTCGGCGGTTGATCTTTTAAAAATACAATTCTTAATATTAGTTAAATTTAATCGTTTCTATCTTGTACAGGGTTGAACAATATCTATCCACTCATTCTTATCGTCTAAATAATATAAAAACACTTACTCCAAAGCAAACTTCTGCTAATAAAAGCTCCATAACGAAACCTTAATAACACGTCACTATATACTCGTAACACGTGTTAGTTACAAGTAAATTTAAGACTGTGTGTTAGAGAAAATAATACACTGTAATACCGAAGGCTGGAGTCATGGTTAAGACGGGCACCCTCACTGATATCTCTCCACTAAGTGCAAGCTACGCAAGGCCGATCGATTATACTTTCCCTTCGGTATGCACCTGAAGTTAGGGGGATTGCGTGCCCGCGTGCTTAACTTGAATGTGATTTTCCTGGCTATATATTTTTCAATGAAGTAATATATATAACAAGTACCCGCATCTTAAGTGTTTATGTACCTTTAATATTGCAATGACTTTTTTTCTCTATTCGCTAAAGAAAAGTGGAATTTATTTGTCGTCTATACTATGCTACTATTTATATTGGAAGGGAAAATCGATTTAGCTAGGTTTTATTTTAAAAAGTCATGATTGGGTAACGGGCGGTCTCGAATTCTGAATTCTAGGATCGATTCCAGATAAAATCTTTTTATTAATTTTTTAATTGCATTTTTTATATATTTAAAAATTACCAACGACCCAACGGATCATGAAAGGGTAAAAGACAGACACATTACAAATATAAAAGAGAACAAACTCAGAAGTTTAATTATGCTTTTAAGGCTGTAATATTTGTCTTTCTTCATACATTGAAGCTACAGTAATCGCTGAGTTAATTATAATTGACATTACGGTACTAACTATATGCTGCTAACGACTTTTACATCGTCACCAAGCTATGACAATGACCAAAAATACAAAAAAAAGAAGATAAAGAAACTTAGATTACAGATGTACCGGTACTGTAATAAAATTTTACTGTAGTAAAATGCGAAAAAGTCTTATCGCGCTATCGTGATTTCTTCTTTGGGTGGAATAGTCCAGAATAGGAGCTGACCACCCGTCCTGCAACGACGGGTGTCCCCGCAATTAGATAGATCGTGATTTCTTTCCAGACAATTCTTTGAGAGACAGTTTGATGTTACTTACCATAGCCTTTGCTTCATGGCTGTAACCGCACCGAGCAACCAGTAAAATAAAAAAATGGCTCACTAATATAAAATTCATATAACCCAAGTAACAAACAAATATGACGCACACAGACCCTTGAATTGTAAGATCGGTTAAAAATTCAAGGGTAGAGCAGACTTAGTACTTGAAAGCGTTCCTCCCCTATGTCTCAACGGAGGGTAACAAGACTCTTTCATTACTATACAGAGAAGCTACATGTAGAAATGTTACTTTTATACAGAAAAGCTACATGTAAAATGTCTGGCTATTTCTTATTAATCTAAAATATATGCAATTTTGATACATTTATATACACATAAATTCGATCATTTGATTAACGACTTGTTTTAGAATATATCCAGAAAAATATAAAGATGCTACTAATATTATAAATAGGATTTGACTGTCTGTATGTCATATTTACAATCGATCAATGTTAATATAATTTGGCATGATTAAAGCTTATATACCGGGCTAACATATATTTTAAAAATTGAGTGTAGTTTATGTATAGGAACCGGCTATACTCACGTCTTATTCTGTAGGGTTAGCCCGACTTGTTGAAAGCCCATCCAGGGCTCTTATTCATAAGCTTTTTTATGGGATTATCGCGGCAGATTAAATTAAAAATAATTAAGGACATTTTGACGTTGTAAGTTGACGTGAACTAAGTCACCGGTACGCCCTCTTGGAATAAAATGGAAATGATGTTGTTTGAATTAGACGGTCGTAAAAGACTCATTAGTTCGTCTGCAAACTGAACCGTGGATAGGATCTAACATTACGACACTAGGTCATGTAGGTTATTTATAGATCGACAGATCGAGTTAATTTTAGTCTAGAAAATAATTTTAAAATTTTGTCAATGACATTAATAAAGCAAGTCAAGTTAAAAAGCTTCAAAGTAAATTTAATGTCCTTGCTGTTAACCGTTTAGAAGCTCCTTTATCTGGAACCAATACTGGCAGCAGCATCAGATTATACTTATCATAAAAGACCGTTTCCATAATACTTATAGAAACGGCTCCAACGATTTTCCTGAAATTCAGCATATAGGTTTCGAACCCACCTGGGGCACTTATTCATGAGTACTTTACACGACGTTATTGCGGCGGGAACTGCGTGCGGGCTAACCCGATAAAATAAGACATGAGTATATCCGGTTCTATACATTAATTATGAATACTACTCGCGATATCATCATCTTCCTGCCCTTATCCCACTCTAAGTGGGATCGGCACATGCTATAAACATGCTGTCACATAATTTGGCTGCGTTTTTACGACCGGCCGCCTGCCTGACGTCAACTTACCTCTGTCGTATTTTACGACACTTGGGTAAGAAAGAGGGTGGTCTATTCTACTAAACCGAATACCACACGGTGGGTCAACTAACTTACCTTAGTCGCCTTTTACGACACCTCGGTAAGAAATAAGGTTGGTCTATTCTACTCAGCCGGATACAACACGGCGGGTCGACTTACCTTAGTTGCCTTTTACGACACCTCGGTAAGAAATGAGGGTGGTACTATTCTACTCAGCCGGATACAACACGGCGGGTCGACTTACCTTAGTCGCCTTTTACGACACCTCGGTAAGAAATGAGGGTGGTACTAGTCTATTCAGCCGGATACCACACGGCGTATGAAAAATACTCACGATAGTTTAAATTTAAAAAAGCGGCGTATATTTCACAGATCTGTGTAAAATAGCTGGTTACATGACACAGTTGCATACAATGAGCCTATTTTCATCATCCATCACATTAGCGGGGAAGGCTGGAGCGGTGATGTTCAGGGTGTAGTGCAATCCCCCCGAGGGAGGCGGGAGGCCGTAGTAGGAATATCCTTCACCCCGCTAGGTCAGGGTTAACGGTGCCCCCGAGCCGGGTGCCAACCTTCGACCTTGCTTCCTATGCGAGTACTGCACAACCCTTGCACGTTGCAAATATAGTAGAGGAGTCTTGCGATTTCATTTACGTAATACATAAAATGTTTCAAGCAACATTTCAGATTCTATATATCTATTTATTATTGTTTTATTCGCAAATCAAATAAGAAAGAAAGATTGACTATTACTGAAAATTATACTGAAAAGTTACTTAAAGATGCGTTTGTCGTAGTGTTTATTTACTTATTTCTTTCTTTTCATACATATAGTTAGAAAAGAGAAAGAGTTTTTTTTTTCGTTTTGACTATATGCTGTTAGCCCTAACGGCTTTTACGGCGTCACCGGGCGGAACGGGCGAGCGCAGAAGCATCGTCGAAGTTGCGAAATGCGGAGAGTAGAGCGCAGTAGCTCTACTAGCGTCGGGGAACGTCGTCCTAAGGGAGTCGTTCCGGCCTCAGGAGGCTGTGAGGCCGGAAAAAGAAAAAGTAAAAGCACATGTATAACCATTGAGTAACAGAAGGAAAAGGACGAGAATTGAAGAAAAAAGAGAATACCGATAATACAGAGCAAAATAAAAAGTTTATATAAATTGAACTATTTAATCTATTAATCAATTTTGGTAAAATAAATAGATGAAAAGATGCTACTAATATATAATTACTTATGACAAATATTTTCTAGTCTGTAACTTAAATACCGAAAGGGAAGGAGATTTAGTAATAATGAACTTCTAGTGTTATGTATTGTATACATTTTCAATGCAATTCTGGTATTTTAGTACATCTGGTATTTCAAGTATTTTAAACAGTAGTATATAATTGTTATATGCAGCTTAGTTTAAAGTAAAACCTACCAATCCGCATTGGAGCAACATGGTGGGTTAAAGCCCTAACCTTTCTTTTCAAAAACAAGTAGAGAGGAGAACTTTTCTTTATAGTGTAATAGTAGCAGGCCGTTAAATAATATTAATAAATCATTTATGCAGATAACAAAGAAAACAAGAATAAGGAATATAGTAAGAAAGACTAAAATAAGTCAGTGGCGTGTTAATTAATAACACGCCACTGTTAGTTGCCACTCTTAGTTTAAGATATAGTTTAATTTTTATGTTTAGGTTAAAATTAAGTGGCTTATTAGTCTCAGTACCTGTACTAAAAAAACTTTAAAAAAATATATAAAAAATATTGGGTAGGTAGGGCTCAATCCTAGGTATTTTCATTTCTCGAGGCCGCCCGTTCCGCGAATAAACTACGCTGACTTGACAATTTACGGCAAAATAGTGTTTTATATTAAATTTAAATGTAATAATTTTTTATGCCCAAAAATAGGGATAGATTTTTTTTAAATAAAACCTAGCTAGATCGATTATTATCCCCCAAAACCTCCTGCATGCTGAATTTCAAGAAAATCATTGCAGCCGTTTCCGAGATTCAGAAAATATATGTATATATACATACCAGATTAACTCATTTAAATATTAAAGATGTAACTTCAATAAAGTATTTCCATTGTAAATGTACTTTATAATAGGAAAAAAAAATATAAGAATGGGTTTACAGCTCAGCGTACGAGTATGTCTCTAAAACTCGACGTTGATATTCTGCTGTGACCTGATAATGTAGTATGACATCAGTGTGATGGATTCATAATAGATAATACACTATAATATAAGATAGAATAGACAATTATAAACAAGATAAGAATAGACAAGATAGTAATGACTGAATGTAACTAGTTAAAAGTATTATTTTGAAATGAGCAGCCGCCGAGTTTCTTGCTGGCTCGTCTCGGTAGGAACAGCTTTCCGAACTAGCAATGAGTTGACGATTCCAAAGCGCTTGTTTACAAGTTCACTTGAATAAAGTAAATTAAATACCTATTCTAATTTGAATATTACCTATTTATTTATTTATATATTTTTATACATATAGTTATAAAAGAGAACGAAAAAGTAAAAGAAGCACATGTATAAAGGCGGACTTATCACTAAAAGGGATTTCTTCCAGTCAATTTTGAGTAACAGAAAAAAGAACGAGAATTGAAGAAGAAAGAGAATACGGGTAATATAGAGAAAAAGAAAAAGTTAAATACCAAAGAAAGTATATTATTTATTAAAGTGACCGAATTCATAAAAGTTGTTATCTGACAAATCCCAATAGAGCGTAGCTTAACGCCTACCAAACTCGTAAGTGTTAAAGGGAACATATAACATGGAAGAGCAAGAAAACACTAGCTTTTTAATGATGTAGTGTGATGTTACTTTGTATTATAAAATAACATAAAAAAACACTTAATATTACGTAATAAAATGCACTACCAGTCTTGACATACGAGTTGGTGAGAAACAAATAGAACGATTATGTTTCCCGTTAACAACCATCTTAGTGGAAATTGGGTCGGTCAATAACAACATCTCGTTATATGGACATTATAAATATCTCTACTGTTCATATGTCTAGTACACTGTGAGTAGATGAAATTTGGCAGATGGGTTTAGTATATGTTTCATTTATGTGGAGAGAAAACATGTTGAATAAATGCAACATGCATAGAGAACTTATGTATTCTGCTATTATAATTGGAACAGAGTGAAGTATTGTATTGTATTGTATTGTATAATTATGTCGTAATCTTTAATTACATAAGTAATTAAATATTACGACAAAATTACTATTAGTAATTATGTAACGTAAAATTTAACCCTTTGTCAATAAATATGTAGCTTAATTAATTATTTTCACGATTTCTTCGATAATAATAATAATAATCGTTTATTGCTTGAAATAAGGTACATTAGATAGATAATAATAACCGTTTCTCTTATTTCGCAAAAAATGGCATACACATTAAGATATTAAAAATAAATTAAAAGTTAAAAATTAAAATTTATTGTTAAAATTAATATGAATAATACAAAAATAAATAGCTATAGTTTGTGTATATTCCTTTATTGTCAACTAGAGATCATTAGAATTTAAAAAATCTTTGACTGCATAATAACAAAATTATAACTCATATTTATTACAAGTAAGCAATAAACTATCTGATATCTTTATAACGAGGTCTTAGTTATAACCGTATTTTAGTAAGATTCGTGTTATTAGTTTGACTGATACGAACAAATCAATATAACTTATCTAACACTAATATGACTTTCAATAACGCGATAAGATAACGAATGTGTATGTAATTTTTTGGCAGCGATCAATAAAATAAGCATGAGTGCCCGAAAACAAAGAGTTAAACGGACATGCGTATCCAATACTCGAAACCCCAAGTGGCCTAAAACAAAGTGTTCCTATGACAACCTTATGACTATCCTATTAGGGTGGATAATTCACGGTCTTACAAGACGAATCTATGGTATACGATAAGAGTTCGTCATACGCTTTTATTGGGTTGCAAATCGTTTGTCTGTATTGCGTTCTATTTGTACATTCGAAATTGTATTGTTGGTAGTGGTAATAATGGTGATATTTGCTTGTGTTTAAGCGTTTGGGTGTTGGGTCGATAAAAGCGGGTCGATAGAGGGCCGCCCAAGAGCGTCGCGGTGCCCGTGCATCGGACGCCGCGTGCCGCTACACAAGCTATATTGTGCCTTTGACGTTTGCGAACGTATTTGCCGATTTCACGATTAACATGTTTATTGCATACCTTTTGTCAACAATGAGCGAGAATAATTCCGTTTTAAAATTGCGTATTAGGATTCCTTTGGAAATTTTAGGCTACATAAAGGTAATGAAAACCCCTCTTTTCTTATCGAGGTCTCGTAAAAGGCAACTAAGGTAAATCGAACTGCCGTGTGGTATCCGGCTGAGTAGAATAGTACCACCCTCTTTTCTTACCGAGGTGTCGTAAAAGGCGACTAAGGTAAGTTGACCCACCGTGTGGTATCCGGTTTAGTAGAATAGACCACCCTCTTTCTTATCGAAGTGTCGTAAAATACGACTAAGATAAGTTGACGTCAGGCAGGCGGCCGGTGGTAAAAACGCAGCCAAATTATGTGACAGCATGTTTATAACATGTTGTGCCGACCCCACTTAGAGTGGGATAAGGTGGGCCAACTTAACTTAGTCGCTTTTTACGACACCTTGGTATGAAATAAGGGTGGTTCTATTCTATTCAGGTGAATACCACATGGCGGGTAGACTTACCTTATTCGCCTTTTACGACACCTCGATAAGAAATGAGGGTGGTTCTATTCTATTCAGCCGGATACCACACGGCGGGTCGACTTACCTTATTTGCCTTTTACGACACATCACATAAAAATACTTTTAATAGAATAAAGAAATATTCAATGAAATAAATTTATTTTAAATCGTTAGATAACTTTTTTGCGTTTCAATTATAAAATATACTGCTCTGTTAGTTTTCACAAAGAAAGCCGTAGCAACTTTCATTTACCGTGAGATGAATTCCAAAGAACTTTATTCCATTATTCATATCTCCCCAGTTTATAAAAGACTTTGGAAGGTTATTTCATAAAAGACTTTATAGCAGCTATGTAATATTATTGATAATGACACGATTGTTATCATATTATAAGAATAATATTTAATATTTAAATGAGTTAATCTTGTATAATAATAACCTGGTTAATTTTTTCAAAATAACAAAAAGAAAAAAATATTGGGTATAGGGCTCGATCCTAGGTATTTTCATTTCTCGAGACCGACCGTTCCCCGAATAAGCTACGTTAAAATGACAATAACGGCAAAAACAGTGTTTTATATTAAATTTAAATGTTCGTAATTTTTTTATGCCCTTAATTATGCCATGTTAATATTAAACATAATACCTAATATATAATCTGTAAACGCCGTGTGGTATCCGGCTGAGTAGAATAGACCAACCTCATTTCTTACCGAGGTGTCGTAAAAGGTGACTAAGGTAAGTCGACCCGCCGTGTGGTATCCGGTTTAGTGGAATAGACCACCCTCTTTCTTATCGACGTGCCGTAGAATACGACTGAGGTAAGTTGACGTCAGGCAGGCAGCCGGTCGTAAAAACGCAGCCAAATCATGTGACAGCATGTTTATAACATGTTGTGCCGACCCCACTTAGAGTGGGATAAGGGCAGGAAGATGATGAATATATAATCTAACTTATAGATTATATATATAAAAATCTCGTTACAGATGTTTTAAATATGACATCTAGACGTGATCTGCATTTTGCATCTCTGCTATTTGGCATAGTTTTATCAGGGAAACCAGAATATCTATTTAACAAAATTAGATGGTTTAAGGATTATGGCTCGTGCAGAATACGGTCGTCTGCTTGGCGTATGATTACGCCGCATCATAGAACCATGGCATTTCGTGGAAGTTTTAGGTTTGCGTCAACGAAATGTTGGAATTCTCTTCCACCACCGATTCGAAACCTACGAACGGTAAATACATTTAAAATTCATTATAAAGCTCACTTACTGGCAACCCAATAACGCAAACCTAAAAAAAATAATTATTATGATATTAATAATAGTAATAAATAACCTTAGAATAGCGGAATAATAGATTTTTATATTTCTTGTTATATGTTTATTTATAGAAACGTTAAATTTAATAGGTATAAATTTTGTTAAGTTTAGGGTATATTAATATTGTTTTATTATAGTTGTATTGTGTTTTATATTAGTAAATTCTATATGTGTATTAGGATATGTATTAGGATAGTCCGTGGTAACCTAGGGTGCCACCTGAAAATCAGCGTTGCAGTATTTTATATAAGATGCTGCAACTTATTGCTGAGGTGGCTGCCCTTTGACCACGTAGTTTGTAAGTTTTTTATTTTTTTATTTATTAAACTTTGTACCTTTTAATTTCTTTGTGGTCAATAAAACTTGATTTATTTATTTATTTATGTTAATTCTGAACAGTTTTCTTGAGGATTAGCTTAGCAATAACATGAGCCAATTTCCAGATAATGAGATAACATCTGAAGAAGATTATGTATTACAGCACCATAATACTATACTCTTTTACGTATTAAATCCATTAATATGATCACGTTATCTTATCTAATCGTTTGCCATTTTTATAACTATATATCGCAATTACGATGATAAGCAATGTGATAATGTTATAAAAGTATTACGTTACTTTTAGAACGATAAATTCATTTATAGGATTTATTAAAATAAGTACATCATGATTATTCACTTTTTTGTTGTTTACTTTATTATAAATACTAATAGCATAAATACGAAAGTTTGTTTGTCTGTCTTTCACGGTTAAATTGTTGGACTGATATTACTTCTTAAATTTGGCATAATTAAAGTGTATTTTTTAATCGTATAGCGTTTATATTGAAGGACTATAAGCGTTAATTAATAGTAAAAAAAACCCAAATATAATAGAGATGTTAAATATAATATAATAATAATAAAAAAATGTATACAATAATAATAATTTAAGTATATACACTATACAGGATATAAAATTCCCATTTTCATATATTTCTGTTTAAAAAATTCGCAAAACCTAATTAAAATAATTAAAATACGTAATTTTAATATTCAAAATTTAAATTCTGAAAATTGATTTTTAATTTTAACATTATCATTTTTAATTATGGTATAAACAATTTAATTTAAATTAAGTTTTAAATTCATTTTAATGTAAATTGTTTATTTAAATTGTTAACTGTTAAAATTTTAGTGGAAATTTTGTTGGTATTACTAAACTTAAGTTTTTTGTTAATTATGTAATACTAGCTTATACCCGTAACTTTGTTCGCGTGGACTGTTGTGGCGTGAGGTTGAAAATAAATGGCGGTTTTTAATGTCATCCTATCCCTGTAGTATTAACAGGATTTCTTTAGCCTATTATTATACTGTATCCCCGTGAATAAGAAATGATTGTACCAAATTTAATTGATATTGGTTCAGCCGATTCACGCTAAAAGAGTAACAAACATATATACACATATTCACAAACTTTCGCATTTGTAATGCGAGTATAATAAATAAATAAAATTTGTCTGTCGTTGTTTCACACCGACTTAATGCGCATTTACTTAAGATCACGGTCAACTTAGTTCATTTTCACCGATGTAGGGAGTATAGAGTACCTACCAGTTTAGAATATTTCACATCATCATCTTCCTGCCCTTATCCCACTCAAAGTGGGGTCGGCACGAAATGTTATAAACATGCTGTCACATGATTTGGCTGCGTTTTTACGAACGGCCGCCTGCCTGTCATCAACTTACCTCAATCGTATTTTACCACACCTCGGTAAGAAAGAGGGTGGTCTATTCTACTAAACCGGATACCACACGGCGGGTCGACTTACCTTAGTCACCTTTTAAGATACCTCGGTAAGAAATGAGGGTGGTCTATTCTACTAAACCGGATACCACACGGTGGGTCAACTTACCTTAGTCACCTTTTACGACACCTCGGTAAGAAATGAGGTTGGTCTATTCTACTCAGCCGGATACCACACGGCGGGTCGACTACGACGTACGTACGGGTACGACTTACCTTAGTCGCCTTTTACGACACCTCGGTAAGAAATGAGGGTGGTACTATTCTATTCTGCCGGATACAACACGGCGTCAGTTTAGAATATTTTACGTACGAAGCCTTATTTTTAAGTTGCATGCTTATTTATCTAAGGCTGGTAAAGTTACCTGAAAGTTAATAGTAGAAGTGACGATCCTCATAGACTCGGCGTAGTTCCTCAGCACGGAGTCAGTGTTGAGGCAACTTTGACGCCACTCGTACAGCTGCTCCAGTCTGGTCACGCAGCGTTCGCAGATCTTCTTCGGCAGGAAGTCGTCTTTCGATATCTGCTGAATATACTATGACTATTAGTACAGTATTCCAAAAAATACAAAGACTTTACATTAGAATTGAAGTTGGTTATTCTATGTTTGGTTTTATCACAAGTAAGTAGCGGCCTGTTACTATCCCACTGCTAAGAATAGGCCTCTTCTTTCCGTTTTTGGAGAGAAGGATTGGAGCTAAGACCTACCACGCTGCTCCAGTGCGGATTGGTAGGTTACACATATCTCCAGAATTGAAGACATATGCAGGTGTCCACACGATCCTCCTTTACCGAAAAGTGTGTGATAAATTGCAATTATCAATTAGACACATTACAATTATCAATTAGACACAAGTTTTAAGAGAAAAACTCATTGGTGTCTGCCCGGGTTTGACCTCGTGACTTCCCCGAAAGAGTCGCACGGTGTTACCGCTGGGTTACCACAATTTTATCACAAATGTGAATAAAATACTATTTGAATTGTTTTTGTAATTACAATGCTAGATTATGGCGTGTGTGGTATCCGGCTGAGTAGAATAGACCACCATTTTTCTTACCGATGTGTCGTACGTCAGGCAGGCGGCTTACTTTAGTCACCTTTTACGACAGCTCGGTAAGAAATGAGTGTGGTACTATTCTATTCAGCTGAATTACCACACGGCGTACCCAATACAACAATGTGCCCTTTTATTAATTTAAGTAATAATAATATATCTATATTTCTATAAGGTTTTAAATTTTCAATAAGTTTGAGTTTTTCAGTTATGAAATCTTGAGTCTATTTGAAGATTACTTCATCGCAGTTATGTCAGTTTACGTCTGCAAATTTTCGTTTACAGTCTTTCATAACTTACTTAAAAAGATTTCCATGACGAAACGGTTATAAAATAACTTCTTTCGCTTGTGAATACTAAATTTAGAAATATTTACTTTACTATCTATATAATTGCATTTACATTTACTTTAATTTTAATTCTTGTTTTATTATATGTATAATACTATCTTGTGTCATTTGAAAAGTATAAAGAAAATATCAATATTTTATTAGGAAGGCTCCATAAAGAGTCATAAATGTATAATTTTATTCCGAAAAACTGCATAATATATTTCCCTGGAGACGACTAAATAATGCTCCGCGCATTATTTAATCGACTGTATAAATTGTAAAACATATTTTAGTCCAGAATATATAAGAGATTAACGTTATAACGTTGTTCTATTTTTAATATTGTTCACACGTATTTTTTAAGAAATGTTATAAATAAAATTATTAATTGATACTACTCATCGTCTTCCTGCCCTTATCCCACTCTAAGAAGGGTCGGCACAACATGTTATGAAACATGCTGTGACATGATTTGGCTGCGTTTTTACGGCCGGCCGCCTGCTTTATGTCAACTTACCTCAGTCGTATTTTACGACACCTCGGTAAGAAATGAGGTTGGCCTATTCTACTCAGCGGGATACCACACGGCGGGTCGACTTACCTTAGTCGCCTTTTACGACACCTCGGTAAGAAATGAGGTTGGTCTATTCTACTCAGCCGGATACCACACGGCGGGTCGACTTATCTTAGTCGCCTTTTACGACACCTCGGTAAGAAATGAGAGTGGTACTATTCTATTCAGCCGGATACCACACGGCGTTATTAATGGATATTACTATTAGTAGTAAACATATTGAGTATGACATACCGCAAAAATAAAACCATAGACAAAAAGGAAAGTTTAGAGTAAAAAACTACAATAACTTGTTTTATCAATAACCATATTGTATTTTAAGATTGTAACGTAAAAAAATATAAAAGATGTAGTAACAATTTTACGTTGTGTTTTTTCTAAGGTTTCAATAAAAAAATATACACCATATATGGTTGGTAATAAAGTGTAGTTTGGAATGTATGCACTGAATTGTAACTATTTATTGACAAAGCACTACAAGGGGAAATTGTATTTGCTAAGATACGCTAGAAATACTGGGTAGAAATATCTAGCTTACATCTCTATAACTAACGTTTAGAAATGTTGGTTAAAAATAAATATACTATGAAGCACTGAAATAAATAAGGAGTATTATTAAATTTATTCCAGTCTATTTCTGCAAATAGACAATAGACCAACCTCATTTCTTACCGAGGTAAGGCGACTAAGTTGACCCGCCGTGTGGTATCCGGTTTAGTAGAATAGACCACCCTCTTTCTTACCGAGGTGTCGTAAAATACGACAGAGGTAAGTTGACGTCAGGTAGGCGGCCGGCCGGTCGTAAAGACGCAGCCAAATCACGTGAAAGCATGTTTGTAACATGTTGTGCCGACCCCACTTAGAATGGGGTAAAGTCAGGAAGATGATGATGACAAGTCTATTTCTGCAGATGCTAACCTAATCAATCCGCAGTGCACCTTGTCAATGACGAGTCTTTGGTGACTGGAGGTAAAACCATTCCATGCACTAACTCAAATTGGAAATAAGGTGCGAAAGTATAATCGGAACTTAATAATGTGTCAACTACCACATCTTTGAGTCCATTATATGTCAAAACTTAGATAAACAATATCTATAAAGATACCTATTTTCAGTAGTAAATGGACACTGATTAAGACAAAAGAGCCATATTATAATACATACAAAGCAAAATAATGAAAAATATCGTGGTCCTTACTTTTATAAAAT
The DNA here is from genome assembly GCA_029227775.1 of Morpho helenor. NCBI lineage: Eukaryota > Metazoa > Arthropoda > Insecta > Lepidoptera > Nymphalidae > Morpho > Morpho helenor. The sequence continues at coordinate 12,745,800 of JARGCU010000010.1, read as the reverse complement.
TGTGCATTATAAGCAGATTCATTATACTGCCATCGATAACGTTATATAAATTACGTAAATAAAAAAGTAGAAACGCCATTATTGTACATTACGGAGCTAAGAAAACAAAATATTTGGATGTGCTTCACTTAAGGAACACTGATCTCTCAGTTGCTTGCTTTTGTATAGTTTTCAATAAACTGTGATAAAAGTAACATCAAAATTATAATTTTTTTTTTAATAAACTATAATAATTACTCTTTAGTATAACTAAGACACTAAACGTTTACGGAGCAAACACTTTATATTACTTATTTCTCTTTTAAAATATAGAATAGTAGCAAAACATTCCTGTGTGTTTTTATTTATTTATTAAAGTCAAAAAACAAAAATCAAAGTTAAAACACTAGTATTTTTGGTACATTAGACTTTTGATAGACTTATCAGCGATCTTGTTTATAGACGTATGTAAATAACAAATGTATTTATAAAATTTATATATCGATGAAGGATCAATAAAAAATTATGATATTGGTTTAAGATATACACACTGGTAATTTCAACAATATACCTTATCCAAAAGTTCAACAGGTATCGTGTAACCTTTCTACGATCCATGTTAATTTTCGTAGCGCGTAGAGCGCGTGCGCCTACGGGCTACGGCACTACACGTCTCCCTACAGTCTACAGCACTGTTAACTGGACTTCCTTCGAACTTATGTTTATTTACCTTCATACTTATTTGTCCTATTATTCTACATAGGCAGTTAGTTATATAAATAAGGCAAGTGAAGATATGTTTTGCAGTAAAAATGCTCACCATAGTGGGCAAACAGGTCCGTAGCTTAAATATAATCTGCCGCTGTTCGGATTCCTTGTCGAATATGTGAAGGCGAGGCCCGCTCTTGAGCGAGCAGAGCCGGCAGAGGTCGGTGAACGCGGTGAAGTTCAGGTCCTCGGGCTCGGTCATCGCGAAGCACCTGATGAGGAGGTCGAGGAGGCAGGAGTTGTCCATGTATACGGCGGTGGTTGTCGGGTGGCGGGAGACGTCAACGCATGTCGCGGGCACTCAGGGAGGCGTCGCGCCGCCGCTGCGTTCGGGGGGCACTGGGCCCTGCGCTCCCGGCGCGCCCCCTTCGCCCCCCCGGCCCCCGGCCTCCCCGCCACGCGGGGGTGGCTCGGACGCGCCGGAAAATGCGTGCCAGTTTTCCCGTCTGCAATTGCCGATTGTATTGATTATGACGTCTTAATTTATATTGATGTAGTAATGAAAAGGAGGGAGGATGTGTTTGATGTTGTCGAACCGAATGCTGTACCTAATGGAATTAAACGTATAAACCTTTGATATTTGCTAAATTTTAAGCATATTGTATCAAGATGACTATTTTAGTGAAATCTGATAGTATTATAATAATCTATATACTAAAACATACTATAAAATAGAAATGTAGTATTTAATACAAGGCTACATTAATTAATTGAATAGTTTTGTTTCCATCTATGTAAATTTAATCCTACTAAATAATAATAAAATAATTTTAGATTCATTATCCACAAAAATTTACGTTACAATTTGAAAACTTATATAAATATGTAATAATTAAGTAAATCTAAATATTTGAATACTATAGTATATAAAAATACTATTTTAAATCATGTTTTAAATATAGGTAAAGTAGGTATTTAAATTTCGCAGATTCGTTAATAAGTTATACATATTTACATATTTACGAAATATTTTATTTACTATATATTTTGGATTGTAGAAACAGGAGTTTGTCTAATCAGTACAGGCCGTGCAAAAAAATCTACTGACATTTTAATCCCTTGCCAAGTAATTTGACTGTTTATGTCATATTTGATGCAATTTCAATGCACGAGGTGGAAAAAAAGCAAGTCTATTTAATTGTAAATTTATTGTAGATACTAAGTTAAAGTTGTAACTATTTTGATTATATCGTTAATTTTATTTTATTCCACTATCATATATATTTTTATTCTATTTTAGGTAGTTCATCTGGTGCATTCTTTTCGAGGCAAATTCTAAATTCCATTACTCGTGTGTTTGCCATTTTACGTGACACGGGCAGAGTGATTTGCGCCCAATTTGCGCTGAACAGGCCATAAAGCAAGATAATAATAATAATAGATCATTTGGTGCATTATCTTCGAGGAAAATTCTAAATTCCATTACTCGTGTGTTTGCCATTTTACCTGACACTGGCAGAGTTATTGGCGCCCAATTTGCGCTGAACAGGCCATAAAGCAAGATAATAATAATAATAGATTATTTGGTGCATTATCTTCAAGGCAAATTCTAAATTCCATTACCGACACTGGCAGAGTGATTTGCGCTGTACAGGCCATAAAGCATGATAATAATAATAATAAGGTGTAAAAATTGAATTTCGTATAGCAAGTCTATTTAAAGTTAAGAACTTATTGACATATAGGAACAATGTCGGTGGGTTCATCGGACAGTGGGGCGGAATACCTTTCATATTCGGAGCGCACTTTGGCTATAATAAAGCCAGAAGCGTATGACGATGCTGAAGACATCGAGAATCATATACGAAACAATGGATTTATAATACTTGCCGTTAGTATTCCTGCCTTTTTTAAACATCATATTAGTACATAAATCAAAATATCTTTGTTCAAATAAGCTCTTTCAAGCACTTTTGTGGTTCTGGTTCGGACTGGTTAGACAGTCAATCTTTTAAACATTTTCAATTTTACATTATTAAACCGCAGTCTTGTATGAAGGTGAAAGGATTTTCAAATCCAAGCTTTTTTGTTATCCAAATAATCTTCAATTTTGTAATATGCTTTACGTATAAGCATATCTCTTACGCCGGATACCAATCCGGCTGAATAGAATAGTACCACCCTCATTTCTTACCGAGGTGTCGTAAAAGGCGACTAAGGTAAGTCGATCCGCCGTGTGGTGTCCGGCTGAGTAGAATAGACCAACCTCATTTCTAACCGAGGTGTCGTAAAAGGCGACTAAGGTAAGTTGACCCACCGTATGGTGTTCGGTTTAGTAGAATAGACCACCCTCTTTCTTACTGAGGTGTCGTAAAATACGACGCCAGGCCCAAAGCAGGAGCTTTGGACCTTGCAACAGTACGTTTGTTGGTTTGGGTTTAAGATTCTAAAATAAAGTTTCGCAATAAAGTTTGTAGCTTTACCATTACAGCAGTTTAAAAACACTGTTAAAAAGAGGTTGATACAGAAGCCTACTTACTATACTGTTGAGGATTACTTAGAATGCGTGGACATAGCTATCTGTACAAGAAAGTAATGACTAAATGTAACTTGTTATAAGAATTATATTTTGAAAAGAGCAACCGTCGAGTTTTTTACTGGATTTTATCAGTAAGAACAGTTTTGCGAACCAGCAGTAGAGTAGACGATTCACCCGTTTACAAGTTTATTTGGATAAAGAATATAGTATATGATGGAATTATATATCATAATATATAGGTTCTTATAAATAAATTAGGTAGTCTAGGAATTCGTATAAAATAAAAATAGTTTTACGTGAAATGTAACGTGTAAAAATTGCAAGGCCGTTCAAAAAGTCTAGCATCTGAAATATACTATTTTCCTTTACATAAAGGTTAATCTATCTTAGTTAGAACAGAGAGCCTGCACGAAAATTGCGCGCAAACATTCCAATGTGGGACAAAGGTTTCTCCTCAGTCAGGTACATTAATCTTCTGGGTCGGGAACTTAATTACGTCACAACATTCTCTCTTATATCTGTTATGTCTATTATATGAATGTGTATTTAGCTACGAGTATGTTGTATAACAACACTAAATTGGAATGATATGGTTAAATATAAAACTAAACTGAGCAAAACAGTTCTGACCCTAATGTTACACACGAGTACAAATATCGACAATATTTTACAAATACCTATAACTAGACAAAATATCATTAAAAAACTTTCTTTTCGTTTCTTAAGTGTTAAGACAAAAGAAGAAATAGGTAATTTAATGTTTTACAATAATTTAGTATGGTAAAATATTTATATATCAGGATGATAAGTACAAAGTTCAAGTAAGCTCGTGTAAAATATAAAAAATAGATCTCTTTGCTGCTTATTAATATTATAGTAACAAGTAAAATTACAAATAAAATGAACAAAAACAAGTATTATTCAAATTATGCAAGTAATACGTAAAATAAGATATATGGCAATTTTATGATTATATGTAAATGAAGAGAAGTAAATAAAATCATGGATATCAATAAATACATAGACATTATACGCAAAACTTAAGGGGTTAATATGAAAAATACACTATGGTACATACCAACTACACTAACCGTATGGTAATGGCGACCAAATGTTACTTTGAAATGTAGACTCAAAATCTTTATTCAAATATAACTATGCAGTAGAAATTAATTTACGATGTCACTGATAAATGAAATTGTTTTTTTCGTTTACTAATAAAATGTCGTTTAGGTTTTAGTGTAATTTTGTGACGAGGGGTCGAATAGCGTACATTCGTAAAGCATTTGAAATTATGTAACAGTTGTGAGGGTTGTATGCAAAATATATTACATCAGATGAGAATGGGGTTTATTGTTGCTAGTCACGGTCAGCTATTTTCAAACAGAACGTTTAAGTATTCCTTATAAATAATATTTATAATCAAATCAAATATTCTTTATTGTACAACAAAAAAAAGTTAATAATAATACATTATGTACTAAAGAGACACAATTAAAAAAAAAACCTATATATTGTCAGTTGCACAACTGGCGGCCTTATCGCTAAAGCAGCGATCTCTTCCAGGCAACCTGCTCATAATGGAATCATCTAATAGTTTATATAGGCAGTGTGTACTTTTTTATTACTATTTTAGTAGCAATGTAATATAATATAATACAGTACAATAGAATAACATATAATATAATATGATATACACAATAGTATACAACAGCGTGTCATATGATAAACAATAAAATTAATAAATATATAAAGAGGAAAAACAACAAAAGCAGAGGGCAAATTATAATTTTAGAAGATGATCTTTTAATTTAGTTTTGAAAATTGCAAGTGATTTAGCCTTTCTTATATGTACAGGGAGGGAGTTCCATAAGTTAGTAGCTTGGACGGTGAAGGAATTAGTAAAAAAAGAAGGGTTGTGGGAGGGAAATTTAATTGTCTTTTTATTTATATTTTTAATAAACCATAGTGTAAATATTACTAAATATCGAATCGATATCATGTATTTTTGGTTTCGTGAGTTTTTAAATGTAATACCGGAAATGGGTTTGGATCTAAATAGAGATAGGGAGATAGTTGCTTTAAATAGTGGAAGTTGCCATATTGTAGACAATATCGTTCTGAACACAGATTCCTGCGGCTGATAGATGTCTTATTATCTAGATAATGGTTAGTATTAGTATTAGTTAGCTTGTTTAGACACGATATAGTCCGGTTATTAGTCATTAGTCAAATGATACAAGTTTAGGTTTTCAGATAGACAGTCTGCTGCCTAGACTTGAGCTATTAGACCGAGTCACGACAGTTGAGTATCATAATCTGCCTATACTTATTTTAAACCTCACATGTCCCCAAAGCTGTCTTTCGGTATGTGATCCATTTTCTCAAAATCTGATAAACGGATTTTTGTATGATGGCACATTTGTTAATAAAAGTCAGGCAGCAACATTGTCGATTCCCTATCGCCAAAGTGCGATGGGCTGTGATATCAGCTGTGCCGTCGTTTTGTCGCATAAGTACCGCAAAGAGAGGGAATGCTTTAATATAAGCCGTAGGCAAGGCATTTCTATATGTCGTTTTCTATAGTAAAAGTGCACATATTTGTAATTCTGATTCATTACCGTTACACTATATTGGATCGGTTGAGTTTAATATTTCAGGAAAGCGTGCAAAACAGACGATTATTCAGTTTTATATAATAAGACATTCAATCATACATCGATCGTGATTTCGTAAGGGTTGCACGACGTCCGTAGTGGCCGGCGGCGTAGGGCTTTGAGGGTCGTATGCAAAATAGATCACGTGAGTTGAGTGCGGGGGCGCGTTCATTATTTAAAGTCACAGCCAACCCTTGTTAGTGTAGGGCTGGCACTTCGTGATGGTTATTCTTTATCTTTAATATATAAATGAGTTAATCTTGTATATATGTATATATTTTCTGAATCTCGGAAACGGCTTAAACGATTTTCATGTATGTATGTAGGTGTGAAATTATGAAATTTCACATTATGAAATTAACAAATAAAAATAAATAAAAAAATAAATTTCACATTTTAAATTATGAAATTATGTATGAAATGCATGTCCGTGGTAGGTCTTAGCTCCAAACCTTCTCACCAAAAACAGAGAGAAGAGGCCTATTCTCAGCAGTGGGATAGTAACAGGCCGCTGCTTACAGCATGTAGGGGGTTTTGGGTAGAAATAATCTATCTAGCTAGATTTTATTTTTAAAAAAATGTCGTTTTATCACTTTTTTCGGGCGCTGAAAACATGCTAAAATGTAGAATAGAATGCAAATTATGTTTTTAATGTCATTTATAAAGTTGTGATAGCTCAGTGGAAGCCAGACGGACAGACCTATTATATCTAGAGGAATTATTATAGAAAAAAATAAATCATGACAAATTATTCGAAAAAGTGTATGTTAGAAAATGACCTCGCGATTTTGTGCATAGAATATCTATATTGGGAAATCTTGCTTGATGTAATCACAATGTTATTTTAAGACATATTTGTTCAATACTTTTTCTAGTATTTTAGTGAGAATTTTTTTGATGTTTTTTTTTCGTTTATTTGTATTCTCTTTATTGCATACACAAATAATTTAACTCATATCTCGTTTATTTTTTTTATTATACAATAAAAAAAAACTAAAATTTATGAATATAGGAAAAACCATTATTTCTTACCGAAGTTTCGTAATACTAAGATAAATTGACCGCCGTGTGGTATCCGGCTGAGTAGAATTAACCACCCTCATTTATTACTGAGGTGTCGCAACCAAGGTACGTTAACGCGAGGAAGGCGATCGTTACAATACAATTACTAGTCAAAACATGTAATAACATGTTTAAAACATGTTGTGGTGACCCAACTTGAATCGGGATAAGGGCAGGAGAATAATGATGAATATTACCATACCTACTTAAAAGTATTATTTGGTGATTAATATGCAAATGTAAGAATCTATTTAGTGACAACCCTAAGCAATATTTTATTTTGAGCACCCCAGCATCTAGACGGTCACTGTTGTTATCTATGGATACCATAAAAAATTAATTACATATTCCCATTGACGTTTCGAGTGGAGCTGCCCACGACATTAAATTTATTTAATTTTGTAATTTAGGCTTTTATCTTTATATAGTTAATTGTATGTACATATTAAAAAAAGATACAAAATTTGACTTACTTCTCTGGTACGTTGAATATATCACAAAAATTTCTTTGGGTTTTGTAGGTATTTATGCCCATCATCCTCAAGCTCTTATTCCACTCTAAGTGGGGTCGGCAAAACATGTTACAAAATGTTGTCACCGCCGCCTGCCTGACGTCAAGTTACCTTAGTCATATTTTAAGACACCTCGGTAAGAAAGAGGGTGGTCTATTTTTCTCAATCGGATGCCACACGGTGGGTCAACTTACCTTAGTCGCCTTTTACGACACCTAGGTAAGAAATGAGGGTGGTATATTCCAGTCAGCCGGATACCACACGGCGGGTTGACTTAGCTTAGTCGCCTTATACCTATCAATTTGTAGTGGAGTAACCTAGTTCCAAACCTTCATTCCAAAAACGGAAAGAGACTAAATTACATTCAGGTTACATACAGTTACTTCACTTTACTTTTACACAACTGGGAATTTGTCCAGAAATATACAAGTTTGTTCTGTTTCACAACGAATACTAAATATAAATATACCTACTAAATAGTTTTTTAAGGAAACTTGTAGCATGGGAAAACCTCAACCCCCTGGCAATTTATGTTAAAATAACACAAAAGTAAACGTTACGTTACGATAAACGTGTTATGTTTATAAATTCTATAGTTAATTTTTAGTATTGTTAAGGACTGATTATGATCATTTTGGTATTATAATAAAATGAGTCATTAAAAGCTTATGATTCATAGCTATATGAGTCATAGAATGAGCGGGAATATTTGGTAAACTTGCAAAGATTATCAAAAAACTAACAGCCTGTTAGTTGGTTCTAGCTGGGCATAGGCTTACTTTCTCCTTATATTGAAGGGTTGAAGAGCCAGCCACCTTGTTGTCATTGAAGAGCTTAGACTCGCAATGTTATTCCAATGCGGATTGGCGGGTTACACATATCCAATTCGTCAAAGATATGCAGTTTTCCTCACTATGATTTATTCACCGAAAAGCGTGTGATAAATTAAAAATATTATTCAGACACAAGATTTTAAAAAAGGTTTTAAACTTGGGGTTTGATTTGACTCATGATTTTCTCGACTGAGGCACACGGTTTCACATTTCGGCTATCACAGCATGCAAAATATGTATATTTCGCCAATTACAGATATCGCTTTCTACAATAGAAACCAGCCTATTTCATCTGTGTCATTTGAAACACGCTTTATATTAATTTTTGTTGATAGAAAACTTGTATCCACAGTTGCATTAGATTATTTAACATTGTAATGAACTTAAAACACGCATTAAGCTAGTTATATTGAACACGCAAGGTTTTGTAATAAGTTTTACTTTTGCCAGATCTATTTAATGTTACAATCCATATAATGTAATGTTTTTTCTATTTTTCAAGTTCTAGCAATTTAAAAATATTACCCTTAATAATATAGTTACTTTTTTTTATTGAAGAGGTCGTTATAGCTTCTATCGAGAACACTTACTACTGGGACCGCGAATTTTTTATAAAAGTAGGAACAAAGGTTTTTTTACGTATTAATATAATGATGATATGCTTATCCGGCTGAGTAGAATAGATCACCCTCATTTCTTATCGAGGTGTCGTAAAAGGCGATTAAGGTAAGTTGACCCACCGTGTGGTATCCGGTTTAGTAAAATAGACCACTCGCTTTCTTACCAACGTGTTGCAAAATACGGCTAAGGTAAGTTGACGTCAGGCCGGTCGTAAAATACGTAGCCAAATCATGTGCAAACATGTTTATAACATGTTGAACCGACTCGATAGTGTGGGATAAGGGCAGGAAGAAGAAGAATATGCTTATATTTTTCATTTTTATATTGATCATTTTTAACATATTTCTTGTCCAGAAACGTCAAGTTCGCCTTACGCCAGAGCAAGCGGCAGAGTTGTACCGACGACACTATGGGAGACATCATTTTCCACATCTCGTCGCACACATGTCCAGCGGGCCTATAATTGCTCTTGTGCTCGCCACTAGAAACTGCATTCATAAATGGCGTACTTTAATGGGCCCAGCAAGGTTAATATAGCTCCTTATATGTTTTTCTATAATTAAAGACTACGACCACTCTGGATATCAAAGTTTAACAAGCTTTGACGGATAAATCCCTGAACATATAAATAAAACTAACTTTTATACACGCCTTCTTTCGTGTGGACTATTGTCGTGTGATAGGTTGATGTTAGATGGCGCTTTTCAATATCATCCTATTCCTGTTGAATTAACAGGATTTCTATAGCCTATATGTTATTCCGGTGTATAAGGCATAATTGTGCCACATTTCATCGATATTGGTTCAGCGGATTCGCCGTGACAGAGTAACAAACATACATCCATACTCACAAACTCTCGCATTTATAATATTAGTAGAAATAGGAATAGGATTTGGTATAACGCTGCCAATAATTATACTATACTATACTATATAACCAATGATACGATACTATAACAGTATTTATTGCTTTCCTACTTTGTAGGATATAAAAAACTTTGGAAATTACTACTATAATCTTATACTGGGCTCAGTTTTCTAACGTCAAGGGGCCAGAGTGTTCAACCGCGGCAGTTATGATGTAAAACTTTTAGCCAGTCCCATTTTGTACACAACAACACGTCGCTTTGAACCGTGGTCAGGTTCTTAGATGAAGTACTTCTTCTTAGGTGACGTTTCAGGATGCTACAAGTCTCTCCCCAGATACGCTCTTTATTTACCCGCGACGATGCTCCTGCACTCTCCTATCTTTCTAGTAACCCTGTACAAGCCATTAGATGTAACAACAATTGAAACTTCCGTGGAAAAATATTTCCAATCTACTGATAATATAGGAGGTCAATATAGGACCGAGTAAGCTTAAACATATTTCATTTAATATTACATTACCTAAAATAAATTTTGAATTGTGTTGCTTGCTCCTTGATCTCAATGTATATATGTGTTTGTGCTAAATTTCAGGGTTTTGGAAGCTCAAGCATACTGGCCGGACAGCCTACGTGCATGCTATGGGCGCCGCACCAAGTATGGCGACTACTTCAACGCACTCCATGGCAGTGAGAATTATGCGGAGGCCTTGCGGGAGATACATTTTTTCTTTCCTAACAGTGTGTATTATATCGCCCTCCCATAACATCCAACAAAGTAACATCTCCCATATATAAGCATAGGAAATGTGACTTTATTCTTCGGCTATAGCGATATTATTATTAAATATACGGCGGCGGAAATATACACACATCGCGAGAAAATCGAGTTGCATTATGAGAGTTTGTATCATGTCCATGTTTACACCCACAAAATTCTATTCTAAACTACGTAAAATATTGACAGTATTCTAAAATTTAGTGAGTAATCAGTTTTCTTTTCATAGTTTGTTTGACTGGCCCGTTGGTGCAGTGGGTAGTGACTCTTCCTTCAGCTCCGCGGGTCGCGGGTTCGATTCCCTCTGAGGGCCAACATTTTCTATAAATGAATTTGTTTGTCTTCAAGTCTGGGTGTATATTTGTATTTAACAAAAAAATAAGTATATATTCATTAGTTGTCTGTCTACCATAAAACAAGTATTAAGTAACTCACTTTGGGGACGAACGACCATGTGTGTAAGTGTCCCATAAATTTATAGTCCCATAGTCATAGCTGATTATGGGACTATGGAAAGAAAACTAGAGCTTGCAAATATTCAGCAATGGTTTCTTTCAGAGCAAATTCTACAACCTGTGCGAACTGGTTACCTAGTGATTTATATTAATAGACACTTTGTGTTAACAGTGATCGTAGGCCCATTAATGCGTCAGTGGCAGATAAACGATTACATTCAGAAGTTTATAGCGCCTACATTGTCACCGGCTTTGACGGCGTTGACTAACGAGCGTCCAGCCGAGCCCATACTGTGGCTAGCAGACTATCTGCGAAGGCACAATCCGAATGAGCCAGAACAGGCGCCGCAAGCTAGAGATATGAGGGAAGAGAAAAAGTGCCACACGCCTCTACCATCCCAAGAATCACTTCTTAAATGATTTGTTGAATTTAAATTTTAATTGTTGGAGTAGAAGTTAATTAATAAATTTCATACTAAAGTAATAATAACATTATTTTGCTATAATCCGTGTAAAGTAAAATATATAAAATGCATAATGTACAGTGGACTGTTTTCATACCCGATCCATGCAGGATTCGTAAAAACACATGGACAAACCACCACCACTGCCAATACACAAGCACTACACACGTTCACTATCATGAACTCAACAATCGTTTCGCCCCGCAACCGAAGCATCATCAGGAGACTCCACGACAAAATCGATTTGCATTACCCAATGTGTTTTTACGAATCCTGCATGTATCGGTTATTAAAGCAGATAGTCCACTCTACATATTGCAATATATATATATTCTATATTAGTATATTATGTTATAGCAGAATCATTTTTTTATTACTTTTGTAATATGGATCTCCGCAAAGTAACGCCTAATTCTATAAATTATTTAAAAAATTTGATATATAATTTAGCTACAATACACTGGAGTTTAAGTCTTAAGTAAAGCAGGTTCATTTATATTGCTGCCATCAATGTTATGCAAATCATCATCAGGTGTATTGTAGGACTCTGTATCTGAAGAAAGGACGCTTGAGGTGTTTTTAATACCTTCACTTTAGAGAAAAGGGTCTGTAGGGTAATCTCTCTCAGCTAAACAATCGAGATCAATTATTATTATCGCTGAAAAAGGATTTTTAAATAAAACACGAATTTTCTCCCCCAATTTAATTGCATAGTTACAAAAGATTTTATTTATCACAGGCACAAAAAAAGGTGTACAAAAGAATGAGTAACCCTGACGAGAACAAAAGTGACAATCAAGAATTTTTTAGATATTTTGTTGGTTAACCCGTATCGAAAAAGGCATTTTTGGATAAACGTCATGTATACGACCCAAACAAGGTCCCAGAGAGCTATTCAAATGGCACAAGACAGGTAGGTATATTAGATTTCCTCGTTATATTTAAGACCTAAACGGTCTAGGACTCATGATTTGCCCAGAACTCGTGAACGCCAGTTTGGCTTACTGGTGGCAATCGGTTTTCCCTATCAAGTTACGTTTTCTAAAACTCCAACGCGTAATCGCTTTACACGTGATACATTTACCATTAACCGATTATAACCAACAATACTATAAAGTGTGTGTTTTATTTAACATAATAAAGCTCTTCAAAGCTCTGGAAAGCTCTAAGAAAAGACCGTTGTCTAACATAGGATATCGATTTATAACAGTGGGAATCTAAAATCCACTAATAGGTTCAGCATTTACCAATAACCGATTGGTTTCAAAAAATAATTCTTGGGATCACTTTTGTTCCGTTTATATTATGATTGTTACGTATTATTTTTATCATAAATTTAAACATAATTTCCAACACCATCTGTAACGGAAATTAAGGTAAAACATAATTATAGTGCAATATGTAAGTTACAATGAATGCAAGCAAGACAAGTTCAGAGGAAACTTAAAATTAACGCTTAAGCCGAAAAAACTTAAAAATAATCACTTTAAAATTGAAATGACATCTACAATAACACATTTGGTAAAAAAATATCATGGACTTAAGTAAATAAGAGATTACGACAAATTACTCCTTCGCACTGCAGCTGTTGAAGTACCTGAAAAGACAAGTCACATTATTTTATTACTAGCGGCCCGCCCCTGCATCGCACGGGTGTAAAATATATAGCCTGTGTCACTCGATAAAAAAAAAATGATTAAAATCGATCCAGTAGATTTGATTTATTCATTACTGCCCGTGGCCGTTAATTTTGGAGTAGAACAATTCCCCTCTCTCTATACCATGAAGATTTCCTGCTATATTTGGAATATCTAAATACATATACTACATATTTACTTTTTACATTTTCCCTATATTCTTTATTTTTTACAATTAATATATTACAGAATGTCTTTATATACAACGTCCACAGCTTTCTTTTCATTAGACAATACAAACATGTTTTCTTTAGAGGTTACTCTTGAAAGAGCGACATATAGTTGGTCATCAAACGCGTCCGATCGCTGCTAAATTCGAAGTGCTATAGGGCGTAGCGCGGCCTCCTCGCGGCATTTTAAAAATTACAGTAAAAAAAACAGTTAAAAAATCTCAAAAATTACAGTATTTCTCTACTCAATATTAAATGTTATACATATAAACCTTCCTCTTCAAACACTCTATCTATTAAAAAACCGCATCATTATCTGTTGCGTAGTTTTAAAGATTTAATCATACATAGGGACAGACAGAGAAAGCGACTTTGTTTTATACTATGTAGTGATTATAATAAATCACAATATGCTACAGCCCTTCTAGATGGTAGATATTTTGGTTACTATCCCAGAGCAGTGTAATGTCTTCGTTTCTCCTTCGAAAGATGGAAACGAGCTTAATCAGATTACTCCAATTACTGACAATACGAAGAAAAATATCTTTCAACGTTAAACGCAATCATTAAATTTCTTGGGCCATGAGTCTATATATCGAAAGACATTTCAAGTGTATGTAAATCAGGAATTGGTGTTCGAGCGGCATAGAGAATCTCTTTCCTATCATTATCTCTAACGGCATTAAAGGCCCTTAAACAATGACAAAACCTCTCCAATCTTTCCTTCTATGGAAAAAGATCTTTAAATAATCATAAATATAGTTCACAAATTAATGCATCACTCACAACTAGTTTTGGCCCTTCGACATGCGCAAGACGGCGCCATTTGGAGAGCAGAGGCCGATCTTCTGGCAGACTCCCTTGGTACCGAAGTCCTCTATCAAGTGGATCACAGTCTGGCCGTACACCTCCATCATTGTGTTACACTGGAATATTTAAATATCACTTAAATACATACACAGATAAATCTCCGTCAATATCAATCTAAATTAGAACTGTAGGGACTAACGGAACAATATACAATATTTGGTTGTTAGATTCGATTGATAAATTGATATATAGAAACTACTACACTTAATTTATAGATTTATTAAATTGATAGTCAAAATTGATATGATATTATTTGATAACGTGAAAACGTCGTACTGACTCTACATTGTGCTGTTTAACTTCTATACTATAAAAAATAAATAATGCTAATAATAAAATAATATATTAAGTAAATGTAACTATACATAATAAGCATGTACAAATACTCAATTATAAAGCGATTCTTTAACTAGTAAATATGTAAGTTTATGGACTGTTTTGTTGCCGACAAAGATCGGACTTACACTAGATCCTCGCTACAAAGACGTTTGTTATTAATTAATACGTTAAATCACTTTTATCACGTTAGATCCGACGTTAAATTACGTAACTGATGTAATTTTTACATAGTCAGAAACTTACCCTCTTGTAGTACTTGGCGGGTAGAGCTTCGCACGCTTTCTTAACAACGTGCACTATATTGCGGTCCACTTTGTCGTTGGCGAGCACCTTCTTCACGGCCATCACTACAGTCTCGCAGACAGCGCAGTCTAGGATCTCCTCTGCTTGGAAAATTACAATTAAATTGTTATAAAAAATAAAATAAAATTAAAAAATATAATCTATGGCGGAAAGTTATTTTAGCAACTAACAACCTATGCATTTTTTTTAGTTTAAACTATCGTGACTGATACGGGAACTGCGGGGACCGATCAGTTTCCGCCGCAATAATGTAAAGAGCTCATGAATAAGGACCCCGAGTGACCTCTAAAGTAGTCGGGCTAACCCGATAGAATAAGACAGCCGGTTTCTATACATAAACCTTTGCAAAGTAAAATATGTATACCTCATCATCTTCCTGCCCTTATCCTACTCTAAATGGAGTCGGCACATGTTATAAACATGCTGTCATATGATTTGGCTGCGTTTATACAACCGGCCGCCTACCTGACGTCAACTTACCTCTGTCATTTTACGACACCTCGGTAAGAAAGAGGGTGGTCTATTCAACTCCGCCGGATAGCACACGGCGTCACTCTCTTGCCCTTTACCCACTCTAAGTGGGGTCAGCACAAATGTTTCTCGCTTATATGGGCTATAGAAATCCTGTTAATTCTACAGGAATAGGATGGCATTAAAAAGCGCCATCTATTATCAACCGATCACGCTACAACAGTTTACGCGAACGAAGTCGCGGGTAAAAGCTAGTCTTACACAAAGTTAAAATTATGTATGATGGAAAGTTACTTTATGCGACGACCTAAATAAATAATGACTATAATAATCGACGATATTTCTCCTTTATTCTTATTCAATAAATAAAAAGCAGTTTTCCCAGAGTCAACCCATTTACTCTTTGCAACAACTCAATGAATGACACATAAAAATATGACAGCCACAATGCTTTTTCATATTAATCGCCAACTCTATGAAGGAGGTTGTATTACAAACATGTTGTAACAGTCGACCATCCTGACAACATTTGCGACCCCGCAAATCTCATAAGCTGTCTTCTGGGAATGAATCTACCACCGATTCGGAATGCTGATTGTACTGAGAAGAATCGGCAAGAAACTCAGCACTTGCTCTTTTAATCCGTAAAAGAAAACCGCACATGCCATGACATGACAGGACTACGCTCACGCTTGATGCTCAACTCTAAGCTCACGCTTTATGCTCAACTCTTTAAGCTCAACTCCTCAACTCCTTAAGCTTTTCGCACCATAAGCATTTCGCACCTCAAGCTCACCCTCAATCACTGTCATGGCATAAAACAGCTCAATTAGTGGCAACCAACTCAGCAGATACACACGTAAACAGACTCGCAAATGATAACGCTCAAAGAACAATCACCACTTCTAGGCAGAGCCTAGCTGACAGTCGTTGCAGATGTCCACAGTCTAGAAAACAATCGTTACAACTGGAAAGATCCAGAGAACAATCGTCATTCTAGCTGACAGTTCCATCGAACAAAAGTCACGGGCGCGTCTAGGGCCTCACATAGCACATCGTCACGTTGATCTCACAGAATTAATTAACCGAATACCAATTACCATCATTAATCTCTCCAATAAAAACTCCATTTTTTATTCCATAGCATCGCATATCGCAACTTTCTCTCAAATTATACGAAATTCGCAGTCTCCGTGTTGTCTCAAGATATTGATCGTCATTTGTCTTTTCTTTAAACTCTTTAAATTTCCAGATATTCCTTATGTCCACTCTATTTGTGAGTTTAGGTTACATCCCCTTCTGAATATAACAAACGACGATATTTCTCCTTTATTCTTATTCAATAAATAAAAAGCAGTTTTCCCAGAGTCAACCCATTTACTCTTTGCAACAACTCAATGAATGACACATAAAAATATGACAGCCACAATGCTTTTTCATATTAATCGCCAACTCTATGAAGGAGGTTGTATTACAAACATGTTGTAACATGACATTAAATTATATCACTTCAGAGATGTGTGCGGTAAGACCACGTGATGTTACCAGGGGTCGCTTATGTAGTAAGTAAGTAAGTAACGGCCTGTTACTATCCCACTGCTGGGCATAGGCCTCTTCTCTCCGTTTTTTTTTTTTTGGAGAGAAGGATTGGAGTTAAGACCTACCACGCTGCTCCAATGCGGGTTGGTAGGTTACACATATCCCCAGAATTCTCTAGAGATATGCAGGTTTCCTCACGATGTTTTCCTTCACCGAAAAGCGTGTGATAAAGGGGTCGCTTATGTGCAAAATTGATATTTTGAATTTTGAACACACTTTTTGGTTAAAATTTCCCTTCAATGCGTAGTTCATTGTTTTTATTTAACCAATATTCAGAAGTACTGCTGTGTAGAAATTTTGTTCTTTTTATATATGTACTACTAAACGATGTTTTAGGTTTTTTAAACTATAATAATTTTTCACATTTTATATTTAATATTTTTAAAGAACTTATCAAATAATTATTGTACTCTCACTGGTTCATGATAAACTTAGCACAAACTTGGTACAAACTTTAAAAATTAATCTGTCCGTTTGTATGAGAATTTGAACCACTTTGGTTCAAAATTTCATACAAACATAAAACTTATATAAAGCGTGTAAAAACTATGATAAATCAATATTAACCTCTGAAGGTGGTGAAATCCGTTTGCTTGCACAACTTCAGTTCGCGACAGACTTCGTCAGGACTGAGCTCTTGAGCCAGAAGACTGATGACCAGATCAGCGTACTTCTCAACGAACTGGTCGCAGTCCGTGCGCACTGACTTCGGCATGTACTTGCAGATACCGTGCACTACCTTCTTGATTTCATCCTATAACAACTATTTGATTAGTACTAGTAAGTAGGGATGTGACTTGAAGTTGAAAAAATCGATTAATCAAGAATCGATTTTTAAAAAATCGATTATTTTGTTGCGAAATAATATTTTTTTTCAAAAGTTGTTTTTTTTTTAATATTAATTACAATAAAAGCCAATTAAAGTGGATAACTACCAAGAAATAATATCAGATGCGCTGTTTGTGAAATTGGATTAATATGTGTAGTTTTAAATCGATTTCATCCAACAATGCATATCTAATCTTAAAAAAACAAGAAAAAGAGTTAAAAGAAAAAGGGATACCTAAAATAATCGATATTTAAAAAATAGATTTTTTATGAAAAATAATCGATTATTAAAAATCGATTATTCTGACAAAATATTCGATTATTTTTTCACATCGCTACTAGTAAAGGTTGCAGCTTTTTTACAAGCCAAGTATAAATTAGGTCCAAGAAGAGTCAGATAATAGACAAAGGACATAGGCTTGCGGCTCCTAATTGCGCCTTACAAAAGTACGTAAGCCGTTTGTGGGTTTGGGTATACGATTCTATAATAAATTCCCAAACTCTAACATACCAAAATAGCAATTTAAAATAACTGTAAAGAGGAGGCTGATAGAGAAATCCTATTTTGAAAATATAAGTAGTAAAATTACCACCTTACAAAAGCACGTAAGTCGTTTGTGGGTGGATAAAAGATTTTAAAATAAGTTTCCGCAATCAATTTTAGCTTTACCATTACCGCAGTTTAAAAAAACTATTAAAAAGATTCTGATACAGAAATTCTACTATACTGTTGAGGATTACATGAAAATAATGCTTGGATATAGCTACTCTGCGACCCTGTACAAAATAATATAACTAGTAATAAGATTTATATTTTGAAAAAAGCAACCGCCGAGTTTGTTGCTGGCTCTACTCGATAGGAACAGCTTACAGAACTAGCAGTGGATTAGACGATTCAGAAGCAATTGTTTACAAAATAACTTGAATAAAGAATATTTTACATTTGAAGAGAGAATTTGTCCAGCACTGAAAAGGCTGTTATTTGTCAAGTCTTCAGATGAGCTCTGTAAAAATATATTTAAAGGTAAAAAAAAAATGTTTTTCATACATCATTACTCTTGTCTTTGATCTGATCGTCGATCTCCTTCAGCACGAACTCGCAGATGACGCACACGGTATCAGGCGACTTGCTATCGATTGGTTTTCCATTCTTGGTGTGATCCGGAATCTCGTTTGTTTCTAAAACAAAGGTATATATGATTGACGTATCGTAGTACGTAATATCTATAGTTGTATCAATCATATAGGTATATGATTGATATAACTATAGATGTTATCATACCAACTATTAAAACTATTTTCTTAAATATAAATTGTCTCACTTCGTAGGTTAGCTGGCAGAGATCTCTGTCATAGGGATAAGTTGACCTTTGTTTTTTTATGGTACATATTTTTTTTTCTTTTTTTTTTTCTTTTTACACATATATTTTGAAAAGAGAAAGAAAAAAAACACATGTATAAAGGCGGACTTATCCCTAAAAGGGATCTCTTCCAGTCAACCTTTGAGTAATAGAAGGAAAAGGACAAGAATTGAAGAAGAAAGAGAGTACGGGTCATATAGAGAAAAAGAAAAAGTTTATATAAATTGAACTATTTAATCTATTAAATAATTTTGGTAAAATAAATAGATAAATAAATAAATCACGATTCCTGTTCTAAAGTTCATTAAAAGTGAGCTGTTAGAGATTCCATCGCTTCTAAAAGAATAAAATATCCATTTTATTCTTTTAGTTAAATTAAAATGAAATTAGTTTATTACTTACTCACGTACAATACGGAAATAAATATTCAAGTGTCTTTACAATTATCACGAATTTCTAATAAACATTTCGATAATATATTTTGATATTAACTAAGGGAAGAGAGGCCCATCCGCAGCAATGGGATTGTAACAGGCCGTTACTTTACTTTGGTACCAGGTGACTGCTTATAGGTATGTGAGAAATACAATAACCTCACTCCTATCCTATAGTGTTGATAACATATACCTATAGTGTTGATAACATCTATAATAGAGATCAAGTTTCAGAATTGTAGATCACTAATTGAGACATAAACTGTTTGGTTATTTAAAGGGAATTTTTTATTGAGGTGTGCGGGTTGAATTGATTTCGCTAATCCAAGTGCATTGTTCAAGTTATTTCAAGGGGTTTGGTTATATAACCAATACACCTCGTGTTGGTTATAGTAGTTTGTTTATTTTAGGTGGTTTAGTTAACATAGGTTATTTGGGATTAATTGTTTTGTTGGATTAAAGTTGTATAATGGGTTATGTTATTTGAGGTGTGTTGATTGAGATAATTAGATTATTTGAGCTGAATCATCTTAGACTTACCGATATCACCGCCGACAGAAGCCTCTAACATATTCTTGGGGAGCATTGGACGCCTTCTGTTGTTCCTATCGCCTCTCAACCTCGGTGTCTCATGATATTCATCAATATTGGGATGCGTGAGCTTTAACGGGTCGGTATGTTTACGGTTGTCTGCGCATAGTTTCAGGTAGACACAGATTTCTTGCGCATTGAGATCGGCTATTAACATTTCTATCAACTGATTAGTGTAAGTATCTACGAAGTCCACACATTCTGTACGCAGTTTTGCGGATAGATGGTTGCAGAGTCCGTCAAGTGCGTGTCGAATGTTTTCCTGGATTAAAATTTCAAGATTTTTATTAAATGTGATAGCAAGGAAATTAAAATACTTAAATATATAGAAATAAAAAAATATAGAAATTTCAATTAACAACAATAACGCTTATATTTATTGTAATAGAGTTAAGCGACTAAATTTTATTTATAACTATTTTTATTATGATAATTAAAGAGCCGTTTAAGAGTATAAAAGACTATGATACCCAAAACAAAATATTTTAGGATATAATAATAATAATAAGACAATAATGAAAGTTTAACATACCTCACTGCGGTTATTCTTGAGCATGGTTTCCAGTTGTTCCACGGCAAACAAACACAACGGGCAGTTAGATTTTTCGGAGTTGATTGTTACATGTCGTACCTCTACCTCATCTGCTTTGGCACATAATCCTAGTTCCGGACAGATCTGAAGATCAAAAAAGCAATGTATTTAATAAATAAATATATAGGACAAGTACATACACGGTCGTCCGTCCCCAAAGTAAGTAGTTTAATACTTGTGTTATGGTAGACAGACAACTGGTGCATATATATTTTGTAAATACATACTTAAATACAAATCTACACCCAGGCTCAAAGACCAACAAATTCATTTATAGAAAATGTTGGCCCTCGGCGGGAAACGAACCCGCGACCCGCGGAGCTGAAGGTAGGGTCACTACCTACCAACGGGCCAGTCAGTTTAATGTAAACTTTATATAATTTTTAAATAATCTTAAAAATACCGTACAGTATATTTGAGTTCATTTAAAAATTGATTAAGCAAAAATTGCAGTGCACACTGCAGTGTGATAAAACCTGGATATCTCTGGAATCTTTCTAGAATATATGTAGCCCATGAATCCACATCGGAGCAGCTTAGTGGGTCTAAGTTTTCTCTAATAGGTTGCATATGACCAGCTGTGTGATACAAACTAGTATTTCTCTGGAAAATTTCTAGAATATATGTAGTATATAAATCCACATTGTTGCATGGTGAGTGTAACTTCTACGCTTCTCTCTAATAAAGGTATTTGCTTCTCTCTAAGGCCTAAGCGCACCTTTGTGATACAAAACCTCTACATCTCGAGGAAATTTCATACTACTATTACATAGTATACTAACTTTCGCCAGCGTCTCCACCCGCGTGAAGAGATTAAAACCGTTATATAAAGTTTTGATAACCATAAAAGTGGTTAAATTGGGTAAACCCTAAAAGCTAGATATATGCTGTCGCGGACTTTTATTTAGAACTTTTAGAGGAGAACAATTTTGTAGTACATGATTTTTGAAACTTTCACCGTTTACTTAGCGCACGCAAGGAAAGCAATCAATCAATCAAACAAACTTTATAAAATAGTATAGATAAAGGAGTTCCAGGATATAAGTAGCCTACTAAACCGTATTGGAGTAGCGTGGGTCTAAGTTCCAACTCTTCTGGGATAGAGGTCTATGCCCAGCAGTGGGATAGTAAAAGGTCGTACTTACGATGGTTGGGTCGACTTCGTGCACCAGCAGTGCGATGACGGCCGGCCCGTACTGCGTCACGAACTGCTTGCACTCGTCGTTCACCACATTGGGCAGTATGTCGCAAGCGCCCTCTACCGCCTTTGTTATCGCTTGCTAAACAATATTATAAAACAATAGATTATGATACTGCATAATAAGGGTTCTTATAACACGAGTGTATTTTAATAAAACGAGCCACTGGCGAGTATGTTTATAGTATCACACGAGTGTTATAAGACCAAGTTATGTACAGTGTCATACACTACTTTATCTACTCTTATACTATAATACGTAAAACAATATTAAATAAATATAAATAAATATATGGGACACTTACACACACGGTCGTCCGTCCCCAAAGTAAGTAACTTAATACTTGTGTTATGGGTGACAGACAACTGGTGAATATATACTTATATATTTTTTAAATACATACTTAAATACAAATACAAATATACACCCAGGCTCAAAGACCAACAAATTCATTTATAGAAAATGTTGGCCCTCGGCGGGAATCGAACCCGAGACCCGCGGAGCTGAAAGCAGAGTCACTACCCACTGCGCCAACGGGCCAGTCAAATATTAATAAAACCAAACTTTGTTTAAATATTGAAAAGATTTTTTAAATGACAAATGTTAGCGACAAGGCGCAAACATCGATTGCGCATGCGTGTTGCGTCGCCGCGGACTCGTTCATTGAAACCTTTTTTCTTTAAGGTAGAGATGCAACCTCCTTGGTCCAGCTGGAGGTTGTATGGGTGTATCATTATGATTAAAAAGTTATATTATGATACAGGTGTCCATACAAGACCTGTATCGTAATAAAACTTTTTAATTCTTTATTTTTGGCCTGTACGTAATGTTCGTCTTAAGAATTTTGGTTTCAGTTTTATAATCTTTGTATTATAGTATCAGAGTAGATAAAAGTAATAATATTTTTTTTTGCTATAATCGGTGATAAGGTATTCATAACTCAATCGCCGATTATAGCAACATAATTTTATTATTACTTTTGTAACATGGATTTCCGCAAAGTAACGCCTAATTCTATAAATTACTATAAAACAATTTAATATTTATGGAAGTTGTATAATGGTTTTCTTTTTATGTTATTTATTGTCAAATACAAGGTAAGTTGACGTCAGACAGTCGGCCGGTCGAAAAACGACGTTTTTAATACTGAAAAATAGCAATATCGATGTATCGTCCCCAAAACCCCTTCATACTAAATTTAGTGAAAATCGGAGCCCTTTCCGAAATTCATATCATATATATATAAAACAATTTTCCATTACAAGGTGTTAGATGTGTATTATATGAATTTGGAAAATAAAAATTGATTTAGTAGCAGTACAAAAAATATGACAAAAGAAAAATATATGAAAAAAATATTTCTTTTATCTTATATTTACTTGCTTTGTCTGATCTCTCATGGCTAATAAATGGGTGTATTTCAGTAATATTAAATAATAAATATATGTTCGTAATTATAAATACTTACCTCAGTTGTATCATCGCTCAATTCAACTTGTATGTAGTGTAGGAAGTACTGGCAGAACGAACACCAGCCGTTTTGTTGCGGTGTCGCCACGAACATTCTCTCGATGGGCAACGGTGGTGGTATGGTTGGCTTTTCCTCTCCCAGAATTTGTACGTTAGCCTTATGGGATACTGTGACAGCCTGTAAATGTGATCAATTTGATAAGGAAATTATAGAATCAGGCGTTACTTAGCGGAAATCCATAATATAAAAGTAATAATAAAATTATTTTGTTATAATCCGCGATGAACTCATGATTCTCTGAGATAATTCATGAGACTCCAACTTCATCGCGGATTATAGCAAAATATATAATTTTTTTTATTACATTTGTTTTATAAGGACTTGTCAACAAAGTATTATATGTAAACTAGCCGTGATCGTGGCTTCACCCGCGTGGTAATCAGTTCCACAAAATGTATCCAGCGTAAATAATTTATTTTAATCGGAGTTAAAAATATTAATTAAACTAAAACGGAATAAAAAAAAGAAAAATTTGGTATTTTTATGATTCCGATGTGCGGAATACTCCCACTCGTTGCCATAGTCGTATTACGGCTGCATGTCATGGAAAAAGCGCGAAAGTAATTTTGGTGGTATATATTGTCAATATATAATATATTCTAAAGTGTTTATTTGAATATGGAGTACAGAACAAACCCTCATTTCTTACCGAGGTGTCGTAGGCGACTAAGGTAAGTTGACCCACCGTGTGGTATCCGGTTCAGTAGAACAGACCACCCTCTTTCTTACAGAGGTGTCGTAAAATACGACTAAGGCAAGTTGACGTCAGGCAGGCGCCCGGTCGCAAAAACTTTGCCGAATCATATGATAACATGTTTATAACATGTTATGCCGAACCCATATAGAATGAAATAAGGGCAGCAGGATGATTATTACAACAAGGAACGCAAGATTTAGATAACGATTGATACTGAACAAAAGGAAACAATAATAATCTTGAATAGAATGTAATATTTTCTTTCTTTAATTGTATACTGCGTCCATCATATTATCAGTCTTTTGACAGCTCACGCTCATTAAGTTTTGTATTGCTTACGTACAAATATCATACAAATAATATTTGTACTTTATGGATGGGTACCGCCCACTTAGTGATGTCACACATAATGGTTACTACGATTATGCCACAGATTAAAAATAATCGGTAGAAATCGATGTTACGAGTATTAAAAGACATTTAATAACATTATATAAAGTTTTACTTTCTTCTTAGTTAATACATGAATACAAATAAAACAATCAGGATATTTTAATTTATTTTATTAGCACGAGACGTCGGAATGATAATCAACACTAGACTCCTCCGATGAGGAGTCTTCAGTAGCAGTTATTATTAGTAGTAGTCTCTTGTGTAGATAATATATTATCAAACGCAATATCACGTTCCCAATCAGAGAATATTACTCTTTTAGTTCTTTCCACCACACTTGCCCAGTTCTCGGCCGTTACGTGGGTGCAAGCATTTTTTAGCAATTGCAACATTTTATTCGCTGTGAATGGGGGCTTGTATTGCATCTCGCAGCATGCCCTTTTACTTGTGCCCATATAAGTTCTATTGCGTTGTACTGGCAGTGGTATGGAGGAATCCGAAGAACAGTATGGCCATATTCTGCTGCCATTTCATTGATTACATAGCGTTTTGCTCTCTTTTTGGTTTTTAATATTTTTATTAATTCAACTTTTAACATTGAGTCGTCCACATTTTCTCCATTGTCCCGAAGCCAATTAATTATTTCATGCTTTTTATTAGCCTGTGTTGGCATTTTGTCAATTTGACGGGAGTGGTAGGGCGCATTATCAATAAAAATTATTGATGGTTCTTCCAATGAAATGAGCATTTTTTTGAACCACTCTTCATACACATTTGCATTCATCTCTTCGTGGTAGTCATTTGATTTCTTCGATTTAAATGCCAACAGTGCGTCTTGTACAAATCCTTTTGCTG
Organism: Morpho helenor; assembly: GCA_029227775.1. Taxonomy (NCBI): domain Eukaryota; kingdom Metazoa; phylum Arthropoda; class Insecta; order Lepidoptera; family Nymphalidae; genus Morpho; species Morpho helenor. Next base: position 12,720,396 of record JARGCU010000010.1, on the reverse strand, counting down.
TACCTGCATGGCAAATGATTAGGCGCTCACCTTTTCCCATTGGTACTGAGGAAGTGGAATCAGCAGTATCATCAGTCCAGAAACGAGATAGTGTGTGGTTAGCGTTGAGCCATGTTTCATCCGTGAAAACAATATTTGCCCAATCTTGTATTTTCTTTGCCTCTCTTAAAAAATCACAACGTGCTATAGCTATATCTGTGCGTTCCATTAATAATTTTCTTTTATTTAACTTTTTATATGAAAAGCCAATTGTGTTCAAAACTTTGACCAAAGAAGATTTTTCACCATGAAATAGACCACTTCTTTTCAAAGAAACAATAAGTTTTCTCAAAGTTGGAATTTCTTTTCTCAAGTAGTAATCTAGTTTACGTAGGTTATCATTAATCGAATTACTTAGGTACGTAATTCGATTAATGATAGTAGGTACTATAATCGGAATGGTATCGCATACGAGAATCTTTAGGACATCACTATCGTCAATCTGTCAAAAGATGGTTAATATAATGGACAGTGTATAGATTGTAATATTTAATTATGTATATATTATTTTTAATTATTTGTTTTATTTGTATGTAATGTTGTGTGTAATAAAGAATTTCTTACCTTATCTTATTTTCTATTGAAATTTTGAACATAAATTTTTTACTTTTACTCACTCTATAAATACAGTATAATTAATTTTAAAGTAGGTATTCTGTTTGAGAACAATTTGTTCCCCTTTACTTTTTTAATTTATAGTAATTTCTTCGTTTTATTTACCTTTGGCGTGGTGTAACTGTTAGCCTCATCTTGTCCAATAAGCTTTGGTGAGTTAGTGATGGCCTTAACCAGCAGCTCTTTAGGTAGCAGCGGTGCGATAGGACCCTCAGGTTTGTCGGTACATATGCCTATGTAGCCGCAAAGCTGAGCCGGCTTCAATTCCGACACGAGGAAGTAGTAGATGGTCGAGTGGTATTGTTCTACTAGTTGGAGGCATTCGGCTTTGAATTTACCGGTTTGTTTGCAGAGACCTATATACAAAAATAACGTTAAGTTTATAACGAACTAGCGATAGCCGCGACTTAAGCGTTTAAGTACTCTCAATAAATATAAATAATAGGTCTAGTAAAAAGTAATCCATTATTTTTCGATCATTTTGTTAGTAATCGATAACTCGCCTTGCATAAGTGCTATCAATATACACTAAACGGTGTCAGAAGCGTATGCTTTCGTACTAAAAGCAGACAGACAGACATTTTTGTGACTGCTTGATTGAATATTGTTTGCACGTGCCAAAGATGGGCACCAAAAAGATAAATTTTTCCTTGTTTTCAGTTTTTCTTAGATAAAGGTGAAAACGTAAGCCAAGCGGTTGAAAATTTGAATAATGTCTATGGTCCCAATACTGTATCAGCTAATCATGTGTAATTTTGGGTTCGTCGATTCCGATCCGGTAATTTTGATGTTAAAGACGCACGACGTTCCGTAGGACTAGTTGTCGAAAATGTCAATAAAATAATGAAAACTTTCAATTCCGACCGTCATACCAGCACTTTTTTGATTGCGCAGGAGCTGAATATTGCACAAAAAACTTTTTAGAACCACTTTAATAGGCTGGATATAAAAAAATGCTCTATGTATGGGTGCAACATGAATTTTCTTAGAAAAAACCACATGGAACTAATTTCCATCTGCGAATCACTGCTGAATCGCAACAAAATCAACCCATTTCTTTAGTGGATGTTGACTGGAGATGAAAAGGGGATCACTTACGAAAACGTTAAGCAAAAATGGTCGGGGACGAACTGCGGTGAGCCGGCGCAATTGGTGGCTAAGCCAGGATTAATGGTCACAAAAGGTTCTTCTGTGTGTTTGGTGGGATTCGCTCTATTATGAGCTGTTCTACTAAGGCCAAACTCTTAATTTGGACCTGTACTGTCAATAATTGGACCATCTGAAGAAAGCAATCGCCCAGAAGCGGCCAGGTTTGGCCAATAGGAAAGGCATTATGATTTATCAGGACAACGCTAGACCACACACTTCAATAGTGCCTCGCCAAAAGTTCCTAAAGCTTGGGTGGGATTTTTTTTGCGTCCATCTTATAGTCTTAACCTAGTTCCAGATGATTACCAACTGTTCTTGCCACTGGCAAATGTTTTTGTTGGTGAAAAATTTGTCTCAAGAGAAGCTTGTGAAAATCGACTGTCCCAATTTTTTGCCAATAACAAAAAAGATTTCTGTGAAAATGGCAAAATAAAATTACCTTAAAAATGGCAATAAGTTATCGAACAAAACGTTGCATAGATGAACCAAATCGGATATGTTTAACTACACTAGATGAAGCCGTCAATATCGTGCAAAAATAATGGATTACTTTTTACTACACCTAATATATGGGATAACCACACACACAGTCGTCCGTCTTAATATATTTATGTACAAAAGTAATGAGAATATTATTTTGCTATAATCCGCGATAAAAGAAAATATATGTAATGCCAAATGTAGAGTGTACTATTCGTTCTCATACCTGATACATGCAGAATTTGTAAGAACTCATGCACTACCCGACACCGATGGCACAACAATACACAAGCACTGCACACATTCACCACCACAATCTCAACAATTGTTTCGCCCCGTAACCGAAGCATCGTACGCAAAGTAACGCCTAATTCTATAAATTATATTTATGTAAGGAAGTAACTTAATATTTATGTTATAGATGGCAGAAAAAAATAAAGATACATATATATTTTATCAATATACATATACCAAGTGTCGAAGTAAAAAAATTGTATATCGAAAACGTTGGCACTCGACGGAAATCGAACCCGCGACTCGCGCAACTGAAGGCAGGATCACTGCGACTTGCGCCAACGGACAAGTCAATAATAAAATTATCGGTATGTTTGTCTGTTCCCGAAAAAAACTGGATATTTTTTATATTAGTTTAACCTGGATGTTTGTATGTAACCGTTCATTTGAACTCATTTTTTAAGACTGTATGGATGGCATATGATTCACAGATTATACTATTGCAATGGCATCCGCGCAAAATGATTGTATCTCTAGTAGTAATATTTAATATTGAATTCCTGTAAATAAATAACTTAAAAAAAATTAACTCACCAACAAGTACTTTGTGGAACTCAATTTCCGAAGTGTTCGCGACCAACGTGTCACGTAAGTGCTTCACCACTTGTTCGCAGAACTCGCAAGGCACGTCACTAATAACACAAAAAAATATATTTTTTTCACATCTAGCGCCCAGCATAAAAAATCTAAGTATTTATTATGCTATAGGAATTATTTCACTTTTTTTTAAAATAAACACGATTCATAAAGATCAATGACAGTACACACCATTCTAGCCTTGGCCTAAAAGCCCTCAATTCTAGCCCTTTTCCTTCTATTACTCAAAGGTTGACTGGAAGAGATCCCTTTTAAGGGTTAAGTCCGCCTTTATACATATGTTTTTTTTTTAATTTTTATTTTTTTCTTTCTCTTTTCTAAATATATGTGTAAAAAGAAAAATAAATAAATAAATACGATACAACTAAACAGGTGCAGGTGCAAGGGAGACAAAACTGTAATGTTATTGTTTTCTTCTGTTTTATGAACAAGCGCGAGATGCGTCAGGCCTGTCAAACATTACTAACAATACCAGATCGTAAATTGTTAAGAATATACTGCGAATTTAATGTACTAAATAACTTACTCAGTTGCCTTTAATTCGAGATTTTCATCAGGGAAAGTGTAGAGGTCATGCGAATGGTATTTTAACGCGCACTGTCCGCTCAGATGACAGATGGATTCTGGGGTGAAGTCCTTCCTGACAGCATCTAGAATGTTCTCGTAGTATTGAAACACTAGCATCGAACAGGAGTCCGACAGGGAACCTGTGTTCTGACACACCTGGAATATAAACCCCTTATTAACAAAAAGCCATGGTTATAACTCACAGTTAGTCGAAATAATGTTTTTTTTTTAGTTTAAAAGTAACTACTTTTATTTTTAATATATTGAGATTGTTTGGATATTAACGGCCTGTTTCACAAGTTACCAATAAACTGTCAGTTAGCTTATTCAGAACATATCTCGGAATTTTGCGTTTCTCAGGTTTTTGATAGGCTTATTCAGCACTTAAAGTCTCTAATAAGTCAACAGATAGATCATGTGGCTGTTATTTTGTTTATCTGCTGGATAGCAAATACCTATTTCAAAATGGCCGCGTTTTTTTATTTTTCACTTTTTAGAGACATTTATCTGTTTCTTATTTTATTTGTCGGTAACTTGTAAAACAGGCCCTAAATGAATAATTTACAAATAAATTTTTAAGATCTTAATACATAACGACTTAACGCTTTTTTTTATTTTTTAACTATTTGCCAACTTTCCGCAAAAAATTTTTTTTCGTTCATAAGAAACTTTTATAAACTTTTATAAACGTTACACATGTGAACATGTATTTATATATAAATTTTTCTTTTACATCGTAACTATATTTAGTTTACTATTATGTAATCAGTGAATCAAGTAAGACTAAAATCAAGTAAGGCTAAAATCAAGCAAGGCGACTCTTAATGAATTTCACAGGTTCGCTTTGCGATTTTGGTCGTGGAGTCTATCTCCTGATGATGCTTCGGTTGCGGGGCGAAACGATTGTTGAGTTTGTAATAGTGAACGTATATAGTGCTTGTGTATCGTGGTGGCGATGGTGGAGGTTTGTGCATGTGTTTTTACGAATTCTGCATGTATCAGCTATGAAAACGGATTGCCCACTCTACATTGGCATTATATATATTTTCTATTTTACTTCATCGCGGATTATAGCAAAATATTTTTTATTATTACTTTTGTAATTTCACAGGATTAGACATATCTTGAAATCATCCTTACCCTAAGCAGTCCAACGAGGAAATCTTCATAGCTTGTTGCGTGGAACCGCTTTCTTACGACACCAACAGTTTTTCGGCAATTCGTACAACCTTCACGGAGTTTCAAAGTTGCGTTCTAAAATAAAATTAAAAAAAAACTATATTAACTTAATTGAACGGAAATTTGAAGACAGATTAAAAATTTCCGTGTTTAACTTTTACTTTCTAGTCATCCACTTTTTTCTCGCAATCTTTTTCAACCAAAAAGGTTTTAATCTATTCTGACAAATAAACAGTTCATACAATGATCTTAAGAGAGACGTTAGCGTTTTTTGGAAAATTTGTCGGCTATGTTTTATTGCGATTAAATACATATTACGAATCGATCATGAGAATCCTTGTGATAAATACTGCAAAGTCAAAGCGTCATAACGAACAATTAAAATTTCATATCAATTAAGTTATCACACTGGATTGTTAAAGGTCAATTTATCGATATTTTTTAAATATAAATAAATATATGGGACAATTACGTACACCATCCATCAGTCATCCACAAAATAAAATTAATACTTGTGTTATGGGTGACAACCAACATAAATATATATATAATTTTAAATAAATACTTAAATACACTCAGTCTCAAAGAACAAAAAAAAATATATGAGAAAATGTTGGCTTTAGGCGGGAATTGATCACACTACCAACTGAGAAGAAGGCAGGGTCTTTTTACTTTGTTATTTTAATCTATACTAATATTATAAAGAGGAAAAATTTGTAAGTATGTTTGTAATGTTTTCACACAAAAACTACTGGATCGATTTCACAAATTCTTTCACCATTGGAAAGCTGCATCATTACTGAGCAACATAGGTTATATTACATTTTCGAATGAAAATAGGGATCCCTAATATAAATGTAATAATGTGTAAAAAATTAGACTTAAAAATCTGTATATTCATTAGATTATGAATGTTAGTGTAATTAAATAAGAAATAAAACTTTTATGTTAACAAAAATAAATCTTCCGATTTAGTAGACTTTGCACTGCCATGAGATCAGTATGTACGCGGGTGAAACCGCGGGACATTAGAATAGAATAGAATAGCTTTATTCATTCACAGAACACAAAATAAACAATTTACAAACACAGAGAAGCAATAACAACAAAAAATTATATAAATGGTGAATTTAGAGTGTGTCATGCCAATGAAAAGGTTCTGGCTCAGCTTAGTGTTGGAGGTAAAAAATACCAGCAACGCTGATTATTCTGATCGATCCCTGTCGAGGGAAGCTCGTATATTAAGTATTGTTATGATTGTGTTACTAGTTACTTTATAAAGTGTCCAATAACTTACGTATTCGTCGATAAGTTTGTCTATATTCGCGTTATTGCATAGGCCGGCGACGGAGCAAACAGCACTTGGGTTCATTTGCGACGCCAAAGTCTCCACAAGTTCGGGCACGAAATCATCCGCTAACTTAACGCACTCCTTTCTCACGATTTTAATTGGGATCAGCATGCAGCTTCCTTCGAAAACTTCTTTAAGTTCTTCCTGCAATTAACACAATAAAGAGAAGTCGTTAGAGTTTGTCTAAAGTTTATCTGATCATTATATACGCGGCATGAAACTGGAAAGATGATATTAAATAGTCTCAACAACTTCTGTTGGACAAAAGCCTCTTCTCTCTCTTATTAGAGAAAATGATAGGAGCTTAAACCTACTATAGCTTGGTTATTGTAGATTACACATATCCCTGGAATTCTTATGAGAAATGCAGTGGTCAAAATTTTTATTTGATTTTAAAGCGTAATCTTAAATTATGTAATGCTAAATGTATAATGCATTATCCGCTCTTATATGTTTATGATTTTGGCGAGGGGTCTATTTACTGATGATTCTGCCGTTACAGGGCGAATTTATTGACGAGATTTGTTTATATGTGGAGTGCATTGTACATTGTGGAACGAGCATGTGTAAAGTATGTCACGAATGGTACATTTTATATTTAGTATTATCTTATGTCCTGTATGAATCATAGTTAAGCAAGTAACGGCCTATTATTATGCCACTGCTGGGCATAAGCCTCCACTCTCCGTTATTGGAGAGAAGGATTGGAACTAAGATCTTCCACGCTGTTCCAATGTAGTATACTAGGTTACACATATCACTAGAATTACAGCTGGACATAGGCCTGCTCTCTCCGTTTTTTAAGAAGATTGGAGCTGAGATCTTCCACGTTGCTCTAATGCGGATAGGTAGGTTACACATATCCGTAGAAATCTCTACAGATATTCAGGTTTCCTCACGATGTTTTTCTTCATCGAAAAGTGTGATAAATTTTAATAATCAATTAGACACGTAAGTTCGAAGAGTAAAACTCAGGCACAAATGAGTTTTACCCGGGATTTGAATCCGTGATCCCATGAAAGAGTCGCACGCTCGCCGCAGGGCTATCACACCTTAAAGCGGTTTAATCTGTACTTAATCTCGTTTTGAAAGACTTCTGACCGAGAGTTTTACGTTCGACGTTCTTGTATAAATGATTAAAAATCCTACGATAATGACACATTCTTATAGGTCATATTCTGATAGATATATACAATGTTTTTATAAAATGTGACCCGTCATGTACCGTATGTACGGCGTTGACCGATAACAGCGCTCATGGACCCTATTAATTTATTATTTACAGTACATAGTTCTAGAATTTTTACATAAAGACGTCATTATTTCTTTGTTGTACTGTTCTAATCTAATATCGGGAACGCCCGTCGGTGCAGGGCGGGTGGTCAGCTCCTATTTTGGACTATTCCACCCGTAAAACTGTTGTACTGTTACCACAACAGTCAATTGTCTGTAATTTACAAATTATTCAAATTGTATATGACCCGGATCTTTCCTTCTGTTACTCAAAGATTGTCTGGAAGAGAAACGTTTTAGCTATAAGTCCGTTTTTATAGATTCGCTTTTTTACTTTTTCTTTTCTAACTATATGTATAAAAAGAAATAAATAAACGATAAATTTCTATTCAATTATACCGATTTAATACATCTATTAATTAAGTATCTTAGTTTAATATATCAATCAAAATAAACCAAAGATTGTATATATAGTCTTGTCAGCCTGTTAAAGTGTCATACCTGCGTCTCATTGCTAGTCAGCTGGTCACGTGCTTGAGCCACCATTTCCTTGCAGATCTTGCAAATGCCGTCATCATCTTCGGGGAAGGTCATCTTGGACCATACGCGCTGTACGCAGTGGTGGGTCGCTTTGCACTCGCGACCAGTACTGCAAACATTACCACGAATGCTATGACTTGATAGTCTATAGTCCATTGTATAGCGTCGTCTAGTTTAATTAGAACAACCTTGTAAATCAAATCAAAATATCTTTATTCAAATAAGCTCTTTCAAACACTTTTGACTCGTCAATATGATTAATGAAGCTACAACTGGTTCGGAATGCCGGAATGTTCGGAAAATATTCTAGAAATCGAGATTCGTCAAAATTCTACATCTCTTGAATCTGGGTAGGTAAATGACAAATTTTGGTTAAAAGTTTACACAAGAAGGCGCTAGGCGAATTTCATAAATCAATTTCATCCGTGGCATTTCACTGTACTTTTGTCCTAATGGTCTTTCCAGTAATATCTGGCAGGTTTATATTGTTTAATGCAGAAATAAGTATTTAACAAGAAGCTGATATATTTTAAAACTTTGGTTTTTCGATAAACATTGGCAGTTGAGTTGAATGACAGTTGTATTATAAAAATCAGATAAGGTCCAGTATTTAAGTAGGTAATTTTATTAGGATTAAAAACACATAATTACCTGAAATTGCTGCACCAGTAGGACGGTCCCCATGTACATCTACTGCCACCCAATAGTTTGACTGCAACAAACAGTCAAAACTATACATATAATAAAATAAAGTCACCAAAACCTGACGATCTGTATGTGGTCGATTTTCTAAAAATTTACTGAACCAACGATTGCAATTACAATTCTTTGGGAAAGTTTAATTCAAATTCAAAATATTCTTTATTCAAATAAACTTGTAAACAAGTGCTTTTGAATCGTCAACTCTACTGCTGGTTCGGAAAGCTGTTCCTACCGAGAAGACCCAGCAAGAAACTCGGCGGTTGCTCTTTTTAAAAAATACAATTCTTAATACTAGTTACATTTAATGTTTCTATCTTGTACAGGGTCGAACAATATTTATATCCACGCATTTTTATCGTCTAAATAATCCTCAACAGTATAGTAGGCTTTCTGTATCAGCCTCTCCTTAAGAGTGTTTTTAAACTGCTGTAATGGCAAAGTTAAAATTGATTGTGGAATTTTATTATAGAATCTTATACCCAAACCCACAAACGACTTACGTACTTTTTCAAGGCGCAAAGCAGGAGCCGCAAGCTTATGTCGGTTCCTACTTTGTCTATTATATACATCGCCTATTGTTTTATAATTTTTTATATTTTTATATACAAAAATTAAATTACTTAAAAAAATTGAATAATACATAACAGTTTTATGTAAATTGTGTTGAAAAGGAAGTTGTAAAAAAGAGTCACTTGCTGGGAGCTTTAAGCGCGGGCGCCGCGTTAACCAACAGAGATAAACTAACTAGGTATTAGAAAATCCGCAAAAAAGTCCGCGACAACATGTCTCTATCTCTAATGATTAACTCGAATTACTTTATTTTACAATTACTTTCATGTTCAAAATTTGAATTCTATTTACTGATTTCCACGCAGGCGAAGCCGCAAACAGCTAGTATTATTATAAAAAACAGCATATTTTACGAATATGCAAAAAGAGGATCGTAGAACTAGAAACATAGAGCTTAAATTCGCTAGAATTTAGGAAAGTTATATTTCTCTCGAATCGTTATCAAAATGGTAGATACCTACTTCTATACGGATTTGCACAATTTTTAAATAACTAAAAGTTCCAGAGTAATAACATTAAGCGGAATTGAACTATATTTCTTAGGTATTACGAATTTTGCAATATTAATTACTTCTATATAAGTAAAGCTCCAATAATTTATATCATATTATAAACTTACGTTTCTGCTTGCTGGGTACAGGGGACTTCTTTGTCTGTTAAAAAAGAAATGGAAAACATTAAAAAGATTTAGTTTCATTTAAAGTTTTTAAAACTAATTATATTTTAACTAATTTATCTTATTCTCAATAACGACTGTGCACATATAAATGCTCCACAACGCCAGAATATCACCTCATATTCCTTTCTTAATAAATGTAGGATTACCTCTATTCGGCGGAAATATCTATTAACATGTATCGTTCAAAGACGGTAGTGACGTTACTAAGTCGACTTGTTCCGAATAGTGGATGATCATGCGCGACTCTACGAGATGTTCGGACATGTATTTGGGATTTTTTGTTTTAATGACAGGAATCGCATCCCCTCTGAAATGTGGTGCTGGTTTAAAATATTGGGCGTATCTTGGATTGAGCACAGGACCAATGCATCATATAGTGACCACCAGGCTTTCAACTGCGTTCCTTGGTAGAGTTTTTCGGACATATTGCTAGAAAGACTGAAGACAACCTGCAGAAGTTAATGATTACTAGTTTGAGAAAGAGGAAGATGCCACAGTCCATTTCGATGGTCCCACTAAATCACCAAGCTTTCCATCCAAGTCCACGATGCGTTTCAAGTCCCAAGAAATTGCAAAAGATCGGTTTTGCCGAGACAAAGTGATCAGTGGAAGAGATTACGACCGTCAGCACAAGTGATCGACACAAGGTTGTGGTATGCGATGCGTTTCAAGTCCCAAGAGATCGCGAAAGATCGGTTTCCCGAGACAAAATGATCAGTGAAAGATATTACGACCGTAAGCACTGAAGTGAACGACACAAGGTTGTGGTATGCGATGCGTTTCAAGTCCCAAGAGATCGCAAAAGATCGGTTTCCCGAGACAAAATGATCAGTGGAAGAGATTACGACCGTCAGCACAAGTGATCGACACAAGGTTGTGGTATGCGATGCGTTTCAAGTCCCAAGAGATCGCAAAAGATCGGTTTCCCGAGACAAAATGATCAGTGGAAGAGATTACGACCGTCAGCACAAGTGATCGACACAAGGTTGTGGTATGCGATGCGTTTCAAGTCCCAAGAGATCGCAAAAGATCGGTTTCCCGAGACAAAGTGATCAGTAGAGGTCACGAACGTCGCACTGCAGTGATTATGATATGTTAGGTATTTCCGCGCCTATCCAAGTTAACCGTTCTGTATTCTTCCTATATAATACTCACAAACGTCATTTTATATACTTACTGTAATAAGTTTATCCAGTTTCTCGTTATCGCACATCCCAATGATGCGGCACATAGTGTCAGGTGGCGTGGCAGACTGTAGCACGTGATTCAAGTACTCGCCAAGACCTGCTGTGTTCTCCTTGCACATCTTGTAGATGTCTTGAGACGGGACATCTCGGCAGGTGGAACTTACACGCGATTCCATATAATTCTAGAAGAATTTATATAATAAATACTCGAATACCACCTAGATTTCGATTAAGAGGTGGTCAACCGTTTTTTTAGTGATAATTTAATTTGTATTTGTAAATATAGTGAAGCTATATAAAAGAACCGAACTTAGATAAGTTCTATTTAATAATTTTTATGATTGTCAATAAATTTAGCGGTGTGGTATCTGGCTGAGTAGAATAGACCACCCCTATTTTTACTGAGGAGTCGTAAAAGGCGACTAAAGTAAGTTGACCTACCGTGTGGTATCCCGTTGAGTAGATAGACCACCTTCTTTCTTACCGAGGTGTCGGAAAAGGCGACTGAGGTTAGTTGACCTACCGTGTGGTATACCATTGAGTACAATAGACCACCCTCATTTCTTACAGAGTCGTCGTAAAAGGTGACTAAGGTAAATTAACTCACCGTGAGGTATCCCCGTTAAGTAGAAAAGACCACCATCTTTCTTTCCGAAGTGTTGTGAAATACGACTAAGGCAATTTAACGTCAGGCAGGTGGCCGGTCGTAAAAGACGTAGTAATGTGACAACACGTTTATAACATGTTTTGCCGACCCCACTTAGACTGGGATAAGGGCAGGAGGATATAGTCAACTTTTAAAGATTTAAAAGTAATAAAAATGTAATTAACCCATGCAATCTATACTAATATTATAAAGAGGAAAAATGTGTATGTATGATTTAACACAAAAACAACTACTGGACCGATTTCAAGAATTATTTCACCATTGGATTGGAATAAATAGTCACCCATATAGTTAAACTCAGTCAAGGACATATTAGAAACAAAATAAAATACACGCTATCATCATCCATCTTTTGTTTACTTGAGTTACGTTAAAGTTATTAAGATGAGGAAAATTTTATTATTTATGTATGAGATGTAGGTAAAATATTTATTGAGGAAATAAATTATCTAGCAACGCTGTACAAAAACAGATGATTTTGTGGTTTGGATTTACAATTCGCAAATATGTGAAATCACGTTTACGTCGTCTAATATAATAACAATACGATGACAAAATCGTGCGAATAGAGCTCGTTAGAAAACCGTCATAATTGTTATTGTCATTTTTATGTTACCTACGAATGACAATGTTTCTTATCTACTATATTAAAAGTAATTAACATTAATGTTGTAAACGCTATAATTTCTGATTTAAAATAAATTATTTAAAAGCTGTGATAGCGCAGCAGTTCCATTATTTAAAAGCTGTTATAGACCATTGGAGTCTCTAGAGACGATCGTGGGTTCAGCTTAGCTCAGTTAATTAGCTCCAATGCTTCTCTCCAAAAATGGAAAGAAGAAGCATATTCATAGCAGTAGGATAGTAACAGACCGTTACTTTACTTTTTACATTATTAAAAATATGTATATATTTAAAACATTAAGTACATAAAATTCAGTACCTATTATAAAATACTGTTTAAAATTCTTCTCAAACCTAAATATACTTTATTTCATGTAACAAAAAGTTGGCAACCCTAAGTACATGGATGGAGAAGTCAATACATCTTTAATATTTAAATGAGTTAATCTTGTAAATGTATTCGGAATCTCGGAAACGGCTCCAAAATTTTTCTTCAAATTCAGCATGTTTTTTTGGGTGGGGTTTTGGGTGGGAAAAATCGATCTAGCTAGGTTTTATGTAAAAAAAAATCGTTTTATTCCTGTTTTTGGGAACATTAAAAACGCTAACATTTATATTGAATTGAATTTTCGCCATTTACTGTCAAGTCAGCACAGCTTATTCGGGGAACGGGCAGCTTCAAGAAACGTAAATATCTAGGATCGATCCCCTAACTAAATTATTATTTTTTCTTGTTCTTAAGTATTTTTGAAAAAAAATTTCGAGCTAGGCTCGATCACTCAGATATTAGTCTTTAATTGCTATAGGAATGTAAAATAACCATACTTACATCATTGATCAAGTCCTTAACATCCTTCAGCTCCTTGAAGAGATGGAGGAATTTGTCGGAGACATCGTTCTGTGTGACGTCATCCTTCTGATGTTCCCATACTGTCGCGATGCAGTGGCCGACCGCGCCGCAGACCGCCGCTCGCCTGTGTTGATTCAAACATGATTCATGAATTGTGAATCATAATGTGGAATATTATTCAAATCGACCTGTTCAATTGCTTTTATAAATACAAAATTAATAATGAACCGCTTTGTTTTCACATGTTCTTGTATTACGAACAAAGTCGTTTTACTAGATATTATTACGTTCATAATATGGATTCGTTGAAACAACATGAAATGAATATTGTAGTAACCTCCTAGTAGGTTACAAAAGGTTGTAACCTAAATCGCTTAATCATATATTCTCCTTTCCTCATCCCACTCAAAGTGGGGTCGGTACAACATGTTTTCCTCTTCCATTCTTTGGTATCATTCATTCATCAACTCTAGCGCTACTTTTATATGCATTTTATACTTCACATAATCCAACCATATTTTTCTAGGCCTCTTCTATCATAACATATCCATCCACATCTTTAATATTTAAATGAGTTAATCTTGTATGTATGTATATATATACCTATATATATATATTTATTTTCGGAATATCTCCAACTCCAACGATTTTCCTAAAATTCAGCATGCAGATGTTTTGAGGGAGAAAAATCGATCAAGATAGGTTTTATTTTAAAAAAATCATTTTATACCTGTTTTTAGGCATTAAAACATACTAAAATTCATTTTGTTAAAATTCATGGGGTTATCTATACTAATATTATAAAGAGGAAAAATTTGTATGTATGTTTGTAATGTTTTCACACAAACAATACTGGACCGATTTCAAAAATTCTTTCACCATTGGAAAGCTGCATCTTTACTGAGCAACAGAGGCTAAAAAAATAGGGATCCGTTATAAAAATGTAATAAGGTGTGTAAAATTAAAGATTACGCGGGTGAAACCGTGGGAAATTACTAGTATATAATATACTAGTCAATTACATCTCTGATGTATGCGTATATTTTACAATTTTCCTACGGTTTCTAACTGCGTTCAACATGAGAATTTAACCCTATTTCCCAACATTGAGCACTATGGAGTCAAAGGCATTGCGTGATCTTATTGCATCTTATCTTCGCAATAATGTGCGCTCACCCGAATCAGCTCATTGACTTTCTTATCTGTGAACTAAAGACACTTTCTAGTGATAGTTTATACAAATCCATATATTTTTATTTCGTAGAAATTGCTGGATATATCTTTTATCTTTAAAAACAGATGAATTTGAATTTATACTGAATACAGTATAAATACACGAAATCTGTAATGATTTATATTTAAATTTCGTGGCGTTATTTATATATAACTAGCGGCCTGCCCCTGCTTCGCACGGGTATAAAATATATATCCCATGTCATTCAGTGTAAAAAAATGATTAAAACCCATCCAGTAGTTTTGACTGCCCGTGGCCCGCAAGCGTTAAATTTGGAGAAAAACAATTTCCTTTCCCTATACATAGAAGATTTCCTGCTATCTTTGGAATATCTAAATTCATATAGTACATATTTACTTATTTACTTTTACATTTTCCCTATGTATTTAATTTTTACAATTAATTACAGAATGTCTTTATATATACAACATTCACAGCTTCCTTGTCGTTAAACAAACTCTGGAAAGAACGATATAGCTGCTGGATTCGAAGTGCTATAGGGTGAAGCGCGGCCGCCTCATGGCATTTTAAATATGTAATATCTCCGAAAATGTTCACTTAAATTACATGCTGTAAACGGCGATATTGATCTATATTAAATCAACAATTTATTTAAGGTACTTAATTGGATAAGGATTAATGCTGTAGTGTATAAAAATTGATTCAAAAATAAGGCATTATTTTTCGTAAAAAGTAAATGACAAAAAATGCTATTGTGGGTTATTCATAAGAGATAGACATATACCATCGCGGACTTTTCTGTAGCCCTTTTCAAGGTGTACAAATACTTAGTACATCATTTTGATAAATCTCGTAGGGTTAAGCCTGCGTTTGCAATGTAAGCGGGAAAAAATGTAATTATTTACAGAAACCTCAAAAATTACAGTATTTCTCTACTCTGTATTGATTTTTATTATACGTACAAACCTTCCTCTAGAATCACTCTATCTATTAAAAAAAACCGCATCAAAATCTGTTGCGTAGTTTTAAAGTTTTATGCATACATAGGGAAATATGGACTTTGTTTTATAATATGTAGTGATTGTTATTTTCCTCGCTAGAGAGCTCCGATCATAAATGCGTCCGATCGCTGCTAAATTCAAATGGTTAAAGGGCGAACCGCGTTTTTTTTTTCGAATTTGACTAATGCTGTTAGCCCTAATGGCTTTGACAGCGTCACCGATAAGACGGGCGAGCGCGGAAGCATCGCCGAGAGGCGAACCGCGACCTCCGACGCGCTATTTATAGGCTCGCGGCTCGCGCACTCTATCTATTAAAAAAAACCGCTTTAAAATCTGTTGTGTAGTTTTAAAGATTGAAGCATACATAGGGATATACGGACAAAGGGACAGACAGAGAATGCAACTTTGTTTTATACTATGTAGTGATATTATTTATTTTTACAATTGATTAGACAATGTCTTTACATCATTTGACAATATAAACTTGAAAGAAGGACATTTAGTTGCGCCTCCGGTCGCAGCTAAATTCGAAGTGCCTATAGGTCGAAGCGCGGCCTCCTCGCAGGATTTTAAATCTGTAATATCTCCGAAAATGTTCACTTAAATTACATGCTGTAAACGGCAATATTGATCTATATTAAATCAACAATTTATTTAAGGTACTCAATTGGATAAGGATTAATGCTGTATTGTATAAAAATTGCTTTGAACATAAGGCATCATTTTTCGTAAAAAGTAAATAAAAAAAACTGCTATTGTGGGTTATCCATAAGAGATAGACATATACCATCGCGGACTTTTCTGTAGACCTTTTTAAGGTGTACAAATACTTAGTACATCATTTTGATAAATCTCGTAGGGTTTAGGCTGCGTTTGCAATGTAAGCGGAAAAAAATGTAATTATTTACAGAAACCTCAAAAATTACAGTATTTCTCTACTTCGTATTGAATGTTATTATACGTACAAACCTTCCTTTTGAATCACTCTATCTATTAAAAAAAACCGCATCAAAATCGGTTGCGTAGTTTTAAAGTTTTATGCGTACATACGGAAATATGGACTTCGTTTTATAATATGTAGTGATAAAATAATTGAAAAAAAAATAAAAGTTTCGTTTGTTAATTATTTTATTTTTTATTTATGTACTATAAAAAATGTTGGAAAAAACATTATTGGTAAAAAAAGTGTACAAAGGTCAACTTATCCCTATGACAGAGATCTCTGCCAGCTAACCTACAAAGTGAGACAATTTATAGTTAACAAAAAGTTGGTACGCAAATATCAAACATTATGAATTAGAATTACCTTAATAATAATTTCCTAATTTAACAATTATAACAATTTAATTAGTTATTTTGTTATCACTAAAGATAATATCTGACCAATAAAATTTTAAAATCGAAACGTTATTTTTTAAAGTTATTTTAATCCATTTAGTCTAATAGTCTTTTGCATCTTTTATAGTTTTAGCCCTAAAAGAGGCATCGGAAATGTAGTCGAATCCAGACATTGAACCGAAACTATGAGAAGAGGCTGAAGGTAATTTTTTTTTAAAGATTTCATAAGATGATCATGACTTAGAGCGGCGTCTTAACACTAACATCCTTTACACCATAAAATTTATATTAAAAATATTATAATATAATAAATATTATAATATAATATTAAAATATAATAATTTATATTATAATAAAGTAAAACTAACGGGCGTCAAACTATTAGGGGAAGGGAAGTTAAAGCATCAATGTATGACCATCTCTAGTAGTAAATCTATAATCTAGTAATATTACTTACTGCAAACTTTGGCACCAATAATCAGGTCCTTTTGCACATTCTTTTGGCACTTGTCGCGCTGTTGATAAACCTGTGGACAATATAATGTTTATCAAATCTAAATGACAAATAAATCTAACATATAGTCTAGCTTCTATTATCAATCTTACGATTGTAAAAATTTAATAATCTGGTATACATATTCAAATATTAATGATAATTCAAATAATGAAATTTTAAATATAAAAAGCATAAAAGTTTTAAAGTAAACAGAAAAAAATAAATAACATCATCATCCTCCTTATCCCTATCCCTTATCCCACTTTAAGTGGGGTCGGCACATGTTATTAGTCTGATCATGTGACAACATGTATCATATGATCAGGCTACGTATTTTACGACCGGCCCCCGGCCCGACTTCAATTTATCTTAGTCGTATTTTACGACACCTTGGTTAGAAATGAGAGTGGTCTATTCCACTCAGACGTATACCACATGAAGGGTCAACTTACCTTAGTCGCCTTGAGAAAAGAATATAAAAATCTGAAATAATAATACTATCCTCAGAGATAGTTGAAAATATTTTCCCAGTTCAATTAAAAAATAAAACTTAATATTTATTTGCTGTTGATAAACATAAAATCAACATGTCAGAATACTACTTAGCATTCAGTCTACTATTAAAAAAATATTGAAGAAGAATGAGTAACAGTCTACATTACATTAGTCTTAATAATATTACTTTCTTTATCAAGTGTAACTGTAGTAGTTAACTTTTAAAAAAATGTAATAAAGAATTATGATTAAACAAATATGTCAATTGTTTTTCATTAAATTTCAGTAACTAGTCCTCATAAATATTTATGTTAGTTCTACCATGTCAAAGTAAAGAACCAAACTGTAATTATAATGTGCTAAATAAATGCCCTCTCTTACAATGTAGAGAACAGACATATCCCAGGTATCTTCAATGTTATATTATATTTCTGTATTAAGAAAATTTACGCAATGTGGTATCCGGCTGAATAGAATAGTACCACCCTCTTTTCTTACCGAGGGGTCCTAAAAGACTAAGGTAAGACGACCCGCCGTGTGGTATCCGGCTGAGTAGAAAAGTACCAACCCCATTTCTTACCGAGGTGTCGTAAAAGGCGACTAAGGTAAGTTGCCCCACCGTGTAGTATCCGGTTTAGTAGAATAGACCACCCTCTCTCTTACCGAGGTGTCGTAAAATACGACTAAGGTAAGTTGATGTCAGGCAAGCGGCCGGTCGTAAAAACGCAGTCAAATCATGTGACAACAAATCATGTGAGGTCCCACTTAGAGTGGGATAAAGGCAGGAAGATGATGATGATTAAGAAAATTTCTATATAAAAATTATCTATAACAAATTGCTATTGCAGAAATGAATAGTTTATATCAGAGTAAGTAATATGGACTTATTCTTGAAATCTAAATATGATTAAGTAGCTAAAAATAATAATAAATGCCAACACAGAGTAAATAAAGGGGTCATTAGGTATGTTTATCAGCTAACTTAAGTCAATAGCTTAGTAAACAATATTTAAGAATGTATCAGATAACTCATGTTCAAAGTACAGTTAAAATTTATTATGATGAAATCTCTATTCATACTATGTATGTAAAAATAGGTTTTTATTTGTTTTCAACCTTAGATTAATATTTGACTGCCCTGTTGTTGCAGTGAGTAGTGACCTGCCTTCAGCCCCACGGGTCGCGGGTTCGATTCCCGCAGAGGACCAATATTTTCTATAGATGAATTTGTTGGTTTTCGAGCCTGGGTGTATATTTGTATTTAAGTATGTATTTAAAAATATATAAGTATATATTCACCAGCTATCTGCCTACCATAACACGATTATTAAGTTACATACTTTGGGGACAGACAACCGAGTGTGTAAATGTCCCATATATTTATTTATTGTTATTATTAATTAATGATATCTGGTGTGAAAATTTAGAGCTTGTAGCATAAGGCTTCTATATCACTATTGAATTCTGCTTAATTGGAGATTTGGAGGGTCTTAAGGTGGTGATCTTGAGCAATAGCGACCCAGTACCAAGTGGACTGATAACCTAAAAAAGTAGGGAAGCTGCTGGATCTAGCAGCAACAGAAAAGATTGATGTCTGGCAGTGGACATCAATCGGTTGTAGAAGAAGAACAAGAATGCAAAGAGGTCAAAATGCAAGCCTCAACTGATTAAATAAATATTACATAAATTTTAGGATTTTCATTGAAACAATTAATCAGATATACTTAATTTACTAATAACTAACTAATTAATATTTTTTTGTTAAATTTAGGTATATCATAGTTTTATTGCATTCATTAGTAAACAAAACCACACCCTGATATTAGTCATAGATTTAGCAAAATTATTCATCATATTGAAGTTTGAACTGTCATCATAAACAAGTAATACTTATCATATATTATAATAAAACTGAAGAGAGGATGTATTATTAGGGAGATATAGCAGCAGACTCCCCCTACTGTTTATACTGATTACAGGAAATCTGATATTATTATAATTCTACCATACACATGAGATATATTTCACTTTTGTTCGGCAAAATGACCCTTATTTATTTTAAAACATCTGTTCATACAGAGTATGCAAACAGTATGTACTAATATATTTGTATATGATGTGACTATACTCTTTTATTTTACACTTAATAAATTTCATTGTGGTTACCTTACTTTGATTAAACAATAATTCAAATATATTTATTAAATAAATGAAAAAATTGTATATAATTTTTTAAATAACTTAACTCATTTTCATAAGTCTATCATATTGCTTCTTCTTTTAAAAGTTTATAAAATAATAAACAAAAATAGCCACAATAATGAAAATGTATTTGTTTCATCCCTAAAATAAAATAAATAAAACACTGTACAGAATGTCTAAATGATATGATTAAGCAGTTTTGTAAATATCTGTAATTCAATTTTCCTCGTCTTTTGGTGAACCAAAGTTAACCAAAGGATTAATTTAAATGGGATCACAAGTAGATCGCATTGGAAAATTAGTACGTATATGGTTAAACAAACTACCTTCATATTCGTTACTCAAATGTACAATACGTCTATTTTTTATGTTTGAATGGTAAAAACAAAGAACTGTATGAGTTATGCACAAACTGTGATCTAATTGCGAATTACAGTACGCCGCTATTAATTACAATCATTACAACATAAATAGAAAATGCGTTGTTACAAGGACAAGAACAATGAAAATAATACTAATTAATTGTACGTAAAAATATAGTTACCTGTGCTATATAGTAATATAGAGATGAGACAAACAGCAAATGTGTTTGTCATCTTTAAAAACGGTAATTTAACTTTTAAGGTCCTCTGTCGATGTTTGCGCTTCAAAGACTAACCCAATAATTTACGTTTTGTTGACGAAGTTTATTGCGTACCTATTGATTTGATAAGCAAATGTCAAGTCACGAATCACAAAGGTTGTCAATTTTTTTGACCACAGACAAATGTTAAAGATATATCGCTTGTTTTAACACATAATTCTAGATTCATCTTTTTTCCTAGTCATAAATATCTAAAAGACAAACTTATTAATATAATTATAGCGCTTTGTTTTATTTCTTTTCGTTTTGCATTCTTTTACTATATTTTCTGTGTGGAACATAATAATTTATCAAGTTATGAATTACGTTGGTAGTTTCTCTAATTCAATATTTTTAAATAGATGGCACTTTGCAATGCTTTGTCTACTCGATGATAGATGGCTCTTGATGAATCACGCTCGTAAACAGTAGGAATTTTTGAAATGCTTATAGTAGTTTAGTGGTACCCGCAACTTAACATAACCATCTTAACAGTTTAAGTAATAATAAAATTATTTTGCTTTAATCTGAATTAGTAAAGTAAATAGAAAATATATATTATATATGTAGTAGAGTGGATTATTCGTTTTCATACCCGATACATGCATGATTAGTAAAAAAACATGCACAAAACTCCACCATCGCCTACATAATACACAAGCACTACACACGTTCACTATTACAATATAAACAATCGTTTCATTCCGCAGCCGAAACATCATCAAGAGATAGACTCCACGACAAAATCGCGAAGCCTTTGCGCTTTTTACACTTTGCATTCTCAATATTGATTATAAAGATATAGCATTGGTTGCATTTTTCATAACTATCACCGTCATATAATACATACAAAAAATTCATCATTTGCGTAACATAAAAATGAAGGTTGAAGAAGGAATAGTATATACGATAGTTCATGTATAGAAACCGGCTATACTCAAGTCGGGTTAGCCCGACTAGTTTCGAGCCCATCCGGGACCATTATTCATGAGCGTTTTATATGGCGTTATCGTAGGAACTATACATACTATAAATACCTACTACTTATGATAGTTTTAATTAAAAAATAGTACATACCATGATTTTACGTCATTATCATCATTATCCTCCTGCCCTTATCCCACTCTAAGTGGGTCGTCACAACATGTTATAAACATGTTGTCACATGATTTGGCTACGTATTTTACGATTGACCGCCTGCCTGACGTCAACTTACCTACCTTAGTCGTATCCCACGAAACCTCGGTAAGAAAGGGGGTGGTCTATTCTACTCAACCGGATACCATACGGAGGGTCAACTTACTTTAGTCGCCGTATACGACACCTCGGTAAGAAAGAGGGGTGATCTATTCTACTCAACCGGATACTATACGGAGGGTCAACTTACCTTAGTCGCCTTTTACGACACCTCGGTAAGAAATGAGGGTGGTCTATTCTACTTAACCGGCTACCATACGGAGGGTCAACCTACCTTAGTCGCCGTTTACGACATCTCGGTAAGAAAGAGGGTGATCTATTCTACTTAACCGGATACCATACGGAGGGTCGACCTACCTTAGTCGCCGTTTACGACATCTCGGTAAGAAAGGGGGTGGTCTATTCTACTCAACCGGATACCATACGGAGGATCAATTTACTTTAGTCGCCGTTTACGACACCTCGGTAAGAAAAGGGAGTGGTCTATCCTATAAGGTCGGATACCACACGGACTATAATTATGCGTATATTTAAAAAATATTTCCGCATCACTATCACGAACATTTTTGTCCTTAAATTGGACATTTTATCAAAATCCACAAGACACTCTAATAGTGTAGTGAAATTGCAATCTCCAGAGTTTTCCGGGACACAATTAGAGGTGTTCCCAAAGGTCCGAGTCGGGTCGGTAATAAAATTAAGAAGACGCCCCGGGCGCGGCCGCGGTAACTCGATGCCTTTGCTGAACATAAAACAAATCCGCCCTGTGCTATAGACGGCCATGGAGTGTCTTTATTTTAACAAAAACATAAAAAAATATATGTACGTAAGTGCAGAGTAAACTATATACCTATAATAATTATTATTTCATTGTATTGATAAGCCGTGTGGTATCCGGCTAAGTAGAATAGAATACCTCTATTTCTTACCGCGGTGTCGTAAAAGACGGGAAAGGTAAGTTGACCCACCGTGTGGTATCCGGTTAAGTAGAATATACCACCCTCTTTCTTACCGAGGTGTCGTGAAATACGACTAAGGTAACTTGACGTCAGGCAGACGGCCGTTCGTAAAAACGCAGCCAAATCATATGACAGCATTTTTATGTTGTGCCGACCCCACCTAGAGTGGGATAAGGGCAGGAGGATGTAATTTGTAAATAAATGCATGAGTGCTAATAATACTTAGTTACTTAGTTAAGTCTATTTATCTCGAGACTGACTGAAAATTAGCATAGAGGCTAAGGCCAGTCTGAGTTCCATCCTTTTCGACCGTTCACACAGTTGTACTTGGTGTTTGTTAATTTAATTATTTAGCTTTATACTAAAAATTACATTTAAGTATAAAGTACCTGGGTGAACGAGCCTTGCTCAGTAATTTTTAAAATGATGTAAAAGAAAATTAAAATTAAAAAAAAAATTGAAAAGAAAAATGAAAAAATAATAGGGCAGGTGGGGCTCGATCCTAGGTATTTTCTCTCTAGACCGCCCGTTCTCCAAATGAACTACCATGACTACGTTTGACATCCAAAAATTGTGATTGTATTCAATAACAGGGATATTACGACATTTTTTTAAAATAAAATTTATCTAAAACGATTTTTCTCCCCCAAAACCCCCTACATGCTGAATTTCAGGAAAATCGTTGGAGCCGTTTCCGAGATTCCGAAAAAATATGTATGTACATACAAGATTAACTCATTTAAATATTAAAGATAATAATTATTAATGTGGTACGGTGGAAGTCGAATAAAGATCTTCTTATTCTTATTCTAATATTAAATAAAACTAAAATCACAATTTTTATCGCACATGAAGTCTCTATATGTAGTCACGTATGTGATGTCCATATTCTGAATAACACTTGAATGGTGCGGTCGTCCTAACGCACTCACATTCTTGTTTGTCCTCATACAGTATACCCACGTGACTCGACTGTTCACTACCACAGTATCCATATGAGACCTTTTTACACGAACTTACGGGTACTATTATTTTTTCTTTCAAATATAAATATATAAATATATATAGGACACTTATACACACGGTCGTCCATCCTCATAGTAAGTAACTTAATACTTGTGTTATGGGTGAAATACAACTGGTGAATATATACTTATATATTTTTTAAATACTAATATACACCAACAAATTCATTTATAGAAAATGTTGGCCCTCGGCGGGAATATAACCGTGACCCGCGGAGCTAAAGGCAGGGTCACTACCCACTGCACCAACGGGCCAGTCAAATATATTTAATACCCAGAAAATACAGTCAGTACAATATATGACCAAATATAAATAATTTTCTTATAAGATTCAGTTTTAATTGCTACTTAAGTTGCTAATCAATCCACTAAAATATCTTTAAATAAAAGTAACTTATCCTATTCTTCAGGCTTGCATAGAAAGAGCAATGACGAAATATTATTCGAAGTGTAGTTAGAAAAGAGCAACCCCCGAGTTTCTTGCTGGCTTTTCTCATTCAAGGCAACCTAACAAATCAACAGAAGAGTTGACGATCAGAAAGCACTAATGAACATGTTTACTTGAATAAAGGATATTTTGAATTTTAAATTTTTTTTAACATGAATTGAGAAGAAATATTTAATTATGAACGTAGATGAAATTGGTAATAGCTTCGATGTGCAATGGAAAAGCAAAAAACATTAAAGCTGTGACTCTTCTTTATGGAGCGTGAGTGTAAACGTGCCTAGCGCATAATTGCTCAGTAGTATAGTTCGTAAGAGGTGGATTGAGGACCTTAAAAGATCGCGGTGGACTACAAGATCCAAACGGCACAAATGAAAATATTGTTTATTCAAGCTCTTTCAAGCACTTTTGAATAGTCAATATCAATATTCTTAATGAAGCTACAACTGATTCTGATTGTTGCTCTTACCGAGAAGAACCAAAAAGAAACTCTGCGGTCAATCTTTTAAACATTTTCAATTTTACATTATTAATGAAGATGAAAGGATTTTCAAATCCAGGCTTTTTATTATCCAAATAATCTTCAATTTTGTAATATGCTTTACGTATAAGCATATCTCTTATACTTAATTTAAACCTTTCTGTAGACTGGTATAGTATCGTGACAACGTCGTGTTGTATTGGGATTATTACTTAATTGTCTAGCAGTGGACGAAGATCAAATAAAGAAGGAGATACAAGTGTTCCATATCTGAATCAAGTCCGCAATCCACAGTTGCATCTTGACATATTCGTATGACTGCATTGTAAAATATTACATGCAATTCAGTAACAGCCTTTATCCCGAGTGCTTGTGTAAAAATATAGTCCAGGAGTCGCGAAGTTGGCCCGCAGTTAGGGAAGATTTGTCGTGCGCCCGCCAACTAATGCTATACTCCTCTTGTAAGTAAAAATTATGATTATCGCCGCCGAGTTGAGCCCTTGATCCCTAACTAGCGAGCGGCTCTGGATGCGGGACTTTCCTTTTCTTCTCAACTATAACTCTTTTTTATTGCCTTCCCGCTGCACCGCTGCCCGCTGGATTACTACTGGCCTAACTGATCGCTCCGTAAACTATCTGAGTTAGAATCGACTTCGAATTTTCTTTTCAGTTAGTAACGACATTTCAATGATGCTTGTTTTCCATTTTCATGTTTTTGTGTTTGTGTATATATTTATGGATTTGCTATTGAATATTATTTTAAACAATGAAACTGAAGGAGGTAGGTATATTACTTACTGTATTATTATGTATTGCTAAATATTTGTTCCTTTTACAACACGTCAATAAGGAAGAGGGTGGTCTATTCTACTCAACATATACCACACGGTGGGTCGACTTACCTTAGTCGCCTTTTACGACACCTCGATAAGAAATAAAGGTGGTCTATTCTATTCAGCCGGATACCACACGGTGGATCAACTTACCTTAGTTGCCTTTTACGACATCTCGGTAAGAAAGAGGGTGCTAATTTCCACCCAGCCTTTTACCACACTGCGGGTCAACTTACCTTAGTCACCTTTTACGATACATCGTTTATGAAGAGGGTGGTCTATTCTAGTCAGCCAGATACCACACGGCACAAACGTGTCTTAAGTTATCAATATAAAAAAAATGAAAAGAATTTAATTTTACTGTGAGTGATAATGCCTTATAAGGGCGATGGTTTCCACGAAGATACCTTTACTCATTCGATAATGTATTGGAACTCTAATATCTGAGATAAATACTACCAACCAATGCCCCTTCCAGTTACTAAATATAGCAAACATCCATCCCAAAGTGCAATACAATACTTACATAAACGCGGAGGGTCGAGGCGGTCGATTAAGGAAGAGTGCACCGTTGCTCAGCAACGCCGCCATCTTGAAACCCCACTCCCACCACCCCACTGTAAACAACGCTGTATCGTTGCACTGAAACACTCGATATATTAAAAAGGTTCTTGAGCTAGTGAAAAATCAGTGCACACTGTTTGCTAAGACAGAAAGAGACGCATGAAATATATGTATGACTTTATTCAACTTAGGAAATCAACTTTATTTAATACCTATCTTTAGTACTTATTAAAGTCTACTTGATTTTTATATCTGTAAGATATACATACAACATTTTTATATCTATCTAAAAACCTGCCTATATATGTGATCATCATCCTCCTGCCCTTATACCACTCTAAGTGAGGTCGGCACAACATGTTACAAACACGTTGTCACATTATTTGGCTACGTATTTTATAACCGGCCGCCTGCCTGACGTCAACTTACCTCAGTCGTATTTTACGACACCTCGGTAAGAAAGAGGGTAGTCTATTTTACTCAACCGGATACCACACGGTGGGTCAACTTACCATAGTCGCCTTTTACGATACCTCGGTAAGAATAAGGGTGTTCTATTCTACTCAGCCGAATACCACACGACGGGTCGTCTTACCTTAGTCGCCTTTTACGACACCTCGGTAAGAAATGAGGGTGGTACTATCTATTCAGCCGGATACCACACGGCGTGCCTATCTATATGTGATAAATTTTTTCAAAATCTACTAAATGGATTTTTGTACGGTTTGCACTAAAAGATCCGCTTTCGTTTTTCGTTTCGGTTTTCACTAAAAGTTTTCAATCCGTATGGTGAAAAGTATATTTTCTCTATTATTTTTTTTTTATTATCATCATAGGTTAGTAGGTGATTTGAATGCTGAATGGTCCTACGACACGTCAATTAACAATCAGTATATTATTATAAATAGGTTTACTAAAGGATTACAGTTTGTTATAATTTTTATTCTTTATGTTGAATAACGATAGCGAATATGTTAGAAATAATGGCATAGCATTGATGTATATAAAATACGAGAAACTTAAATGATATTCATTCATCATGTGTATGACAGTAAAGTTCGTGGAATAAGAATATTTATTCCTTTATTGAAATTCTAGCGCTTGGCCTCGATCTCACTAGAGGATGGAATAATATATTCTTATAAGGTGCTCCTCCAGATAATGTTCTATTCACTTTTATTTTGTAAGCAAAACGTTTTTAAAGTTTTAAGTATGGGTTTCCGCATTTAGTAACTTAAAATCCTGTCTATACTAATATATACCTAAAGCTGAAGAGTTTGTTTGTCTGATTGTTTGAACGCGTTAATCTCAGAAACTACTGAACTGATTTAAAAAATTCAGTTTAAGATACTCCATTTATCGAGGAAAGCTATAGGCTATATAACACCACGCTAAGATGAATAGGAGAGGAACAGCAGTAAAAAATAGTATGAAAACGGTGAAATTAGAAGCTTTCCTTGCTTGCGTTGAATAAACGGTGACAGTTATACAAAAATCATGTATTACTAAATTGTCCGTCTCTAAACATTCTAAATAAAAGTCCGCTACAGCATAAGTCTAGCTTTTAAGCTTAACCCACTTTAACCATTTTTATGGTTATCAAATAACTATATTACATTTCTAATCTTTCCACGCGGAACCGCTGGCGATTGCTAGTGAGATATATGATATAATTATTTTGCTATAATCTGCGTTTGTTAAGAAAATTGAGCGTTAAGTATTGCAAGCAAAACCCCTCTCATATCTTATACTCGTTCATGCAGGATTAATTGCTGCACGTATAACAAAACATCAGTACCAACACACTATACAAAATCACAAAGCCTTGCGTTCGTTCGCGATTGTTTAGGTTGTCGTAGTGAATGTATATAGTGCTTGTGTAGTGTGCTGTTGATGGTTGTGTCTTGTGATACGTGCGGTAACTAATCCTGCATTTATTAGGTATGAGAGCGGTTTTGCGCCGCCTAAACGCCGTTAAATCTAAACGCCGTTGGGACTTAGAGCACATAGTCCGAAAAAGTAGTCCGACTAAGGTAAGTTGTCCCACCGGGTGGAATCCGGTTGAATAAAATAGACCACCCTCTTTCTTACCGAGGTGTTGTAAAATACGACTGGGGTAAGTTGATGTCAGGCAGGCAGCCGGTCGTAAAATATGAAGCCAAATCACGTTACAACATCTTTGTAAGATGTTGTGCCGACCCCACTAGAGTGGGATGAAGGGCAGGCGGACGATGAATTATAAATCAAAAATTTCAACTTTATTTGAACAACAGAATGAACTTTCTATTAAAGAGTCGCTCGTTACGGCTCTTGGTTAGCTGTTAAAAAAGCATAAAAACCCGCGCTACCTGGAGCTAAATGAATGTTAAATGTTCGATTTCTCGGGTTCGCTGCAAAGATAAATGTCTGCTTCTATTTTAGCTCACTGCGATATTCTTTGTGTTTTAATATAGTTTGAAATCGCTATTTTTTTTGCAATTATAGGAAACTAACACAAATCAAATCAAAATTATTTTTATTGAAATAAGCTCTTTGAAGCACTTTTGAATCTTCAAGGATCAATATGATTAATGAAGCTACAACTGGTTCGGAATGTTGCTCTTACCGAGAAGAACCAGAAAGAAACTCGGCGGTTACTGTTTTATACATTTTCAATTTTACAAATAATATAACGCACACAAATATGTAAATAAAAAAGTAAGTAGCGGCCTGTTCCTCTCCCACTGCAGAAATAGACCTCTTCTCTCCGTTTATGGAGAGAAGGATTGGAGCTAAGACCTACCACGCTGCTCCAATGTAAATTGGTAGGTTACACGTATCTCCCGAATTCACTAGAGATATGCAGGATTCCTCACGATTTTCCTTCATCGAAAAGCGTGTGATAAATTGCAATTATTGATTAGACACATAATCGCAGGATTCTGCCAGTTTTTAAAAAATGTAAATGATTATTATGAAGTTAATTTCCTATGAAACTAGTGCAAGTTTCGCTGGTTCAGTTAAAATAAGGAGCCATAGAAAACCATCGCGTGCTGCAGCTAAATGAATGTTAAAATGTTCAATTTCTCGGGATCGCTGCAAAGACAAATGGCGACTATTATTCAAGCTCACTGATACCCTCTGTGCCTGAATATTGTAGAATGAATTCAATATTTTTTTTTTACATTCTGGAAAACGGAAATCTTTAATATTGAAATTAGTTAATCTTGTATGTATATTTATGTATATTTTCGGAATCTCGGAAACGGCTCTAACGATTTTCCTGAAATTCGGCACGCAGGAGGTTATGGAGGAGAAAAATCGATCTAGCTAGGTTTTATTAAAAAAAAATCGTTTTTGGGCATAAGAAATATAATACAAAAATTTACTTTTAATTTATTGAATATATTTTTATTTATTATTTTTGCCATTAAATGTAAAGTCAGTGTAGCTTATTCGGGGAACGGGTGGTTTGAGAGAAATGTAAATACATAGGAACGACCCCCACCTACCCTACTATTTTTTCTTTTTCTTTTAAATTAGCGAGCAAGGTCAACCAGGTACTGGATATTAAATCATACTGATTTATTCAACTTAATGCTATACACGTATAATTTAAATGGTAATTTAAGTAATAGTAGTAGCGGCTTGTTACTTTTTCACTGCTGGGCATAAGTCTCCTCTCTCCATTTTTGCTGAGAAGGATTCGAGTAAAGACCTACCACGCTGCCCCAATGCGGATGGTAGGTTACACATATCCCTATTTTTTGACGACGTGTGCAAACGTTGTATCAATTAGCTTTTATCAAATTTGACGTGCAATAACGTTGCACGCCCGCTCAAAGCATTAAAATCTGCAAGAAATAGACTGTATGATATAAAAGAATGTATGACCTATACTTATTCTAAAACAGAACCTCCAAAAGCAATCTGTATGTATGTGATCGATTTTCTCAAAATGTACTGAATTGATTTTTGTACGGCTTTTACTAAAAGATAGTACAATTTTTGAGAAAGGTTTATGTTAATAGTATATTATATTTTTATGTGAATTGATTCAAATACATATTTGTGACACACTGATATCCATGCGGGCAAAGCCGCCGGCACAGCTAGTTATCTATACTAATATTATAAAGAGGAAAAATTTGTATGTATGTTTGTAATGTTTTCACACAAAAACTACTGGACCGATTCCAAAAATTCTTTCACCATTGGAAAGCCGCATCATTGCTGAGCAACATAGGTTATATTACATTTTCAAAAAAAATAGGAATCGGTAATAAAAATGTAATTAGGTGTGAAAAATTAGTCATAAAAATCTGTCATCGCATACGTTGCGGAAACCATTGATGATATCATCTTCCTGCCCTTATCCCACTCTAAGCGGGGTCGGCACAACATGTCATAAACATGTTGTCACATGATTTGGCTACGTATTTTACGACCGGCCTGACATCAACTTACCTTTGTCGTATTTTACGACACCTCGGTAAGAAAGAGGGTGGTATATTATACTAAACCAGATACCACACGGTGGGTCGATTTATCTTAGTCACCTTTTATGACACCTCGGTAAGAAATGAGGGTGGTTTAATCTACTCAGCCGGATACCACACGGCGGGTCAACTTACCTTAGTCGCCTTTTACGACACCTCGGTAAGAAATGAGGGTGGTACTATTCTATTTCGCCGGATACCACACAGCGTAAACCATTGATGATATATTTAACAAAAATAAATCTATAGTCCGACTTAGAAGACTTTCCACTGCCATGAGATCGGTAGGTACGAGGGTGAAACCGCGGGATATTACTAGTGTTAGCAATTTTAACATTTGCATAATAACATAATAATTATTGTATTCAGTTTAGTGTATACTTCCTGTATTAATATCGGCATTAAATAATCTCGAATTAAGAGGATATTTAAAAATGGAAGAGGAATTCATTTTGGCGGCATTCTATTCTGACGAAAAATAATTGTTATTAAAGTAATAAAGTGTTTTCTATTCTGACGAAAAATAATTGTTATTAAAGTAATTAAGAGTAATAAAGTGTTTAGGAATTGTTTTGATATATTTTAGGGAAATCTTTTCTAAGTATTTTAATACATGTATCATATATCACAATATCTGCAGGCTGAGGTGGCAACATCCTTCGCCCCGCATGGTAATAATACCCATTAAGTTTATATTATTAAAGCAGAAGGCAATCTGTACAGCGTTTTAATGTATTATGTAGAATTATAAAGGCGTCGAGCCCCGCTTACTTCTTATGATTTATTCATGAGGAAGAACGACGTTAAATTTGAACATGCCTACTTGTACAGGGGCATTTTGGTATAAAATGTCAAGCGATTTAAGCGCCTAATTTGTTTTTCATAAAGATTTATCGGCAACTACTTAAAAGACTAATTTTATTTAACGACCTAAAACACTTTTCAATTTCGACGCTCTTATCCTGAAATAGGCATTTTAATGAAATGCTTAAAAAAATCCAAAACTTATTAACGTTGCTTTAAAATGTATTTATTTAAAACAATTCAAAATTAAATCAATTAACGCAGTATTATTTGCGACTGGCGTATCCGGCTGAATAGAATACACCACCGTCATTTCTTACTGAAGCATCGTAAAAGGCGACTAAGGTAAATTGGCCCGCCGTGTTGGTACCCGGCTGAATATAATAGACCACTCCTCATTTCTTACCGAGGTATCGTAAAAGGCAACTAAGGTAAGTTGACCCGCAGTGTGGCACCCGACTGAATAGAATAGACAACCTCTCATTTCTTAACGAGGTATCGTAAAAGGCTACTGAGGTAAGTTTACCCGCCGTGTCGTATCCGGCCGAGTAGAATAGACCACCTCCATTTCTTACCGAGTTGTTGTGAAAGGCGACTAAGGTAGGTTGACTTACTGTGTGGTATCCGGCTGAGTAGAATAGACCACCCTCATTTCTTATCGAAGTGGCGTAAAAGGCGACTAAGGTAGGTTGACGTTAGGCAGACGGCCGGTCTTAAAATAACTACAAAAACATGTAACAACATGTTCATAACGTGTTGTGCCGACCTCACTTAATGATGATGATTTTACTTATACCTTAAATTTAAATATTTACTATATATTTCAATACTAATAAATTTTTTTTTTTTTTTTTTTTATGAGATAAGGCTAGCGCCTGGCTACGATCTCGCCTGATGGAAAGCGAAAGATGTAGCCTAAGGTGGGCTGCGCTTGCCAATGTAGTGCCTATTCACTCTTTTTTTAAATTTTTTCAAATCGTACGAATCCGGAAAGATAGATGAAGGAAGGGAATTCCACGCCTTTGAAGTACGCATAAGGAACGAAGAGCCGAACCGTTGGGTGCGAGTTTTCGAGGTATTTATAGTATACCGGTGGAGCCCCTCGCGGCGTCTGGTCGTTCGGTCATAGAATGGCGAGGAAGGGATCAGATCAAAAAGATCTGTAGCACACTCTCCGAAATATATCCTGTAAAAAACAGAAAGCGATGCGACTGCTCGTCTATGTTCTAGAGTAGTGAGCTTTCTTTGTGCTAGCTTACTATCGCCTATAATTCTTCTGGCGCGTCGATCCACAGAGTCAAGAGCCTGCAGTTGGTACTTAGCGGACCCGTCCCAAAGATGACTACAGTACTCCATACAAGAACGGACCTGAGCCTTATATAAGGTTAAGATTTGTTCAGGTGTGAAGTACTGTTTCACTTTGTTTAGGATACCGAGCTTTTTTGCGGCAGTTTTAGCTTTTTTCTCAATGGATCGACCAAAATTCAGTGTGGGAGTAAGCTGCATGCCCAGAAGCTCTAGATGGTCTGTTAATTGCAGGGATATATTTCGGAAAGTAGGAGTTAGATGAAAAGCACTCCGTTTAGCGGTGAATAAACACGCCTGTGTTTTGTTGGGATTAAATTCAACTAGATTTGCGTATCCCCATTCGGATACTGACTTTAAAGTTGAATTCAATCGACCAACCATGGCCTCTCTCTGCTGGTCAATTTCGGCACTATTTGCTTTAGGGTTGGATATGTATCTCTCTACAACGGTGCTGTCATCGGCATAACCCATGATACCAGGCTTAAATAAATCATTTATGTGTAGCAAAAACAACGTTGCAGAAAGAACCGATCCCTGAGGTACTCCGGCATTAATAGCCATTAGATCGGACGAGCAACCATCGACGACCACTCGTATCGATCGTTCCCTCAGGAAATCCGCTATCCAAAAGCAAAGGTTAGTAGGTATTCCATAAGCAGGCAGCTTACCAAGAAGGCTCTCATGCCAAACCCTGTCGAAGGCCTTCGATATGTCCAACGAGACTGCAAGAGCCTCACCGTGCTTGTCAATGGCCTCACCCAAAAGATGTGTGACGTACGCGAGAAGGTCGCCAGTAGACCTATTTCGTCTGAAACCGTATTGCTGATCGGAAAGAAGATCGTTACTTTCTAGGTGCGTCAGAAGTTTCGTATTCAGTATGCGCTCCATAGTTTTGCAGAGCATGGAGGTGATTGCAATCGGTCTGTAGTTTGAAGGGTCTGCACGGCAGCCTTTTTTGGGCACTGGCTGAACATTGGCAAGCTTCCACGATTCCGGAACTTGAGTCTTATTCAAGGAGAGACGGTACAGGCGTGTCAAAATGGGTGACAATTCAGGTGCGCAAGTGCGCAAGACGATTGCCGGTATTCCATCAGGGCCACTAGCCTTGCTACAGTCCAGGTTGCGAAGCACTTTAAGCACCTCTTTTTGACGAATGCGGATCTCTGACATTTGAGAGGTGCATAGATTTAAAGTTGGTGGGGTTTTTGCACCAGCAACAAGACTTGAGTTTTTCGCAAACATGGAGGCCAGAAGGTTCGCTTTATCTACAGCAGAAAAAGCTAAGGAACCGTCCGGCTTGTTCAATGGTGGCAGTGATGGACGACAAAAATTCGCCTCAATAGATTTGGAAAGGGACCAAAAAGCCTTACTACCCATAGGATATGAAGCTAGTTTGGCCCCCATCCGGCGAATGTGAGCATAGCGAGCACTCTTAAATACCCGTTTGGTGGATTTGGCGGCAACGTTAAAGGCTTTCTTCTTTAAGTATAGATCCGATGTGTTATTTTTACGAGCTTCAACCCAAGCCAAAAAAGCTAGCTGTTTTTGTTGTTCAGCTTTAGCGCAGTTTTCATTATACCAGCGGGGAGCTCTGATATCTTGTGATACATCTCTATACGGAATGAAATATTCCATCGCTCGACGTATCACTTCAGATATTGACTTTTCACAAGTCGTAGGATCTTCAGACGAAAAGCACGTCTGCCGCCAAGGATAGGAAGCCAAGAAATGGCGCATTTCATCCCAATCAGCTGACCGATATCGCCACATCCGACGAGGTCCTTTAGGGCTAGAATCGGGTGGGTGAAAGGTGCTAGTAGATCGGATCATGCGGTGGTCAGATGTACCCAACGGGGCACCGACTACAACGTTGCATCGATCCGGGTCAGTGGTCAACCAAAGATCCAGGCAATTGGGTGTATGGTCTACAACATCAGGTATCCGTGTAGCTTCATGAACCAGCTGGGAGAGGTTCGACGATACTGCAAACTTGCGCGCTTCTCTCCCGGCGTGGTCAGTATTTTTGTACGGGTATAGCCATTCTTGATGGTGCGCGTTAAAATCGCCCAAAAATACTAAATTGGAATTTGGATACCGATGTTGGACCACATCCAAGGTCTCGCTTAGGTATTCAAAGAGTCTGGATGTCTCCCTATCACCGCTGTGCGATCGATAGACACAGGAGTAAATAGTTTTTTCTAAGCCTGTATCCATCAGACACCATAATACCGAAAATCTGGGTGATTCCAAGTTACTGAGACGCCGGTAGCAGATGTCATTGCGAGCGTACATGCAAATTCCCGCATGAGATGTAAATTTACCTTCTAGAGAATATCCTGGATATGATAGGTACGCTGTATCTATAGGATTCACGATTTGGGTTTCTGTCAAAAAGAGAAAATGCGGCTTTTCAGATTCAAGGTGGTAGTGAACTGCATCGAGGTTAGAGTGCAGGCCTCGGATGTTGGTGAGGTGCACTTTTAAAGAGAGGAAGTGCAACCGCTGTGTGAACTTATTTCTTTTTCTTTTTCCTGGCATGTTTTGAGTGTGAATAGGCAGGAGAATAGTAGTTGTACGAGATGTTGCATTGTAGACTCCGCGACTGAAATGATGCAGTTGTGCTAGAAGAGACTCGACTGGAGACTGCGGGGACGCCCGAACCCCCCTGGGAGTTGCCATTGGGTCCTCTCTCCGGTCACCAACCGGCACAATGGGGCCATCCCAGGATTTTTCGCGAGGCGGCGGGGCAGCCTTTCATGGGTGGTTATCCCACTAGTTGGGCCCCCTACAACCTGCGGTCGGCCAGCGGAACCACCGTGCTTCGGATCCCGCTACCCTCCATATCGAGTCACTCGACACACTTGCAGTCAATCGGGTCCTGTCACATCATCAATACAACACAACTGTACATACCTATTCCCCCAAGAACGGCTTCTACGAGCATCATTCCGGAACACTAAACGCTTGGCGGAACGGCTTTGCTCGCAGGGTGGTAACTATCCTCGACCGAAGTCTACCACCAGAATGCTCATTTGGCACCACCCAGGGGTCACGTGTAGGGATATTAAGGTTGAAAAACCTGTATGGTCAAGCCTACGGACGCGAGCAAGATTAACCCCCAAAAAAGTGTTTAAACAAATATTCCATATATGTATAAGTTTGTATTGACTGTCTGTCGGTAGCAACCGGGTGAATTTATATACAAATATTATCAAAAGGAAACTTCTTTGAAGTCGGGAACAAAGCCAATTCACTGTGGTTATCCGTGATATTCTCAGACTCGTACCTTATTCGCAAACATCGAATATGTATACAATACAGTGCGAAACGAAATACGAAGGATAGATAATTTCGTAGAAAGAAATAAGGCGAAGGGAAAAAAATATAAATTGAATAGTCGAATACACGCATCCCGGCATTACCATAAAGGCAACAGGGATCAACTGGGATTCCTCTACGAACTTTTTTATTTTCCTTCCACCTCTAAATCTCCAACCAAATCTTCGCGAATCTGCAAATGTTGATTTGATGATGCTTTCGCCTCTACGCGTAGACGTTCTACGCCGTAGCACCTTTTACTGTTATTAATTATTTAAATCCGACCCAATATAATAATTTACTGAAAGATTTTCATGAGCTGGAGCTTTAGTTGATTCGTGTTACTCAGTGATTTGCTTTTTAAAACTTTTCTATTGTAGTGCATAATGTTATGAACTTTAAATAATTTATAGAATTAGGCGTTACTTTGCGGAGGTCCATAACAAAAGTAATGAGAATATTATTTTGCTATAATCCGCGATAAAAGAAAATATATGTAATGCTAAATGTAGAGTGTACTATTCGTTCTCATACCTGATACATGCAGAATTTGTAAGAACTCATGCACTACTCCACGACAAAATCGCATAGCATTGCGATTTTATCGTGGAGTCTATCTCCTGACGATGCTTCGGTTACGGGGCGAAACAATTGTTCAGATTGTGGTGGTGAATGTGTGCAGTGCTTGTGTATTGTTGTGCCATCGGTGTCGGGTAGTGCATGAGTTCTTACAAATTCTGCATGTATCAGGTATGAGAACGAATAGTACACTCTACATTTAGCATTACATATAATTTCTTTTATCGCGGATTATAGCAAAATAATATTCTCATTACTTTTGTATTATGAACTTTAATTTAAGAGAACTTTAGTTTATCCTTGTGTTAATACTTTCCTTTATGTGGATGCAGATATATGTAAATCGCTAGGTATTAAAAATCGTTGCGTGATTTATGGATTAAAAATATTTTAACAGTGTTTATAATAGCTACCTCTTTAAGTGATATTAAAGGTCAAGTAATAATAAATAAAAGAGTAAATACATGAAAGAAATAATTAATTAAAGATTATTTGGATGATAAAAAAGCCTGGATTTGAAAATCTTTTCAGCTTCATACAGGACTGCGGTATCATTATGTTAAATTGAAAATGTTTAAAAGATTGACCGCCGAGTTTCTTTCTGGTTCTTCTCGGTAAGAGCAACATTCCGAACCAGTTGTAGCTTCATTAATCATATTGATCCTTGAAGATTCAAAAATGCTTGTAAGAGCTTATTTGAATAAAGATTATTTTGATTTGATTTAATTTGTACGTGTAGCGATAAACAAATCCTTCAAGTGTAGCTTAATAAGGTATTAATATTAATTAATTATAATAATCAAATGTAACTGCAAATAATCATCATCCTCCTATTTTACTCTAACGGGGGTCAGCACATAAACATGTTACCAACATGTTGTCACATGATTTGTCTCTGTATTTTACAACCAGCCGTCTGCCTGACGTCAACTTACCCTACTCGTATTTTACGATATTTCGGTAAGAAAGAAAGTGGTCTATTCTATTCAGCAGGATACCACAATCAAATGTAACCTTTAAATTACATTTGTTATAACATTTTTAGTTATTATATTATAATATATAAAGTTAGAACTACTTTAATAGGCATCACAATTTCACTTTCACTTTATTAGTATCCCACTGCTGAGAAAATATAAAAAACAAGAGAAGGATTGGAACTTAAATCTACAACGCTGTGAATAAATAGATTACAAATATAATCACAAATTTTAAAGCATATATCCTTATGTTTCTGTCACCATAAAGCATGAATATCAAATACATAAGTTTTCCGCCGTGTGGTATCCGGCTGAATAGAATAGTACCACCCTTTTTTCTTACCGAGGTGTAGTAAAAGGCGACTAAGGTAAGTAGTAAGGTAAGACCCGCCGTGTGGTATCCGGCTGAGTAGAATAGACCACCCTCATTTCTCACCGAGGTGTCTTAAAGGGCGACTAAGGTAAGTTGACCCACCGTGTGGTATCCGGTTAAGTAGAATAGACCACACTCCTTACAAAGGTGTCGTAAAATATGACTTAAGTAAGTTAACGTCAGGCAGGCGGCCGGTCATAAAATACAAAGCCAAATCATGTAACAACATGTTGTGCGGACCCCACTTAGAGTGGGATAAAGGCAGGAGGATGATGAAATAAATGGTAATGCAATTTCTTAATATTGTCAGAGTTACGAACTTACAAAATGTTCCACAAACTAAATAGTGATAGAGAAAGCAAAAGGTTTTGGCGATAAGGATTACCGGCTCACCCATTGTGGTCATTAAGATACATTAGGCCCCCTCTCCCCTAACTAAGCTACACCAATCCGCTTTTTAATTCAACTTTCCTTCTGCCAATTTGCATGATTACTTTCGTTTTTATTATGCTCCCCGTTGATGGTTCGCTTCTACGATATTGATACTTAGCTAAGTGTATTCGGGTGCCGTATTGTTTGGAAGCTTTAGTCTATAATAATATCTTTGGTTTAAAAAGCCCTACATTGATTGCAGTAATACTGCGATATAGACTTATAGTTATATAAAACTAATACTAATATATAAAGCTCAACAGTTTGTTTTTTTGATTGTTTGAACGCGCTTATCTCTGAACTACTGGACCGATTCTTTCAGTGTAAGATAGTCCATTTATTGAGAAAACTGAGTAAACGGTAATAGTTATTCAAAAATCATGTATTACAAAATGGTTACCCTCTAAAAGTTGTAAATAAAAGTCCGCGACAGCATATGTCTAGCTTTTATGGTTAACTTAAGACTATATTACGGTTTTAATCTTTTCACGCGGGCGGAGCCGCTGGCGATTGCTAGTTAAATAGAAATATATACGGTATTTTGTGAAATCATACAGATTTCATCATGATGTCTTTCTTCATTTTAAGGCGCCTTATGAATATATTATGAAATATTGAATCATTGTCTGTTTGTCCCTAATAGAGTCTAATAGAGTTCCTTATAGAGTCCAAAACGACATGGACCGCTGGACCGATTTTAATGAAATTTTCAGGTAAGCTTTAGATTGACGAAGCGGATAATCCTGTAAAGTTTGGTGGCGATCAGAGTATTTTTTAAAACTGTTAAATGGGAGGTCGAATCAAGACTGAGCCACAGCAACGCGTGGCCAAACCGCTAGTTAATTATAAAAAGCAACAGAAGTTAACGGAAATATAATTATTTGGCTGTAATCCGCAGATTGTAACTTCTGTACTATGAAATTCTGCAAAGCAACGCCTGCTTCTATAAATCAAATAAAAAGCATTTTTGCATAGAAGTTTTTTATAATAAAAACTCATAGGGCTTATAATTCATAAACTTTTAATAAGGATCAAGAGCTTCAATAATTTGGCCACTGCGTACTTTTCATGATTCCAATCTAATTTACAAACGCTTACAATATTAGACTTAAAAAAAAAACAAAACTTAAATGTTATTCCATTCCAACAATTTCGTTATACGAGTAGTAAAAAACGCTTGTTACCATCAAATCAAGAGCGCGTTGCAATTCAAACAAGTTTATTGTCCTGTCATCCAAACACGACAGATCGCGATAGAATTAAATTGGAAGCATCGCACCGTTATGTGGAAAATAATAAGTATATTCACGCGCCGATGGCAGGGGTCTGGCTAATAGAAACCCAGCCAATGATAATCTGTTTTCTACACCATTAATCCTAAAGTAAGTCTGAGCGCAATCTGTGGCGTCTTCGGAGAGCGCGTCGAGTTTTATGGTCTCGTTAAGGTTCGCAATTTGTGGAGTCGGGATGTAAGGAGCTCTCGTTGGCCCCGAATCCTAATTCCGAGCGTGGACTTGCTTAATCTTACGATATCGGGCTCAAGGTGATTGTTTCAAAATTGTGCGTGATAGCTTGTAAAGCACTGTCTATATCTTTAGCAGCTATATGTACAGCAGTTGTGTCCGCATGAAAGTCAGTGTGTCACAATTCTTTTCCCGAATTGAAATTTTGAACATTATAAGTTATCCTGAGTTAATTATAAAAGATTTTTGAATACCTTTCACCATTTATTAAATGCACGCAAGGAAAGCTTTAAATTTTGCCGTTTTCGCAAACAATTTTTATTATATAGACTTTCTCGATAAATAGACTATATTACACTCAAAGAATTTTTAAACCCGCAAATATATCTCTTCCAACTTCAATGTAGAGTGATATATTCTAGGCCTAGATGTGAAATATATAAGTTCAATATTTCATTTTACTAAATTTTTGCAATTTAATATTTAGCATTAGCATTATATTTAGCAGTAATTTATTATTTAGCATTGAAATAAGTTGTTTAGTTTTTTTTTAATTATACTGAAGGAAACTTTATAACTTTTTTTTCAAATACGACTATCTAATCTATCTTTTATTTTTAAAGTTCAATTACTCTTCTTCACTCTTCTTGGTCTAGAAGTAACATAGGAGATTAATGAAGGCATCTGCTACTAAATTCATTTATCTCCTTTTAGCCGTTTTTATTAGAGTACGTAACCACTCTGAAACTATTTTAAGTCGCTTCTAGTTAAATATAATCTAAAGTAGGTCCAACCAACTGGGAAAGTATTTTTTATTTAAATAATCATTCCCACTTAGGATCTAAACGTAAAATAAAAAATCAGTACGCAATAGCAGGTAGTTGCGGTTTAAATGAACACAAATTACATTTGTAAATGTCCTTAATCCCCAAATTAGTTATCCCCTATCGCGTACTGTTTAATAGTATACGTAAAAACAAAAACAATTTGATTAAAAATACAAAAGCTTCTCCTTAAGTTTTCCAAATTCGGTTAGAAAAAAAAAATCATTTATTTTTAATTATATTGTTTTAATGCTGTCTGACGATCTAAAAAAAATTCCCTCCCTAAAAATCCCTTGTAGCTGATTTCAAATTAAATTATTCAAACTAATAATAACAAAACTATTTCATTATCTTTTGAAACAATGTTATTATGATATAAATGAATTTTTAGTTAATTGTAATGTATGATGAATTTGTTTTGACATTTTTAATTTATATGACATTATAATTTTATTCGGACTAGTTACATAAATTGTATTGTTTGACATTTGCACGCCACTTATGGGGGTAATGGCTGTGTTTAATTAATTTTAAGACTTTTATGTACCCATATTCTGCAAATAAAGATTATTTGATTTGATTAATAGGTAAAAGTAGATAAGGATGTCTATTTAAGTCTAATAAGTAAAAAATTATTACCAGATAAAGTAGAAAGCGACATGACAAATTGCGATTTTTACTTTGCGGCTTACAAAAGTACGTAAATCGTTTGTGAGTTTTATTATACGATTCTATAATAAATCCTACAATCAATTGAAGCCTTGCCATTAAAGCAATTTAGAATATCTATAAAGAGGAGTCTGATACAGAAAGCCGAAAAAATAAATTATATAAATAATAAAATGCCTGGATTTAGTAACTCCTCAGATTTTGCACAGGATTGCTATGGCGTATGTATGAATGTAACTAATTATAACAGTTTCTCTATCTTTAACCAACGAGCAATTTTTTGAACCAGCAGTACAATTGACGAGTCAAAAGCATTTTTCTACAAGTTCATTTAAATTCAGAATGTTTTGACTTTATTGCGTGACGTTGTAAAAGTTGTTAAGGTGTAATAAAATATTGTATATTCAATAATATTTTAGATAAGTTTTACATAAACGTAAGATATTATTCTTTTGCAATGTGGCCAATCAAATGAAGTCATGTAATTAGTTTGTTATATTTAATCATAATCCTTGGTGATTCGCAATCTCATAATTTATTATATGTGCTATAATCACTACCGATTAATATTATTTTTTTCAAACTGCCATATTTATATTGGTTGGATAAACAGTGGATTGATCACATAGATAAAAGATGGATATGTTAATCGCTTTATATCGAAGTTTTATTGTTAATAATATATTTCAAAGCTTATTATTATTGTTACGGATCAAATTTAAATGCAAATAATTTTTTATTTAAGTTAGCGTTGGCATTTTTGAATCACCAATAACAGTGGAGCTGAATAATATTAATTTAATTTTGTATTTATTTTAATATATAATTGTTTGACAAAACAAAAATTACACTGAATCCATTGCAAATATATATAATGAATGTGGCAATGATCCAACGCAATGATATGTATTGTTATAAACAAATAACTTTTTCGAGAAGAACGAAGTAAATCAAATAACAAGATTATCAGAAATCATTTAAAATAGCAGCTATTATTTAGATACCGAGAAACCCTAGTTTTGATACGTACTATCAAAACCTTAATATAGCACCATAATGTTAGAGGTGAAAGTTTTGTACTTATTATTAGGTACCTAAAAACCATTCTATGTTAACTACTATGAGGTTAGTTTAATAAGTAAAATTATTAGTTAATTTTGGCGCATGCCGTGTAGTATCCGGCTGAATAGAATACTACCACCCTCTTCTCTTACCGAGGTGTCGTAAAAGGCGACTAAGGTAAGTCGAGCTGCCTTGTGGTATCCGGCTGCATAGAATAGACCACACTCATTTCTTACCGAGGTGTCGTAAAAGGCGACTAAGGTAAGTTGACTCACCGTGTGGTATCCGGTTAAGTAGTATAGACCACCCTCTTCCTTATCGAGGTGTCGTAAAATACGCCAAATTATATGACTTAGAGTGGGATAAGGGCAGGAAGATCATTTATTAATTTGGGCGCGAATGAAGTTCCGAGTATTAATGGTTTTAAATATTATATGTTCTATTTGAGGTAATTAGATATTTTAAGTTAATATAAAAAAAATTCAAATATAGGTTATGAAGATATAAGTACGGAATATATATATTAACCCGAATTGGGCATCTTTACGCCTCATCTAGCGCTCGTTATGCTTGGATCGTAAATCTTCATACCGCCCTCTCCTTTTTCACACGACGCCCGTAGCTTAATTGCGTAATGCATACACCATTGTGATCGCATTTAAAGACGATTCTTATTACTAATGCATTCAATAGGGAAACTCAGTTAGCAAGTTTCTCTTGGCGCAAACATAGATTAATGGATACGTAGAATACTTAGTTTATAACGGTCCTTTCCATTTGGACAATTAGACAATATAATTGGGAAATAATAATTTAGAAACAATATTTTAACATGAGCAATTAGGTAAGTAAAATTATTTATTTTTGACCAATTGTTTTGCAAATTTTGGCAATTCAAGAGCAAATCCTTCCATAGAGTTTTAAATATAATTTTGCATGTAAGCTCTTTAATAGGAGGTATATCGTTACTCCTCTTTTTGCATCCGTGCTTCAGATCGGCAATGGCGGAGTTAGTAGTCCACAGTAGGATGTACGAGGCCTTTCACGCAGCGAACCCCGTAAGCGCAACATAGTTCGCACAAAAGTGATCCATGGTGGGGTCACAACCATCAGCATTGAGGAAGACGACTCAAGGAGGAGGATGATGACATTAAGATCAATTTCTCTTCTGTTTCAGTAGTTGTCGTAACGTTGAAACTGCTATTTCTATTTACATAAGAATGACAAATAGTTTTTATTGAAAACTATTCATTTTTAGATACTAATGTCACAATAATAACGATGGTTGTTTTGAGTGCGTTTCGTAATTAGTCTCGCATTTTCGACTGTTCAACGTTGTGATATTACGAGTGTATGGTATAATGTTTTTAGACTGGTCGTTTATTAGCAAAGTCTGATGTATGATTTAAGGTCCGCAGTTCTCCTTTAGTTTCAACAATCGAGTATTTCATTTAAAAAACGCCTTAACAAAAGCTCATCATTCATCATCCTCCTGCCCTTATCCCACTCTAAGTGGGGTCGGCACAACATGTTATAAACATGTTGTCATATGATTTGGCTACGTATTTTACGACCGGCCGCCTGCCTGACGTCAACTTAGTCGTATTTTATGACTCCTCGGTAAGAAAGAGGGTGGTCTATTTTACTCAACCGGATACCACACGGTGAGTCAACTTACCTTAGTCGCCTTTTACGACACCTCGGTAAGACATTAGGGTGGTCTATCCTACTCAGCCGGATACCACTCAGCGGGTTAACATACCTTAGTAGCATTTTACGATACCTCGGTAAGAAATGAGAGTGGTATTTTCTACTCAGCTGAATACTACACGGCAGCTCAACTCACTTTGGTCGCCTTTTACGACACCTCGGTAAGAAATGGGGGTGGTCTATTCCACTCAGCCTAATACTACACAAAGGGTCAACTTACCTCAGTCGCGTAAGTTAGATAGTTAC
This sequence comes from Morpho helenor, assembly GCA_029227775.1. Classification (NCBI taxonomy): domain Eukaryota; kingdom Metazoa; phylum Arthropoda; class Insecta; order Lepidoptera; family Nymphalidae; genus Morpho; species Morpho helenor. The sequence continues at coordinate 12,675,974 of JARGCU010000010.1, read as the reverse complement.
CTTAGTGACCTTACGACACCTCGTTAAGAAAGGAGTGGAAAACGAAAGCTCATCATTATCATATATAAATTATTTTTGTTTCGTTTTCAAGAAAATTTCTGAAACGTGCTAGCAAGAAAATATAAGACGGAATTATGCCCTCTAGAATACCCATCAAAATGTTATTAAAACTTTGACACTGGCAACCTAAGGCAAGCGTTGGCGTTGCTTATGCAGCTACTAAAATAATCACATCCCAATTTGGGCACATACATTATACATTTCCTAGTACATCAAGCGCCGCCCCGAGTGCGATATTATTTTGTAGTCAGGCGGCTTCAGGCACGGAACACAATTAACTTGTAAGATTGTCTGCGGAGGCTGCACTCGTACCCTCGCCCGATCCATCTACCCTCCCTCCGAAACAAAACATCAATAAACTCAGCGGACACAACGATATTAAACCTAGTTAGATGCAGAATAGAGTCTGTTATTAAATGTAGTGGTGTAAGTTTTATATGGCGCATTTATTTCGTGTAGGTATACCAGTCCAGTTACCCTTGATTGGTTGTCGTTCCTCTAATCCCGTTTTGATCCTTTCCACCCAAACCTAGCCCTCGTTGCTCAGTTAACTATTGACATGCGTTCCTACCTGTTTGTTTGTATGTTTTTATTATAATTCGTCATTTATTTGTAAGTAGTAAAAGTAGCGGCCTGTTACTATCCCACTGCTGAGAATAGTCCTCTTCTTTCCGTTTTTGGAGAGGTTTGGAGCTAAGACCTACCACGCTGCTCCAATGCGGATTGGTAGGTTACACATATCTCCAGAATTTTCTAGAGATATGCAGGTTTCTTTACGATGTTTTCCTTCACCGAAAAGCGTGTGATAAATTATCAATTAGACACAAGTTTTAACAAAAAAAGTCACTGGTGTCTGTCCGGGTTTGAACCGTGACCTCGTCGAAAAATTCGCACGTTGTTACCGCTGGGCTACCACAGCTTATATTTTATTGGTATCTGTGGCTAATGAGAACTGTCAATTTGGTATTTTTCTCTTTACGTTTGTTCTCTATTCGTTTAATTATCCCTGAGAACCATCTGAGCCATGAGCGTAGAAAAACTCATTTGGTTGAGTAGTGACTTTCGCTATAGGATACGATCACCACCACTTGGCTGTCTGAGTATAATTTGGTTTACTCCGAAGTGCGGAAGACATTCGGGAATTCATTTCATGCAACTCATTAGGTGGTGATTTTTTTGTTGACCTTTGGGCAATATTGCAATAACTAGAAATAAATACTGATATCTATAAAAAATCTTCGGAATGTTTACATTAAATACAATATAGAAAAGTTACAGCCTATGATATCCATTACTTTCAAAAAAAAAAAATTATAAGCCCTTATTTAACCCATCAATTTGCTCCTATCTTTCTCGAACATCTCTTTAAATAATAAGAAGATTTGTTAAAGATATTTGCCGTTGTACCTTCAAGAAAGTCTTTATTTAGGAGAATCGGTAAGAAAGTATATTCGTTTGGTCACACGCTATAAAACTATTTAGTAATGCTAGTGCTTGATTAGGGGCATTATCGACTTATTGACAAATGCTTAAAAGGGAGCGAATCGTCTTTTAATAATAATCTAATAGTAGGAATAAAAAAAATGGAAAAAAAAGATTTATTAAATCAGTAAATATTAAAGACGATACAATAAATCTTCATTTAAAGTCTTCATCATCAATTCTTAGTATTCGATAGCACTCAAGGGCAGCCCTATTCTAGTCGATGAAAAGACCATGACAAGATACGGACAGTAGATTTTTATCGATATCTCGACATAATCTAGATCACATGTTTGTTTCTTCGTCTTAATGTATAACTTTTAGTGAAAATACTTGTTTAAATTTCGTTGAAATAAATCTTCGATAATTATTCGTTATACACATAGCTTAATACAGACTTATGTCCTTTAATGTTTTAATAATGCCTTGTGCTATATTTGGCTGAAAAAATTAACGCCTCATCTTATATATCAAATTCTCGTGTTATAATGTTAGTTACTCCTACGAAGAGGCCAATATTTATATTATAGTAAAAATAGTAACAATTAGTTAATTAGATGTTCAATATATTATATATTTAATTACTTTGGTTTTTGACCTTAGATCTTTATACCAGTTCTTTTGTAAAAATATTAAAATGTAAATAAAAAGAGCTCTAAACTATTAAGGCTTTTACACTTTACACCCTTGACAGACAACAGTAGTGATAAAAATTATATGTACCTACATACGTAGGTTAAAGGACAATGAAACAGAACTGAATGCAATTAAGTTAAACAGAGATAAATTAAACTCATTCAGAATATTGAAAAATAAAAAACAAGCTTAAAATTTCTGAGGTCAAAGAACATTCAAACGAAAGCTTCAAGTGCTTACACTCTCATACAGAACGCAAGGTTATCTAAAATTGTTTTCACAAAACGAACAGAAGGAATTTATTTGAATTCGATCGTAAAGGAAATTCCGCTAAAGCTGATCCAGTTAAAATACTTGTGTAAACCCCCCAAATCCTTTGAAAATTCCAACGTGAAAATTGGGGTCAAAGTTCGGTGCGCCAATAAATTGCGACCAATTGATTCACGAAATTCGGTGACATTAAGCGGAAAGTATACAATAATCCAGTAAATGATTATCAGAGGAGCGCGCGGGAGAGGCGCGCGGCGCAAACAGAGTTTCCAGGTGCTCGAATCCAGGCGCTTTAAGGATTTAGCCGAGGATTTGCTTTCAATATTAGCCGTCGGCCGCCGAGGGCGAGCCCATTCAGTTCCGCTCGTACCTTTTTTATTATTTTGTCGCATCGTTTTGGCTCCAAATGGAATCATTCCGCCATCTACATTTTTATTTTTCAATTGCTCACCGATTAGTGGGATTAGCCGGTATCGCTTTTCGATTCTTTGCTCCTTTTGGTGGCAGCTTTCGCGGACTAGCACCCGGCCGCTCTAATGACTTTCCACGGCACCGGAATTGACGTCGAACGGACGAATTGTTTGTACCGACTATCAGAGAGTCAATTAGGAGTTTCGTTATTTGCTCGGTTATAATTAGTACGTGGTATTTGTTCTCGGTTTTGTTACTTACACTCGTGTGCTCAGTGGTCGACCGAAGTTCGTGCGCGTCACGGCTTATCTTTATGATGGCAAACACTAATGTTTTTTTTATTTTATCAAGGATTGCCTTAGTCACTGAGGTCTGGGGTCTACATGCGTGCGTGAACGTGATATCATATCATCCCTAGGTTATATTATATTTGTCCTCAACCAACACATCACGCGGGTATCATGTAGTGACGTAGCCTGGTATGAGGTCTTCGAGTTAATTATCAACACAATTAATTTTCATGTATTAACGTAATATTATTTAAATATAAATAGCACTTTTCCTCTTTCTTTCAAGGAATCATTAAGTATATTTTAATTATATTAATGTGTTATGCTATATTTTAGTAATATTAATATATATTGTTTGTATTATCTTTATTGCACATACAAATACCTAATTAAACTAGTATCTCGTTTATTTTTTTAAACAAAAAATAAACTAAAATTTATACATCTAGGAAAAATCCTTATTTCTTATCGAGATGTCGTAATAAGCGACTAATTTAAGTTGTTCTTCTGTGTGGTATCCGGCTGAGTAGAATAGACCACCCTCATTTATTACCGAGGTGTCGCAAAAGATGACCAAGGTTAGTTGACGTCAGGCAGGTGGTCAGGTGGTACAACATGTTTTTGTATTGTGCCGACTTAGAGTAAGATAAGAGCAGGAGTGTGATAGTGATATTAATATATTCTTATTATTCAAACAGAAAACGGCTGTTATTCTCTAATGGACTTGTCCTTCATAAATAAATTAAGATTCCGATAACTTTTTCCATTAAACCCATGTTTTTCGATTAGCAATTATTAGGTGGTTTGTAGACCTAACAGTAGATATGTATATATATATATATATATATATATATATATATATATATATATATATATATATATATATACATATTTATATATACATATATATATATATATATATATATATAGTATTCGCATTACGCGATCTATTATGCCGCTAGAAAGGCGATTTACATCTCACGGGCAGGCATCGCCGCGTGCTATGTAATAGCTTACACTAATGTAAATTTCATTTCAAATTCTGCACATCTTCTATGCAAAACTTTCGAACAAGTATTGTATATAAATCGAAATCCCATTTACTACGTATCATCAAATTCACATTTGAATTGAAAATTTCAAAGATACCGTCATGACCGAGCCATAGCTTTCTTGAATTTTTGTTTACGTAAGGATCACAGGTTCAAACCCATGACAGATACCTTTGAGTTTTGTATAAAAACTTATGTGACTATTTAACTGTTGAAAGTCATGGTTTGTTTTAGTTTATAAAAGGCTGTATTTTTGCAGGTTCGATTAAATATTTATTTGAATTAGTGACAGTTTAAAGAAAATAAAGATTCAATATGAATAGGTTATGTGTGATTTTTTCTACTTTCCAATTTTAATTCGCTCTTACGAATATAAGAACGTTTTGATTACGTATTATTAACTCTAATTACGATTTTATGTAGAAAATTTTAAAATAGTAATTTTTTTATGCTATATATATTCCAGTTTTTCTCAAATTAATAATTCAAATTCAAACTTTTATTCAAGCAAACTTGTAAACAAGCGCTCGTAATTCTTCTGCTGGTTCGGAATATTGTCGCAACCGACTAGAGCGAGCTAGAATTTGGACATAGTGAAGATTCAACTAAACTATATGAAAGTTCTGTCAAAAGTTTATCGATACTTCTACACTTCTACATCTATACCCCAAAAGCTGTTTGTATGTGATCGATTTTTTCAAAATGGAACGGATCTTTTTACGGTTTAACTAAAAGCTAGTGCGATTCCGCCGGAAAATTTAAGTTGATAGTATATTACAGTTCTATGTAAATTGAAATAGGAAAAACTTTGAGACTTACAGATTTTTAATCTGATTTCGGGTGAAGCTAGCTAGCACAGCTAGTATATTATAAAATAGCAATACCTGCGATATTGTTCCCGTTAAATGGAGTGTTAAAATATCCTTAAATATGTACTATGACATTTGTTTTATGTTCCCCAATGAAAAATGGGATTTATGTATGCTATATTAAAGCCTGGTACGTATGCCGTGTGGTATCCGGCTGAATACCACCACCCTCATTTCTTACCGAGGTGTCGTAAAAGGCGACTAAGGTAAGTCGACCCGCCGTGTGGTATCCGGCTGAGTAGAAGAGACCACCCTCATTTCTTACCGAGGTGTCGTAAAAGGCGACTAAGGTAACTTGACCCACCGTGTGGTATCCGGTTGAGTAAAATAGACAAGCCTCTTTCTTACCAAGGAGTCGTAAAATACGACTAAGGTAATTTGACGTTAAGCAGGCGGCCGTAAAATACGTAGTCAAATCATGTTTGTAACATGTTGTGCCGACCCCACTTAGAGTGGGATAAGGGCAGGAGGATGATGATTAAAGCCCGGCACGTAAGCTTCAATTGTATCAAATTTCATAATCATCAAAAATAGGCTACATAGCATTTTTATAGGTATTTTTATAGTCTGGGTTAAGCAAAACCCTTTAAAAGAATAAGTTCAAATAAAGCAATTCAATACTCATTGATATTTTTATTATGACTAGAGGTTTTTAAGTTACAAAACAATCAGTTATCCGTTAAATACATTTACAAAATAATCCGAAACAATTTAATTTCGCATTTATTCCGTTTGATATGTATAAAATGAAAACCTCACTTTATTACTTCGAACTATTTACATTATTTTTCTTTACATTTACTTTTCATTTATAAGTTAGCACTCAAGGAAGCAAAATTAGTTCCTCATTTTTTTATTATAACTCGTTCTCAGTATGCTTTTGAATTAAGTTCAATTAAACCAATTTGTAACAGGATATAATAAATTATACTTATTATGTTACAATTTTAATATATTACAGTTTTAAATATTGTTCCAGATTTACCACATAAAAATTCATTGAACATTTTTTAAGTTAGGTACAGTCAGTATCAAATTTATCTTTACTCGAATTGACGAATTTTTTTATTCTATTTAGTAAAAAACTGAATCAATTCACCTACCCATAATGATATAATCAATTTTTGTTATCCTTTGTATAGGATGAAGTCAACTTAAAATATAAGTTCTATATATAAAGTAATATAATTTTTTTTAGTTGGGTTATATAGCGCATGTATTAATTTAAGTGTTCTTAGTATCAGACTTTTACTAACAACACAAACAGTTAAAATAGTTATGTAAATAATATTAATAGCTGAAATATATCAGTAAGCAAATTTGTGGAGACAAAATTTATAGAATAGGATAATTAAATTTGTTTCAATTGCTATATGCTATATACAATTGTATTTTGTGTTACCTCGAAAGCAATAACTAGGAGTTTAAAAAAAATATCATGTAAAGAGCTCATGAATAAGTGATCCGGATGGGTTCTAAACTAGTCGGGCTATCCCGATAGAATAAGACGTGAGTATAGCCGGTTTTTATACATAACCTAAGAAGAACCTAATCACGATCAATTTTAAATTTAAATATAATCGAGTCGATATATTTGATGCTGACTGTAATTTACAAGGTTCAGTTTTATGAAATTGGTATAGGAACTACATATACAAATATTTACAATTTAATTGGAAGATAATAAATATTAAGTACTCGTATTTATATTGAGATCTCGTTTACATTAATCTCATTCAAAGCAATCAAAATATAAGGCGATGCTTTTAATTTATTTACTTGTTCCGTTCACTGCGATCATAATGCGTTTTAGCGAACATTCTAATATTTTCATATTTCACATTTTTAGGAGGTACTATTATTTTTACCTAGTATTATGTGTTGGAATAATAACAGTAATTAATAATACCAGTTGACGCAGTGTGAAAAATCAGTATTTGTTTTATTTTATGATTTTCTCTAATTAATTCTTAGCATTTTCGTAGGTAAGTGAATATTGAAACCATCTGAACTGTATGATTTTTAATATGAATTATATGAATTGATAATGCATATGTTTCAAAAGGTTATTTAAAACTTAGCACCTTTTGTACATCGTAAAATATTTGCATAAATTTTTTAAGATTTCCGGTTTAGGATTTTCATGTTAAATATATAAGGGAAAGTTGTATTTATTTTCAGCTTTGGTCTACGTGTTTATATATACAGGTTTTTAGTTGCGAAACAGCTATAAAGTGTATAGTCGAAAATCAAATCCTTTCGACATACCGATATAACCGTTACGACTCTTTTATAAATATTTACACATCTCAATTCAGTTTTCTATTTCATAAAAACTGATGAGAAGTCAAAGAGGTAAGTTTATTTACATTTTTTATGAAAAATTTGGGATGACAATGAAGTTTTATTTTTGAACCAGCTGTTAAAATATTTATGTTGTAGCCCTAACGAAAATTGCCTTTAAATAATTTTGTTACTGTGTAGGAAGTTGTGGATCAAAATATGAAAACAATATATAGTTGCTGTAAAATTTGTAAATAATATTATCTTAGATTATTTTATAATTAAATGCCTCAAAATAAAATCAAAAAGTACAAATAAATAGTCTAATTTATATTTACAACGATCTAATCACATAATCAAAAATATCCTACTATGATCTACATACATTATTTAAGCTTGTAAAAATTGCACACATCGCTTTGGTATACGTACATACATAGCTACATATTTACATAACAACGTCTAGAACGAATCGTTTGGTTTTTATTGCCCGAAGTTACAAGTCTAATCCTAGGTCGTAGCGGCGACGCGCACTCAGTCGAACCACTCCCACAGGTGCCGGTACAGGCCGTGCGTGTGCGTGGCGTTCGCGTGCGAGCGCGCGGGCGGCGACTAGGAGGCGCGCGCGACTGCGAGCGGCGGCGGCGCGGGCGAGCGCGACTCCTCGCGGCCGCGGGCCTCGTCTCAGAGCACGCGGTCCGCCACGCCCACGCCGCCCGCCGCGTACTGGCACGCGGACAGCGGCGCCGAGCCCGCGCGCGACACCGGCGACACCGTCCCGTACCCGCTGTTGAAGCTCGAGTGCTGCTTCGCCTTCAGCCGCAGCGACGCGATCGACGACGACATCGCGGGGCACGGCTCCGCGCGGTACATGCTGTACGGGTTCGGCGGGGTCGTGTACGGACAGGGCGCCACGCCGCCGCCCACGCTCCCGGTGCCGACGCCGGACATGCCGCCGCCGCCGACGCCGCCCATCGATGACGCGGTGTTGAAACAGTTCACGGAACCTTGATGGTGACTCGCGGGCACCACGGGACCCAGCGGATTCACCGGCCAAGGAAAACTCTTCGTACCGAGCGGACTCGGTACCTTCGCGGCCCAATTATTATAGGGATACGATGAGTAGAGCGCGTCCGTGTCGGGGAACGGCTGCATCAAGCCGTTGAATTGCGTGCTGAAACCGTTCTTGAAATCGGCAGCGGCTGCCGCGGCGGCGTTCATAGCGTTTCTCTCGCGTTTCCGCCATTTCGCTCTTCTGTTTTTAAACCAAACCTGCAACAAAATATTTTAAATTAATCGCTTAGCATAAACTTACTCCGCGTCGGACAAGAAAAGTTTAAACTGGATTGTAAAACTGGACAAGGACCGCGATGCGTGGGGTGCCATTAACTTTACTCATTACGAAGTTGACAGAGCGTCGCGGCGGAGTGCCGTATTCGAACCACGTAACGGAGGAGGCGAGGGCCCCGCCCGACCGCAGCCAACGACCCGTCTAATTGCGGTCGCGAAATGAAGATAAACGAGCATCGCGATTGGACGGGACGGCTCCGCATGCTGCTCGCCAGGAGTTCGCTCGCCGCAATAAACGAGCGGGCGGCGGGACACACCGCGAAGCCTTCGGACCGATGTTGTTATTTAACGGAGGCCGAGGCCGAGCCGGAGGCGGAGTGACGCGCGATAAGTCGCAGTGAGCGCAGATAACGCGCACGCTGATATATGGCCGCGTCCGTCAGGGAGCGATCGATCGCCGACGACACCTCTGCGATAAATTGCGCAATCCTCGTAGCTACTGCAATAAATATTGTGCCGGTAGCGGAATTTGTCTCACTCATTGTGGCATGTTCACCCAGCCGAAACGGTAAATAATACCCTCTTTCCTCGGTTAAGTGAACATAAACGTTCGTTTCCACCCCATATACGAGCGTTTATTTTTCGAAACATTAATTTAGGAAATTCGCGTGGACGCGTACATTGTCGCATTCAGGTAGATAGGCAGTTTTTTATTCTTATGCTATATCCTTTTTTTGTTTGATTTGTTTTATTACTATATATTATCACCTGATTCATGAAAAACCATCTATGTTAAGTAGATAAGGAAAATTCCTTAAGATTTTCTAAACTATAAAACACCTATTTCCAAACAATAGGGGATGAACGGGTGAAAATAGCTCCACAGAATGGTTGGGGTGTTCAATAATGATAGCGGAATGATATTTATTTAGGTGCACATATGTGGAAATAATTTCCATTATTTGAATAGCGGGCAGCGCAGCGGGAAGGCCAGAGGGTCGCTCATAATAGGGTTGCCGACTTTTTAATAGAAATTAAATTTGTTTTAAATACCAATATAGAAGTTTTAAAATAGTCACTGCCTTTAAAAACTAATGGTATTTATTGCAAAAATTTTAATTTATTATAAATATTAATAATATATATGTAAGTAGTTTGTGTATAATTTTGTGGTACAGTAAAAATTGTTAAGGGTAAATGACATGGAATTTTTGACTACTCTGTAATATATAAACTATAGTCTTTTTATTTTACAGGACTTTAAAAAGTAATAGCACTAAAAGTAATCCTACATATGTAAGTAGGAGGGCGAATAGTATTTTACCGTACATTTAGCATTAAGTAGATTTTCTTTTACCGTGTACGATGATTAAACCCTCCTTTTGTTTAGAAAGCAATATTGACAACCCTAGTCGGAGGGTCGCGATATTGCGCCGAGCTAATCCTTTAAATATATTATTGTATGAGGTTGAGGCCGCCCTATGTCAAGCGAAGGGAGACAATTTTTAATGTTTCCGAAATCGATATCGTTAGCTACTTTAAAATAATTTTCTTACTATTGTTATCTATACTAATATATAAAGATCCGCCGTGTGGTATCCGGGTGAATAGAATAGTACCACCCCCAATTCTTACCGAGGTGTCGTAAAAGGCGACTAAGGTAAGTCGACCCGCCGTGTGGTATCTGGCTGAGTAGAATAGACCACCCTCTTTCTTACCGAGTTGTCGTAAAATACGACTAAAGTAAGTTGATGTCAGGCAGGCGGCCGGTCCTAAAAATGGTGCCAAATCATGTGACAGCATGTTTATAACATGTTATACCGACCCCATTTAGAGTGGGATAATGGCAGGAGGATGAAGGGAATGTGACCGGATCCTATTTAATCTCTGGTATAGAATTTATAGAACCCTTAAATGGTAGTGTACTGCTTAAGCAACACCTTCGAAATCCCAAAATTATTACTACACACAAGAATCATATATCAAAATCACCGTAATAGCTTTGCTAAAATATGGTAAAGATACATATAATAATAGTTATCAAGCTATCATGAAGGGTGTGTACTCGTCAAGATTAATGAGAGATGTTTAAGGAAACAGGTATTCTTACATTTGCTTCACAGTATATTTTAAGCAATTTAATTTATGTACATAAAAATATAAAGAATTATAAAACGATAGGTGCGCCTTGCAAAAGTGCGTAAGATTCTATAATAAAATTCCGCAATCAATTTCAGCACTGCCATTACAGCAGTTTAAAAACACTGTTAAAAAGAGGCTGATACAGAAAGCCTACTATACTCTTGAAGATTATTTAGAAGATAAGAATGTGTGGATATAGCTCTCTTTGAACCTGTACAAGACAGTAACGACTTAATGTAAATAATATTAAGAATTATATTTTTAAAAGAGCAACCGCCGAGTTTCTTGTTGGCTCTTCTCGGTAGGAACAGCTTTCCGAACCAGCAGTAGAGTTGACGATTCAAAAGCACTTGTTTACAAGTTTATTTGAATAAAGAATATTTTGAATTTGAATTTGAATTTGAACCCCATCACTAGTAACCATGACAGCTATGGGAGCCCATACAAGACATAGTATACTCAAGCTGGATTGCAAAACAAATTCAAAGAAAAAAGACAATGTTAATTTTTTAAATACATATTATAAGACGCTTGCTGCAGTATTAGGAGATAAATTTCAAGAAAAAATTGTTTCGTTTCATGTATCTCCTGATGTTTCAGTTGCGGGGCGAAGCAATTGTTGAGTTTGTGATAGTGAGTGTGTGTAGTACTTGTGTATTGAAGTGGCTGTTGTGGAGTTTTTCAGTGCATGCGTTATTACGAATCCTGCATGTAAATGGATAGTCCACTCTACATTTCGCATTATATTTTCTATTTACTTTATTGCGGATTATAGTAAAATAATTTTATTTATACTTTTGAATTTGAACTAATGTTACTTACGATAGTCCACTCTAAATTACGCATTACAATATTTTCTATATACTTTATTGCGGATTATAGTAAAATAATTTAATATTAATTATGAATTTCAACTAATGTTAGTTACTATTTATCAAATTAATATATACTCGCTCTTAAAAACCGTATGCGATAATCATGATGATCGATCGTGAAAGGCCTTTATTTATTATAAAAACAATGATATTTTTTCTTTATAAATATGCAATAATAAAAAACAAATAATGTACACTGTCTTTATCTATTATAAAACAACTATATTATTCCTTTATAATACTTGCAATAATAAAAAACAATTTTTCTTAAAAGTCAACCCATTTATTCTTTCTCAACAACTTGATACATAATAACGGCGACAATTTGATGTAGGTTGTATTCAGAACATGTTGTAACACTATTTAATACCAAGGAAGATGTGATATCGAATAGTTTCCTCTAATAACGCTTCCCATCTTAAAAATCCAGTTAATACTACAATATTCCCACAAAAACATTAGTCACACTGGCCGCATAATAAACGCCACAATGAGCGATGCGACCGCACTATGCGAATAATGAAGTCATTTTACGGTCAGCGGGAGCAGGGTTGCTAAATTGCCTTAAATTTAAATTAAACTAGAATCACAGTTTTATTAGTGTCATCAATCAAATGACGGTCCATCGGAACGGGTGCTGAGAACTCCTCGCCATTCAATTATAGTCTATATTTATATAGGATGTGAGGTTATATTGTACTTCCGTTTACGTAGGCACTATTCGAAAGTCAAATAAACATGGGCTCGAATAAATGGATATGAACCAGGATTTAACACGTGCGGGGTCAGGGTTGGTACATCAGTTTCTGGAGAATATATCTTTCATCCTCTATTTACTATAATAAAGCCGATGAAAAGGAGCCTTTGAGGAAGTGAGTTATTTCAAATTACTTCTAGAATTAATAATTAGCTAGCAGAAGCTCTTCATCTACATACTAACAGTTTTTTTTATTTTTTTAGTAAATTTAATCATATAATAGTCAAGAACTTTTACAATTTCCGGTAAATATTTCACATTGTTATTAAGATTAGGCAATTTAGGCATTTAGGCAATAATAAAGTTTATTTATGAAATTTTTTAGATATTATTTTTTTATTGAAGAACGAGGACATATAACATTGTTTATCTGCCATCAAAAAGGTGCCAAAGTGATAGTTTATTTTTTTATTTTTCACAAACAAAGAGACTATTGTATACAAAAAAAAAACAATTTCAAAATGCATAGTTCGCAACCAGAGACTGCAATTATAACAAAACTTATGGTGCCTATTTTACTATGAAGAATAGCGTATATTACAAGGCATATTTTATGAAATTCTTTTGCCAAACTATATGCGGTAGAAAAAATTTTTACATTTGTTGTAAATAATAATTTCCTAAGTTTCCCTTCACGTAAAAATCACTTGGTAATCCGTTTTAATTTAAAAACTAAACAAAATATTTAAAGATAGAAAAAACCTCTCTTAAGCTTTCATATTAAATGTAGTAGAAAAAATATGACTGAATTACTTATCTCTAAATTTTTTCTTCTTCGATGCACGGACACTTACGTGATATGAATTTATTTTTGTAAAAGCTACATTGAAGTGTTAAAAAATCTATAATTACATAATATGTGGTTGTTTTTTCTATAAAAAAAAGGATAAAAATAGAAGAATGAAAGAGAAAATAAAAATTTCTTGTATATGTTACACCGGTATGTATTTATTATTGCTCCAGGGGATTAGGCCTGAAAGCGTTATATACAGACAGATAGACAGGCACACACACATAATTTCGTATATTACTATGAATTGAATGTGACACCCCTTACAATGGGTACATTATTAAATGCACCCTGCAGCGCGAAAAGTTACTTCCTCAATCGGATCGGAAAACGGAGAAATAAACTATTATATTTTCGTTACGAACCAGACAACGGGAATATTATTTTTGGATAGATTCAGTGAAATTTTATTCACAGTATACTCGTATAAATAATCTTATAGTGTTATTGTATTTTGAATAATTTCAAGATCCATTTCTGCGTGTATACGTTCTTTTTCTGAATGATTATATTTAGAAATTGAATTCCATTTACATGATTTTTGAAGCATTTTACTACACTACCGTACCGTACACTACCGTATATATAATAGACCGTGGGTGATCAACTTTATTAATCAACGTGCCAATTTAAATTTTAAAATTTTTTGGCGGGCCGCTCATAAAGTAACACCTAATAATTTACAAAACATTTATTTTTAATAAATATTAAAATATAAAATATAAAATTTTAAAAATGTTAAGATTTCAGTTTACCATTTTATTGTAATTTTTTATAACAATATATTAATGGGTGAAAGTCTATAAAATAAATTCAATTTTGGAAATCTTGGCGGGCCGCATAAAAATGTATAAAGGGCCGCAAGTGGCCCGCCGCGTGTTGCTCATCTCTGTAATAGACCATTGATTTTGTGAAATAATAAACAACTAGCGTAATTTCCTATCGAAATATAAAAAATACCACAGACAAAACTTATTTCGATTTTTTTTTTTTAGCAAAAATGTAAAAGTTATATCTATCCTAAACTACTTACACGCTAGGACTATACAAATCATGCCCACGTGGAATGGTACCAAGAATACTGGGAACGTTTCCACACTGAATCGCTAAGTTGATTCTTTGTGCGAAAAAGGAGCCAGCCCTCTTGAACCCTGAAGAGGTAATTAATCGAGGTATTAAAACGGATAATTTTTTTTGCACTTTGACTCCATGGCCCTAGGGTCTCAACTGCAAACGGCACAAATATATATCTCTCGATGAGAGATGCATACTTCCACAGAAATATTGTTTTATATAACCACTTTAAGTTCCGTAGAATTTTTAAATTGTCCGCACAACTTAAATTACAAGAAAATTTTTAGACAAACTTATTCAATTTTTTTATGTGACAAGCTTTATACTACGACTTGAATTTCATGTTAAGTTATAAAATGTATACAGTCAAACTTATTGAAAACTGATTTCATAAATAATATATACATCATCATCATCCCCCTGCCCTTATCCCACGCTAAGTGAGGTCGGCACAACTGGTATAAACATGTCACGTGATTTGGCTACGTATTTTACGACCAGCCATCGGCCTGACATCAACTTAGTCGTATTATACGACGCCTCGGTAAGAAGGTGGTCTATTCTACTCAACCGGATACCACACAGTGGGTAAACTTACCTTAGTCGCCTTTTACGACACCTCGGTAAGAAATGCACCCTCATTTCTATTCCACTCAGCCGGATAACACACGGCGGGTTCATAAATAATATTTGTAATTTTTTCAAAGACGTTGCATTTATTGACGTTGATTTTATTAAAATTGATCCCGCATAGTTTAAAAACATTTTCAGTATTTGCAATAATAGATAGCTCAAAGTATTTCAAAGTTTTCAATCCAATGAACATATTTTACAAAATATAAAACAGCAACGGATGTCAATAAAGATTATTCATGATTATAAAATATTTGACTTCGTCTCAATTTCAACGTTCATTGAAATAAATTCAACTGTGAGCAATTCGAAATCTGCCCGACCAAAACACTCAACATTTCAGTCTATCAAAACATGAGTAGGATATCGGTTAGACATCTAGTATTCTAGGAGCTTAATTTGTAGTTACACTATGAATTTCAACATTCAACTCTATTCCATTCCAGCAAAATACATTTCCCTTTAACAAAGTCGAGTAACTATAATACACAGGAACAAATAAATTTGCGATCGGTGCTCCTTAATATGCTTGTTCAGGCGTTCGAACCAACATACGATCGACATTGCGTTCGGTGTATTTTAAATAAGTTTTATGCCGTCTTGTTTATTTGCTATACATTCAGTCTTTTAAACTATCGTGAGTGGTAAAGTAAAATAACGTCTTGTATCTTGTAACTATCCCGTAGCTAAACATAAGCCTCCTCTCTCCTATTTTGGACAGAAGAATTGTATCTAAGACCTATCACGCTGTTCCAATACAGATAAGTACATTACACATATCCTATATAATCCTCTAGAAAAATGCAGATTTTCTCATGATGTTTTCCTTCGTCAAAAAGCGTGTGAATAATTGCAATTATTAATTAGACAGATAAATTTTAACAGAAAAACTCACTGTTGCCTACCCAAGGTTTGAACCCGTGACTCCTCGAAAGAGTCGCACGGTCTCACCTAACAATTTTAGTGCAAAAAGGGAACCCAAATTTTTCGCGCGGAATATGTTAAATCGACTAAAACGCGACTCGTTTGGCTCGACTGTAAAAAGAAATCGAAAACTAAACTGTTTGCATGAATCGACAGGCGACACGCGCTAAAAGCATAGCAAAAATACCGTGGCTAGACCATTCACGTAAAATAAATAATGTTATGTGCCGCTTAGCCTGTCGGCGAATGCGTAGCCGGCCTTTTTGTACACACTATGTTCGCATCTTGATACTGCATAGTTTTGAAATAAAATGAAAATGTTGCCTATAAATTTAGTACAAAAGTAATAATAAAATTATTTTGCTATAATCCGCGATGAAGTAAAATAGAAAATATATATAATGCTAAATGTAGAGTGGACAATCGGTTATCATACCTGATACATGCAGGATTCGTAAAAAACACATGCACAAACCTCCACCACCGACACCACAATACACAAGCACTATATACGTTCACTATCACAAACTCAACAATTGTTTCGCCCCGCAACCGAAGCATCATCAGGAGATAGACTCCACGACCAAAATCGCAAAGCGAAGCAATACCCAAATAAGCTTAGTTATAGTTTATTATTACTTTTGTATAATGGATCTCCGCAAAGTAACGCCTAATTCTATAAATTATTTATAAATTTAGTTATTTAGTGTATTTTTGTACACTTTAATTAATATATAATTATTGTTTCAATAATATTTTAAATCATATACGTGTTACAATAAGGGCAGAAGGACACTCCTGCCTATGGGCAGGGAGATATGTCTCACTCTAAGTGGGGTAGGCACAACGTTATAAACGCCTTGTCACATGATTTGGCTACGTATTTTACTACCGGCCGCCTGCCTGACGTCAGCTTACCTTAGTCGTATTTGACGACCAAGGATAAGAAAGATGGTGGTCTATTTTACTCAACCGAATACCACATGGTGGGTCAGCTTACCTTAGTCACCTTTTACGATTCTTCGGTAAGAAATAAGGGGGTTCTATTCTACTCAGCCGGATACGACACGGGATAAAATAATAAATTATATACGTGATATAAAACAAAATCATTTTATTTTTCCGATACTAATACTATAAATGTTATCAAAACAAAAACAATGTAAGTACTATAAGAACTGTGTATTTGTATAATAAACCATAAAAAGTTTAACTCAAGCTTCTGAGTGTTGATAGAAAGAGGGTAGAATAAATCAAAGTCGATTTTTTTATTTTTAATAATATTTGTCTCGAAACACTTTTCTTTTGTTGTCTAAAATATAAATGCTTGTGAGTTTCTATTTCAAGAATACAGTTTTTCAGTAGTTAACATATAGGAACAGTCAAATAATGTGACTCTGTAGAGTCAGGATTAACGACTGCATGAAAATCTGTTTTTTTTCTAATCTAATAAAATCTTAGAAATCTTCTCTTTGAGATTTCAATCGAGAGAAACTGTCACCTTTTGAATAATTTATATGTTACTTTATGTTGTTAGCTGTGAGAGCCCAGCGGTAAGACCGTGCCACTCTTTCGAGTAGGTCACGGGTTCAAACCCAGCCAGACACCAATGAGTTTTTCTGTTAAAACTTATGTGTCTAATTGATGATTGATAATTGCAATTTAACACACGCTTTTCGGTGAAGAAAAACATCGTGAGGAAACCTACATGTCTCTAGTGAATTTTGGAGATATGTGTAACCTACTAAGCCGCATTGGAGCAGCGTAGGTCTTAGCTCCAAACCTTCTCTCCAAAAAACGGAGGGAAGAGGCCTAATCACAGCAGTGGGATAGCAACAGGCCGATACTTACTTAGTTTTAGGCGATAGTATGTCTCGATTCATTTAAAGTCTCCCTTTTCTTTGTGAAAGGTTAAGTATATGCCACATAATTGTATAAAAACACCAACTAATAGGTATTATTAGTATCGGGGTATCGATGTGTTAATACTCTGTCATAGAATTCGATACGAAACATGTCAAGTGTCGTTTCACGGACGATTGCTCTGACGTGCGACGGTTACTGCCATTTGGGTTTTCTCAGAAGTTTGGGGGCGAACTGAATCTATTGTTGTAAAAAAATCTTTTATTGAGGCCCTGCATTTCGGTTCTATATCAAAGATTGAATGAAAATATAAATTAAATTGTTTGCAAACATTTAGTTCATTCAATGAAAATTATACGGTAAAAGTATCAATTAAAATCGTAAATATGTTTTATAACAGTAAATTAATTCGGAAAATTACTAGTAGTCTTATTCATTTAGTTATTAATCAAACTGCAACTTATTCACTAGTCATTTAAAGTTATTTACTCTTAAGTAAACGAAGTAAGAAGCTGTGATAGCCCAATGGTTAGACTATGACTCTTTCGAGGGGTCACGAGTTCGAACCCCGAGCATGCACCAATGAGTTTTCCTGGTGAAACTTATGTTCTAATTTTTCGTTGAAGGAAATCATGTTGAGGACCCTGCATGTCTCTAGAAAATTCTAGAGATATGTCTAGCCTACCAACTCATCGGAGCAGCGTCGTTGGTCTTAGCTCCAATCCCTCTCTTCAAAAACGGATAAAGGAGGCCTATACGAAGCAGTGGGATAGTAGCATTCCGTTACTTTTACACGAAGTAAACATTATTAAAGACAAAAAAACGTCTTTTGCATTTAAAATAACGCAAACTTACTCCAGTCTGCGTATAAAAACATTTAAACCACAAATATATTTGTGCACATTTAAATTAAACGGTAACAGACGAATAATCGCAATTCACAAATGTGGTAAAGAAAACATTGTATTAACATATCATATTTTAAGAGTCAATAAGCGCAACGACCCTAATGAGCAGGCAACAAAAATAATGTCGAGTTATTTATCGATGCGCGCGCGCTCAGATTTATTGGATGCGGAGAGATGCGCAGACGAATCACACTAATCCCTTATTTAGGGGTGTCACAAGAGTGATTATAAGTATTAATGTCATGCAATAATTCTGTTTAAGATTATTTCACTATGTTAACTAAGAAGCTAACTACATGTATTGCATAGTGCCTTAAGTTTTATTTTAACGAGTATAAGTGTTTTCGAGTAACTGTACGAGGGCATGTGTCAAAATTCGATTGTTAATTAATTGGCTAGCTATATACTGTGAAGAACCCATGGCTGTTGTCGCCTACGATTGAGGTGCAGAGGGTATTGGGGCGTAAGAGTCACTTAACATTTGAAAAACATAAGATTGAGAAAACTATGGGTTTGATGATAAAAAACTTTTTTCTTCTATCTCTATAAAAAGTATTTGGCCATTTTCATACTACTTTTCATAAACAATGCATTCAGAAAAAGACTCAAATCCCCACAACAAGCACTGCCCAGTTTTTTCTTATTATAAAAAATTTATATCAATTATTTATATAATCGTAACTGTTTTAGTGAAAACATTTAGTTCATAAAACCCGTATATCCCTAGAGCATATGAAATATGAGGTCAATTCTTCAGTTTTTATAACCATTTACATTATATAATTTATAGAAGTAGGCGTTACTTTGCCGAATTTCATGGTACTAAAGTTATGATAGAATTATTAAATTGTAAAAAAAAACGTTTTTACAAACGCGAATTATACCAAAATAATTCTATCATAACTGTTGCCTACATTACAGTTCGGGACATGGAAACGTCAGCCTTAAGATACTTCAAGAAGTTACGTCAAATTAAAATAATATTTTAAAAGATATTATTAATAACGTTTTAATAAGAACGAGAATAATCGTAGTTTTCGCAACCCTACTAACGAGGAGGAATAACGATTTAAAGAGCACACGCGGCCTTTCAGTACAGACGGCTACGACTCGAAATTAATATCTAACACTTGAAATATACCGGGTTCATCTCGAAATATCGATTTACACATTAAGTATTTCAGTTTAGTTAAGAATGTTATTTAGTACGAAGACCCTATGGAGTTTGAAGGTGTTCGGAAAACGTAGCTTTAGTAGACCTTTTATTAAGTGTATAGTCCAGTAGAGTGGTAACGGCTTCCTACTATCCCACAGCTGCGGATAGACCAGCTTAGAGAGAAGGGTTGAAACATAGACCTACCACGCTATGCCGATTGGATTACACATATCATCAGAATTTTCCAGAGATATACAGGTTTTGTTCACCATGTTTTCCTTCACCGAAAATCTTGTGACAATAGAAAAAAATCATTAATGCCTGCCCGGGATTAGAACCCGTGCCCCCCTTAACCGATGCACACGGTCTCACCATTCGGTTCGGTGTATAGACCTTAAAATGATCCAAAGGAATTCACTCAAATCAAGCTTAAAGATTATGATGGCGGTTTGATATATACAGCAGTGGATATATTTTAAAAGAGGAATAACTCTATATAATCGACCAACAATAAATTAGTATGATAATACATATTTATTTATGGTCTTTTTGTCTGTCAATTGATGAACACGTCTCTTGAAAATATATTCAAGTTACTTCCACCAGCGATTCCTTGCGAACTTAAGGAGAACTTGGGACTCGGTGAACTATGCTAGCAACATCGTTTATTTTATATATCTTATTTATGGTTCATATAGACCATTTGACGAGAATCTCGGCGCAGCTATTTAACTCTGATAGAATTATTTTGCGGTCGTAAAACTTTTATGGTCTGCCAAATAAAATTTCGGTTTACGATGCACTTGGTTGAAAGATCACTTAAAAAATAGAACGTTCCTAAGTATTAAAACTATAAGAAACTTAAACATGTTTATGTGCTAAATATATGTAAAAATGTTTAATATTATAATATATAATACTATCTGTCTGTTTAAGTTTTGTACTATCACGGCTAAACAGGACCAAATATAATTAAATTTTTAATTAAATTAAATTTTTTGGTACAATTTTGTTTATTTTGAGCTTATTTCGAAGAACAGATAATTGAGACTAAAGAGACTTATTAATATAACTGGCTAGACTATCTAGTAGATTTTGAGTTCACGTAATTAACATTAACTGCTGGGAACTGCATAATTTAAACTGCATAATGAAAAGCTGCGTGAAAAAATCGCCAGAAAAAAACCTATGCTACAGATTTAAGTTCACTGAATGAAGAAGAAAATATAAATTTTCCTTTTATTCTGGATAAACAACTTAGGTTTAATTTCTAAAAGCTTCTTAAAGAAAGTCATCGTAATGCATTTGCCGTCTATTTTATTACAGGTTTTAGTTGAATTCAAGCAATAATCGTAAAGATCCTAAATTGTGACGGGATAATATAGAATCTGCCGAAACAACACGTAACGCAGCTTAAAACAAAGACGACATTAATTCCACGCATAGCGAAGAAACCGAAAAATATTTAACGTATCCAGAACATTGTGTAAATAGTACAAGCCGAGTTGAACCGCAGAATCTCTAACAGGGCCTTCCAAAACTATTGACAGTGTGTGGATGCGATCTCAGTTAAGCCGTGGATTATGAAAAGACCGAAATAGACGCTTCAAATCCTCAAGGATTAAGGGATTCCGTGTTCCGTTCGACGCCGAGCTACAAAAATATATCGAATGCGCGCCGGATGCAACGATTAGTCTAAACATCTCGCTCGTTAATATTGTACACCTTCTTAGTTCTTGTGAAATAATATGGAAATATTAAGTTCTGGTTCTTCTTTATTACGAGTTAGTTGTCGTTACATTAAATAATCGGTGGCGAATCTTATATTTTTAAAGTCTGATATTGTGTATTGAAAATAACAAAGACTTCCACTGAATAAAGTTGTGCCTTATATTAAAAAGTTTCTGTGAATATTTTATTTATATAGCACAGAAGTGGCGAATCGATAGCACGTGACAAAATATTTTGATCACAAAATTCATAATGCAATAAGAGACAAAATCTCACTTAATTTAAATGAAATTTAAATATCGCGGGTTAAATTTTCCAAAAATCACAAAAAATTAGTTAGAAAAAATGACACGTTGATGCATAAAGGTACCTTTATCACAAAGGTAGGGCATAAAGGTAGATAGGTTTTAGCCTGATAAAAGATATATCTTCAAAAAATTATCACAAAAAATTTGACAAAAGTGTGGTATGTATACAAATATGAAGTGATCGCAAAAAAATTCTTATATTTTTAGAGAGAAGGGTTGGAGCTAAGACGTGTTACGATGTCACGATGTTTTCCTTCAGCGAAAAGCGTGTGGAAAATTGGAATTATCAATTAGACATATAAGTTTAAATAGAAAAACTCTTTGCCTGCTTGCTCTAAAAACACTCGCCCCTCGAAAGAGTTACACGATCTCACCATCAGTGAGAGCCCAACGGGTCTATTACAGTTTAAGAAAATATTCTTACATAATTATATGAATTTGAATAAGAGGTCGAGAAATAATTATAAATCTTTTTAAAGTATTATCAACGTAATGAATCAAATTCATTCCCACTTACCCGAACTCTAGCTTCCGTTAAGTTAGTCCACATCGCGATCTCTTCACGCGTCGACATATCAGGGTATCGATTTCTCGCGAAGGTCGCCTCTAATTCTTGTAGTTGTTGGCTGGTGAAGTGAGTGCGTTGTCTTCTTTGCCGCTTGGTCTTTTTGTCGCCCTTGTCGTCGAGAGAGGAATCCTCAGGGCCCACACCGGGTGTCGTGGATTCTGTCTTTATCGTAGGTTCTGATGTTAACGGTCGACCTGGAGGAAAGTCCTTAGGTTAGGAAGTATTTATGATAATAATCATAAAATACAAATCACTCAGGCCGCCATTGGCTATTTAATAGTATCGTTATATATGTAACTAGCAATTGCCAGCGGCTCCGCTCGCGTGGAAATATTAAATCGTAATATAGTATTTTGATAACCATAAAAATGATTAAAGTGTGTAACCCTTAAACGCTAGACATATGCTGTTGCGGGCTTTTATTTAGAACTTTTAGAGGGAAACAATTTTGTAATACGTTTTTTAATCATCAATTTTGTAATATATTTTTGAATAACTTTCACAGTTTACTTAGCGCATACAATGAAAGCTTAAAATTTTGCCGTTTTAACATCCTTAACATCCTTAGCGTGATGTTATATACTATATAGCATTCCACGAAAAATGGACTATCTTACACTCAAAGAATTTTTCAAATTCAGTAGTATTCCTGAGATTAGCGCGTTTAAAAAATTAAACAAACAAACAAACTCTTCAGCTTTATATATTAGTATAGATACATATTTATATTATAAATGCGAAACCAGACAATTAAGTGAGTCTGTCTGTTTTTTTCTTTCACAGTACTGTTTTACACTTTCTAATAATCCCCAAGACCACAATAGACAAAATTCAGTATAACTGAAGCTTATATAAGCTCACATATAGGATATAACAATTCTCATTTTTCCCTCTAGAACGCATGCTATATAATTATAAATTTATACTTTCCATAAATAAAATCAAAATATACATCCGCGTCGCGTCGCATCGCGTACCGCGACGTCAGCGTATCTCAAATATCAGCAATAAAAGCAACTTGTTAGTCAATAGTCAGTCGCTAGTAAATACGCAAACTTGTAAGACGTATCGTAATAAATATATCTCCACCTGCGTTACATTGATTTCGCTCCACAATAGAGCAGTCCACAACCAAACAACCTCAGCACACTGGTGACCCCGGCGTGATTGAACACCAAACTTCTGATGTTGAACTTTTAACATAGCACATACATTTTTAGAGTAATGTATAAAAAATCATTTAACACAAAACGGTGAAGCTAAAAGATCTTCTATGCGCCTACTGGTAAAAATTGAGAGCAAATTAATTTAGGACCAGATTACGAAAGATTGGAGAAAACCCGCCACGAAATCGTTCCCTCATTTATCTTGTTTTTTTCTAAACTCATTGATATTTCTCGAATCCAAAATTTTAAATTTGTCGTTAAACTATTGAAATGAAACAATTGTATATATTGAAAGGAACTATCTTTTCTGCAGATGTTGATTTCTTATTGGTAAATAATTGAAAAACATCTGAAAGTTTAAGTACTAGCTCCTGCCCTTATCCCACTCTAAGTGGGGTCGGCATAACATATTACAAACATGTTGTCGCATGATTTGGCTACGTATTTTACGACCGGCCGCTTGCCTGACATCAACTTACCTTAGTCGCCTTTTGCGAGACCTCTGTAGGAAATAAGAGTGGTGTAGGTATACCACTCAGCCGGATACCACACGGTGGGTCAACTTACCTTAGCCGCCTTTCACGACACCTCGTGAAATGAGAATGGTGTATTCTACTCAACCGGATACCACACAGTCATTATTAAAAAAGAAAAAAAAAATGTCTTTGAAGTCGCGATAAGACACCCACAGACAATAAACTCAAGTGTTACCGCAGAATAAAAATAATTCCATCTGCTTACAAATAAAAAATATTGAATCATGACCGACGGTAGCGCGCCGCTAATACTACGGATTAGTTGCAAGCGCACCCAACTTTTATGACGCAGCTGTAAATTCGTTGTTCTCAATGATCGACGTCACACCATAAAGTAATTTATGAGGACGATAATGTTTTTTTTCGTGCATCTATTTCTGTAAACGAGGTGATAAATGCGTGATTGGGTAACAGTTTTGCATCATTTATATACTCGTGGTTCTGTTAACACTGTCTTATGCCCGTGATTTCGTTCGCGAGTTCAAATTTCGAGGAAAGCTTATAGCAGATTGTCAGTTCTTTTCAAACTGCTGTAAGCTCTTTTTGGCAGTGTCAATCGACTAGGCAAGATATTCTTTATGGCTAATAAGGTAGTATAGCAATTGTCATATCTAAAATAAATCATTGTGTTTTTTAGACACTATTGGTTTGTAATATCGAAAACGATAGTCAATCAAATGTTGCCTTGTACTCTGCCATAGATAAGTTATAATAACTAGGCAATTCGATCTTTTTTTAACTTACGCTTTCTGTCTCCACTTTCGCTTTTCGACTTTCGCATCATAATCCTCCTTATCCCCAAGTAGGGTCAACATAAAATCATAGAAACATTTTGTCACATGAATTGGCTACTTTTTTTACGACCGGCCGCCTGCCTGACGTCAACTTACCTTAGTCGTATTTTACGACACCTCGGTAACAAAGAGGGTGGTCTATTCTACTAAAACGGATACCACACGGTGGTTCAACTTACTTAGTATTTTACGACACCTCGGTAAAAAAAGAGGTTCACGGTCACTTATTTCATTTATTTTATTTATTTAAAACTTTATTGCACTTACACATTAAAACATACACAAATTACAAAGGAACTTATACATACTTATGTATATGTACAAAGGGCGGCCTTATCACTGAATAGTGATCTCTTTCAGGCAACCTTTGTTATAGGATAATACGAATGAACGTGGCGAGTGTGCTAAAAGTTGACATCAGGCAGGCGGCCGGTCGTCAAACGCAGTCAAATCACGGGACAGCATGTTTATAACATGTTGTGCCGACCCCGCTTAGAGTGGGATAAGGGCAGGCAGATGATGATTACTTTATCGTGAATTATAGCAAAAGAATTTTATGATTAATTTCGGTTACATACATTCTTTTAAGGAAAGGGATAGCGAATGAGCCGACCTTTCAAAATATAGAAAAAACGCTTTTTGAAGGTACTTATGCCAAATGGAAATCGTTCCATAATTTAGTGTGCGTGGAATAAAGTTGTTAGAAGAAACGCACTGTAATGGATCGTCACGCAAATTTTTTAAATATCGGCGCATTTACCTCATAACAATATTCCATAAGACATAATGCTATAATAGAAAGAAAGAAAAAAACAAGATTTCCTATAGAAAAGCCAGTTTACAGTAGCTCCTACTCGTACAATAGCCTAATGAAAGAACTTATTAATAAACTCATGAAATCGATTTTAAGAGTAATTATGTGTGACCAAATGTCTGGCAAACATAGCCGATGTATGTCGAGGTGAGGGGACAATGATAGGAGTTATTACATCAATACCTGATAAGGGCGATCGCAATCAACGCATATTGGTTTAGTCGAAATCCCTGTGTCAATGAACCGCTTGTATACCTACTCCAATTTTATCGTAAAACAAAAATTCATAGAACACAATCTTTTTTCAATGATAATAGATATAAGGAATGTCTATTTCATCTGAAGGTGAAGAGTGATTGCTTGAAAAGGCGCGCATTTTGAGGAAGTTCCTCACTTTGGATCCCTAACCACCGGCTCTTCGGGATATTGCCCCGCTCCCGGCGGACGACAATTTTTTATATTTTTAAATGTTTTTTTTTTAACTTTTTTTGTTAATTAAAAATATTTCAAAATGTAAGAGGTTAGGTTTAAGAAAAATAAATTAATATTAATAATAGAAAAGGGAAAAATATACTTTGCTTTTTAAAAATAAGCATATTACGATTTATGGACTAAATCAATAATCTAAATTATATGATTATCTGTAAGAGAATCCTTACAGCAATAAGACCGCCTTTGTACAGTGTAAATTTTCCTTTAACCAGTTGTTTATATGATTTTTGTAAAAAAATTAATATATACATAAATAAATAAAACTACAATCGGATTGACGGATTTTCTAAGCAAAAACATATTACTCTAATATTATTAGTATACCTACATATTTTTCAATATGCCAACTTTACTCATATTATTGTTAAAATTTATATATCTAATTTAGTACCTAACACTCGTCAAATTATCTTACTCGTACATACTCGTAAATTAAATACCTATATACATATATCCGTATTTAATTATAATTATAATGTTAATTTTTTGTATTTTGACATTACTTTTAATCGAATTAACGTTGACAATTTTATTGAGGAAAACTTATCTTGATTGAAGACAAACTTAATAAATAATTTATTGCTGCCTTGTTTTTAGTTTTTATATAAATTGCACACAGCTATTTATCAATTGATAATGATATTATGTATCGTTTACATTTCGTAACACGTGTATGTATGTTACATATTCACAGCAAATCTTTACATTTAAAATCCTAATTTATTGTATCTAATCTGATACAAAGATATAGACACCTCCTATTTAAATTAAGTAATTTATATAAACTTTATCAGGTAAAACTTTTATTTTAGAAGAAAATCGATTATGCTATATAATCGATTTTCTTAATTTATAATACGGATATACTCGTACCACTTATGTATGTGGTTACAAACAAAATATGTTTTAATTAAATCCATATGGCAGCTTTATATTGCTTAGATTTTTAATCTATGATAACAAAAGCGGTCCATACTGTATTCCAAAAATCAGCATGTTAAATTCACAACGGTTTAAGTTAGGGGGGAAATTTGTCCCAGTCGGTCATTTGGCCTTAGTCGCCTTTTACGACACCTCGGTAAGAAATAAGGGTGGTCTATTCTAATCAGTCGGATACCACGTGACCTACAAAGTTCTACATCTCAAGAGCAAATACCAATCTGTATAGAGACATACCAAAGATCAATATTGGTAAATAGATCAAGAAACTTACATCCATAGAGCCGTAAGACTACAGATTTGCATCTTTGGACGAACTGTGTAAATGACATAATATGATTTATTACGGGATGTGTGATTGCATTTTGTTTCGATGAGGAAACATCATAGGTTCCTTGTATATATAAAGTGCGTTAACCACCAAATGCAATCCCCTGAATAAATAATATACCTACATACCGTTTTAAGTCCGTAAAATGTTCTGCTAGGAGGACGTTATCCAACACTAATGGGGCCTCTAGTAATTTTTCAACGTAACGCCTATATAAATTAGAGCTTCTTGATTCTACTCTACATATTTTAATCCCATAAAGTTAGATTACAATTTTACTATCATCATTCTCCTGCCCTTATCCCACTTTAAGTGAGATCGGCACCACATTTTATAAACATATTGTCACATGATTGATCATGCCAGCCTGACATCAACTTACCTTACAGGCTACAATTTTACAAGTTGACAAAAAAAATAAGAATCGTTTTCGTTCTTATCAAGTTAGTTAATTCAACGCTGCATGTTTATCAAACCATATGTATGTAATGATCACAACAATGTTATTCATTTTATTGTTGCTGCATTGTTATTGTACGTCAATCCGATATAATAATATATGATGTCTTATAAATATTTACATAAGTGTGTGACGTAACTCTGTTTATGTATTCGAATACAAAATGAAGGATTTACACGGAAAATGTGCAGCGCGCGTCTATTTTTATTATAAAAAGACGTGTTTGCATCACTACATATTATAAAACAAAGTCACATTCTTTGTTTGTCCATATATCCCTATGTATGCATAAAACTTTAAAACTACGCAACAGATTTTGATGTGGTTTCTTTTAATAGATAGAGTGATTCCAGAGGAAGGTTTGTATGTATAATAACATTCAATACGGAGTAGAGAAATACTGTAATTTTTGAGGTTTCTGTAAATAATTAAATTTTTCCCGCTTACATTGCAAACGCAGGCTAAACCCTACGAGATTTATCAAAATAATGTACTAAGTATTTGTACACCTTGCAAAAGGTCTACAGAAAAGTCCGCGATGGTATATGTCTATCTCTTATGGATAACCCACTATAGCATTTTTTGTTATTTACTTTTTACGAAAAATAATGCCTTATTTTTGAAGCAATTTTTATACAATACAGCATTAATCCTTATCCAATTAAGTACCTTAAATAAATAGTTGATTTAATATAGATCAATATGGCCGTTAACAGCATGTAAATTAAGTGAACATTTGCGGAGATATTACAGATTTAAAATGCCGACGCCGCGCTTCACCCTATAACAATTCGACTTTAGCAGCTATGTCGCTCTTTCAAGAGTTTGTTTAAAGACATTCTGTAATTAATTGTAAAAATAAAATACATAGGAAAGATGTAAAAGTAAATAAGTAAAAATGTACTATATGAATTTAGATATTCCAAAGATAGCAGGAATACTTCTTGGTATAGAGAAAGGAAATTGTTTTTCTCCAAATTTAACGCTTGCGGGCCACGGGCAGTAATGAATAAATCAAAACTACTGGATCGATTTTAATCATTTTTTTTACACTGACTGACATGGGATATATATTTTATACCCGTGCGAAGCAGGGGCAGGTCGCTTGAAAAATTATATACCGCAAAGAGGTTTTCTCATGACTCCATAGCGCACGCTTACTATTCTCTTCTCAACAAGGTATCGTAAAAGGTTACTAACATAAGTTACATCAGGCAGGCGGCCGGTTGTTATATACCTAGTCAAACAACATGTTTATAACAAGTCGTACCGACCCCACTAATAGTTGGATAAGGGCAGGAGAATGAATGATAGTGTCAGCGCTAGGCTATCACAGCTTTTGAAGATATAAGTAGGAACTTGGGTGACCGAGCCTTGATCGGTATTTTTATTAAAAGATATAAAAAAATGCAATTTAAAAAATAAACTGCCCATTTACCATTGCGCTATAAAAACTTGACAAATGACAGCAAATTTAAGTTATTACAATCTATTCCAATTTTAGCAGTTTTTTCAATGCCCGAAGACAGGGATTAACAAGATTAGTTTTTTAATTAAACCTAGCTAGATCGATATTCCCAACATATAAAAATCTCCTATATGCTGAATTTTATGAAAATCTTTGGAGCCGTACACTCAATTCGGAAAAATGTATATATATACAAGATTAACTCATTTAAATATTAAACATAATATTTACACGACTCGAGTGTCCTTACAAGGAGCACCAGTTACATAACTACATAAATTAACATTAAAGGAAACGTTTTTATCAACGAGTGTCGGGCGTTAAGTGGCATCGTGTACCGATATCGGTAACACATGTTAACTGCGCTATTTACCTTCCAGCTTGTGTCGTGTCGGCCAAACGCAAAGGTTGTTTTCGAATGATGGATGGGTCGGCGGGCGTACAAAGCGTATCGATGATAACGCTTATCGCTATCGAGTGATATCGAGTGATATCCACTATCGTAATCGCTCGCGAGAATGCAAGCGGTAGCGTCCGTCCGCCCAAACTTTGAGTCCTTAATCCCATGTTGTTCATTATATGCCGATGACTACGTTAACAGATTGATGATTTTAATATACTACACGAAATCGATTTTTATCGATTATAAGTTTTTTTTAAATGACTTCTTTCATTTACTGATTGTTGGTAGAGTTAGACCTATGGATAGGTTTTAAAACTCATTAATCTCAGATACAATTTTAGTTATAAATAACGAATAAATCAGTGCTAGCAATGAAATATTTATACAGAACTAGCTGACCCAGTCTGTTTTTGACTTCGCTTAACCTTTATGGCGTTCATTTTAATTTTGCAATAACTTCTAAGATGTTCATTAAAAAAGTTTAGTTTTGCAATTATAACAATTTAAAAAGTCTAACACATAACATAACACAGATAATAAGAATTCGTGAATATAGTAACTTTTCGAATGCATCTTTGTTCGGCTTTTACTAAAAGATACTTCTTTAGGTTAATTAAGGTTTTAAGTAAATTGTGTTGCAAAGGTCTTGCAGGCAAAAAACTCGCGTGCTTGGAGCTTTAGTCGCGTGCACCGCGTAAACAGATACTCTAAAGTAATGTAGTAGAGACTTATTTATCTACAAAAAAATATGTGACAGCATGTCTCTATCTCTTATGATTAACTCATAATAACGACTTTTATGAGCAATATTTCAATTAAATACATTGATTACCACGCAGACAAAGCTGCAAGCTCAGCTAGTTGTATTATAAATCTGTCCTCAGATTACTCAGGTGCACCGCGTATACAAACGCACACAAAGTAATGTAGTAGAGAATTATTTATCTACAAAAAAGTCCGTGACAGCATGTCTCTATCTCTTATGAGTAACTCATAATAACAACTTTTATGATCAATCTTCCTGCCCTTATCTGATTCTAAGTGGGGTCGGCACAACATGTCGTAAACATGTTGTCACATGATTTGGCTACGTATTTTACGACCGGCTGCCTGCCTGACATCAACTTACCTTTGTCGTATTTTACGACACCTCGGTAAGAAAGAGGGTGGTCTATTCTACTTAACCGGATACCACATGGTGGGTCAACTTACCTTAGTCGCCTTTTCCGAAATCTCGGTAAGAAATGAGGGTGGTCTATTCTACTCAGCCGGATACCACACGGCGTAACTTTTACGATCAATATTTCAATTAAATACACTGATTACCACGCAGGCGAAGCTGCAAGCTCAGCTTGTTGTTTTATAAATCAGTTTTCACATAACTCGGCGGGCCTTTCATATATTTAACATGATCCTGCGCTACGATGTACGCGGTATCGTGTTACAAACCTGGAAATAAACACTGATAACATTGATGGAATGCACTACAGTGTACAGCTGACTCGTGTTTGAGTCAATTAGCAAATTAAGGTGCCTGCATTTTATCTTAAGCAAATTGCGGCTCATAAAAGCGATGTTTATACTCTTTGTGATTGTAATATAGACATGTATTCTATCCTCATATTTTGATAGGAACGAAATAAGCAAAAAATTTGATCACTTACTTATAGGTAGTCTTGAGG
Source organism: Morpho helenor (assembly GCA_029227775.1). NCBI lineage: Eukaryota > Metazoa > Arthropoda > Insecta > Lepidoptera > Nymphalidae > Morpho > Morpho helenor. The sequence goes on along the minus strand of JARGCU010000010.1, from coordinate 12,644,517 downwards.
GTTATTGCATGCCATAATCAACGTAATTTAATCTACAAAAAATATCTGAATATTCAGAATCTTTTTTAATTAGAAACATATATGTAAGAAAAAAAATACCTATCGATTAATTATCTAGTGTACACAATTTATTGTAAAATCAATTGTACAAAATTATACGACTGAGAAAAACAATTTACTGACTTCTCTAACAGTGAAGCTATGTTAAAATGTGCAAAGGACGGCCTTATTGCTAATTATTGATCTCTTCTAGATAACACTTCCAATCGCAATAAACAACACAAAAAAATATACAGAGCATTTGAAATCGCGCTTGAATCACTTGTTTTTTTAATTATGTCAATATGTTAAACCTAACAACTTTTAAAGCGTCATCGTGCGAACGCTGAAACATCGCACTTTTAGACTATCTATCTTAACAAAAGAAACTTATTCTACATGTTTTCCTTAGTTTATAACTCTTATTTTATTTCATGTTTGAGTAAACTTAATGTGAAATATACATTATAGATATAGTGTGAAACTGTTTACTAACTTATTATTGTTAAATCATAACGGTCATATAGGGACGAAGAAAATGATAATATTAATACTCGGGAACAAAGAGGACGCGGCGTTTCAGTCAATTTGTGTTCACCACGGATGTAACTCTACCGAAACTTAGAACCGAATAAAAAGGTCTCGTCGTTATCGCTATATGACGCGTATGACTTTGTAAACTTGGCTGGCTAGTTGACGCTGTTAGTAGTGACCCTGCCTTCAGCTCTGCGGGTCGTGGGTTCGATTCCCACCCAGGGCCAACATTTTCTAACAAAAAATTGTTGGTTCTTCGAGCCTGGGTATTTAAGTATGTATTTAAAATTATATAAGTATATATTCACCAGTCGTCTCTCACCCATAACACAAATATTAAGTTACTTACTTTGGGGACGGACGACCGTGCGTGTAAGTGTCCCATAAATTTTATATTTTATAAGTACGTACAGCAGAAGTTTAATATATATTCTTTACTCACTGTCGTCGGTGAGTTTGCGATCGCGTCGCGGCCGCGGTGGCGCGTACAGCGACGACTGATCTATGCCCGAGCCGCCAGACGCGAGTGACGAGTGCCCGCTGTCTCGAAACTCGCCTGTTTCTGCCCATACTGCAACGGAAAACACTGCATTATATTCCTAAAACGAACAACAAAAACAATGCACAGCGAATTGACAATATACTTTAGCCCTAACGTTCCTTTGAGCATAAGTATGGCATGGTATGGCTGCGACTAAGGTAAATCGACCCGCCATGTGATATCCGGCTGAGTAGAATAGACCAACCTCATTTCTTATCGAGGTGTCGTAAAAGGCGACTAAGGTACATTGACCCACTGTGTGGTATCCGGTGTAGTAGAATAGACCACCCTCCTTCTTGCCGAGGTGTCGTAAAATACGACTAAGGTAAGTTGACGTCAGGCAGGCGGCCGGTCAAGAAACTCGGCGGTCACTATTTTCAAAATTAAGTATTACAATAATGGCTTAATTAATTAAGAACAAATTAAAATTTTTACAATATAATCTAGTGCGTATCTGGTCGCAATTTAAATCCAAGCTTTCTTATCATCAACATAGTCCTCAACATAGGTATGGGTAGGTTATATCATTTAAGAAGTAGGCGTTACGTTGAGGAATTCCATAGTACAAAAGTAATAGAAGAAAGCTGTACAAAAAACTCGTGAAGCATACGACAAAATCGTTGAGATTGTCGTATTGATATATTGATTGAGATTGTTGGAGTATATCTCCTGATGATGCTTTGCGGGGCGAAACGATTGTTGAGTTTGTGATAGTAAACGTATATAGTACTTGTGTATCGTGGTGGCGGTGGTGGAGGTTCGTGCATGTTTTTTTTTCCGAATCCTGCATGTATCAGGTATGATAATCGATTGTCCACTCTACATTTAGCATTATATATATATTTTCTATTTTACTTCATCGCGGATTATAGCAAAATAATTTTATTATTACTTTTGTATTATGGATCTCCGCAAAATAGCGCCTAGTTCTATAAATTATTTATGTAGGTTTTTTTAACAAACGCCGTCGGGAGTGAAGAATATTTTTTCTCAAAATCGTTTTATAAATAGCAAACAACTAATTTTTAACTGTCTACTGGCATGTACCGTTTAATCAAGTGTCATATGAGTAAATCTGTTATGAATATATACTAATAGGGGATTATTCTCCTTCTTGACATGATAATGTATTCGCAAGAGACGTAGACGCCCCATCGCTTTAGCTTAATTAAGTGTCACTTAATACTTTGTTCGCAGGATATTTATGGGAGATACTTGTAGTTTAAGAACAGATAGATATTAGCTATTGTACCTTTAGCAAACTCCTAAGCATACAATAGGTAGGTGGAGGACATTTTGCGCCGAATTAACGTTATCCAACTTTGACCCAGTGCGAAGAAACGATAAGTCATTGGGATCTAAAGATGTTGAAATGGCGACTCCGCACCGACAAACGCAGCTTCGTTAGACCCCTACGGAGTGGACTGACGATCTAAAAAAGGTCGCGGGGAAAGCCCTATGTCTAGCAGTGGACACCATCGGTTGAAGAAAAAGAACATTCACCTTGATTTTATTTACCTCACTTTGCTCTCAATTCGCAAGCGATTAGAACAATGTTTCAGATACACGCCAGAAAAAAATACAATTTAAAAAATAAAGTTGGGTGACATGTGGGAATCGATCCCACGTTTACTTTCATTCAATTCTACATTTTAGCATTAAGTTAAAAGCTTAGCATTAGCTTAAGAGTCCAATAATAATGTGATATTTTTCGGACGAATTTTGGACTCTTGATGGACTTTTGATTGATTCCTAAGATTGGTAAAAGTTTTGGGTTTGTGTTTTATGAATGTTGCCTACATTGTTTTTACAGAAAGTAAAATAATGCAGGTTATTTTACTTTCTATATTACTTAACTTACATATGGGAGACCTACGCAATTTTTATGAATCTTCGAGAGTATATCGGTCCCGTCAGAATACCACAAAACAGTTTAAAAGTAATTTTTAAATACTCAATTCTATTTTCCCTGTGTCGATATCGTCAATCACATTTATTCAATGTTTACGCACTACAAACATCTTTATTGTGACAGACTGATACCATTGTTTTGGCAAAAGTCACGAACACTCCATCGACGGGTCTAAATGCTCGTCGTAATTAAAAATTATAAACGTACTGAATGTAATAATGTCTCTCCAATTTATATCACAGAAATATAAACTCGCAAAATAAAACTTCTTCTCCCAGCAATTCTTATTTTGTAATTGATTAGACATTTATTTGAAAATTAATTTTATTTGAAACAAAGTCCCCAGTGACCGCAAATATTGTCTTTTATCATACTGTTGATTCTGTTACAATGCTGCTTTTCCGAAACTATTTACTCACGGCGCCAGTTATACAATGTATGAGTATTCTATAACAAGAATTTCATTTATTATTTTATCTACTCTGATACTATAATACAAAGATTGTAATACTGAAACCAAAATTCTTATGACAAACATTAGGTACAGGCCAAAAATAAAAAATTAAAACGTTTTATTACGATACAGGTCTTGTATGGACACCTGTATCATAATATAACTTTTTAATCATAACGATACACCTATACAACCTCCAGCTGGACCAACGAGGTTGAATTTCTACCTTTAAAAAAATGTTTCAATGAACAGGTCCGCGGCGACGCAACACGCATGCGCAATACATGTTTGCGCCTTGGCGCTAACATTTGACATTTAAAAATCAATCTTTTCAATATTTAAACAAAGTTTGATTTTCATAAATGTTGTTTTACGTATTATAATATGAGAGTAGATAAAGTAGTGTATGGGACTGTACATAACTTGGTCTTATAACACTCGTGTGATACTATAAAAAAAATGCAAAATAACCCTTATTATGCAACAGTATCATAATCTACTATTATTATATTAATTGTTTTAAATATTATTAAATTACTTTGATCAATTAAGGATATTTTTAACTACTTTTTTCTTTTTTAAATTATCAATATACACAGGTATCATCGTAACAGGTTTCATAGCATTGTTAAGTGGAACGGCCAAGCGCATTAACAACCTTGTAAGCAAGGTTCAAATATATATTTGGTATATTATTTCATATTGTCTGGCTTGTCGTGTGCTACTCACATAATATTTGAGTGTTCTCTTCCTTCTTTGTCTCTGTGCGTAAACATATCGCACGCTTAGTATTAAAGTGACCGAATTAAAAAAAGTTGTTTTGTGGCAAATTGTAATAAAGCGTGGTGTAGCGTACATAACTCGTGAGTGTTAAAAAGACCCATAACTTGGAAGCTTAGAAAACACTAGCTTATTTGAAAATTCGTAGCGTGACATACAAGGCATTGAAATAAGGACAATGTATTTAACTCAATTAAGCCTAATTTTGAATTCGGTTACTTTAATAATAAGCGTATTCGTGTTTTTTATTTTATAAGAATCTATGTGTGTGCTATTTTCAAGATTCGGCCAACGGATACATAGTGTAATACTGAATACTTGGAAATAATAAAAGCTTTCACACTAATTTTATATTATTTTATTTCTTAATTTGAAATTGTAAAAAGGTAGACTTGCAGTTTTTCAATATGGTAAAAACTATAGTACAATAGGTTTTATGAGATCAATTTAAGTTCGCGATCTTTTTTGTTAATCTGGAATTTACAAAACCGTAAAAATATTTGCATGCATATTCCCTTATTTCATAGTATTCATCTTATCACATCACAACTAGAACAAACGTCGGGTCGTACAAACGTACAGAACGCACGAACTCGTTCAAATAAACTTTATGTTTGCTGCTTTGATAACAGCTGATAAGCGTCATTGTTTTATTGGGGTTGTAAAGCGTCTCGCGGTTACAACAGACTGACACTCGCGACTAAAAGTGATTAGCGATTTATTAGTCCGAATTCTATTCATTACCCTGTAGATATAATAGAAGTTAACCGAAATGGAAAGTCTTGCGGTTCAAGGGTTAGATGATAGTTCTTAGATACTTCTAAGATACTTCTATAAAATGGGAAGTTTAACGTTTCCCAGTGTAAAATGATACTTGATGATGCTTCGATGAAATAGGAATTTTTGCGCTTCCTATTTCCATCAAAGCTAAATAAAATTGCTGATCACGGCGCCTTGTATTACGGCGCCTTGGAGAAATAACTAAGATAAGTTTGATTTCCATGTCTGAATGAAGAATATATAAAAGGCATAAACGCGTTTGGACTGGATTGTATTTGAAGGTATTTCAACTAAATCAAACACATGTTAAAGATGTTAACTTATTTAAATTAAATATTCTTTATTCAAGTATGTTTTCAGTACTTTCAATATTTTTAAGAAGCTCCCACTGTTTCAGATGTTTTCTCGGTTATTATAATTTCCTAGGCAGCAGCAGGGTCGTCTCGCTTACTCCTTGGGAGTAGGCGGGGTACGGGCCTCGAGGCGTACCTCCTTGCCCGGGCAGTTCCTCGCGGGCACTTAAGCTCGGTCTGTGTTTCGGCCGTAGGCCGAGGTCACCTAGGTGACCTAAGGGATGTCTGGTTCGGTGGGGAGGTCTGGGAATGGTAGCTCCCAGACCTCAAAGTCTTCTTCAGGTGGTCCTAAGTCGGGTGGTGTCATGGTCGGGGGTGTCAAATCCGGTGTTTTCGCCCTCTCGCCCATCGCGTCGTCCTCATCGTCGCCGTCGTCATCCACATCAAGCCGCGGAGACGGTGATCGCAGGAGCTCGCGAGGCAGGGAACGTCCATCGGGTGGTCGCGCATGGAGTGGCGCGATGCCGTGGAGGTGTACGTGCGCGCTGTTGTCCGCACGCGCGAACATCCGGCGCGCAAGGCGACGGACATACTCCTCCACGGTCGGCATTTTGGTATCCCGATGCACGACGTCGTTCCGCACATACCTCGGGGCTCCTACGATCAGTCGCAGGCAACGGTTCTGCTGGACTTGCAGTCTTCGCTTCTGGTACGCCGAACATAACGCGTACCAGGCGGGTGCCGCATACGTCAAGCGCGAGCGGACGTAGGCACCGTAGACCCGCAGTTTGGTGTTCATAGGTAGATGGGATGTGAATAGCGCGTGAAGCTTGGACCTAGCAGCGGCGGCTCGACCCACGACATGATTCACCATGGGGAGCATGCGATTTCCTAGGCAGCGGAATGTCGTTGAAGTGGTTTCGTGTAAAACGAGATGGCGCTAGTTGTAGTTTGAATCGCGCTATAAAAGTTATTTCAGAACAGTTTGTGTAGTCAATATCGAGATAATGAATGAGTGAGATATCGAGTTTTGTGAGTATTCTTAAAATTCTAGGTTCTTGATACAATGTATATCCAGTATTATCATCGGTTTCATTATCAATTCGTCTGTCAAATAAGATTTTTAAAACGTTCAGAGTTCGGTATCGGTAATCTTCGGTGATATTAGTGCCCAGGGATTAATTGTTTCATAGTAGTGGAATTAAATAGTTCTGAGTTCAGTCCAAGTATTAAACACATAATGATAAATTCTGATACAGACACAACAAACACATAATAAACTTTCAGTAGCTATATCAACAAAAGCCGAATATCAAATTATTCTCAAATCTTCACATTAACAATCTTAACAGAGATAATCTATGACAATATCAGTTAAACTGTATAAATAATCAGGGAAATCCAAGAATGTCGCACCCTTATAAAATACTGATAGGTACTAATTACCTCCTTAAATAGGATTAATAGGTGTTACGCGATGTTTACATAATATGTAGAATAACACCAAAAATTCACTTTATTATACGTACGTGACATAAAAATACTGATTAAATTATGTAATTATGATTGTTAACGACGCATTAAATATTATAAGTAGTTAGTAATATATTATAATACATATAATCCAATATTAGTCACTTTGGATATAAATTAAAGTTTATATTATTTTATATTTGTCATTATTTATTTATAAACTTTATTGCACAATACTTACAACATACGTATATACAAATTATTGTCAACGTTTAAGTTCTTTTAAGAAAGGAATATTTTAGCAGTTATAAAAAAATTAAGCAATTAAAGTATTTACTCATTCTCTTACTAAACTGTTAATATTTAACACAATAAGTTGGCACATTATCTAAAATACATTAAACTTTAACGAGTATAAGTGTATAAAAAAAATTATGTCGTAATGACTTCTTTACAATGAAAGCAATTTTAGGATTAATATTTAACAGAGTTTTTAAATAGCTTTTCTGATCTTCGAAACTTAACTAATATTAATAATATTGTTTATGATCGCGACTGTACAGCACTTGGCATAGTAATTATAACACTATAGAACATGCTCTATAACTTTTACGACAGAATGTTATGAATACGTGGTTTACAATACATAACAAACGTGATTCGCTATATTGTAAGATAAAATTTCAAGGATTGTTTCATAAAAACATTTCTTGAATTATTATTTTACAGTAACTAGATTATTCAAATTATTTATTTCTTTATTGTACATACATATTTTTAGAAAAGAGGAAGACATAATAAAATAGCACATGTATAGAGGCGGACTTATCACTAAAAGGGATCTCTTTCAGTAACAAACGGAAAAGGATAAGAAGTGAAATAAAGGTAATATATAGAAAAAGAAAAGAAAAATAACGAAAAACTTATATACTTACATAGATTAATTTTGCCCACTTTATACAAAAGACAAAAAAGATGTAATATATAATAGACAAAAGTAATTATTTAAATTTATATAAATTTATCTATTTAGTCTATGAATTATTAATTAGATATTAAAATTATATGGCCATGTAATGAGGGAGGGAATATAAAAGGAGTAGCACCAGACTTCACGATTAATAAAGAGAATGATAAGATGAAGACATATTGTGCCGAACCCACTTAGAGTGGGATGAGGTAATGGACATCAATATTCAAAAATAAGTTTACTAGAGATATCTGAATTCTTGAATATGAGATATAATTGAAATTATTCAAATACTCAGATTTTTCAGAACTATTTCGAAACTATATTTTTATTGCCTTAATCAAGACTTAATCAAGAATTTCATTTTTGAAATTGAAATTTGTGTATTCCTAGCGTGTAAGTCATTTAAGATAGAAATAACTTGTACATTTTTGACAAATTATGTATGAGTTTCTTCCCTTTCATTAGATAGGTAGGTAGGTAGTAGGGAACTATTCTATAATATATTTCTATTCTAGTATAATAACTTCGATTTAAGCGTGTAGTTTTAAATTTTCACTACAATTTAAACTGATCGTTCTATCTATTGACAGGAAATAGCATAAATCCACACGTGGGACACGTGTCAGATATTTAATAGTGATCTAATAAATATTATATCCACTACCAGACTGTTAAATCCAAGGGCGTGATGTCATAAATTTTGAAGTTAAAAAGTAAAGAATATAAACAGAAAATGTTGTATTTACACTAAAGACAGATAGGCTCGGGGCAAACAAGATAGTGCATGTAATTTACGATCTCGGCCCTGACTACCTAAATGTAAAAACCAGGAATTTGATGTAAACTTTTAAGAAACTTGTAGGTCAATATTAATGGTACTTATTCATAACAAGCTGTGTTGAAAAATCAACTTGGAAGATCAAGTTGGAAATTATCAAGAGCGCTTGGAAAATAGTATAATTATTTGAATGATTTTTAAAAGCAGGCGTTACTTTACGGAACTCCGTAGTACAGAAGTTACAATAAAATTATTTTGCTATATTGCGAAAATATATATTGCTATAATAACAGACGCGGATTACAGCAAAATAATGTTATAATAACTTCTATAATTATTTGAATTGCTTAACACAAAAGTGATCATTTACCTGCCCTTATCCTTTTTATATCTTTAAAAAAAATCCTTTCCTAAAATTTAAAAAAAATCCTAAAAAATCCTTTTTTTATATCTTTTAAAAAAATGTACCTGGGTGATCGAGCTTTGCTCGATCGATTTGCTCTATTTATAATGATGTCGGCTATCGCTAGCAGACAACCGTGAGCCAAACAATGATACAGACATATACCAGCATATTAATAAGTGGGTATTATACTCGTGTCTGTTGATCTAATATGAGTAATAGATACATTAAATTAATTGTTCTTACGCTACATGAGTAATGGACACGTTAGATCAATTGTTCACAACGTATAATCTTTAGAGAATTTAGATGCGTAACAAATGTTAAATACAGATGAACAATCCTGTAATTTATAATAGGTTCTAAATTAGTTCGAATGTTTGACCCTTTTACTTTATTTCGAGTCGACTTATACTTGCATTAAAATACTTAGAAAAGATTTGCAAAATATATCAAAATAATTCTTAAACACTTTATTACTCTTGATTACTTTAATAACAATTCTTTTTCGTCAGACCAGAATGCCGCCAAAATGAATTCCTATTCCATTTTTAAATCTCCTCTTAAGTTGAGATTACAATATTGAGACTAATGCCAATATTTATACTTCCTAATACACTAAAAATAATTATTATCTTGTTATGCAAATATTAAAATTTGTAACACTTGTATTTAAATTTAATAGAGAAAAATAGAAAATGTGTACATCGTAACGTTGATCTTTGATGAACGTGGATTAAGTCACATGTAACCTACAGTCTTTCGAAGAAGGTAGCTTTTACTTCAAACTTTTTGGAGCTCAAAAAGATTGCTTAACTGTTTACAAAACAGTGAACGTTAGTGGTAGTCAGTTTGTAAAATCTTCATTTATATATTTGTAAAATAATTTACAGCTAAGCTAATTTATAACTATACAACTCTAAATACATTTTTTAACATAATTAGGATTACATTATTTAAACTAAATATTGTATACTTTTTTTATACAGGAAAAAAACCCCTTAGTTGACCACCGCTCAACGGGGACAGGCGACGGTTGTCGGACTCGCACCTACTAAATCGACCTGTGTGCTCCACCACGCTGCCGAAGGCAAGGACAGAGTATCGTTGTACACATTGACCTCATCCCCGCTGACAGCTCTGTTCCCAGAGAATACCTTCTTCGGGTAGGGAGCTCTCGAAAGAGAAGCCCCCCTCCGCTAACCGGTGCATCGGGAGCACCAGATGCACCGACCGCCTCGGAGACCTGTAAGCCAGATGTCCGATGTACCCCGTTCGGAATGTCCAAAGGTCCCCTGACAGGGCGGCAGACGATGGGTTTAGGCAAGTCGCTACCACCTGGACTCGCCAGCAGTAGATTGGATCCAGAACAAAAGTTCCCGGAACCACTTTGGCACCCCAAACATTGTATACTGAGTCAAACTATATTATTAACAAAATATAATGGTTTCCCAACCTTTAAAAAGGTAAAAAATATGCTTTTTGAAGGTACTTATGTCCTACGATGCTAAAGGAAGATTGTTCCATAAAATATTAAAATATATTTTTATATATTTATAAATTGTATAGGACGCACAATACAGAACACAATTGTATCGCAACATTACCACACGTTACCAATAATTTCTCTTCTTTGGACTAAAATTCAACGTTACACAAGTTCTATGATAATTTTATCTCCCATTCATTCAAGTGATTCAAGATACGAGTCACTGTTAGTTTAATAATAATGTCCGTACGAAACAAACATTCCAGCCTAATCTCAATTAGACCGGGCGAAGATAATCTTAATCACGAGTGGACCACCGGGTCCGTTACTGATATAATCCGACGTTTTACCACCATGATCCACGAGCACTACATACGTTCACTGTCACAAACTCAACAATCGTTTCGCCCCGCAACCGAACGACGACAAAATCACAAAGCGAATTGTGGTGGAGGTTTGTGCATGTGTTTTTACGAATCCTGCATGTATTAGGTATGAAAACGGATTGTCCACTCTACATTGGCATTATATGTATATATTTTCTATTTTACTTCATTGCGGATTATAGCAAAATAGTTTTATTATTACTTTTGTATTATGGATCTCCGAAAAGTCACGCCTAATTCTATATCAAAAGTAACGCGTAATTCTATATATGTAATTATCAATTATGCAGTCATAACAGATTTAAATACTCATTGAAGGTATCTTTTAAAGATGTGTTTATATCTCGAATAACTGGCTTAAATTTAAACCTAAATGAGATCGTATCAATTAGGTGGTAAACCAACAAGTGGACCACCGAGCTTGAGTCTGGTTAATACCATAATCTTGACGCGGAAGTGCACACTTCCGGCGTGACCGTTATTAAAGTTGTTTTTGGACATAGATTTAAGAGATTGATCTATGACTGACAAGAGCTTACTGATAGCGACTCAATAGAAGTTCATTCAAGAGCTTCACTATCGATCGTTAGATTTTAAATTTATTAAAAAGACTGATTTCGTCGAAATTTATGTATTTTAAACTGTGATAGCTCAGTAACGAGACCGTGAAACGCTTTGGAGGTGGAACGCTTTGTTTTCACACAAAAACTAGTGGACCGATTATAAAAATTCTTTCACCATTGGAAAGCTGCATTTTTACTGAGCAACAAAGACTATATTATATTTTTTAACTTGAATGTAAATAAAACTTTTATGTTAACAAAAATAAATCTATAATCCGGCTTAGTAGACTTTCCACTGCCATGAGATCGGTATGTATATTACTAGTCTCTTATAATTTGAAAAATTATCACGCTTTTTTCGGTGAAGAAAAACATCGTGAGGAAACCATATCTCTTGGAAAATCTGGGGATATATATGGTGTATTGGAAAACCGTGGTGAGTCTGAGACCCAACTTTTCTTTCCAAAATGGATAGAGAAGGCCTATGCCCAGTAATGGGATTGTAAAGATAAAAGGCCGTTACTTTATACCATCTGTAGTAAACATATTCTATCTATTTACGTTACAACTATGCGTAAATAAAAGAGTTAGTATAAAACTTGGTAGTGATTTGAGGTTGTACTTAAATTGAGTAATTTGTGACAAGTTTGATCAAGACAGGACGACCTATGATAATGTCATAGAATGGTCAACATATGTTGATTATGAGGACAGCGTCAACGGAGATGACCCGCATTCTAGAGATTAGCTTACGTAAGACGGTTCGAAAGAACTATTTTTGAACACCTTAGTCATGAAAGAGTTACAAAATAGTCTTAAGCATGATTGAGTTACTTAATCTCTTCAATATCATATGATTCGAAAAGAAATGTGATTTTATTGATAAGTTTAAGTTCGAACTAAAATCATATATCATCAATAAATCATCATAAAAAAGAAATTTCGTCATCATCTTCCTGCCCTTATTACACTCGAAGTGAGGTCTGCAAAACATATTGTCACATGATTTAGCTTCGTATTTTACGACCGGCCGTGTGCCTGATGTCAATTTACCTTATTCATATTTTACGACACCTTACCTTAATCGCCTTTTATGACACCTTGGCAAGAAAGAGGGTGGTCTATTCTACTCAACCAGATATCACACGGTGGGTCAACTTACCTTAGTTGCCTTTTACGATACTTCGGTAAGAAATGAGGATGATCGATTATACTCAGCCGGATACCATACGGCTTAAAAAAAATCAGATGGAGGTTAATAAAAATAAATAGATTTAAAAAATGGAGGGAAGCTCACGGTGACATGAACTTCAGGTTACCTTAGCTTTCAACCTACGTATTTAAATAAAGATACAGTGGTTGATTATTTAAAATAATATATAAAAATAAATTTTTGGAACGGTCTATTGATTACGGAAATAATATTTATTTATTATTTAAGATTGAGCATTATTTTGCAGCAAAGATATCTTTGTGCTATAGAATTGAAAGCAATATTTGTACTAAATAATCAGATCGTCCAAAACGTTCTGTCATTGAAACGCTATCAGTATTATATACGCGTTAGGCCGTATATAACCTAATCATAAAAATCGTGGAGCCAAGTAATAACACTTGTAGCCGATAAAGATATCTACAGCTACTGCGATTAGCCATCAGTTAGTAGGTAGTACGCAAGTCTCAGTACCTTGGTTGACGTGTTCGCGACGATATCTACCCGACCAATCGCGTCGCAACGCGAATTATCGCTCAAATTAATGGCGTGTGAGTTATAAATGGCCGGCGGATTAGGGCCGATCCGTTTTATTCCTATTTTACCTACCGTAAAGAACCTTCATTGAAAACGTACACAAAGTCGCGCGAGCATCCGCTAATTTTCTCTACCTCGTTCCCTTTCTCGCGCATTAATTTTCATACATCCATTTCGCTCTGAAGACCCTTTTCTCTGGCGCGATTCATCATCATTTCGCGGTTTGCTGGTTTTCCATAGAAATCCAAAAGGCCGCGACTCAAAAGGGGCTGGATTTATTAATGAGCTTTCACCTGTTCTGTTTCAGACTGTTACGGAAAACTTTCTGAAAAACTATTTAAGTTATTTAGTATTTAAATTACAAAGTACCTGGGTGACTGAGCCTTGCTTGGTATTTATATTAAAAGATATAAAAATGCAATTTAAAAAAAGAAAGAAAAAGCTGGTGATATCTAAGACACGATTCCGGGTATTTTCACTTCTTTACTCCCCCTGTTCCCCACTTAGCTGCAACTTTAAACATGACAGCAAAATTAACCTTTGCATTCTATTTATATTTTAGCAGTTTCTCTCATATTTTTAAAACTTTTAACAATAATCTTTTATGCAATTTTATTGGTGGATCTAACATAACATTTATAGTATCACTCACTCTTTGATTTTCATTTCATTCATTCTTTTTTCATTAAATTTTTTAATGTTTTCTAAAAAACATTTGAATATTATTTTTCTATATACAGACATAAAAGAAGAATATATGTAATGCTAAATGTAGAGATACATGCAGAATTTGTAAGAACTCATGCACTACCCGACACCGCTAACACAACAATACACAAGCACTGCACACATTCACCACCACAATCTCAACAATTGTTTTCCCCCCCGTAAGCATCGTCAGGAGATAGACTCCACGACAAAATCGTAAAGCGTAAATGTGTGCAGTGCTTGTGTATTGTTGTGTTATCGGTGTCGGGTAGTGCATGAGTTCTTACAAATTCTGCATGTATCAGGTTTTCTTCTTTAATCGCGGATTACAGCAAAATATTATTCTCATTAGTTTTGTATTATGGACCTCCGCAAAGTAACGCCTAATATTATAAATTAATTGTATTATACAACATGATATGATTCAACACTTAATATCAGTAAAAATTTTCAGAGAACATTGTTGCAACAACTTTTAGTGAGGATGCAAAATGTAAAAACTACTACTAGATGTCACACATAGGGAGGCTTGTAAAATAAAAGGGGAAAAGTTTCGGTATGGGTGTAAAAGAGCCAGCCAGTCTCCTTTTTTTTCATTTCACTCCAAACTATCCAAAGTTCTAAGCTAAAATCTTTGTACGCATAGTCACAACTAAATATGTAATACTATAGGTAGAGAATATAACATTGAAACAATATTAGAAGATACAAAATTTCAACAAATATATATTTCACTGAAGTTCCTTCAGAAACAAGTAAATAGTCATTGTTTGGAAGTCCCGAGACATACCCAATTAGTATTCCAAATAGCCGCCGACATATCGTACACATAAATGTAAAGAGTGGACCGTTCGAAGGCACGAACGTCGCATTACTTCTGTGCTGAAAACTTTCGTATTTCGAACTTGAGTTCTACTGTCTTTAGCATAAGTGCTAAAGTTGCGTGCTACATCTTCAAAGTTCATACTAGACGCGGTTTCTATTTCACCCAAGCAATAACCGTCTTACTGTTGTGGCAAGTAGGTTCAAAGTGATGAACTCGCGCCCGATAGGCATGGAGTGCGGGACTTTGAGGCTTATGGTAATTGTAATAAAGCGAAGTGCACCAGTTATGGGACGTGAGAGGTTCTAGACCAAATCCCAAATAAGCTGTAACTTCCTTTTGGATTTTCGGAAGCCATTTATCAGTCTGATGTGGGCGTCTGGATATTTTTCATGTTTCGTTATTTTAGAGACATGACATGTATCCTTCGAGGATTCAGTACGAAATGTATGAAGATGCGTTTGTCTCAAGGTCGGCTGTTGTGGCTCGTAGTTGGGCTTAAGATGTTTCTTATCAAGTTATTTGTCTAGTACATAATATTCATGATTATGATATGATATATCATATGATTATAGTGTCAACCGTTTAATAAAATATTTCATTACATGTAAAATCAATAATATTATTACCAATGTATTTTTACAAATAGATATTACTTTGCGAAATTCCATAGTACAAAAGTGATGATAGAATTATTTTACAATAATCCGCTAAAGAAAATCTTTGTAATGCTAAGTGAAGACGCCAAAACCGCAAATAATGCGAAATAAATATTTTGATTGTGGTAGTGAATGTATGCAGTGCTAGTAACGTAGTGTACGGTGACTTTGTTGGTGGTTAATAGTGCATGCGGTTTACGAATCCTGCTTGCATAAGGTATGAATACGGATAAACACATAAATTTTCTCTAATGCTAATTATCCATGGAGTAATTTCTCCTTCCTTCATTTAGTAAGTCCAGAACTCTGTCCAAGTATAGAGAATATGGTTTTTCAACATCATTCTTGCTTTAAATTTGTGTGCAGAGTCAAGCGATGTGTTAAGGGAATAATACTCCCACAGCGCCTATTAGAAAATAAATCAAGTGTAACCCTTCCACCACAAGCAAATTACGGACCACCTGAGACTAAAAATGTCCCACAAGATATTTGTAGTTGCAAACTGCGGTAAATAAATTTAGGGGAGCGATAGCGAACACGAGTTAGATCGTCCAACAAAAGCATTCTAAATTATCAAATTGAGCTTAGCTATATCATATTCAATATCATTTAAAAAAAAGTACGGAATTTAACCAAACGAAGCATTATATAATTAATATAATTCATAAAGCTTAATATAATTCAATAAATCAATCAATTATTTTTGCAAAAGGTGTGTGCTGAAGATATTAAGTTTTTTTTAATGAAACTAGTTTCCTAGACCTAGATCGATTTTCCCCCCAAAACCCCTACATGCTGAATTTCATGAAAATCTTTGGAGCCGTTTCCAAAGTTCAGAAAAATATATTCTTTATTATTAATTTTTATTATTTAAATATTAAAGATTAAGACCAACACATACCCTTAGTCGCTTATTATAGTAATCAGCTCAGTTTGTATTTGGATAGAAAAATATGTAATACAAAGCTGAAAAAATGCTTCACATTTAATTAACATATATTCATGTTATTTAACCTAAAATGTAGAAAAAATGTCATTCAAGTAACTTTAAAAACAATAAAATTATAGTTTCGCTCATTTATATTTAAGTACCTTATATCCATGGTTTTTAATTTTTTACTTTAAGTCTTTCAATAATATTAGGTCAATTAATACTAAATATATCGTCGCTTTAAAAGCCAAAAATTATTTATATTCAAGTACAATTTAGAATAAGTTTAGTATTATAAAAGCTTTTAATAGTTAAAAGCTTTTAACAAAACTTAATGTCCCTACTGTTAAAAGTAGAGGAGTTCCGTCTTATGGAGCCAATCCTCAAAAAAATCAGGCCATGTTAATCATAAACATGCATTTTCATCGAAAGTGGACCAGTATATAATATTTCAGTTCAATCGGACACCGGGAAGTTGGTCAAATTTAACTTGCAAGATTCTAGCTTCACATACATACACGGAATGTATATTAGACACAAGTTTTAATAGAAAAACATCAATGAGTTTTTCCATTAAAACACCAATGAGTTTTTCTATTTAAACTTATGTGTCTAATTGATCATTTCAATTTATCATACGCTTTTTGGTAAGGGAAAACATCGTGAGGAAATCCGCATATCTCTTGAGAATTCTAGGGATATGTATAACCTACCAATAGACATTGGAGCAGCGTGGCAGGTCTTAGCTCCAATCCTTCTCTCCAAAAACGGAGAGAAGAAGCCTATGCCTGGCAGTGGGATAGTAACAGGCCGTTACTTTACTTTAAGTTAAATAAAAACTTTTAATAATTAAACATCTAAAGTAATTTTAAGACGAAAGATAATCATATATTCGCTTTCGTCGTGTGTTATCCGGCTGAATAGAATAGTACCACTCTCATTTCTTACCGAGGTGTCGTAAAAGGCGACTAAGGTAAGTCGACCCACCGTGTGGTATCCGGCTGAGTAGAATAAACCAACCTCATTTCTTACCGAGGTGTCGTAAAAGGCGACTAAGGTAGGTTGACCCACCGTGTGGTATCCGGTTGAGTAGAATAGACCACCCTCTTTCTTACCGAGGAGTCGTAAAATACGACTAAGGTAAGTTGAAGTAAGCTGAAGGCAGCTGGTCATAAAAAATAGCTGAATCATGTAACATGTTTAAAACATATCGTGCCGACCCCACTTAGAGTGGGGTAAGGGCAGGAGTTATAATGATAGGTGTAAGCTGTAAAAGGAGAGAGGAGGCATTAGTACAGCAGTGGGTTATACACTGTCCATTATATTAACCATCTTTTGACAGATTGACGATAGTGATGTCCTAAAGATTCTCGTATGCGATACCATTCCGATTATAGTACCTACTATCATTAATCGAATTACGTACCTAAGTAATTCGATTAATGATAACCTACGTAAACTAGATTACTACTTGAGAAAAGAAATTCCAACTTTGAGAAAACTTATTGTTTCTTTGAAAAGAAGTGGTCTATTTCATGGTGAAAAATCTTCTTTGGTCAAAGTTTTGAACACAATTGGCTTTTCATATAAAAAGTTAAATAAAAGAAAATTATTAATGGAACGCACAGATATAGCTATAGCACGTTTTGATTTTTTAAGAGAGGCAAAGAAAATACAAGATTGGGCAAATATTGTTTTCACGGATGAAACATGGCTCAACGCTAACCACACACTATCTCGTTTCTGGACTGATGATACTGCTGATTCCACTTCCTCAGTACCAATGGGAAAAGGTGAGCGCCTAATCATTTGCCATGCAGGTACAGCAAAAGGATTTGTACAAGACGCACTGTTGGCATTTAAATCGAAGAAATCAAATGACTACCACGAAGAGATGAATGCAAATGTGTATGAAGAGTGGTTCAAAAAAATGCTCATTTCATTGGAAGAACCATCAATAATTTTTATTGATAATGCGCCCTACCACTCCCGTCAAATTGACAAAATGCCAACACAGGCTAATAAAAAGCATGAAATAATTAATTGGCTTCGGGACAATGGAGAAAATGTGGACGACTCAATGTTAAAAGTTGAATTAATAAAAATATTAAAAACCAAAAAGAGAGCAAAACGCTATGTAATCAATGAAATGGCAGCAGAATATGGCCATACTGTTCTTCGGATTCCTCCATACCACTGCCAGTACAACGCAATAGAACTTATATGGGCACAAGTAAAAGGGCATGCTGCGAGATGCAATACAAGCCCCCCATTCACAGCGAATAAAATGTTGCAATTGCTAAAAAATGCTTGCACCCACGTAACGGCCGAGAACTGGGCAAGTGTGGTGGAAAGAACTAAAAGAGTAATATTCTCTGATTGAGAACGTGATATTGCGTTTGATAATATATTATCTACACAAGAGCTAATAATAACTGCTACTGAAGACTCCTCATCGGAGGAGTCTAGTGTTGATTATCATTCCGACGACTCGTGCTAATAAAATAAATTAAAATATCCTGATTGTTTTATTTGTATTCATGTATTAACTAAGAAGAAAGTAAAACTTTATATAATGTTATTAAATGTCTTTTAATACTCGTAACATCGATTTCTACCGATTATTTTTAATCTGTGGCATAATCGTAGTAACCCATTATGTGTGACATCACTAAGTGGGCGGTACCCATCCATAAAGTACAAATATTATTTGTATGATATTTGTACGTAAGCAATACAAAACTTAATGAGCGTGAGCTGTCAAAAGACTGATAATATGATGGACGCAGTATAGTAACACGCCGCTATTTTAACTAATACTAAATTAATAGTTCTGAGGTGTGTAAAAGCCTTAACATTTTTCCTACACTTTGAGAATATTCTATGGTAGGAGGATGATGATAATCATATATTCGCTTATAGTATAATGGGAACAATCCAACGTATCACTGCACCCCATTCGGATTGTCATCGCAGACCGACGGAAAGTAATTTGTGTCCATATGGGACCAGTGATTACCTCCGAACACCCTCGCGAATGGTCTTTCGCCGCCTATTCCGCTCCCCAACTCATTTTCTAAGATCTCTTTAACACTGTATTGGATTTTGGGGTTAAATATATTATTCGACTAGTAATACCTGCGAATATGTTCGCGCCAACTAAGCGTTAAGTTACCAACTATGTTTTTTCTTTATCCCGAAAGAAATAAGGGAAATATTCCGAAATACGGGAGTTTTTTTGTCATATACTAACGTGTAATTTATCTAACCTTAAAAACTCCTTTTGAGCGCGTAATTCTTTTTAGTAAAATATCTTAAGAGACTTTGATATATGTATAAGTAGGTAATAGTGCCAAGTTCCACCAAGATTGGTCCAAATCTCAAGAAAATTTACGAGTTTTTGACTGACTATATGCTGTTAGCCCTAACGGCTTTTTCAGCGACACTGAATGGAATAGGCGAGCGCAGAAGCATCGTCGAGGTCGAGGAGAGTAGAGCCCAGAAGCCCTACTAGCGTCGGGGAATGTCGTTCTAAGGGTGCCTCATATGAGGCGAACTTTACGAGTTACGATTTTCGAGTTTCTTGTATGTGAGACATTTTAAGCAATACTAATATTATAACTTTGAAAAGTCTGTCTGTCAGTCTATTACGTTTTCTCGGCTTATCCGCTAGAGCAATATAGATGCAATTAGGCACCATCAGTTATATATAGCATGTTATCTTAAGATATTTTCCGATATCGTAAAATTTGCGATATATTATCAAGGAAGCATATTAGTTTTAAAAAAATAATGTAGACTTGCCTTTACACAAGTTTAGAAATTATCTTAAAACGATGCTGCTACATAAAGCTTACTATACAATTGAGGATTATTTGAGTGATAGTATCATATTCTAACTGCAGTAAGCTACACAATAAGCTGCAACGATTCAAACAAACTTCCGAATCAGTAGCTTATTAAAAAGCATTTAACGATTCAAAAGTCCTGAAAACAGTTTACTTGAATTTTAAGTTTATAATATTTACATACCTATTTCTTGGTAATACACTGTAAACCAATAATTATAACACCTTTGTAAGTGTATTGTGCAAAAATAAATAAATTTGAATTTGAATTAAGAATATTTTTAAACTTTAATTTGAATTCGCACACTTTAACCACTACGATATCAAGGCTTTTCCCGCGTTTACGCTATGTATAAACATGAAAACCAGATGAAATCATTTAAATCTGACATATGTCGTTTTGCACCAGACAGGGGTGGCATAAACGATGCCATTCTGTGTATTTTCAATTTGCATAAATATTAGTGGGAGCTGTAATATCATAAATATATTAGTGATACAGATTTTATGGCGATTACAATATTATACCCGCGAATCGGAAGGGAGAAAACGCATTAACTATTTTACCTTCTGGCGTAGTAATGTTTATTAATGCAATTAATCTTTTTTTTTTGTTTTCAAAATTGGTATGAACTTTCTAGCCTATAATTATAAATAGAAGATTTCTGCTTTACTCTATAGTTTAGCATAAGAGTAATGTATTAATTGCTAATAAAAATTAGGCACGGTGTTATAAATATTGTAAATATTTAGTTCCGTTTTAGCTACCAATTAAACAGTTAATTGTGCTTCTATTGAAAAGAATTTTCAGAAAATAATGGTTGCTCTGTTTAAAATAGCTGGTGGCAGACTATTTTTCTTTTGCATTATCTGCTAATACAAAATTGACATCAGCTTACAAAAATTTGCTAAGCTGGTGTCGGTTTTGTGAACCGCAAAATAATTTCATTATTACTTTTGTATTATGGATCTCCGCAAAGTAACGCCTAAATCTACTCACTATCTCAAAGACGATCGTCTGTGGGGTATCCGGTTGAGTAGAATAGACCACCTTCTTTCTTACCAAGTTGTTGTACAAAGCGACTAAGGTAAGACGACCCACTGTGTGATATCCGGTTGATTAGAATAGACCACCTTCTTTCTTACCAAAATACGACTAAGGTATGTTGACGTTATGCAAGCGGCCGGTCGTAAAATACGTAGCCAAATCATGTGACAACATGTGTATAACATGTTGTACCGACGCCACTTCGAGTGGGATAAGGGCAGGAGGATGAATTGTGATAAATAGTTCCCAGCCCATCCACGTTAGTTTTCGACTTCATATCTACGTTCCTCCTTATCCCTTATCCCACTCTAAGTGGGGTTGGCACAACATGTTGTGACATGATTTGGCTGCGTTTTTACGACCGGCCGCCTGCCTGACGTCAACTTAACTTACTCATATTTACGACACCTCGGTAAGAAAGAGGGTGGTCTATTCTACTCAGCCGGACACCACACGGCGGGTCGACTTACCTTAGTCCTCTTTTACGACACCTAGGCGAGAAATGAGGGTGGTACTATTTCATTCAGCCGGATACCACACGGCGGGTCGTCTAACCTTAGTCGACTTCATATCTACGTTATACTCGTAGTATTAGAACCATAATACTGTAAAGTCATAACAGTGCAATTACCGCAGACCGCGCGTCTCCCAACGCGTCACCTATTGTTCCCTATCATATATCACGTGACACGTCAACGTGTTTTATACAAAACGCCTCGTCAGTTTTACATATTAGAATCATTAGAGCCCTCGCCTATGCTTATATATACTGATGAGATAATACAATAGAAACGCCCAACTTAAATCGATATTACTTATTATTATCGTCCAACAGTAACTTATTTCATGGAAGACAAGTTACAAAAGTTGACAGAATTATTTTACTATAATCGGCATTAAGGAAAATAATGTACTGCTAAGTGTAGGAAGCAGAAACCGTTCATATGCCTTATACCGCTACCAAAAACACACTACACAAGCACTACACAGATTTACTACGAAAATCTCTACGGTTGTTTCGAACGATGACAAATTACTTGACATCTCATCTTATATTATAGTTATGTAATGTCCTCCCCTAAATGACTTAACCTGTATCTCTCAATGTTCTAATTCAATAAAATCAAAATATTCTCTACTCAAGTAAGCTATTGCAAGCACTTCTGAATTGATAAGGTTCAATTAGATTTAATAAAGCTACTACTGAGTCGGAATGTTGCTCTTACAACGAATACCAACAAGAAACTGAGCAGTCGATCTTTTAAACAATTTTTTGTCTCCACAGCATAATACTATAACACCAAATCTACAAATATGTGCTTTATCATTCATTATTTTATTTTATTCCAAAATGTACCTTCGATTTCGTTCGTGTCGATTTACGTATATAGTAGTACATTTTTTGAATGTCTAGCAGAAAACTGGGTTTTTTTAATGCTAATGTTGACCTGTTGTTGTATCCAGACATACTTTCGCATTTTTAATGTAAGAATAGAATGGATTTTTTTACTCCTTTTCTACAGTATAATAGTTGATATTGTTAAAAAAATATCAACTATTATACAGTTTACAAAGCCTAATATTTTTTCGTTTTGTTACCATGTTGTTTTGTGTATTAGATTTTAGATAGATTAGATTGTTATATAATGTTGCTTATTTAATATTAGATTATAACAGTCATTAAACAGAGTCATAAAACAACCAAATAGAATTAATTTTCTATAATCTTCGATAAAAATTATCGTGGATTATAGTAAATTAATTTTCACGTTCCTTAACTAGGAGGTATTTGTGGTACAATCTTATAAAATCAAAGTGATAAATACTACAATGGTTTGGTCATGAGAATGCCCACCGTGGCAATAAATAATATTAACAATGATTGCAGTTAAACTAATATCAGGAGGGCTATAATATAACAAACAATGTTTGTGTTTACGTGTTCCACGTCTCATATTTGGCCATCGCCCATTATGTCCCTATTTGTTCAAGATCTTTTGTTGCGGCGAGGGTGAGCAACGTTCAGACAACAATTTGTCATAAAAATAAAAAGATTTATTATCCTATGTGTGCAATAGCTACTCTTTAACAACCGTTATTGTGCCCTTTTATAGCGACAAATAAAACTGGAATGAGAAAAGTAATATTATACAAAAGATATGGACATTGTTTTCGAAATATATTACCATCGGAGCTAATAAAACGCGTTGTTGGCATTAAATTTTCATGAGTATTAAATAGACTTCAAATATTTGAGACGAGCTATATTTTCACATGGTTTTAGAGCCCTCTTATTTAAATCTCAACTTGCGTCGGATTTTATATCGAGAGCTCGTGGAAAACAAAATGGAATTTTATGATTGTGATGCATATATAGGTACTTTTAACCTATTTCTTTTTATACATTTGTTTTAATTTAACTGCATAACTAAAAATAATTATTAATCATGATCACATTAATCTTTAAACAAGAAAATCAAATCAAAATAAACTTTAAAAGAATATTTTTCAATTAAGCTTTTGCAAGCAATTTTGAATCGTCGAAGCTCAGTAAGATTTATCGAAGTTACTCGTACTGCTGGTTCGGAATGTTACTCATACCGAGAAGGACTAGCAAGAAACTTCAATTTACTTCATTAAACCGCAGTCATGTATAAAGCTGAAAGGATTTTAAAATCCAAGCATTTTTGTCTTTATCATTATCTGGAGTTGTGTAATATGTTTTATGTACATATTTCTTACACTTAATAGTAACTTTTTTATAAGAAAATCTGATATGGATTGCGGATTATGGATTGCTCATGATTTGCGATTTTTATTTTTAAAGCAAATACCCCAACTAACGATCTCTAACTCTGCTAAGTCGTAACACAATAATAATAATCTAATTATAACTTCTCGTATATCTATGATATACATCAAATTTTGTTTGATACATATGAATATCTTTCCTACACTTTAAGAATAAACCAAGAGCTTTTTGTATTCAGTGCCGTGTTTTCTCTTAAATTAAATAATAAATATAGTTAACAAAAAGTTAAAGTAAAAAAAAGAACGAGGAGCTTTGTGCCATCGTTTTCGTTTATATATCGAGTACTCTACGTTTTTTTAATAGTAATATTTTTCGTTAATTATTCTTATTCTATCTATCTATATTAAGAATTACTTTTAAATTTTAGTACGATCTATTATAAAAGCGTTTTTTGTTTTTTCCCCATTTTTTTATAAGATGGATTGTAAAAAAAATAACTTATTTATTGCTTTTATTCACTGTTTCCGGTCACGAAGTTTGTATTAAATCTACCTAATCTAAAAGTCCTTTCAAAGTGGGAAAATTGAAATCAAAGGACCCAGTTACATACAGGTGAAACTAATAAAAGCGTGTAATAAAGATATGTGTATCAATATTGAAACAATATATTCGGTGCGGGGAAAGTGCTAAAGTTCTCACTGACCGCAATATCGCGACAGATGGCCAGTAAAGGGTTATAACGACATCTGCCGGCCGCTATTAATCATTCCCGATACAAATATTGTCAGTACTGTTGACTTATTGTTTGCCGATATCTGTCATTCCGCATTCTTATTGACTTTTGCAATTAATAGACGATTTTTCAAATACATTATCTGCTAACTGTACGCCGTGTGGTATCTGGCTGAATAGAATAGTACCACCCTCATTTCTTTGCGAGGTGTCGTAAATGGCGACTTAGGTAGGTTGACCCACCGTGTGGTATCCGGTTGAGTAAAATAGACCACCCTCATTTCTTACCGAGGTGTCGTAAAAGGCGACTAGGGTAAGTTGACCCACCGAGTGGTATCAGGGTGAGTAAAATAGACCACCCTCTTTCTTACCGAGTTGTCGTAAAATAAGACTGAGGTAAGTTGACGTCAGGCAGTCGGCCGATCTTAAAATATGTAGCCAAATTATGTAACAACATGTTGTGCCAACCCCACTTAGATTGGGGTAGGGGTTAAAACCGTTTGTTCCGTATTTTTCATGTTCCAGATTCGACGTTCCGGGGGGCCCAATCTCATGGGGCCCCCTTAGCTTGGGGGTCTGAAGGCACTGCCCCAACTAGCTCGTCGATATATATGCCACTGTACCCGATATTTCGTTTCAAATTCAAATTCAAAATATTCTTTATTCAAGTGGACTGTTTACAGTACTTTTGAATCGTCAAATGTTTTAAAGAAGCTACCACTGATTCGGAAGTTTGCTCCTACCTCCTACCTCCTAAGTTTGTATGACGATAGTGTTAAAATACTCTCAATTATGTATTTTGTGTTTTTACTTGTTCCCGAAGGAAAAACGGGAATCCTGTATGTTAGGCTAGTATATAAGAATTTATAAGAATAATAAGAATTTTATCACTATTGATCCAGCGGAGGAGCTGTGAAAATGTGCATACAGACTCGGTGTCCTCTGTGTCCAGACTCTATTTATAATATTAAAATGGAGTATGAATATTAGCATAATAAGAAATATAAAGAGCTGTGGTGAGACCATGTGACTTTTTCGAGGGGATCATGTGTTCAAATCCCGGACAGGCACCAATGGATTTCACTGTTAATTTAATATTCGATGGAATTTTTTTTATATAAAAATATGATAAGAGAGAATATGAAAAAAGAGATATTAGATCTCTTAAATTTTAATGTGCTACTTGATAATATTTAAATTTAAATTCAAATTAAAAATATTCTTTATTCAAGTGGACTGTTTACAGTACTTTTGAATCTTCATATGTTTTAAAGAAGCTACCAAATGGTGTGTAACATCAGATATGTCACAGACTAATAATTCTGTGTAGAAAAAAAGGCTATAATAATTTTACGCTTAAGATGTTACCGAAACAAAAAACACTGTCTCCATCAATGTCAATATTTTCAAAATTCACGAGCTTTTCGCGAAGGGCGTGACTGCATTTTCTGCGCAACAGATGTCGCGGCATCCGTCCTACATGTAAAAAACCCTGAAGGAGGCGTGGTAGCAATAAATTTTGTCAAAATACGGCCCTGACATGAACGCTTCCCATCTCTAGCCCTATTAGAATAACAGAACAAATCGTTTTAATTTGTTAACAGCCGTCCCGAATGGGTGTCACATGTCTACGAGGTAGGCCTATAAATTGTTTAGTCGCGCCTTCACTAATTGCCGATGACGAAGTTTAATAGCTCGAGCACATGTTTATAGGTTTGGTATTACAGAAAAAACCATGTATGGGGAAACTCCAAGAAACCGGCTATATTACATCGCAAGTATTAGGCGTATTTGATTAAACTAGGAACTTTAGATGCCTGCTTGAATTATGAAGCAACCATCAATATTATGATTATCAGTCATTTGCTGCAGGAACTAGGTGTGTTCCGATACTAGCTTTTACCCACAACTTCGTTCGCGTGGACTGTTTTCGCGTGATTTGTTGATAATAAATGACTTTTCAATATCATCCTATTCCTGTAGAATTAACAAAATTTATATATGTTACCCCGGTGTATAAGGAATAATTGTGCCAAATTTCGTCGATATCGGTTCAGCGGATTCGTCGCAAACATACTCACAAACTTTTGCATTTATAATATTAGTAGGATATACAATTATAAATGTCATTCACTATAGTCCAATATCATAAATTTCAAAGAAATAATTTCTTTTTAATGGTCAATAAAACACCACTTTCATACTCGACGATTAAAGATCTAAAACATCGATTACATTATTGCTTGTTGAAAGTGATTTGCGAGATTAAGTTAATCGCAATCTGGTTTCCACCACTTGTATACTTAAAAACCCTTAAATATTGTTTACTCTTAGTAATAAAAATAACAATAATCTGAGTGACAAATTTAGTGGATTGAATTCTACGGTCATAAAATGCGGATTCCATTCAAATAACATTGCGAAACTATAGCATCATTCTCCGGCCCTTTTCCCTCTCTAAGTAGAGTTTGCACAACATTTTTTTCTCTTCCATTGTTTTCTATAATTTGTTAACTCTGGACAAATTCTTTTATATGCATATGATACTTAACACAATCGATCTAATCTCTTTTCCGACATCCCTCTTCTCATATCACCATTTCCATATTCATATTTAACTCTTTTGGTAACATGATTTTCATCCCTCTTTATTATATGTCAATACCATCTTAATCTTGCATTTCTCGTCTTTTCTATAATGAGCGCAACTTTCACACTTTCCCTTATATATTTATTGGTATTTTATCCAGTCTTGTTAATCTTAACCTTAACATTCATATCTCATTTGCATGCACTCTCGTCTCATTTCTTTCATCCCTCTCTTTTATTGCTTAACATGGTGAACCATACAATAGGACAGGTCCTTTTGTTTAACAGGGGGGGGGGGGGGGAGGAATCTTCTAAAAGATACCGGAACTCTTAGGGGTGAGATCCGGTTATGTGGGATTTCTACCCACTAAAACCCCCTCGATGGACAGCCGTGCACGATGTGCACTCTTCATATTATAGGTCCTAGGACCGTTTTATAAATGTTTCCCTTAAATTTGCGAAACTATAGCATTCATTCAATATTATTATTACATAATACAATATACAGCATAGTATAAATATATCTAAACAATTCAATATTGCTAAACGTGTATCAATGTTCAATTAATAACGTCACTTTTTTTATAAAAGCAAAAAGACAAAAACATGCGTCCCGCACGCATCAAAGCGGGGCGACACTGGTACCCGGTGTTAAATTCTCATCTCATGTCACCGGGGTCGCTATTTTTTTGTTACACAAAAACTTTATAGTAACGGAGGAGCAGACAGTGTGGCACCGGGTTTTTGTGTACGGTTTTTGTAATCATAAATCACGGCGCTTTTAGGATGTTTGTAAAAGTCGAATCTGGTTAATAATGTTTCAAATTACGAATTTGAACGTTAAATACGTTCTGCACTGATGGTGGATTTTTTAAAGTTTCCTTAAAGTAAAGTTTAATATGTTATTGCCACTATTTCATTGCTAGGAAAAGGCGTCGACAATCTCTTAGAAGAATTAAAGCTTGGACCAAACACGTCTAATACGCAACTCTGGAATTTTCCCGACCTTTTATTTATTTATTATATTTTAATCTTGACAAAAACATTTTCTTAACATCAATTAACATAAACATTTCCATAGAAAACCCAAAATCACCCGGGATGTGAACCCGCGACCTCTTTACAATGTTTGGTCAACTAGACTTGCAATCGATCTTAGAAGGGTAATAATTTTAAATGCTAATTTTCAGTTTATTAATAATAATTTTAATTAAATTTGCTATTACATTTTACTATATTTATGTTCAATTAGAATAATAGGGTAATAAAGCGATTTTTTTTTATTGTGGTAACATCGTGAAACTAATAATTTTATGATGTAATGCGATGTGATTATGTTCATGATGTTTATTTAAATAAATAACCATAAACTTTGATAACATGTTTGCAACGAACTTTTAAATGAAACAACAAACAAGGTTAATATTAACTAATATATAATTAAAATATACGAACTTTCCGAACTAACAGTAGAATTGACGATTCAAAAGCACTTGTTTACAAATTTACTTGATTAAAGATAATTTTTAGAATTGAATAAATTGTCGACATTCGGTATTAGTTTTTTTCTTATTCTTTCGCCACCCATGAACGTCCTAGGACCCAATCGTTTTCGTACCTATCTTGCTACTATATATACACCCATCCATTCGCGTCATACTGAGATATACCTACCGCTAACTAATTTTGATAATGATTTCATCGCGTAGCTATGGTTGCCACCTTTTTCATTATTACACCTCAATCATTATTTATTTTTCCATGATTATTTATTATTATTTTTCGCTGGACAATGACAAAGGAGTTAGAGTTACTAACTAACTAAGCCCCAAAAGTAATAATAAAATTATTTTGCTATAATCCGCGAAGAAGTAAAATAGAAAATATATATAATGCTAAATGTAAGTTGACAATCGGTTATCATACCTGATACATGCAGGATTCGTAAAAACACATGCACAAACCTCCACTACCGCCACCACAATACACAAGCACTATATACGTTCACTATCACAAACTCAACAATCGTTTCGCCCCGCAACCGAACCGCATCATCAGGAGATAGACTCCACGACCAAAATCGCAAAGCGAAGCAATACCCAAATAAGCTTAGTTAAATACTAATCGGTTCAACCCCACCATTTATTTTATTTTGCCTGCGAACAAATGTAACAAGCTTGAAATAGAAACATTTATCTGATCGTTAATGAGGGTGCCATTGTTATGTTCATTTGGGTATTAGGCGTCTAAAGTAAGTTAACCTTCCGTGTCGTATCCGGCTAAGTAGAAAAGATCACCCTCTTTCTTGTCAGGGTATCGTATACGGCGACTAAGGTAAGTAGACCCGCCATCTGGGTGAGTAGAGTAGACCACCCTCATTTCTTACCGAGGTGTTGTAAAGGTCACCGGCCTGGTAGAATAGGCTACCCTCGTTCTCACTGAAGTGTCGTAAAAGGCGACTATGGTACGTCGATGTCAGGTAAGCAACCGGTCATAAAATACCGAGCCAAATCATGTAGCAACATGTTTATAAAATGTTGTGCCGACCTCAGTGTGGGGTCAGGGCAGCAGAATTAGAGTGAATTAAGAATACTTTTGCTACTAGTGTTTACCTTCGTCTGTATAAAAATAATGATGTTAGTTAATTACAATGAAAAATTTCCTGCACTCTTTTTTTCTATTTAATGATATATATAAAAAAATATAAATATATGGGACACTTACACACACTGTCGTCCCGTCCCCAAAGTAAGTAACTTAATACTTGTGTTATGGGTGACAGACAACTGGTGAATATATACTTATATATTTTTTAAATACATACTTAAATACAAATATACACCTAGGCTCAAAGACCAACAAATTAATTTATAGAAAATGTTGGCCCTCGGCGGGAATCAAACCCGCGACCCGCGGAGCTGAAGGCAGGGTCCCTACCCACTGCGCCAACGGGCCAGTCAATGAGATTCTAAAATAAAAAAAATTAAAGTTACCAAAAGACCCTTGCCGTCCCAGCGATATCCGCGTCTCGCCGGTCAGATTTAGGGACGCACGTCGAGATAAAGTTCATAATCTGAGAGACACGAACTAACAGGACAAATATTTGTACCGGATTAGAGAGCTCGCTCACGGTTCGTAATTCACATTATGAACTAACAGCTACCCCATGATTTAGGATTAGATTATCAAAATCACATTGAAGTTCATATTTGGGAAACGTTTAATTTATTATATGCAATGGCTCGTTGGTAACGCCGTGTGGTATCCGGCTGAATAGAATTGTACCATCCTCATTTCTTACCGAGGTGTCGTAAAAGGAGATTAATGTAAGTCGACCCGCCGTGGGGTATAAGTAGAATAGACCACCCTCATTTCTTACGGAGGTGTCGCAAAATACGACTATGGTAAGTTTATTGGTTGGTATTACTTTGGGGTCGGACGACCGAGTGTGTAATTGTCCCATTTATATATTCATCGTAGACGCTTTTTTCGTGGACTTCCATACCGAGATAAAAAAGCAACCTATGTGTTTCTGAATTATTCAATTATTTTCCATTTATCAAAAGTCACAATGCTTCGTTATTAAAGAAGGAAAAAAAGGACAAACAACTTGTAGATATATAAGAAAAGGTATAAATTGTAAACACGTCTACGTCTTACCTGTATTTTACCTAAAGCTGGCTAAGAAAAATAAAATCTTGAATTTATTGAAAGACACCAGTAGAATCTCATAAGTGCGTCAGATAATTAGTTTCCCATTTCCCTCTCAACATAATAAGAAAGGGTGTTACCGGAGGTGTGAAAAAACCGACAAAATCAACGAAGGCTTTAGAAGATTTCGCAAAACCTGCTCAATTTAAAATTAAAGCCACGAAACGTGTTTTTCGCGTATTTTATAAAAATCTCCGGGATATGCGAACAATCTTCGACGTAAGCTCAACAGCCAATATCATGCGCTGAATCGATTATTTTTCATTTTTAATCTATAAAAAAAGGAACGGCTTTATACGAATCGATTTTTCATCTTTTTATGTTAACACAATATTAAATGCTAAATACATAGTGTGTGTTGTATTAAAACAATGTATTTAAAGAATTAAAATAATAATAAATAAACAAGTGACAACAAATTAAAAAAAATTATAAAGATAGACATATAGATTCCAGAATAAGGCCGCCATTGCACATTATGATTTTTTAAATCATATTTATATTAATTTAAATTTGTGAAATAAAGAGATTACAAACAAACAAACAAACATATAACATATTTGATTTCAGTCGTGGACATATATAATTGTTTAGGTTAGTTTTAAAATTACAATAAACATAAAATTGTTGAACGCAAATAATGTAAAGATATATTTTTTCAAAAATCGAACGATGACAGCAGTTGACTAATGAACTAACACACAATAGCGTTTTAATAAAATAAAATGCATTCTAATCCCCTATTTAAATTCAATGGCAAAGCAAGTGCAGGGCTAATCATCGCAATATAATGGTCCACCGGTTTTGAAGGGACCTTTTTTATAGTGCAAGCGAGATAGTAACACTTACATACAAAAACTTTATAGTGAGTGAAAGAGACGAACGATTTAGTCGATTCATTTGGATTGACTTTAAATGATCGCCTTTTTTGTTCGGCGGTGATGGATTGCGAATCATTTCGTTTACGCCAGCTTCACGTGTGTTAAATTGTGTCTGTTTTTGTATAAAATATATTGGGACCATTGATTTAACATAAAAACAAAACTTGGTGTATTTTGTCAAGCGTATCTAGGGGCTATTACGTTTGGAAGTTTATACTGCTATTAATAAATTACTATTCATATCCTGAATCTATCCTAAATTGCAATTCTGAGCATAGAACGTATGATAGACGAGCCTGTATATTATAATTGAGAAACTACATTGGATAAGGATTTTCTTCATTTTCAACCGTCTCTTCTACACATAATATTATAAAACACAGTCCCCAAGAGTTGTATCTCTGTATGTGAAGATTTTTTCCAAATCTACTAAACGAATTTTTGTAAGGTTTTTACTAAAAGATAATGTTATTCTTGAAGAAGGTTGGTTAGTAATAGTACATCACGTTTTATGTAAGTTGAATGATACATATTCGTACGCCGTGTGGTATCCGGCTGAATAGAATAGTACCACCCTCAATTCTTACCGAGGTGTCGTAAAAGGCGACTAAGATAAGTTGACCCGCCGTGTGGTATCCGGCTGTGTAGTATTGACCAACCTCATTTCTTACCGAGGTGTCGTAAAAGGTGACTACGGTAAGTTGACCCACCGTATGCTATCCGGTTGAGTAGAATAGACCACCCTCTTTCTTACCAAGGGGTCGTAAAATATGACTAAGGTAAGTTGAAGTCAGGCAGGCGGCCGGTCGTAAAAACGCAGCCAAATCATGTGACAGCATATTTATGATGAGGATGATGATGATGATGATTGAAATACATATTCATGATACGCTGTTTCAACGCAGGCAAAGCCGCGGACACAGCAAGTCTCTTCTAAAACAAAAAACAAAAATCGCATTTTTATTGATACGTCCCTAGTGCTTACACGCGATATATGTATTTACATGTAAAGGATATCTATGATTTTTGTTAATTATTAAAGACTAGCTTTTACCTGCAACTTCATTGGCGTGGACTATTGTCACGTTATAGATAATAGATGGCGCTTTGCAATGTCATCCTATTCCTGTAAAATTAACAGGATTCCGATAGCCTATATGTTACCCCGGCGTATAAGGAAAAATGTCGCCAGATTTCATCGATATTGTTTCAGCGGATTCGCCGTGAAAGAGTTACAAACATACATCTATACTCACAAACTGACATATTTATTAGTGTGGCAGGTGTGGCTCGATCCTAGGTATTTTCAAATCTCTAGACCGCTCGTTTCCCAAATGAACTACCATGACTTTACGTTTGACAGTGAAAAATTGTGATTAAATGGAGAGAATTGGCGGCTGTAACTTGTGATCCAAAGGTTACTAGTATACAAGAGCATAATAAGACCCGTAATGCTCTATGGCAGCGAAACCTGGCCAGCGCTGACAAAGCATGTTCGTGAACTCCACGCCAATGAAATGAAAATGTTAAGATGGATGTGTGGTGTTACGCGTCTGGACAAACTACGCAACCAGTATATTCGCGGAAGCCTTGGCGTGAGAGAAACTGCGGACAAAGTCGTAGAAGCGCGTCTTCGCTGGTTTGGTCATGTGCTTCGACGCCCCCAGAGCTATGTGGGTCACAGGTGTCTCAACATGCCTGTTTCTGGCCAAAGACCACGTGGCCCACCGAAAAAACGTTGGCTTGATATTGCGGAGTCCACCATGCGTTCCAACGGACTTCGAAAAAAGGATGCACTAGATCGTGCAAAGTGGAAGCAGTTTAGCCGGAAAGCGGACCCTGGCACAAGCCGGGATTAAACGCTAGGAAGAAGAAGAAGAAGAAGAAGAAGTGAAAAATTGTGACTGTATTCAATGTAAATTAAAAAAAAATTTTAGAGCCCGAATACAGGGGTAAAACGACCTATTTTTTTAAATAAAACTTATCTAGATCGATTTTTCTCCCCAAAAACCCCCGCATGCTGAATTCGTTGGAGCCGTTTCCGAGATTCCGAATATACCTATATATATATATACATACAAGATTAACTCATTTAAATATTAAAGATATTAGTAGGATTGGCTGAGAAATAATTTTTAACCCTTTGTGTAACGTAGATATTGAAAGAAAAAGCAAATAACAAAGTATTGACAAAATAAACTTTTTTTTTCGTAGAGCACCAATCCGTCGTGTACGCACCCCTGTCGCGATACTAATTGCGTAACTAAACGGCAGGGGCGCGTAATCCTATATTGATGTGTTTGTAAAAACTATCCGATCACCCCCTCCCCTCTACCCCCTTTTGCATCCCGTAACCCTCCCGCACGCGAATTTGTAACAGAATTATTTAACTAACAAGTGCATGATACCATTATTCCTTTATCTTTTTTTTATAATTATACCATAGACTATAGGTGTCATTGCAGACAAAAATCGTGTTTCTTTTCTTAAAAATACTAATATTACCCGCATCAATTTTAGCGTTTTTGTACCTTCAATTAACAATATCTTTTGTGTCCCCAGTTCCCGATAGAAAAATTGGATTTTTTAAATTATATTTTGTACGATTTCTCGGTGTTTATGCTATAATTCCTCTTACTAGAAAATTTTACTAATATTATAAAAGTGTGAGGCAATGAATGTGTGTCTTGTTAATGTGTGTCATCATTATCAATCATCAAGAGGGTGGTCTATTCTACTCAGCCGCCTACCACACGGCTGTTCCACTTACCTTAGTCACCTTTTACGACACTTCGGTAAGAAATGAGGGTGAATGCCACACGGCAAAGTGTGCCACATATTTTTTTTTAAACGGTTTTTAGTTTAACTATTTTTACATGAACCTCGCACAAAACCCCTAGGCGAACTTATCGTACTTTATTACATATAATATAATTGCGACCGATTTCCTAAAAATGTGCGCACGTGTTACAAATCAATGACTTTATTTGTAGAGATGATATTATAAAATATAAACTGGCCCTCACACCTAAACACCCGTGACGCGATGTGGGCACATCGTATTGTATACAAAATTACGAGTATATTCATGTCCTGCTGATACGCAATTTTAGTATTGTATTCATTTATAATATTACAGAACACTTTGTGCGAAGAGGTGCAATGAGTACAGTGTAACTAATAAGAAATCCTGTAAGTTTGTGATGTAACATAGCATATAGCTACTGTTTGACATTGAACACGATCGATACAAATCGATAGTAATGATAAAATGTAGCTTCTTATATGAATTATATTTTAAAAACAGCAACCGGCGTGTTTCTTGCTATTCTCGGTAGGAGCAGATTGCCAAACTAGCATTAGAGTTCCTAATTCAAAAGTACTTGTTTACAATTTTATTTGAATAAAGAATATTTTGAATTTGAATAATCAAGTTGAATAAATGAATAAACTTATACTTTATATGTTTAGATACTTAACTAAAAGTAAACATGTTAAAATAAGTTTCTTTTTCCATTAAATATTATTCTTATTTATTACTTTTCATTAAAAATTATTGATAGAATTTGCCCATTTTTGTTACAGCGCGATTGCTATCAATTAAATTATAAAAACAAAAACAAATAAATAAGAATGTCATTTAATATAATGTTTTCAAAATCCAAACATACAAGTATTAAACCTTTTGAAGAGAACAATGGAAAGTATTAAATATACTAGAATAGACAGTATCAACACGTGACTTTATAAAAGACTGATATAACGTTTTATTGCCTAATCTAATATTATTACTGTTGCCAGAATTGCATATTATAATAGTTTAATTGGCTCTAATCTGTATCTTATGAAACTATTTTGTAAAACTATATTTATGCCTTTAATATATTAAAGGCATAAATATTTCATTTTTTTTAATAAATATTTAATGAATGAAATCATTCGGAGAAATGCAGTTTTATTTAAATTTTTTGTGCGCAAATAATATTGTTATATTAAAATGTTTGTAGTATAAGAAATATTCTTATACGTAAATCATATTACAAAATTGACCATTATTTAGATGATAAAAAAGCCTGAAATCCTTTCAGCTTCATACAGGATTGCGATTTAATAATGTAAAATTGTAAATGATTAAAAGGTTGACCGCCGAGTTTCTTTCTGGTTCTTCTCGGTAAGATCAACATTCCGGACCAGTAGCTTCATTAATCATATTGATCCTTGACGATTCAAAAGTGCTTGAAAGAGCTTATTTGAATTAAGATTTTTTTGATTTGATTTGATATATATATTGTTACAACATGTTTTAAATACAACCTCCTGCATATAGTAAAAACATTGTGGCCGTCATTACGTGTCATTGAGTTGTTGAGAAAGAGTAAATTGGTTTACTTTGGGAAAATTGCTTTTTATTTATTGAATAAGCATACAGGAGAAGTATCGTCGTTTTTTTATAATATTTTTTATTTTGCATGCGGAGGTACTTACATTTTAACTTCTCGAGCGGTTCATGGTGTAACGGTGGAGCGTGGTGTAGCGGTGTGTGCTGTGGCTCATGATGTAGAGGCGCCATGAGACTGGATATAGCCGAGCCAACAGAAGCTGCCACTGACTCGTGCAGATGTCCACCTCCGTGTAGCTCGAGCTCGCTAAGACATAGCCCGTTCTCGCTTAGCGGCTCCATGCCAGCCGCCAGCGCCTCTTTATACACGCGGAGGTGAATGGTGACGTCTTCTTTGCACTTGGGGTGAACGAGCCGCTGCAGCGACCACTAAGTCAGTTAGACTTGTAACATTTGGCGCACCTATAAATAACAAAAATAATTGTTAGTTAGTTAATATATGGTTGACCGAGCCTTGCTCTGTAATTTTTTTACAAAATATAAAAAAACTTAAAAAAAATAATAGGGTAGGTGGGGTTCGATCTAGGTATTTTCATTTCTCGCGACCACCCGTTCCCCGAATAAGCTACGCTGACTTGACATTTAACGGCAAAAATAGTGTTTTATATACATATTCAATGTAAATTTTAATAATTTCGTTAATGCCTAAAATAGAAAGATAAACGATTTTTTAAAAACCTTAGCTAGGGGTTTTTAATCGATCGTTTGTTTTCGCCCAAAACCTTCTGAATGCTGAATTTTGGAGCCGTTTCCGAGATTCCGAAAACGTTACGAATAATACCAATGTGTGAGTATGAAATTTTGTAGAGTTATCTATACATATTATTAAAACCCAGTCCTCAAACTCTATCTGTATGTGTGCGATTTTCTCTCTATTAAACGGATTTCTTTACGGTTTGCAATTCTTGAGGAATCTTTACGAAGAATGTACTATCAGTACATTCTCTGGAATGGCTTAACTGATTTTGATGTGACTTTTATTGAAAGATAGAGGATGTTGTTGTGTATACATCTATATAATATATACTATCTATCCCAATTCCCGCGGGTCGGGAATTACATGGAGAAAATAAATGTAACACACTGATTTCCACGTGGAAGAAGCCGTGAGTATAGCCGATAGTTTATATAAAAGAGTACAGAATGCTAATTAACCAATGGTCACAAGATCGGGTAGAGTGGTAAAGTAGCTGCCTGTTACTATCCCACTGCTAAGAATAGCCTCTTCCCTCCGTTTTTGAAAAAAGGTTTTGGAGCTAAGATCTACCACGCTGCTCCAATGCGGATTGGTAGGTTACACATATCTCCAGAATTCTCTAGAGATATGCAAATTTCCTGACGATGTTTACCTTCACCGAAAAGTGTGTAATAAATTGCAATTATCAACTAAACACAAGTTTTAACAGAAAAACTCATTGGTGTCTGCCCAGGTTTGAACCCGTGACCTCCTCGAAATTATCGCACGGTGTTACCGTTGGGCTGCCATAGCAGGGTAGAGTGGTATTCTCTTTAGAAGGCTAACATCCAATATCAAATTTCCAGAAGTAAAAGAAATAGAATAAATCCACTCTTATACGACCTGTTATTACGCAAATGTAAAATTGATATAAATTTTAATAAATAAAGATTAAAATTAAAAGATTAAAATATTCAATACGGACTGGCCCGT
Organism: Morpho helenor; assembly: GCA_029227775.1. Lineage (NCBI taxonomy): Eukaryota > Metazoa > Arthropoda > Insecta > Lepidoptera > Nymphalidae > Morpho > Morpho helenor. The sequence goes on along the minus strand of JARGCU010000010.1, from coordinate 12,606,619 downwards.
TGGAGCAGTGGCTAGTGACCCTGCCTTCAGCTCCACGGGTCGCGGGTTCGATTCCCGCCGAGGGCAAACATTTTTTATAAATGAATTTGTTGGTCTTTGAGCCTGGGTGTATATTTGTATTTAAGTATGTATTTAAAAAATATATAAGTATATATTCACCAGTTGTCAGTCTACCATAACACAAGTATTAAGTTACTTACTTTGGGGACGGACGACCGTGTGTGTAAGTGTCCCATATATTTATTTATTTATTTAATAACGTGTATAAAATATAATACAGTAAGAGTAGGTACATACAGCTCCGGTAAAGCATATCAAATAAATCAATTTCAAGTAGGTAAGCGCTTGTAAAACCTAACACTCGTATCAAAAGCGATATAAATATTGTATTTGAAACTACCTTATGTAAATCTCTGGGATTAATTGGATCAATTTAATGTTTTGTCAAACTTTTAAACCGGTGAGGTGAAAAAAAAATCATTATCAAATCATCATCCTCCTCCCATTAACTTACCTTTTACGGCACCTGGGTAACAAATGAGGGTTGTCTATTCTACTCAGCCGGATACCACACGACGGGTCAACTTACTTCAATCGCCTTTACGACACCTAATAAGAAATGAGCGTGGTATATTCTACACAGCCGGATACCATTCGACTGGTCAACTTACCTTCGTCGTCTTCTACGACATCTCGGTAACAAATGAGGATGGTCTATTCTACTCAGCCGGATACCACACGGCGGATCAACTTACCATAGTCGCCTCTTACGACATCTCGGTAAGAAAGGAGGTAGTCTATTCTATTCAGCCGGATACCACACGGCACTTACTTTAATCGCCTTTTACGAGACCTCGGTAAGAAATAAGGGTGGTTTATTCTACTCAACCGGATACCACACAGCACTAAATCAGTATCAAATACAGCCGTTAAAATTAGTCAATTATTTCATTTTGATCTTCCCAATTATTCTATTCAATTTGGATTTTACAAGCCCTTTCGAATTGTTTAATATTAATGAAGCTACTACTGGTTCTGGAAGATGCTTTTGGAAGAAACACGGCAAATTAAATGTTGGCCTAAAGCCAACTATTTGTTACCTACATATAAATTTAAATGCCAATGAACACTGTGCTTGGTGGAGACGGGACACACATACACATGTGCCACACAAACACACACAAAACACACCTAATTGTTACTAGAGATATATGCCACCTACTGCCACCGTTAAAGTGGATAAAATATATGTATTTGTTTATTTATTACGCCAAAAAATCACGTACAAAATGAGTTACTTATATAAAAAAAATAGTATGTTTGTCAATTATAACCTAACCTAACTTAATGTATTTATTTCAGACGGACAGTTTTTGGATATTTTGTTTTATAATATGTATATTGGCTTATAATTATAAGTGTGGCGAAATAGTTAACTTTCAAGTTCTAAGTAAAACAATATACCAAGCTAAAATATAGCATTATCAGCTTGATTTAAGACGTGTGCACGCTGTAAAAAATAAAAGCTGTAAATAACGGTGTGATGGAGATATACAGCCTAACAACTTTCATATTTCAAATGCGTTGTCAGTAGACGGCCATAGCTTTTTTGGATCATAAAAAGTAGAAGAATAGGTGGAAAAACGCTCGCATATAGTGATTTATGGCTTTAATTGCCCTTTTTTACATACGGACGAGGTCGGGATTTCAATATTCGACAAAAGAAAGGTCGTGCCGGTATAACGCTAGCGAGCTTATTCCGACGGCTTGATAAAGTCATTTTGTTTGGAAACGTTTCGTATTTTTACTCTGTCTTTAATAAAAAAAAACTAAAAAAAGTATAAAAATATTTATGGTAATATATTATATTGAGCTAAAACAAAATTGGTGTTGTGTTATAATCTGTGTCTAAGGTATATGTAAAAAACATATTTATGGTTGATTATTTTTAATATAAATTGTACTAAAACAAAATTTGTGTTGTATAATCTGTGTCTATGGTATACGTAAAAAAAATTATTAATAAAATATAATGGTTTGTTATATTTTATCAATAAAATAAAACGAAAAAAAATCCGATTAACTCTCTACTAGAAATAAATATATATTTTGGGCTAAGCAAAATCTAAAAATCATAGAGTTATTTTACGTAGAGTAGGGGAAACTAAAAAAATTGGTGTTGTGTTATAATCTGTGTCTATGGTATATGTAAAAAACAATTATTAATAAAATATAATGGTTTGTTATATTATATTAATAAAAGAAAACAAATAAAAATATCCGATTAAATCTTTACTAGAAATAACTATATATTTTGGGCTAACCAAAGTCTAAAAATCATAGAGTTATTTTACGTAGAGTAAGGGAAACATAGTTATCGTTGTCTAATCCAAAGATTACAATGTACATAATGAATGGTCTAATCACACTAATTTGCTTTTTCTGTTCGACTTCTAATTTTTTTTTGGACACATATTAGGCGCGCTCCTAGTCTGGTAAAATAACTCTATGCAAAAAAATGACATTTTATTTTATTTTTGTCTTATTTTTTAATTGCGTGCAATACCGATATCAAATATGTACTTAGACTTCATTTAAGACAAGATGGTAGACATAGATAAATTTTTATATTTTAAAAAATAACTCGTATGCTTATTTGTCATAGTAAATAAAAAATAATAATTATCAGCGTGTGAGTGTGTTATTTATTTTCAGTAATTTTAGAATATAAGTATATTGTAAGCTAATCAGATAAACTATAAATTTCATCCAAATCCATCAGCAATTTTCGTAAGAAAATCATAACATTAATCTTTGTTCAGAATAACAGCGCAAATATAATTTGAAGCATAACTTAAATTAAAAAATTAAGGTATTTTTTACTATTATAAATAGGAAATAAAACCGCCGTTAAACCTAAACTGTGATATTTCCACCATATGATTGTTTTATAACTTTAAAAAGTACAGTTTAGAGCCGCCATAATTATTCGATATCAATAAATTCAAATTTATAATTCCACTGATAATTGTTGACAAATTATAAGATAATGCTAAATATCGGTTTTACCCATTTATTCGTATAAATGATTCAGTAGATATATCATACCGACTAATAAGTTCAAAATTTCGTATATAGGTATGTAATAAAATTATTATGTTATGTTATATATGTTATGATAAACGTCACAAAGCCAATTTGACCAAATACTACTATACGAAGATTTAAAGCCTAAACTTAGTTCAGTTAAGAGCGATATATTACTCGTATTAAAAAACCATAGAGTTTTAAATAATTTTAACAATTATATCTTGAATTTTATGTTGGGACACTAAAAAATAGGCAGAAAACTAAAAAGTAATTAGTTTTTTGTTACAGGGAGTATTAACATTTCGTCGATAAAGTTATCTTGCATGAATTGAATTCTACTTTCCTTTATTTGAGCTTTACAGCTTTTCTGAACTTTATGATTTTAATCGACCGAGGCAAAAGCATTAAATTATACAGCCCTTAAGGTAATCAAGATTCTAGACCAAAATAAAACTAAAATAAGACACCTATGACTTTGTTTGAATATACTATAATAACCTTTTATTGTTGTAAATAAAAATATTCAATATCTGTTCACTATGGCATAAGTTTAAAAACAACGCAGCGATGAGGTTATATTATAAGTAACCATTAGAAGTAAAACATACCTTAAACTAAAATAATCCATGTCCAAAATGTAATTAAATTCTGGTTAAAACATGATTAATTAACACACTTTCTATTGTATAAATACAGTATTACAAAATGTCTTCACATCACAAAAATGTAAGGAATTCATATTTCGAACATCACCTACTCCATATCATTCTTCTAAACAAAATCTATTTTGAAAATCGAACATCATTTAATACCATATCATTGTATCGTGTAAGTGAATGAGACATGAATGTAAAACATGTGTAACGACATGTAACACAAATATTTGAGTGTATCTATTTGTATCTCGTCTATCTGCTGATAACGTGACTTTGTGTATCGATATTGACACGCATGATACTCGTTCCGTGAGAAATGTTATTTTTTTAACATTACTTTTTAATGTATTTGAATATAAAACAATGTCATGGTCGCCGTTGTGTGCGTCCAGTAAATATATTTTATCTACATTTTAATAGACTTTTAATTGGAATTGAAATGTCTGTGACATTTCAAAAGTTTTTTTAATAGTGTAATTTAGTGTTTCAAGTAATAATAACGATGATCATATGGTATTTTTTTATATATTAATAATAACTATTATCATCAATATTGATAATACCGATAGCCGACGGCTTAACATTAACGTGTCCGAGGACCACCCACAGAAGATAATATAATGTCCCTGACATCACAATGCACCAAAATTAAAAAAAAACTGTATGTACATATGCATTTGATTTTCTATACATGTTTAAAATATATATCTTTTGTATGCAATTTCTTATTTAATAATAAAAAACCCATTAATAATAACAATTTATTCCATCAAAGTTTATGCGATCAATTCTATGAATTAAATCTAAACAACAAAAATGTATATCTCTATGTAAATCAAAAATTCATGCGACATTACAGGATCAGTATTTAGCGAAGCGAATTTTTGTATTCAATTGCAAATATTCTTTATTCAAATAAACTTGTAAACAAGTGCTTTTGAATAGTCAACTCTACTGCTGGTTCGGAAAGCTGTTCCTAACGAGAAGAGCCAGCAAGAAACTCGGCGGTTGCTCTTTTAAAAATATAATTCTTAATACTATTTACATTAAGTCGTTACTGTGTTGTAAAGGTTCAAAGAGAGCTTTATCCACACATTCTTATCTTCTAAGTAATCTTCAGGAGTGTAGTAGGTTTTCTATGTATGTTTTCCTGAAGTCTATTTCTGGCTGAATGTGTTTCCTTTAATAGCACATTAGTCAGATTTTGTAGCTACGCTGATTCAATACGATCAATAAACGTATATGATTACGCTCAAATATATCAAAATAAATTTTGTACATGGATTCTATTCTTGCCATAGAGTTATTTTCCTCGATTAGGGAAACCACCTTAAATGAACTATTATCATACAATAAAGTGAAAGCAAATGAGTCTAATCTATCTGTTTTTTTTTATGTGTGATTAATCAAAGACATATATACGAGTTTCAAGTTTCCTCCCATTATTTATTGTGGCGCTCGCTTATAGAACTGCCTATGACTCCACTACTCTATAATAATCTATGATTTTAGCACATAACAATTATTTAAGTTGTTTTATTTTAAAAGTAAATAATCGATGCTAACTTAGATATAAAATACCACATAGACTATTACATAGACTAGAGAGTTCTTCCCCAAATACAAATAGCACTATATGTAGCCGCCTTGAAAAATTTAGCGTATCTTTAGCAAGGTTATCAATTGGTGATATTGATTCAAACCTTGAAAAGTCAATGTTAACAGTGCTATACACATAATAACCTAATTATTCTGTATAAATGCTACATGTAGCCTTCTTACCAGCATTGCGTTTATATTGAAGAGATTTCATTGTTTTTGAATTGACATTAGTATGGTAACGGCTTTTCAGTTTTACTAAGCGAGACGGGAGAGCACAGAAGCATCGTTAAGGGCCTTGCAAAGATAACAAATGCTAAATATTCATGATAATATAAGTAGGACTAAGGTTACAATTCAATAAACGCCAGTAATCAATTTTTATTAACTTTTTATTAGACAAAAACTTTACAATATAACGTTTTCTTCCAACATTTTTTATGGTACATAAATAAATAAATAAATATAAATATTATCCTTAATGATCGATTCACAATATGTATATTATTCTTAGTTTATTTTATCATATTCCTCATAATTTTTATTGCTCTGCATGTGTCCTTTTGAAATACAACTTGGATTGATTTTTGAATCCGATCCTAGACTAGATCTGATGATAATTTTCAGGCAGTAAGGAGTAAAAGGAGTAAGGGACAATAAAGTATAATAAATACATACGGTCGTCCGTCCCCAAAGTAAGTTATTTAAAAAATTTAGTTATGATAGAAATCTTGTAAATATTCCTTATATAATTTTAAATACAAATATATCTTACAAACTCAGATTAACGTTAAGATTTTTCCTCTCGGCGGGAATCGAACCCGTGACCCGCGGAAGGCAGAACACTACTACCAACCATCAACGGATCATTCATAAAGAATCGGTTAACATAAATTTCTATATTTAAAGTTATTTGTTTATATTATTTAATCTATTGTCTGTTAATAATACACACATATATCATATTTATACTTATTTATATTAGGTAATATTAATATACGTATTTAATATTATTTATATTACAATATAATATAATTAATATACATATAATACACTTAATACCATATAATATATACTATATAAACTATTTACGATTTACTTATTTATATTTTAAAAAATTCACTAATATTTCTTAGCACATTATTTTATTAAGTCAATAAATTATCTGTTTTTGATATCACTATTAAAGAAAGATATATTGCTCATGGCTGTAATAGTGGCACAACTTAAAGTACATGTGTTTTGACCTAGAAATAGTTGCACATGTTAAAACACACATTCTTTTCATCAGAAATACCGGCAGAACTAATAATTCAATATTATTACCGTTCCTTTAGGAAAAATAAAGCATTTTTAATGGATATATATATTTTTTTTATAATTTTTAATTTTCCTTAATAATTAAATAGCCTTGTGGTATCTGGCTGAATAGAATAGTACCACCCTCATTTGTTAACGAGGTGTCGTAAAAGGAGACTAAGGTAAGTCGACCCGCCGTGTGTTATCCGGCTTAGTAGAATAGACCAACCTCATTTCTTACCGAGGTGTCGTAAAACACGACTGAGGTAAGTTGACCCACCGTGTGGTATACGGTTTAGTAGAATAGACCATCCTCTTTCTTACCGAGGTGTCGTAAAATACGACTAGGTAAGTTGACGTCAGACAGGCTGCCGGTCGTAAAAATGCAGCCAAATTATGTGACAGCATATATATAACATGTTGTGCCGACCCCGCTTAGAGTAGGATAAGGGCAGGAAGATGATGATTTCCTTAATAATAAAAACTTTAAGCCCATATATATCAATTCATAATTTTTTGAGTTATGCCACTATTGCACCTAATTAGCGATATACAAAAAAAAATACTGTTGTGTTTTGTAACCTTATAGATTACGATTTCCGTTGTCCTGATAAAATATATTGTGTCATATTTTAATCAATTACACGTTTATTATCAACGGTAGCTGAAACAAGTTGATATATGAATTACTAGCGTTGCCCCGCGACTTCGTTTGCGTGAACTGTTGTAGCGTGATCGGTTGATAATAGATGACACTGTTTAATGTCATCCTATTCCTGTAGAATTAACAGGATTATTACTAGCTTTTACCCGCGCAACTTCGTTCATGTACTGTAGTCTTGAAATGAAGAGCTTCTGTCACTCTCCAACCGTGCAAATATCTCCATCACAAAAATCAGATCGATACGCCGTGTGGTATCCGGCTGAATAGAATAGTACCACCCTCTTTTCTTACTGAGGTGTCGTAAAAGGCGACTAAGGTAAGTCGACCCGCCGTGTGGTATCCGGCTGAGTAGAATAGACCAACCTCATTTCTTACCGAGGTGTCGTAAAAGGCGACTAAGGTAAGTTGTCCCACCGTGTAGTATCCGGTTAAGTAGAATAGACCACCCTCTTTCTTACCGAGGTGTCGTAAAATACGACAGAGGTAAGTTGATGTCAGGCAGGCGGCCGGTCGTAAAAACGCAGCCAAATCATGTGACAGCATGTTTATAACATGTTGTGCCGACCCCACTTAGAGTGGAATAAGGGCAGGAAGATGATGACAAAAATCAGATCGATCCGGGAAGAATCAGAGATTTATCGATTTATCAAGAGCATAATTTGATAATTTTAGGAAATAACCCGTTCTTACATGAAATATATCTTACAATAGCTTAGTAAAAGGTTATAATGACAGACTTTCGCATTTATAATATTAGTAAGGATAAGGATATGTTACTCCGGTGTAAAAGGAATAATTGTGCCAAATTTCATCGATATTGGTTCAGCGGATTCGTAAAAGAGTAACAAACATACATTCAAACTTACAAACTTTTGTATTTATTGTTTTTTCTTTCTGTTTCTCAAAAGTTTAATGGAAGAGATTCCTCTCTGGGGCAAGATTGTTTTTTTATTTCTACTTACAAAGGTTTACTTAACTTTTCTGAAGGTTTAAGGGGATTCCTTATTGTATGAAGCCCATTTAATATTATTGCAACTAAAAACATTGCACTAAAATTCATACAGTCCTTTAAAAACTATGATTTTTTATTTTCATTCCTTCTTTTATAAAGAAAAATCTCGAGTTTTTTTTTAATTTATTATTGAGGTATTTTTAATATTCCTAGAATACAAAATTTTTTTTTAACTGATTTTGACTTTTACATAAGGCTCTTTTGAATTTTCAACTCTACTGCTGCTTTTACGCATAAGAGTCAATATTTAATTCATGAGACCTACCTTTAACAATAACTTATGTTTTTACAGGCTATGCATATTGTTTTTGTTTTAATACAAAATATTGAGATTTGATTTTATATTTTTAAGATTTATAAAACAAACAATATATTTTTTAAATTATTTAAACAGTAACACAACAAGGATAAAAGAGATTTGTAAGATATAATTCCTTGAAGTGAAGGTTTATTTATAATATAAAAATTGTTTATTGTTTAGATAGGTTAAAATTTGTTTACATTTAGTATAATCTTATTAAACATATGAAGAAAAAGGACACAGAATAAAATGTTCGTATACAAATGCCAAAGTCTGGTCTGGTCTGTTAGGCATTCATATCTAAACGGTTAGACCAATTTATATCGGTTATTTTTTAAATTTTATCCGTTTTCACACCTCGGTTAATTGCCTCTTCGGGTGACAAGAGGGCTGGCTCCTTTTTCGCAAAAAGAAGTAGCTTAGCGATTCAGCGCGGAAACGCTGCCAGCATTCTTGGTACCATTCCACGTGGACATGATTTGTATAGTCCTAGCGTGTAAGTAATTTAAGATAGATAAAACTTGTACATTTTTGCTGTAAATACAATAAAAAAGTTAATTTTTTTTATTTATTAGGATAACCAACAAGATTTACATTATTAATACTGTAAAATACTCTACAAACTATTCAATTAAATGTAGTCTTAATTATAGGTTACCACGGCATGTAATAGGGACGCGTACATTATTTAAATATATTACAAAATAAGATATTATATCAAAATAAAATTATGAAATACAAAATTTAACAATATAGTACATTTTGTACAAATTATACATATAAATTGGAGATCATTAATGTTTATATACTAGGTTAATTAATATACAGGATAAATAAATCAACGGATGGCATTCCGACGAAGGCATAAGTGAAAACTAAAAAATTAACGTTGCGCATTTTTTATATTTTGGAATGGTTAGGAAATAATTTTGTACAAATTGCTTTAGTTATCACTATAAAAGTACTATCATTTATGTAACAACTAGCTTTTACCCGCAACTTCGTTTGCTTGGAATGTTGTCGCGATAGGTTGACAATAGATAACTTTGCAATGTCATCCTATTCCTGTAGAATTAACAGGATTTCTATAGCCTATATTTTAGTCCGGTGTATAAGGAATGATTGTGAAAATTTCATCGGTATTGGCTCAGCGGATTCGTGAAAGAGTAACAAATACAACCATACTCACAAAATTTCGCATTTATAATCATCATCTTCCTGCCCTTATCCCACTCTAAGTGGGATCGGCACAACATGTTATAAACATGATGTCACATGATTTGGCTGTGTTTTTACGACCGGCCGCTTGCCTGGCGTCAACTTACCTCTGTCCTATTTTACGACACCTCGGTACGAAAGAGGGTGGTCTATTCTACTTAACCGGATACCACACGGTGAGTCACTTACCTTAGTCACCTTTTACGACACCTCGGTAAGAAATGAGGTTGGTACTATTCCACTCAGTCTGATACCACACGGCGGGTCGACTTACCTTAGTCGCCTTTTACGACACCTCGGTAAGAAATGAGGGTGGTACTATTCTATTCCGCCGGATACCATACGCTATCGTACCTACACAAACATGTCAATTTATATAACAGTAACCAGCTGATCAAGCTTTGCTTGGTAAGTTTTTAAAAGGTATAAAAAAAATAAAAAAGGAAGAACGGGATGGTTATCTAGGACTTGATGGTGGTATTTTCACATCTTTAGTCCGCCCCTTCCCTAAGCTATTACAACACTGTAACTTACAGCGAAATTAGTTCAGTTTGTCTATGAAAGACCTGAAACCCTGAACCCTTAAAACAGGGACGAAAATACATTTTTCAAAAATAAAATCTAGCTAGATCGATTTATCGCCCCCAAAATTTTCATGAAACGATTTTCATGAAACTTAGTATGTGGGGGAGGAGGAAGAATGCCCAGCAGTGGGATAGTAAGAGTCCGTTACCTTTTTTTTGTATGTTACCTTTACAATTATATGACTATTCATAAATATTATGTAATATTATTAATATTCATCATTCTTCTGTCTATAACCCACTCTAAGTGAGGTCGGCACAACATGTTTTAAACATGTTATTTTGGCTGTCTTTTCTACTCAGCCGTATACCACACAGCAGGTCAAGCCAGTCTCAACTCATAAATAATAGTATTTTTGGGTCTATCTAAAAAAGTGCTTATAACGGCGGACATTATGTTGAGCCGTCGGTCAATTATAATATTAGAATGAAAATCGTTAAGCTACAAAATAAACGCCGTAAAAAATATACTTATATAAGGTATAAAAAATATATATTTAAGACTAAATAATCGCTAACAACTCGCTACAATCACAAAGAAAAAACCCATAAACTTTTACATATAGGGTTTAAATTTTTCATTATTTATAATACAAATGCGACGTGTTTGTTTTTCTTACAACATACTGAGCACCTGATGAATGTGATTATTTATAAAAATCGTATAAATCGATGTTAATATTATTCAAATTCAAATTGTTCTTTATTCAAATAAACTTGTAAACAAGTGCTTTTGCATCGTCGACTCTACTGCTGCAAGACTATTGCTATTGAAAAGACTGACCGTCTGTCTAGCTATCTGTTTTGTCTGTTACCCTTTCATAGATATTCTCTTGTAGTTGTGTGATCTAAAATCATATATTTCAGGGCAATAGCTTTCAAAAAGGATAAGAGCTTGGTCGCATTATCACCGGACATTGGCTTTCATCATTTATAAACAAATGTGCTAACTTCAGAATTTGAACTATAATGTTTTTTAATTTTTGTTTGTTAAATGATGTTTCTGTAATTGGTACTACATAAATTGAGACTATTTGGATATTTTTTGAGTTATACGAGTATAATATGTTATGCTATAGGAGATCCGTATTTTTTTTTTAGTAACTTAATATTTCATTGCTAATATAGGTTGCAAATTATCCAACATCCGTTTTCCAAAGTTATGTTTTAAAACTATATTTTGAATATTACTCTTATTTACTAATAGCTTACTGTACTTTTGCATGAATCAAACTCTCTTATTCGACTTCGATTTAGTCATATAAGACTCTACTTGTCTATAGAAGTGACTACAAATAATATAGGATGAAATATTCTAAAGTCATGATGTACTTAATACATGTAAGAAGCTTTTGTTTGACAATAGGAAAATCCGACTAACCAAGTTTATAAGTCCCTATTCGTATTCAAGGCGGATATTTCGGTATACTTATAGAGACAAACACTTTCATGAGGTAGCAATGGTGACCACTAATAGAAGCCAGGACCACGATCGTCAGTCATGATGAAACGACCGGAGAGAGAAATAGAGACTATCTCGTTATGATTTCTTAATAACTACTTACTGTATCAACGGTGTGATTAGTAACAGCAGGTGTACGACGGAACTGTTCCCGATCACAGAGAAAATCCGCTGTTATCCGTCATAATCTGCCACAAGCCGCTGGATTACGTCCACGCGGTCAGCCCGTCACCAAACATAAACACAGAACAGATATCGATAAATCAAAGCGCGCGATCTCAACAAGAGTACTTTCTAAAATCCGCTAAATCCTTGCGGGGCGTAAAAAATACTAGTATTAAAAACAGTCTTAAGTGGGCTTACGAACGCGCGCGCTACGGCCCGCACTGGCTCTAATCTCGGCCACTTCCCGACGCAATTTGAACCTAACTCCACCACTCTATACATCATTCGGCATTCCCGCCCACAGCGCGGTCGCGACCCTGTATCTTTGTCTCTGTCTAACTCGTACATTTTCCGAATGGTGCTGTCACGCTCTCGCTGAAATCTCGCCGTGTTGAGTTTTCAGTGCGTGCGGGCGCGGGGGGGGCGCAGTCAGCTGGCCGAACTTATGCGGATAAAATCGACTTTTTATCGGGTTGCTGTGACGCCTCGTGACGTCACTGTTTACTCCGGATGGACTTGAGCGTTATAGTGACATTAAATCATTTGTGGCTTGATTCTTTTTACAAAAGTGTTCTTTTTTCGTATTAGCTTAAGTTAAGCATAGACAAATAATATTCTTTTTTTAAAGATGAAAGTTTTTTTAAAGAAGGACTTTGTGTATTTCATTTAAAATATATTTTTTTAATAGGTACGTCTTGAATGTAAAATAATTCCAATTCCAAAATACTTGACTATAAATAATATCAGACGCTACTCAAAATTTATTCAGTTCCTAAAGCGCTTAAATCGTGCAATATGTTTTCCTTATAGCGCACAAATAATTGCAGTTTAAATCGTTTGCAACGTCGCCCGCAATAAATAAACGGTTCGCAACGTAAACAGATCGGGCGCATTAACCGCGTCGGCGTACATAAAGAGAGTATAAATATAAAGTTCCCACTCGCTGCCGCGCAAACTTAGCTAAACAACGCCATAATTGCCTTCATTACTTAAATTACTGAAATTATTTATTCAAAAAGCTGGCAACATTTAGGCGCGAGACGCTCCGCCCTCAGCGTGGATATTGACCAATGGGAACACTCAGCGGCTTAATGGGAGGAACGCGACACAATATGGCGGCCAGACGAGCAACCTTCTCGCCGCGAGCGTGTTTGAAACATAGTGCCGCGTGTGTATTGTTCAATAATTTTCATTTCCTAACAATATACAAAGAATAATTTACAAGAAAAAATCTTATTACTGTTGAAAAATTAAATTTAGTATAACACATTTGTGAAGAGACTGCCGTCGGCAAAATACCGACGGAAAAATATCACGGTAAACGAAATTCCTATATTTAGGTAAGACTTTGCTGTAATACATTTTTATGACTACATATGCAAATAACACTTTATTTAACAATTGTCTACTCAAATACATATTACGTAGGTAGTGCGATATTTATAATTTATTATGATAAGATATAGATAAGATATCTATGCTCATTTTGTACTTTTTAATAGATTGCTAACTAGTAATTATTATATAGCTTTATTTTTAATAAGGCAACACATACGCGTACAAAGTGGATAAGGGAAAAATATTTCACATTTTTGTCTTACCTTTATTGTCTTATTTTCTTATTTTTACAAATACATTGTTGTATAATAAATTTTATTGTCTATGAAATTTATATAAATCTCGTTAAATTAATAACTAAAACATTTTTTTTAATCTATTTAACTTAGTAAATTATATTTTCTTAAATTATTATTACTTATTAAATTATATTTTCTTTTTAATTAACAACCATGATGAAACTATTAAGAAGTCTTCATTTCATTCTTGAATAAGAATCCTAATTGAAAAATTTATAAGTAATATTAGAATTTTCATGGATTACGCCGTGTGGTATCCGGCTGAATAGAATAGTACCACCCTCTTTTCTTACCGAGGTGTCGTAAAAGGCGACTAAGGTAAGTCGACCCGCCGTGTGGTATCCGGCTGAGTAGAATAGACCAACCTCATTTCTTACCGAGGTGTCGTAAAAGGCGACTAAGGTAAGTTGACTCACCGTGTGGTATCCGGTTTAGTAGAATAGACCACCCTCTTTCTTACCGAGGTGTTGTAAAATACGACAGAGGTAAGTTGATGTCAGGCAGGCGGCCGGTCGTAAAAACGCAGCCAAATCATGTGACAGCATGTTTATAACATGTTGTGCCGACCCCACTTAGAGTGGGATAAGGGCAGGAAGATGATTAGAATTTTCATGGATTATAATGCTTTGTGGTTGTCATCATACCCACAATACAATAAAATTAATTTCCAAAAGTATCTTATTTATTTATTTATGTAGCATAAAAAATGTTCGATTTTTTTTAAGGTGTTGTCTTATTTTTATTTTTATTTTTTATTTTATTTTATTAGACACACAAAACAGTTCACAACACGATTAAACTTAAAATGTACACATATTGTTAATATTTAAAATCTAGTTGCTCACCAAAATATGCATGTACAAAAGAAGAAAAAGAAGAACATGTTGCAATAATAAACTTATTCTAGTATTAATAGTCTAATGTTAATTAATTAGTAGTAATAGTCTAATGTTATTATTTTATAATTTCTTGAACAGCACTACGAGAGGTAACACAATACAATACTTCATGATGCTAGAAGATTATTAATTAAATATCTGAGAAATGTTAATTATGCTTAACGTTGGCGATAAGTACTAGAAAATGCAAAGTAAAATAGCAAGTAGGTACCTCGTAATACCTACGTAGAGATAAAATATATTATTTATTATATCGCTACATAAAAAATGTGTTACTTAATGTAACACGTTTTTATGTGTTAAAATGTGTTAAATGGGCTACCGGTATGGCCAAGGATTTAACTACGAATTGAGACTATATACAATTAATAGCAATTTAGATTAAATAAAACTACAAGTCGACTTTGCAAGACTTACTTCAAATTTAAGATTGCCTTTAATTAAGCTGTTAATCGAAATTAGTATTAAAACTTTATTCTTTTTTTAACCAAAAATAATGCTTATATTTTAAATTAATATACAATTTTAAAAATATATTTATGTGGTTATAAATGTATTAAAATATGATACATATTAGTTATGTGTAAGTGTCCCATATATTTATTTATTTAGGTATTTATTTATTTATGTGTGAAATTTATGTATTTTGTAACTGAAGTACATTTCTGTCCAAAATAATAATTATATTTAAACTAATAAAATAAGGAAATTAGTACCACACAATAAAAAACCAACTTCGATTAAAAGTCAGTATTCTGTAAGGGGAAAGAGATGTTAATTAATCTGATAGTAATAAATTTCTGAATCTATGGAAATGAATATACCTTCTGGATTTTTTCTGAATACCTTTTTATATAAGCGTAGATATATAGATAAGTCAAAACTAAAAAGTAAACCAAAATATTATTAAAAGATCTTGTTTGTTTACAGATCCAGAACACACTTCAATATGAATTTTGAAAATAACAAGAAGGCAAAACTATAGGGTAAAGGTTGACATGTGATAAAAAATGTGTAAAATAGACCAATTTACATACAGTTTTTTGCATGTATAAATATAATTTTAGTTATATGTGTAAAATTTACTCACGAATGAGTTTTGTTTTAAACGAAAACCTAAATGATCGTTTGACGAAATAATAAGTTAAATTTTATTAATTACTAGCGGCCTGCCCCTGCTTCGCACGGGTATAAAATATATATCCCATGTCATTCAGTGTAAAAAAAATGATTAAAACCGATCCAGTAGTTTTGATTTATCCATTACTGCCCGTGGTCCGCAAGCGTTAAATTTGGAGAAAAACAATTTCCTTTCCCTATACCAAGAAGATTTCCTGCTATCTTTGGAATATCTAAATTCATATAGTACATTTTTACTTATTTACTTTTACATTTTCCCTATGTATTTAATTTTTACAATTAATTACAGAATGTCTTTATATACAACATTCACAGCTTCCTTGTCGTTAAACCAACTCTGGAAAGAACGATATAGCTGCTGGATTCGAAGTGCTATAGGATGAAGCGCGGCCTCCGCATGGCATTTTAAATCTGTAATATCTCCGAAAATGTTCACTGAAATTACGTGCTGTAAACGGCGATATTGATCTATATTAAATCAACAATTTATTTAAGGTACTTAATTGGATAAGGATTAATGCTGTAGTGTATAAAAATTGCTTCAAAAATAAGGCATTATTTTTCGTAAAAAGTAAATGACAAAAAATGCTATTGTGGATTATTCATAAGAGATAGACATATACCATCGCGGACTTTTCTGTAGACCTTTTCAAGGTGTACAAATACTTAGTACATCATTTTGATAAATCTCGTAGGGTTAAGCCTGCGTTTGCAATGTAAGCGGAAAAAAATGTAATTATTTACAGAAACCTCAAAAATTACAGTATTTCTCTACTATGTATTGAATTTTATTACACGTACAAACCTTCCTCTAGAATCACTCTATCTTTAAAAAAAAAACCGCATCAATAACTGTTGTGTAGTTTTAAAGATTGAAGCATACATAGGGATATACGGACATAGGGACAGACAGAGAATGCGACTTTGTTTTATACTATGTAGTGATATTATTTATTTTTACAATTGATTAGACAATGTCTTTACATACAACATTCATAGCTTTTTATCATTAGACAATATAAACTTGAAAGAAGGACATTTAGTTGCGCCTCCGGTCGCTGCTAAATTCGAAGTGCTTATAGGTCGAAGCGCGGCCTCCTCGCGGGATTTTAAATCTGTAATATCTCCGAAAATGTTCACTTAAATTACATGCTGTAAACGGCAATATTGATCTATATTAAATCAACAATTTATTTAAGGTACTCAATTGGATAAGGATTAATGCTGTATTGTATAAAAATTGCTTTGAACATAAGGCATCATTTTTCGTAAAAAGTAAATGAAAAAAACTGCTATTGTGGGTTATCCATAAGAGATAGACATATACCATCGCGGACTTTTCTGTAGACCTTTTTAAGGTGTACAAATACTTAGTACATCATTTTGATAAATCTTGTAGGGTTTAGCCTGCGTTTGCAATGTAAGCGGAAAAAAATGTAATTATTTACAGAAACCTCAAAAATTACAGTATTTCTCTACTTCGTATTGAAAGTTATTATACGTACAAACCTTCCTTTTGAATCACTCTATCTATTAAAAAAAACCGCATCAAAATCGGTTGCGTAGTTTTAAAGTTTTATGCGTACATACGGAAATATGGACTTTGTTTTATAATATGTAGTGATAACACAACATTTTGAAACAGTACTATTGGTATAATTTTTTTTTATATATAATAAAAATAAAAATCTTTGATTCGAAATTTAATACTTATTTCAAAATTGTTTCCTTGGATATTGACTTTTTCACATAAAATGATTAGAATATTATATTAAATTGTAATTAACCTAAGTAATTATGTTTTATTATGATGTACGAAACTTAATTCGCTAAAAATTTAAATTAAATTTTATTTGTTACTGTACATATGTTTTATTTATTTACACCTTCAACTGCTCTTAATGTTTTATTATTATTAATGCAGTGATAGATGTAGACTTAGATGAAAACGTATTAACTTAGCGTTATTATACACCTATACGAAAGTAAAGAAAATATTATTAAAATATGTATATAATAGTTTTTAATTTGCAAATTACTTCAAAAAATAGTCACAACAGATTGATATTTAAAACATTAGATTTAGTTTTTAAAAAACATATTTTTTCATGGATTTATATCACTTAGGCTGTTTGACTGCCTTTGCCTATACCATTCTTCTTCTTCTTCCTGCCCTTATCCCACTCTAAGTGGGGTTGGCACAACATGTTACAAACATGTTGTCACATGATTTGGCTACGTATTTTACGACGCCTGCCTGACGTCAACTTATCTTAGTCGTATTTTACGACGCCTCGATAAGGAAGAGGGTGGTCTATTCTACTTAGCCTGATACCACACGATGAGTCAAATTAACTTAGTCGCCTTTTACGATACCTCGGTAAGAAATGAGGGTGGTCTATTCTACTTAACCAGATACCACACGGCGGGTTGACTTACCTTAATCGCCTTTTACGACACCTCGTTAAGAAAAGAGGGTGGCACTATTCTATTCAGCCGGATACCACACGTGATAACTTTGCCTATACCATTACTGAATTAATTTATGTATAGAAACCGGCTATACTCACGTGTTATTTTATCGGATGAGCCCGACTAGTTATAGGGCTCATCCGATAAAATAACACGTGAGTATAGCCGGTTTCTATACATAAATTATGAATTCCACTCACGATAGTTTAAATTCAAAAACATTACTGAATTTAAAAAAAGGGCGCTACGTATTTACATGTTTCAAACTGTATATTATATTAATTAACCTTATATATAATAGAACTAAAATAAATAGTTGCGAACACCAGTAATCGTTGCCATCACTAAAGATTCATCTAACTAATCGCGCGTCAGAGATGTCTCGCCAAAAATAAATTAAAGTTGCAATCATCATCTACAAATCGGAGGGCATTCCCCTAAAATAAAAAGATAGTATTTTTATGGCTATTTGTTTTCTTTGTCTATTTTTTCTTTTGAAATAAGTATTTTGTATTGACTATGTGTTAGACATTCTTGTTTTAGTAATATATTTCTTAATGAATATAAGAAAAATTTCACTACAAAAAGGAATTTGGATTGAATCGATTTCTTATACCTATGTTTTTTTTTCACTGTAATAATTTTATAAATAGAGAATATTGTTCAATCCGAATTTGTTATTACAACGCCGTGTGGTATCCGCCTGAATAGAATAGTAATACCCTCATTTATTACCGAGGTGTCGTTAACGGGGACTAAGGTAAGTCGATCCGCTGATTGGTATCCGTCTGAGTAGAATAGACCAAACTCATTTCTTACCGAGGTGTCATAAATAAAAGGTAAGTTGACCCGTCAGGCAGGCGACCAGTCGTAAAATACGAAGTCAAATTACAAACATGTTACAACATGGCACAAGTTGGACAAGGGCAGGAAGAATTATATATATATATATATCCTCTCTATAACACACACATCCTATTCTAAAATGTGTAAGACGAAATCCGATGTAGGGTAAAGTGCCCAATTATTGACACTTTTAGAACGAGCGTATAAAAAGAAATAAATATAAGCGTTCCAAGTGTTTCCAAATAACGATAAATTTAGGTAAATATAGACAACTATTTTAAGATGTTGCCAGTAAAATCAAATTCTAACTAGGATATTATTTGTTATTGAATTTATGATATTTATCGAATTGCAATTGTTTACCCAAATATTGACACAGAATTCCCTATTATCGGCAATTCAAATTCCAGTTTATTGACACTATCCAGTTTTCATCAGTATTCAAAAATACTGATGAAAACTAAGTAAAGCACGCAGATGGGTACCTTATTTAAGTTTTTATGTATTAAAAGAAACGATTACATATCTAAAACAATTTAATTTTTAAAAACGATAAATTATTACTTAATTAATTATGTGCACTTTTTCATTCAGCTGTTTAGTCGCCATATTACATTCATTGCAACTTAATGATGCCAAACTAAGAAATTATGATATTATCTTATAAAATTGGTACAAATGGCACTATTTAGTGTTGTTATTTTCTTATTTTTGAAAGAAAATTGCTAGGGTGTCAATTAATTCGACAGGTGTCAAGAATAGGTTAGCTTACCCTATATCATAAACATAAGAGAGGTAGTAGATACGTAAAGCATATTACAAAATTGAAGATTATTTTACTATTAACAAGCCTGGATTTGAAAATCCTTTCATCTTCATACTAATTCATTTCAGAATACTAATTCATTCAGACTGCGGTATAATAATGTAAAATTGAAATTTTTTTAAGGTATTCACCGTCGAGTTTCTTTATGGTTCTTCTCAGTAAGAGCAATATTCCGAACCAGTTGTAGCCTTATTAATCATATTGATCCTTGACGATTCAAAAGTGCTTGAAAGAGCTTTATTAAAAAAAAGCAGCGGTATCAGAATGGTTAGAGTATCGGACTTGAGAGCGAGAGGTCGTAGGTTCGAATCCCGGCCATTATACTACTGACGTGAACCCACACCTAACACAAGCATTTATCTTAGTTGGAGGGGTTAACAAGTTTACTAGTAATTTCTAACCGAAATTGCTAATAACGTTTAAAACAAATTTAATCTGAGAACGATTAGGAAAATGGCACAAGCTTTCTTTCAACACCCTAATAAATAAATATATGGGACACTTACACACACGGTCGTCCGTCCCCAAAGTAAGTAACTTAATACTTGTGTTATGGTAGACAGACAACTGGTGAATATATACTTATATATTTTTTAAATACATACTTAAATACAAATATATACCCAGACTCAAAGACCAACAAATTCTTTTATACACAATGTTAACCCTCAGCGGGAATCGAACCCGCGACCCGCGGAGGTGAAGGCAGGGCCACTACCCACTCCGCCAACGGGCCAGTCATTATATTTCTTTTACTTCCATGATCCATATTGGGTAGATGCTTTTATTTATCTTTGAATAAAGATTATTTTGATTTAATTTGATTATTTCTCATCATTCTCTTACCTTTATCCCACTCTAAGTGGGGTCGGCACAGTATGTCTTCTTCCATTCTCCTCTATCATACATCAATTCTGGTGCCACGCCGTGTGGTATCCGGCTGAATAGAATAGTACCACCCTAATTTCTTACCGAGGTGTGGCGACTAAAGTGAGACAACCCGCCGTGTGGTATCCGGCTGAGTAGCTGACCACCCTCATTTCTTACCGAGGTGTCGTAAAATACGACTAAGGTAAGTTGATGTCAAGCAGGCGGCCGGTCATAAAAACGCAGCTAAATCATGTAACAACATGTTTATTATATGTTGTGCCGACCCCACTTAGAGTGGGATAAGGGAAGGAAGATGATGGTGATCATTTTTTACCCCTAGCCATACATTCATATTTAAAACTCTTTTGGTCACATGATTCTACTATTATTACTTCGATAAAATATTTTGGGACGTAAAAGGATGGCAACCAAACATACATTTTCACTCATAATATTGGTATCTGGGTATATTCATATACCGAAATGAGTTAACAGCACGGCATTCTGCATAGATTATGAGTGATTAGCTTAAGAGCATAATCCACTGTCAACCGTCACCGAATGAACTTGACCGCGCTGTATCACACGCAATTCATACTAAGTACTTGGTACTTGGTGACCGAACCTTGATTGTAATTTTTAAAATGTTTTATTTTTAAATTGAAAAGAAAAATGAAAAATATAACCTCACCTTTCTAGCCCGCCCCTTCGCCAAATGAACCACCATGACTACGTTTGACAGCGAAAATCCGCTTGACTAATATTTAAACAAATTTTGCACAACTAAAGCACCAGCACTCCTACACCGGGATACCATATGTAATAGGTTAAAAAATCCAATTTTTTTAGGTAAAGACAAAAACATATTGCATTATTAAAAGTACTTAAACATTTAAGTTGGCGGTGGGTACCACTAATGTTAAATTAAGTATACAATGTGCAACTATTATGGCCAAATAGTGACACCATAAAAACCATAAAAACAGAGACTTAGTCGTGTGCGCCGCGTGTGCCAACTGAGAAAGAAACTAAAGTAATGTACTGCAGAAATTCGCGTGATTTCCACGCGAATAGATTCGAAGGCATAGATAGCTAGTAAAACTTAAATCCTCATTTATTATTAAATAACTAGCGAAATGTAATTTAACTATTTCTAGTTCTTTCATATTATTCTCCCTAAAATATTCCATATTCAAATAAACTTATAAGTACTTTAGAAAAATTAATAGATTTAGGCGTTACTTTGCGGAAATCCATAATACAACAGTTATAGTAAAATTATTTTGCTATAATCCGCGATGAAGTAAAATAGAAAATATATATAATGCTAAATGTAGAGTGGACAATCCGTTTTCATACTTGATACATGCAGGATTCGTAAAAACAAGACAAAATCCACTCTCCAAAATACAAAATCCACTCCACTACAAAATCGCATGGCTTTGCTTTGCTCTATTTATCTCTATGAAATGATTGTTGAGTTTGTGATAGTGAACGTATGTAGTGCTTGTGTATTGTGGTGACGGTGGTGGAAGTTTGTGCATAGATTTTTACGAATCCTGCATTTATCAGGTATGAAAACGGATTGTCCACTCTACATTTAGCATTAAATATATTTTCTATTTTACTTCATCGCGTATTATAGCAAAATAATTTTATTATTACTTTTGTACTTTTGAATCATTAAATGTGGTAAAGAATTTACTGCTTATCCAAATAGTTGCTAAAGAGAGAAAACTCAAAAAAAAATTGGTAGGCGCTAAATCAGCAACCGCGTCGTAGAGCCGCAAATACGTTTGCCCTTTACAAACGTATTTGCGCCTTTGCAAAGGTATTTGCGAATAATGTCACTGACAGTGACATTATTCTTAAAATAAAATAAAAAAACAAAAAGCGCATACAGCCATATTTAAATTTCCGCTCGATACGTTCGCTGAGTATCCTATAAATTGTAACAACTAATTTCAGCAATAGTTGCATAATTAAGCAGTCGCATTATACACATATTATACAACAATAAACCCGGTGATTGCACCATTAGCTACAATTTACGCTCCACTATAAAGGTTTATGCGTTTCGAGTTTAGATTAGCTGTTATGCGTGATTACTGACAACTAATTAGTATTATTAGTTAGTTGCCTTTGCTCCAGGTTCTACCCGTAAAAAAAATACCTTAAACAGTAAATGTATTTTTTTATATTATATTATTTAATTTACGTTTAAGCTTTTTAAACTGTAATAACCCAGCAGTGAAACTGTATCACTATTTCGATTCGATAGGTCACAGGTTAAAACTTGTGTCTAATTGATAATTACAATTTATCAGACGGTTTTCGTTGAAGGAGAACAGCGTAAGGAAACCTGCATATCTCTACAGAAATCTAGGGATATGTGTAACCTACAAATCCGCATTGGAGCAGCGTGGTAGGTCATAGCTCCAATCCTTCTCTCCAAAAACAGAGAGAGGAGACCTGTACCCAGCAATGAAATAGTAACAGGCCGTTATCTTTACTTTGCTATTTGCAGTTTAAGGTATTTCTATCATTCGACCTCACCTCGATAAGTAAATGAAACCCATACTTTATATTAGTGTTTGTATTTTCCTGTAGGTACTTTCAACATTCTCTTTTAAATCTTATTTTAAATTTTGACCGTACTATCTTTAAACTATCTTTTTCTGAAGATCTCATACCCTTTATCATCCAAAATTTCAATCATTCCCCCTATGTTGCGATACCCTCAACCTTTATACAGGCCATAAACTAATATAGTACTATATTAGTTTTATTAGTAAGATAATACTATATTAGCTCTCAAGACCGCAGTAACAGTAACGAAGTTATATAAAAAATATAGTAGTAACATTTTATTTAGCTAGGAACTCCATTTAGCCGAAGATGAAACTCCATTTACAAATGTATGACTAAGAGAAAAATCATTATTTTAAAGATTTGGGCATAGTTAATATGGACATTAAGTAAAAAATATATAGGTACAGTTTTACGTACCTATTTACTTATGATGCTAAATTTTTTACAGACAGCTGAGTAATAAAAAAATTAAAATATTTATGCAATCAATATCGGTTATATTGTAATATTCCTCGAACTTTGAACGGAATCATACTCGCAGACTATATCAATATTATACATTGTTCTTAACGCCATCTTGTGGCAATAATGACAGAAATATCTATAAGTTTAAATTCAAACATTTACAGATATTTGGTATTTGTAAATTTGACAACAAAGACCTCTTTTGTTTATGATATACAATAGAAGAAGAACTTAAATCAATTATTTTATCTGCAAAAATAAAATTTTGCATAGTAAAGGTTAGGTTACCAATAATAACGGATTGTTGGACAAAATCTGTAATTTGACGTAAATACATTCATAATTAGAAAGATATTTAACATGATATTTTCGTTGATATTACATATGTACCTACCTTAATTGCGTTTCTATAAATTGACTCACTTCCAAGGTTAACTGACAGAGTTCTCTGACTTAGGATTTGTTACACTTTTTACCTGATTTCATTAAATTTTTACATCTATTATTTACAAAGCTAAATATACAATATAATACAATAATATTACAAACAATACAATACAATACAATAATATTACAAAGCTAGATAATAAATATATTTTCATGTAAAAATAGTCCTAAACGTAATTTAAAAATCCAATTTTATATACGTGGATATCAGAAACATGTGATTGACATCTAATCGAAAAATTCAGTGGCATTGATAACGGTCTAGATTTACATTTATTTATGGCCGTTGATAAGGCTCTACGCGCAATGCTATAATATAAACATGTCACTAATCCTTTTATTGCAGCCGCTATCTGTTTTTCGTGAATATGAAAGTTGGTAAGGGAATATTATGTTCGTTGATATAGCTACTTACGTATCGGTATTACGTAAGCCAATTTTATTTGACCTAGCACGTTTTAGACTGTAAGCTGTGGTAGCCCAGCGATAACACCGTGCGCCTCTTTCGAGGAGGTCTAGGGTTCAAAGCCGGGCAGGCACTAATAAGTTTTCTAGTAAAACTTATG
This sequence comes from Morpho helenor, assembly GCA_029227775.1. NCBI lineage: Eukaryota > Metazoa > Arthropoda > Insecta > Lepidoptera > Nymphalidae > Morpho > Morpho helenor. The sequence continues at coordinate 12,581,809 of JARGCU010000010.1, read as the reverse complement.
TGTTTAATGATAATTGCAATTTATCACACGCTTTTCGGTGAAGGAAAACATCGTGAGGAAACCTGCATATCTCTAGAAATTATGGGGATATGTGTAACCTACCAATCCGCATTGAAACAGCGTGGTAGGACTTAGCTCCAATCCTTCTCTCCAAAAAAAAAAACGGCCGTTACTTACTTAGGTACTTACGTTTTAGATAAGTATTGAAACTACTTAAAAGTAAGTTAATATATCTTTTTAGAGCGGAAGTAGAAGGCAAAAGTTCGTGTGGTGTAGAGACCCTATGTTCAACAGAGGACGTCCATCGGTTGACAAAGAAGAAAAGCGGAAGTAACTTTGATGCAATCTTTATTCTCTATCTATCTTTAGAAAAAACTGCGTATAGAACGTGCTTTTTTCTAAATTTGTAAATACTACAGAAGATTTAAATTTTTTTGTTTTCATTATAAATTTCTACGCCGTGTGGTATCCGGCTGAATAGAATAAGTACCATCCTCATTTTTTACCGAGGTGTTGTAAAAGGCGACTAAGGTAAGTTGGCCCGCCGTGTGGTTAAGTAGAATAGACCACCCTCTTTCTTACCGAGGTGTCGTGAAATACGACAAAGATAAGTTGATGTCAGGCATCGGCACAACATGTTTATAACATGTTGTGCCGATCTCCCATAGAGTGGGATAAGGACACGAAGATGATAACTTAGTGTTCTTATGTACATTTTTTGCCGATCCGCAATAAACTTATCCTAGAAATTTGGTATTTTATTTAGAAGTCAAATATTTATAGTAATATATGGTCGTGTTTTTAACAATTTAAAGTGAATTTACTCAGTTCTTATAAAAACAAACAACAAACTTATAAAATGACTAAAGCATTTTATCCTTCCTTTTCCTTACATAGCCATTAAAACATGTATAAAATTCTTGAAAAATACAACAATTTCTTTTTAATACAACAATTTCAAACAATTTATTTTCTTACAAAAGGTACTTATTCTAGTTTGTAATTTTCATGTTGTAAGTTTCACATTAGAGCAATATTATAATTAAATTTATATGATGCCCTATTTTCAATTTCTGCTAAGTAAGGCGTATCGGTCACATTTATAATTTATTCTCGTTGAATATTCATAACCGCTCAATACTCATTGAATTACCTAATATTGTAGAGAATAACTAGATGGTATTTTATGAAAATTGTACCCAATAATACTTTAGAAATCTCGTGGGTGACTATGATTTGTGAAACTAAATTAATAATAAATACTAAGGTAAGTGCACTAGTAATTGACTATTTACTAGTAGTTACTAGTAGTATGAAATTTTAAATAATAAGCGTTTTGTTTGTTGTAGCTAATAAAAAATATTAATTAATAATATTATATTTTTAATATTGTCGTAAAATACGACAGAGGTAAGTTGACGTCAGGCAGGAGGCCGGTCGTAAAAACGCAGCCAAATCTTGTGACAGCATGTTTATAACATGTTGTGCCGACCCCACTTAGAGTGGGATAAGGACAGGAGGATGATGATTAAATTTTAAATATTAAACAATAGGCTATAGTTTTGGGCAGTTGTTAATAAATGGCAACAGGTAATTACAAATTTATTTTTTATTAGCTAAACAAAACTCTTATTATTTAAAATTTCATACAAAACGGTCAACTACTAGTGCATGATCAATTACTAGTGCACTTACCTTACTATGTTTTTATTTACTTTTGCAATGCAATCACCCCGACAGTAATCCGATATTTCGCGTGGCTAGAATTAATGTTTTGGTCCCTGTATAAATTCTTGTTTCATATAAATAATCATTGGGTTAAGTAATTACGAGAGTTATTTTTAACTGTGACAAACCTGTCATGTAGAAGACTTTAAAAGTTATTAAATTTGGAAAATATAACTCAACAATAGAAACTTTTATTATTGATCTACGTTTGTGGCAGTTCGAACGTAGCCTTTAGAAATTTTTCATTAGCTTAGCATTTATAAGATTACTGATGAACATCTGTCATAAATATTGCAAAAAATAGTGGTAATTAATAATGATATTTAACCTTTAATTGTGTTTACCTACCAGATTATTGATTCAGGAAATCATTGCTTAAAAATGACGATGAAAAAATATTATATGCTCTACCGGAACCAAATCAATAAAAAAATGATTTAATGTATCGCAGTATTTTTTGGGTTATTCTTTTTTTACGGTTTCAGAGGATATTATTTACTGTTATTGTTCATCGGTTTACCTACCAGATTATTGATTAAGGAAATCATTGCTTAAAAATGACGATGAACAAAATATTATATTCGCTATCGGAACCAAATCAATAAAAAATGATTTAATGTATCGTAGTGTTTTTTTTTATTCTTTTTTACGGTTTCAGTGGTTATAATTTTATGCATTATTCATTGATGTTTATTCAATTTCTTGAAAAAACAGTGTAATTTTTTTTCTGTATATTGTTTTGCATTATCCTGAATATTAGTGAAGTTATGGTCTTACTACAACGGTAGGCAAAGATCCCGGCTATTAATCATTTTATTGCCTTAATGAAGGAAAATTATGCGTATTCAAAATGCCGTCACAATGGGCGCGTTCTTGGCACAAGCCTGGGATAAGGGCTTTGTGCTAATTCTGCAGAACCTCCTTTCATGGACCTCTTCATTTCACAAACAATGTCCCATTATTGGGAAAGGAGTAAATTTATTCTAGAATTTAATGATATATACTATCTAACATTGATTTATTTTAAAGGTCTCAATTAAACAACTAACATATATACCTAAATGTCTAACAATTGATGAACATCTCTTTAGAAACCGTGGATGTGATATTGCTAAATGATGAAATTGGATAATATAATAATATAATTTATTAATGTAATATAAGAAGGGAACACCGTGTGGTATCGGGCTGAATAGAATAGACCACCCTCATATCTTACCGAGGTGTCGTAAAAAGCGACTAAGGTAAGTTGGCCCGCTGTGTGGTATCCGGCTTAGTAAATAGACTATCCTCTTTCTTAACTAAGTTTCGTAAAATATGACTGAGCTAATTTGACATCAGGTAGGCGGCGGCCGGTTGTAAAAACGTAGCCAAATCATGCAAAAAAAATTTTAGGTTATTTTTAAGACTGAAAGCTTACCTAATGATTCCAATCGCACGAATCTTATAGTGTTGCAATCCTTTAAAGAAAAAATTGAAGACTAAAGCGGCCGACCTGGAATCCGAACTTCAAATCCTAAATGAGGTTGTAAAGACTATAGCGTAAGTAAGTAACAGCATGTTACTATCGCACAGCAGACCTCCTTTTTCCGTTTTTGGAAATAAGGGTTGGAGCTAAAACCCACCACGCGGCAAAAGCGATTGGTAGGCTATACATATCACAAGTTTTCTAGAGATATGTAGGTATCATCACCATGTTTTTCTTTACCGAAAAGCATGTGATAAATTGCAGTACTCAATTAAACACAGTCTTAACAGAAAAAACTCATTGGTTCACCCGGGGTTGAACCCGTGATCCTCTTGAAAGAGTCGCACAGTCTCACCGCTGAGCTATCACATTTTAACTTAGGTAAACATCTTAGTTATATAATTAGGTTACATGTTAAAAGATTATTCTGCAAATACAAGACGATCGCATGTATAGTGGCCATGACTATAATTTTGAGCCCAAGTTTTATAAATTATATTAACGACAAATTTGTTAGCCTTAATATACTTTGACAATTTCTACCAAATTTTGTCTTAAATAGGCAATACTTGAGAAAACGACGCGCTGTAATTAAGAAAATCACCTCTAAGCCTATGGAAATAAGGACTGGAAAACAACAAGAGCGATGTCGATAAAAATCACAAAAATGGATGTCGATAAAAATCACGTAAAAAAATTTTAAGAGCTAAATTCGAATTTCGAAATGTAACAACTCGAAAACTTCATATATACAAAATTATGCAACATACTTCTTGTTTTCAATAATAACATCATTGAAATGTTAGTAGATTGAAAAATATAACTTTTTCCCTAAATTAAAATCTACGTCATTAGATACGTTATACTCCATTACGTATAGTTAGGAACGAAAGTACTATTTTATTACTATTTACAGCCTTTTTTTGTAGCCAATAAGCAGAACAATATAAAAAGAATAGAAATTGATATGAAAAGTTAATTTTTAGGGTGATTTTTTTCTTTCTGTCAATAAAGAAATCCATTGGAATACTTTACACTCTAATTTCTATTTAAGTATACAATAAATTAAAATAGTGATTCTTGTATACAATAAAAAGAATTTAAAAGAAATTTGAATTTTAAGGCTTGCAAGTTTTTTTCTTCTTTCTCGAAAGGCAAAAAAAAAACCAATTGAAAACTGCAAAAGCTAAAGAAACGGCCTGTTACTATCCCACTGCTGGACATAGGCATCCTCTCTCCGTTTTTCAAAAGAAGGTTTTAAACTCAGACATACCACGATCCTTCAATGCGGATCTGTAGGTTACACATATCCCTAGAATACTCTAGAGATATGCAAATTTTCTCACGATGTTTTCCTTCACCGAAAAGCATGTGATAAATAGCAATTATCAATTAGACATATAAGTTTTAACAGAAAATACTCAATGGTGCTCGACCGGGCTTTGAACTCGTCAACCCTCGAAAGGATCGCACGGTTTCAACGCTGAGCTATCAAGGCTTTAAAAAACTGTAGCCCTTAATTTAAATATATAATGGCTGTTCGAGTTTGAGTGGATAAAGGATGAGGATCTTTAAAAAACTGTGGCCCTTAATCCTAATGTTTAATGGCGTTAAGAAGTTTGAGTACTGGATAATCTAAAATGTATCGATATGCTTATGCAATCACATCACTAAAAGGGCTCAAATTAATTTAGTCCAACGTGTCCGTCTAGGGGTATTTCGTGAACTTCGCAAATTGAGATCTTATCTTTTAATTCGGTTTCAACTAAACTTAGTGTTGTGGTAGGCATTATCATTTATTTCTATATACTATATCTATATCATTATATATTATGTATAGCATATGGATATTTATTTAAGTATATATTTTATTATATTCTATTTGTTACGTAGAATGTAATATTAATAAGTAAGTTTATCGATTTTATTGTTTAGTTCGTCTTCTGCACCGATCTCAACCTGTCTCTTATCTTTATTATTTTAACGTAGGGGTTGTCTGTAAGAGATCACTTTTAGTGATAAGATTGCCTTTGCACTCTTATATGTTCTTATTTCTTTTATTTATGTTTATTATTTACTCGGTGTGCAATAAATAATTTTGCAATAATTTTCATAGATGATTAGAATGCGATATAGCTACTCTTCGACCTTGTACAAGAGAGTAATGAATAAATGAAACTAGTTATAAGCATCATTTTGAAACGAGCAACCGCTGATTTTATTGCTGGTTTTTCTCGGTAGAAAGAGCTTTCAGAGCAGTAAAGTTGAATATTCAAAATATTCTGTTTACAAGTTTATTTGAATACAGGATATTTTGAATTTGAATTCAATAAAAAAAACAGAAGATTTAACTAGCATCGTGTGTTTTATACTAAAAGCTTATGTTATAAACGTGTGAATTGGAATGGAAAGAGTTCAATACAGACAAGCAGAAAGCTAGATACAGTGACGTAGTAATACAGATTGAACCCCCCCCCCCACGAAGCTCTTCTCTCCCCCCGTCTTATTTAGGCTACTCGTATCTTGGTATACAATGATCAAACTTCCGAATCAGTGGTAGCTTTTTAAAAACATTTGACGATTCAAATGTACCGTAAACAGTTCACTTGAATAAAGAATATTAGCTTTTTCACCTCCCCAATTTGCTTCAAGTGGATTAGAATAGTTTTATCACTAACACCGGAGCCTGCAGCTAACTCGGACGTGGTTTGCGATGGATCCGCTTCCACAATAGCCTTCAATTCTTCATTATCAACTTTGGTCTCCGGCCGTCCACGAGGCTTGTTCTGCAGGTCGAAATTTCCAGAACGAAAACGTTGGAACCAAAAACGCACTGTGTTTTCTTTTGCGACACCGTCACCATACGCATCATTAATCCTTCGAGCCGTTTCTGCAGCACTGGTGCCACGGTGGAACTCATACTCGTAAATAACGCGATATTTCATGTTTTCCATTTTGTAAACAGAGTGACACAAAGAAAAAAACAAAAGAAGAAAAAACAAATGAATTAGGGGGTTTGAAACACAAATGTATGAGTAAATAGCTGTATGAATTTGAATTTGGAATTCCTAACCGTAAAGGTAATATTTGAGATCAAAGTGGCCAGTACGACAAAACGCCAATTTCATATGTAAGGACCTAATATTTTGAATTTGTATATGAGATTTAACAAATCGAACCGACCTAATGAAACAGGTACTATAGCAGTCGCAGAAGGAAAGTTTTAATTACTGTCTCGAATCAACAAAGCCGAGTCTAATGGAATAGTCGGAGTCAATCTTACGGATCGTATAGCGCTAGTTCGCCCCGCAGTTACTTCCACTACATATAATTACGATTCGATTTATGGGCCGTGTACTACAGTAGATTGAAACTACAGGTTTGATATAGCGATATACCTATTTATTTATTTCATAGGCTTACACAATAAACATTAATTAATTTATAGAATTAAGCGTTACTTTGCGGAGATCTATAATTAAATTAGGTCTTAAATTAGGTTGCGGCTTGGAGTCACTCATGAAAAAGTGTAACGCCCACTCACGTCTGTTACGATGAGTCACCGAACGAAAGAGAGGCCCGCCGGACTGGCGAATGCCTTGCGTCTCTCTCCCACTCCAATCCATCACATTTAAAAAGACGTCACGTAAAATCTTTGCCCGTAAAACCGACTTTACAGGCAACCGTTTTTCTTTTTTTTTGTACACTTACACACACGGTCGTCCGTCCCCAAAGTAAGTAACTTAATCCTTGTGTTATGGGTGACAGACAGCTGGTGAATATATATATATATAATTTTTAAATACATACTTAAATACAAATATACACACATCGAAGAGCCAACAAATTCTTTTTATTTTTAAGGAAAATGTTGGCCCTCGGCGAGAATCGAACCCGCGACCCGCTGAGCTGAAGGTGGCTGAAGGGTATAAGGAATTATAAAAATATGTTGCTATAATCCGCGATAAAGTAAATTGAAAATATCACCCTATCCGAAGAATAAAGTCATATTAGGGCGACATATATTATGCTAAATGTAGAGTGGAGTATCCGATTTCATACCTGATACATGCAGGATTCGTAAAAACACATGCACAAACCTCCACCACCGCCATCGCATTGTCTCCTTATGATGTTTCGGTTGCGGGGCAAAACGGTTGTTGAGTGATAGTGAACGTGTGTAGTGCTTGTGTATTGTGAAAATAACAATATATCTAAGTATATAAGAATTGACCGAGAAAAAGATGTCATTTTAGAGCTAATTATTTGTAGCTATGTTATATATAGAAACAATAATTAAACTAATACAAAAATCATAAGAACATATATTTGACAAAATTAGTCGGGAATTTTTGTATTAATCTCGACAAATATATGTTATTCGCATATGATATGGCAATCGGTTCCTTTTGTTGTAAAATTGATTATTTTATATGCCATATTCTTGAAATTAAAAAAAATCGCCGCCAATCTGACCTAAATAATACGACCAATATGGACGGATGGGATCATCCTTTCGAAATCTCAACTACAAAGAGACTACCTAAGTTGGTTAATCTTTGTCTCGCTTCAAACGTAGATCGTTACACAAACAGATCGTGCCGTACTGGCATTCATAATGTCTTAACCAAGGTCTTAATGATTTGAAACTTAAAATTTTAACTTCAAAAAAAAATTATAGTTCAAAAAATTAAATGCGTGCCAAATTTTTACTATAAATTGTCTTACTTCGTAGGTTAACTGGCAAAGATCAAGTTAATTTACCAAAATTAACTATTTCTAGCTATTTCTTAACTATTTCTTTTTCTCTATATTACCCGTACTCTCTTTCTTCTTCAATTCTTGTCCTTTTCCCTCAGTTACTCAAAGGTTGACTGGAAGAGATCCCTTTTAGGGATAAGTCCGCCTTTATACATATGCTTTTTTACTTTTTCTTTCTCTTTTCTAAATATATGCATAAAAATTGATACGTTAGCCTCGTCCCATATCAGGGAAACAACGTCAGACCTGGAGCTGCGGCGGAAATGGCCGAATCCGGCAAACGGCGGAAGTATGCATCTCTCATCGAGAGTTATATATTTGGGCCGTTTGAAGTTGAGACCCTAGGGCCATGGAGTGAAAGTGCAAAAAAAATTTTATCTGTTTTAACACCTCGGTTGATTGCCTCTTCAAGTGATAAGAAGGCTGGCTCCTTTTTCGCACAAAGAATCAGCTTAGCGATTCAACGCGAAACGCTGCCAGCATTTTTGGTACCATTCCACGTGGGCATGATTTGTATAGCCCTAGCGTGTAAGTAATTTTAAGATAGATATAACTTGTACATTTTTGCTGTAAATAAAAAAATATATTTAAGACTATTTGGATATTTTTTGGTTAAATAATATGTTATGCTGTTGGAGATCGGTATAAATAAATAAAACTAGAAATAATGTTGAGTATGTAATAATGTTGTTGAGTGAAATAGTGTGGAGTTTCATTTCATTTCTAATTCAAATGTCAGTACACCGTTGTCGGATTTAGTACTATCTAATAAAACAGAATCAAACTCACACTAGTTCGCCCGGTAATTACTTCCACTACATATAATTACGTTCAAATTTATAGCCGTCTACTTGAAACTACAGTACTACATAGATATGTCTATAGATAAGATTATCTTTCACTTGATATAATATGCAAATGGACGAGTACTTCGACAATTCCGCACCTATGTGCGTGGTCCGTAACGATGCCGTATGGTATCCGACTGAGTAGAATAGACTACTCTCATTTCTTACTGAGGTGTTGTAAAGGGTGACTAAGTTATATGCACTTCTCGGCTGCGGCCGCTCGTACATCAAAGTTTGTGTTATTAAAAATATTATAGACAATATTGTTCATGCGCTAAGACAAACCGCAAGCGGTTTAATGGCGTTTAATATTGGATTTTATATGTTGTTTGAAAATTAAAAATAAATAAAATTAAAAAAAAAAAAAAAAGGTAAGTTGACTGGCCGTGTGTTATCTGGCTGAGTAGAATAGACCACCTTCATTTCTTAATGAGAATTCGTAAAAGGCGACTGAGGTAAGCTGACCCGCCATGTGGTATCTGTCTAAGTAGAATGGACCACCCTTATTTTTACCGAGGTCTCGTAAAGGCGACTAAGGTAAGCTGATCCGCCGTGTGGTATCCGGCTAAGTAGAATAGACTACCCTCATTTCTTATTTAGGTGTCGTAAAAGACGACTAAGGTAAATTAAAACCAGGCAGGTGGCCGGTCGTAAAATACGTAGACAAATCATGTGACAACATGTTCATATCGTGTTGTGACGACCCCACTTGGAGTGAGTAAGGGCAGGAGGACGATATAGGCACCTATTGAAAAATATTTAAGCAATATTAAATATTTTTGAAAAATTATCCAATAATAATGTTTATTACGTAGGTACTTGATAGACTTGTAGATTGATAGACATCTATACAATCTTTCAGAACATAATTAGAAAATTGTATTATACTATTTTGTGGTTGACATAACTTAATGATATCATTACAGAACAGAGGCTAAAATATATAATAATATTTATTATTTCAATTAGCTGTAATTTGAACTTCTTATTTCCGAAAAGTAATGTAACATTATTGCTTGTATCGCTTTAAAATTAAGCTTCATCATCCTCCTGCCCTTATCCCACTCTAAGTGGGGTCGGCACAACATGATACAGATATGTTGTCATATGATTTGGCTACATATTTTACGACCGGCCGCATGCCTGACGTCACTTAACTTAGTCGTATTTTACGACTCCTCGGCAAGAAAGAGGGTGGTACTGTTCTATTCAGCCGGATACCACACGGCGTCGCTTTAAAATTAAGCTTGTTATTCCATATTTCACACTAAATTACAATTCCAAACATTGACAGCGCGTAGTCCGGGCGATATCGCATTAACTTAATCCGGACACACCGCACAAAATCAATCTTGGCCCGAACGAAATTAGCGTGTAATATTTCCTGTTAGAATTATAAAAGTGTCCACATTTTCCGCAAAATATTGTCGCGGAATTGGTATTGAATGCCGCCCCTGATGCGCGGGCGTCGACACGAGCCAGCCGCGTGTCCGCCACGCGACTATCGCCCTCGCGATGTACAAAACTCCCGCCTAGTATTTATTTTACCATCCTCTCGCTGTAAGCCTGTGTCATCCGACCGACGCAAATTCAGTTTAGATTTCATCTCACCCTCGTTACGTCATCGCTAAGCAAACAGATTCCCAGATTGCATTATTATTTAATTGTTTCGAGTGCTTTCTTTTGTGAATTTAAAATTACGTCTCGTTGAGCTTTGTTTAGCGTGCGCTCGCTCGCACGATTGCTGTAAGTAAATTTTCATGGGATAACTTCGATCAAAAATTAAAACGGTTAGTTAAAATTTGAAATAATCGATTCATAAATTAGAATGGTTCAACATAATCGATTAAATGCCGTGGTGGTATTCGGCTGAATAGAATAGACCACCCTCATTTCTTACCGAGATGTCGTAAAAGGCGACTAAGGTAAGTTGATCTACCGTGTGGTATCCGCTGAAGCGGAATAGACCTCCGTCTTTCTTACCGAGGTATCGTAAAATACGACTAAGGTAAGTTGATGTCAGGCAGGCGGTCAGTCGTAAAATACGTAGCCAACTCATGTGACAGCATGTTTATAACATGTTGCCCCGACCGAATCGATTCAAAAATTTGAACAGTTAACACACCTGCTTTATTTATTTTTTTAATTTTTTGTATATTATTTCAAAAATTACCACCATCCAGGTACTTAAAGATTAATTGACCTACTGCATTACTTTAATTTCGCTCCAAAAACAGATTTCATATTCCACATCTATATCAAAAGCACTAAAATCATCACACTAAGCGAGTAAAATCCAAACTCCCAACCTGGAGTAATACGGGCCATACATCAGCCGCTTCCATTCTAATGGTAATGCGGGATATACACGCTCCGATATTGTACGGGTCCCTTCTGCCATAACAAATGTTTATTTTATACACAACGCCACTAACAATAGTGTGCAAATACCTAAACAGCATAAATGGTCGCGATGCGATTTAGATGATAATGCCCGACAGAAATAATAATGGGCGGTCGTAATATAGCGCGGTTTGGCGAGCCCGCGGCCACCAATTAATGGATTCATTTTTGTGCTATTTACAATTGTATTGTTTTGTTGGTTCCTTAAATGAAATTGGATTGTTATTGTGTGATAAAATTATAATTTAATAAATGAATTGAAGCCGTTGTGGCTTAAGGATTCCACGATTCCAATTCAAATTCAAAATATTCTTTATCCAAGTAAACTTGTAAGTGATTTTGAATCGTCATCTTTACTGCTGGTTCGAAACGCTGTTCATACCGAAAAGAGCCAGCAAGAAACTCGGTGGTTGCTCTTTTTAAAATAAAATTTTTATTACTAGTCACATTTAGTTATTACTCTCTTGTGCGGGATCGAAGAGTAACTATATCCACACATTCTTATCATCTAATCCTCAACCGCTTTCTGTATCAGCCTCTTTTTGACTATGTTTTTAAAGAGCTGTAATGGCAAAGCTAGAAAGCGGAATTTTGTTATAGCATCATATAACCATACCCACAAACGATTTACGTACAAACAGGAGCTGCAAGCTTATATCGGTTCCTACTTTGTCTATTATATGTTATATATCACCTATCGTTTTATAACTCTTTACATATTTATGAACAAAAATTAAATTGCTTACTACTGTGAAGCCTTAAACTTCTCTCGCAGAGAATCATGCGGACTTATATTGTAGATGCCACGTTTAGCTCTTTTTTGTAATATAAAAATCCCGACTCCCAAGCAGACACATGTGTAACGAAAGGAAAAGGAGGGAAGACATAGAAACATAAAGGTAGTTGCGGAGAGGTGTGGAGAGTAGCGAGGAGCGGACGTGGGAGCGGAGGGAGAAATGAGAACAGGTGTTAGAGTAGTGATGCCTTTCGACGGAGTTGTGATTTGTGCGCGAAATTCACATGTTAAAAGAGAGTGAAAGATTTGACTTTTGTGAAAATCATTACTTATTTATTGAATTTTACAGGAAAAAGGTCATTGTAATAAATGTTTTGCTTAAATTTTAAAATATTTAATAAGATTTAATATTTTTAATTTAGATCTTCAATTCTGAAATTGTTAGCTAAATCGTCTATTACCGCGTCACCAAGCAGTACTGGCGATTGTTATACTATCTGTGACGCTAATAAGAAAAAACACTGAAGCTATATTGAAAAAAATACTTACAACTTTACTGTGCTAATATACGTATAGGATTAACAAAACTCTTGTTATTTCCAGATTTATAAAAGTAGTAGGTACATAACAAAAAGTATTTTATAACAAACGCATCAATACTTTAACAATAGTTAATTAATCAAAACGCGATATAAATATTCCTATGCAGTACTAAGACGCTAATAATATGTGGATATAGCTCGCTTAGACCCTGTACAAGACAGTAATGACTAAATGTAACTAGTAATAAGAATTATATTTTTAAAAGAGTAACCGCCGAGTTTCTTGCTGGCTCTTAGGTAGGAACAGCTTTTCGAACCAGCAGAGTTGACGATTCAAAAGCACTTGTTTACAAATTAATTTGAATAAATAATATTTTGAATTTGAGTGACAATTTCATTACAAATTAGCGGATTATTAGCTAGATGTTTTAATATCTTATAATTAGCACAATTACACTACGATAGCTAAGACTAACCGCAATTTAGACGAATCCTAACAACACAAAAGTGTACAACGCATATAAATTACACATTATATGTAATATATAATACATTTCGGCACATACCCGCGTGTACGCGCCCACCTACATGTTTAATTTGATATTTAAAGGTAGCCCCTTACCTGACAGCCCTAACGCTCATGCATATTCATGTGGCGTGATTAATCATCCCCTAAACAAGGGTTGCTGCTTGCTACCATAGTTTTATGGTGCCTCATGCATTACCTTCCTGGAAGATGAGAGCAATGTGGGTAGAATTGACGCTTGAAAGACTTTTGGAGGATGATTAGATATGGGCGCGTGTAGTTTTCTTAATTATTATGTATCTTCCACAACAGCTGTAATAGATCAACGGTTAGACCGTACGACTCCTTCGAGGAGTTCATGGGTTCAAACCCCAGGCAGAAACTTATAAGTTTTCTGTTAAAACTTATGTGTCTAATTGATATTTGCAATTTATCACATGCTTTTCGATGAAGGAATTCGCAAGGAAACTTGCATAGCTCTGAAGAATTCTTGGGATATCTGTAACCTACCAATCCGCATTGGAGCAGCGTGGTACGTAATTTTCTCCATCCACATGACCAAATTACGCATATCCAAGGTTATACAGAGATCTCGTGATTTTTTCCTACACCGTACTGCGTAGGTTACATTGTAAATATCGACTACAATGTAAGTTTTATAGAAAGCATAGCTTCCTTTTTTTTAAATAAAATTAATGTAATTACAATGTAATAGTAAAAGTACTGGCTGCTGGAAACGTCAACCTTTTCTATACACCATAAAAAGCATTTTTTTTTTAAAGGGTTTTTAGGTAATTCTGTACCAACCCTAGCAAACCACCTACAAGATACCCGCTACGGTACGAATTTCATGAAATATAACGATGTATTAGTAATGCATGTTAGTACTATTTGTTATGGGGAATTGAGAGTAGCAGCCAAACTGTGCGTAAATATTTGAACATTATAAATTACGGTGTTCTAATTTGTGTACTCTATTTATATTAACATGGATTACCTTTCTTTCAATAAATTATATAATAATGTACTTAATAGTGTCGATATACTGCTGTACCCTTTCGACATTTTTTATTTACTTCTTACTTTTTGGGAAGCAAAATGTGTTGTTTGCTCTTATTTCCCCATAATTGCCTGCTATTGTCCTTCAGAAATTAATAAGTAAAATGAAAAAATACTCTGCAACCGCAGACTGAAGCTGAATTTGCGCATTCGGATCTTGCACTGCTATATCTGGACCATTGTTTTATACGGATACGTGGCCTGGACTATTAAAGAAGATCTCAAGAAATGAATAGAAGTATTCGAGATGTGGGCATACAGTGGCATGTTGTCTATAAGCTGGAAGTTCTGCGACGCGTCCATCAAAACCGGGAAATTTGCAGACCGTTAAGATGAGAAAAGTCGCATATCTAGGGCATGTGCTCAGGCACGATAGATATGGACCTCTGCAACTCACCTTAATGGGAAAGGTTTCCGGTGAAAGAGCTGTGAGACTCAGAAAGAAATTCTGGCTTCACAACGTAAGGGAATGGACAGAAATCACGAGCGCCGCTGAACTGTACCGACTAACAGGGGATAGGGATAAAGTTACGAAACTGACTGCCAATCTTCGCTAGTCGGAGGGCACTCGAAGAATAAATCCTTCAGTTTACAGTTTAAACGGCTTCTTTGCCCTTATTTTCCCATTTTAATTAGCCTTCTACTGAGCAAAGAGTCTTGGAGAGACAGATAACTTCTAGTTCTTTATATCTTCCCAGAGACTGTCGCACATAATTTAAAGACTTACTGACTCGTTAGTGAAGTGTCCATTCCCTCACTTCTAGAAGTCAAATGTGCGATTAATTCCTGCTGAGTGCCAACATTTTCTAAAAACAATTTGTTGGTTTTTGGAGACTGAGTGTATTTATGTATTTAAGAAAAAAGGAGCAGCCTGTTACTATCCCACTACTGGGCCTTCTCTCTCTGTTAATTGTAATTAGGGCTGGATCTAAGATCGACTACGCTGCTACAATGCGGATTGGTAGATTATACATATCACTAGAATTCTCTATATGTAGAAGTCTCCATATTGACATATGCAGGTTAGCTAACGATGTTTTCCTTCACCAAAAGCGTGTGGTAAATTGCAATTGACAATCTGATTTTTAAGTTTTTAATAGAAAAACTCATTGGTGCTTGCCCGGGGTGTGAACCCGTGATCTCATCAAAAGAGTCGCACGGTGTCACCACTGGGCTATCACAGCTAATACATTTAAATATTTATTTAAAAATAATATATGTCTAGATATATTTACCAGTTATTTGTCACGCTTAACACATATCAAGTCATTTACTTGGGAATGGACGAGCGTGTGAGTAATTATCCCATATATTTATTTATTTAAAAAGATATCTGAACCTTAACTGCAGTCAGCTACGCATCCAGCTGCAACGATTATCTTGTAACCATCAAATTGTAATAATTTTTAAAAGATTAGCCGCCGAGTTTCTTGCCGATTCTTCTCGGTAGGAGCAAACTTCCGAATCAGTGGTAGCTTCTTCAAAACATTTGACGATTCAAAAGTACTGTAAACAGTCCACTTGAATAAAGAATATTTTGAATTTGAATTTGAATTTGATAAAGATTCTCTATTCTAACCGTTACCCCATAATAAATGTGGGATAATAAAAGTATATATTTTTAATAATTAGAATTGTTTTATTCGACAATAAAAAACGAATAATTTTTCATAGTCAAACCCGTAATACAAATGTAAAAGAGATTTACGTTCATAGGTAGATTAAGGGCGCGCGTGCCCACAATTTTTTTTATTCATAAAAAATAGTTTACAACTTACATTCTGTGTCACATTTTTTAATATTAGCATACAGAACGCGTATTAAAACCGTGCCAGGTTTACATCTGTCGGTGGGCGGGGTAGCGCAAGATGCATTTGGGATTTATGCTAATGCAACGATTAACTTATACGATTATTGCATCAGCGTTTGTATAATTTTTGCAACCCTATTTATACTAAGATCGGTTGATATACAGTTGATAGATATCTAATACGTAACACATTCTTCGGGGAAAGCTTTTCGAAATCAAGCTGTAGTTTCCAAGAATGGAAAGAGAATTAGACACTCTATCGACAGATTTATGATCAAAGTGGTCCATTTGTCAAGAAAAATATTAGTACGGACAAAAATAATTTAAGACTATTCTATACTACTAGACAAGACTATAGATATATATATCCTCCTGCCCTTATCCCACTCTAAGTGGGGTCGGCACAACATGTTATAAACATGCTATAACATGATTTGGCTCTGTATTTACGACCGGCCGCCTGCCTGACGTCAACTTACCTTAGTCGTATTTTAGGACACCTCGGTAAGAAGGAGGGTGGTCCATTCTACTAAACCGGATTTCACACGGTGGGTCAACTTACCTTAGTCGCCTTTTACGACACCTCGGTAAGAAATGAGGGTGGTACTATTCTACTTAGCCGGATACCACACGGCGGGTCGACTTACCTTAGTCGCCTTTTACGACACCTCGGTAAGAAATGTGGGTGGTCTATTCTACTCAGCCGGATACCACACGGTGGGTCGACTTACCTTAGTCGCCTTTTACGACACCTCGGTAAGAAATGATGGTGGTACTATTCTACTTAGCCGGATACCACACGGCTAACTAGACTAGATTATAGATTTAAGATGATAACACAAATTATGTAAATTGAATCCTAGTTTACATAATTTGTGTTATTGACACCAGTTTTTGCTTTTTGTTTTTTATATTTTTCTTTTGCTTTTACTACCTTGATATGGTTGTTTGTTATTATTGTTAATGGCCATATAGTATAGTAGTATAGTAAATAGCATATTATAATAGAAGTAGCATAGTAGCCATCTTTAATTATTTATTTATTATCTATTATATTTAAATGAGTTAATCTTGTATGTATATATATATATTGTCGGAATCTCGGAAACGGCTCTAACGATTTTCCTGAAATTCAGCATATAGGGGTTTTGGGGGAGAAAAATCGATCTAGCTAGGTTTTATATAAAAAAAATTGTTTTTTCCCTGTTTTTGGGCATTAAAAACACTAACATTTATATACAATTGATCACAATTTTTGCCTTTAACTATCAAGTCAGCGTAGCTTATTCGGGGAACGGGCAGCTTCGAGAAATGTAAATACCTATGATCGATCCCGAACTAAATTATTATTATTATTTATTTTTTTTAATTATCGAGCAAGGCTCTGTCACCCAGATATTATTATTTAATTATTAATTGAATGTAGAATTTAGTTTCTATTTTTTTAATATATCATTTATATTTTGAAGAGTATTTAATGTATATATTGTTGATGGCCTAATAAAATAAATAAATAAATATTACAAAGTAGTTGGCAAGGATTTTGATTTATCAAAACATCGTATCTTGTTGAAGACAAGTGAAATAACAAATTAGCGGGGTCACCATATAGACACGCGTCGCCATTCCCGCGGGAACCCGGCGCTGACGGATTGCCGCGCGATCGCTTCTGACGCGCCGCTCGCCTTTGACTGACATACGTCAGTAGTATACCGAACTATGATAACGAAAATAGCAAATTTGGAAAGCATTATGTAGTGATAGAAACTCTCGTAAACATTTTTTGTCAATTTGTCATGGAGTCTATCACCTGATGATGCTTCTGTTGCGGGGCGAAACGATTGTTGAGATTGTAGTCGTTGGGTTGTGGGTATTGGATGAGTTCTTACGAATTCTGCATGTAACAGGTATAGGAACTTACTACTGACGTATGTCAGTAGTTCGTATACAGAACTATGATAACGTAAGTAGCAAATTTGGAAAGCATTATGTAGTGATAGAAACTCGCGCATTTTTTGTCGGAACGAATAGCATGACAGAACCGTCGTGTGGTATCCGGCTGAGTAGAATAGACCACACTCATTTCAAATCCATAATCCATACACCCATAATCTGCAAATAAAGATGATTTGTATCTTTATTTGCAGATTATGGGTAGGTATGGTATACATACAAAGGTCTTAAAAATAAATTAAACACAGCTATAAATTGCCATAACTGGCGTGCAAGTGTCTTCAAATATGCAAATTTTGCGCCTACTGCTTGCCTTCGAAAGCTACAGTTGGTGAGCATAGGTAGGATAGGCAGACAACCGGAAAATTTCTGCACCCCCAATAATCAAGGATACTGACCTTTAACTTGAGGCTTCTTAAGTTATGGCGTCCACGCCGCTCCGGCCGGAGTATAACCACAAAAAACTTAATCCACCTATATTCGTGGAATCACAAATTAAATTGTTCGGTAATATAGTTTATACACACAAGCACCGAATTATCCGTTATATTTCGTATATATATGATGATAATGTTACGATCATCCACCGAACACTGATATTTATTGCAATTCACTCAGAGGCCCGTGCACCGTGTTTCGCGGCCAAACGATCTTCTTTTTGTGTGCGACATAATTATTCACCTACGCACACCTCAACTACAGAAACCCCGATTACCCTCGGTGGAAAAAATTGCCCGTACAACCTAGTTGTCGTAAAAGGTAAATCGGCCCGCTGGGTGGTATCCAATTAAGTAGAATAGAACACTCTCCTTCTTACCGAGGTGTCGTATAATACGACTAAGGTAAGTTGACAGGCCGGCGACCGGTCGTAAAATACGTTGCCAAATCATGTGACAGCATGTTTATAACATGTTGTGCCGACTTAGTGGGATAAGGGCTGGAGGATGATTTGTATTATTGTGAATAATTAATTTATAGAATTAGGCGCTACTTTGCGGAGATCCATAATACAAAAAAAATAATAATTTTTTTTTGCTATAATCCGCGATAAAGTTAAAAAGAAAATATATATAATGCTAAATGTAGAGTGGACTATCCGTTTTCATACCCGATACATGCAGGATTCATAAAAACACAAAAATTGTATTGCGATTTTGTCGTGGACTCTATCTCCTGATGATGCTTCAGTTGCGGGGCGATACGATTGTTGAGTTTGTGATGGTGAACGTGTGTAGTGCTTGTGTATTGTTGTGGCGGTGGTGGAGGTTAGTGCATGTGTTCTACGAATCCTGCATGTAACAGGTATCAGAACGAATATTACACTCTACATTTCGCATTTAACATTTACACCTAATCCTAGTCCAAAACACGTGTTTTTGTGGCCGTTATTGCAGGCCATGAGCGATATGAATAGCTACTCAAATAAGGCGACAACATTATTATTGTAGAATTTATGTCGTGTGGTATCCGGCTGAGTAGAATAGACCACCGTCATTTCTTACCAAAGTGTCGTAAAAGGCGACTAAGGTAAGTTGACCCACCGTGTGGTATCCGGTTGAGTAGAATAGACCAGCCTCTTTGTTACCGAGGTGTCGTAAAATACGACTAAGGTAAGTTGACGTCTAGCTGGCGGCGAGTCGTAAAATGCGTTGCCAGATCATGTGACAACATTTTTATATCACAAACTCAACAATCGTTTCGCCCCGCAACCGAGGAGATAGACTACACGACGAAATCTTTCGCGATTTTTGTGTTTTTACGAATCCTGCATGTATCAGGTATAGAAACAGATTCCACTCTACATTTTGCATTTCAAAATATAATTTTAAAAAAAGTTGTTTTAGTTATATCTATCTTAAATTACTTACACGCTAGGACTATATAAATCATGCCCACGTGGAATGGTCCCAAGAATGGCAGCGTTTCTTTAGCGTTTATTATAGAATTTATAAGGATAATGTAACAGAAAACCGGGATGAGAGAGGGTTATCAATCCATTACAGATACATCAAATCGAAACGCGGCGACGTCAAACAAAATAGTGATTTCACATATCAACGGTCCGATAAATGAATTGTGACGCTGCACACAATTCACGTTCGCAGTTGAGTTAAATCGTGAGGTTCGGAGGAAAAACAAAAAAAGATAAATGGGCAATATTTTCATTGCACCGGTGAATGGTCGCGTGTTGATTCAACGTAGTGGAAAATATAGATGTATCATTCCGATCGGGGATTGGTAAATCCGTTCGGATGAACGTACTGAAGGGTTCGTTAAAATGTGCTTGCTTTTTGTATTAATTAAATATATTGGGTGCGTGTATGTTTTTTTTGCGTGTGATGGCTGAGTAGAATAGACGACCCACATTTCTTATCGAGGTGCCGAAAAAGGCAAACTAAGGTAAATTGGCCCGCTGTGTGGTATCCGGTTGAGTAGAATAGACCACCTGCATTTCTTACTGAGGTGTCGTAAAAGGCGACTAAGGTAAGCTGACCCACCGTGTGGTGTCCGGTTGAGTAAATTAGACCACCCTCTTTCTTACTGAGATGTTGTAAAAGGCGAATAAGGTAAATTGAATCATCCGTATGGTACCCGGTTGAGTAGAACAGACCACCCTCTTTCTTACCGAGGTGTCGTAAAAGGCAACTAAGGTAAGTCGACCCGCCGTGTGGTGCCCGGTTGAGTAGTATAGACCACCCACATTTCTTATCGAGATATTGTAAAAGGGGACTAAGGTAAATTGACCCGCTGGGTGGTATCCAGTTGAGTAGAATAGACCACCCGCATTTCTTACTGAGGTGTCGTAAAAAGCGAACTAAGGAAGTTGACATCAGGCAGGCGGCCGGTTGTAAAATATGCCTAAATCATGTGACATTTTTATGACATTGTACTTAACGACGTCATTGTACATTGTACGACCCCACTTAACTACTATATAACACGCCTAAATTGACCTAATTCAAAAAAGTTGTTTTGTGGCAAATTGCAATCAAGTGTAAAAAAAGCATATTAGTACATATTTTAAGAACATATACAGAAATTAACTGAAATAGATGCCATCATCAAGCCAAAACAAAAGTTTATTTTTTGCGAAACAAGTTAATATTAACTCTTAAAGAATCACGTAATAAATATACATAGAACGCCCTCTTTTATTGAATAGTAAAACTAGAATAAGAAAGTTGTACCACCGTATACTACTTGTCCCTAGATGGCGCTTTTGTTATAAAATACAACTAAACGTTACGTATCAATGACAATAACCGACACAGACCAATAGCAGCTTGGAATGAAGACATGACTTTACACTCTCACTATCACAAAGCCAAATAATTTTCAGAGCATCTTGTTGATTCAATGATATAATATGGCAATTTTTAATATATTCATCCGAAACGTAATTTTTAATTTTATAAGCCACTTATCCGTTAGTAACTGCTCGTTATATACTATATCGTATATCGTATATCCTGACTATACATAGCCAATTGCAGTATGAATCTTGTTTATGATATATCACATATCACAAGTATATAGATGGCGCCGTAGACCTTCAGAAGTCTTCAGTAATAATTATATCTATAATAAATGGGTATATAATATAATAACACCACTGAAAATATTTAAGGGTATACCCATAACTAATTAGTATAAACAAGACTGCTTCTTTATACTTTGTGATGTAAATTACCACCATGCACATAGTATAAAAATAATATACTCATTATTTCTATATAGAATTTTCTTTTCTTTTCACACGAAAACTTTTGGAGTCGAATAATGAATTGCCGAGCTGAAATAGGCTACTTTTATAGTAGTACTGAGGTCCATACCCATTTACACAAATAGTATCTAGTTCTTAATAAATTTTATTAAATCCAATTAAAACAAAACATATCGTAAGAAAAAATATATTTGTTTTTCTTCATTGGTAATTTCCATTGTCCCGTAAAAAAGAAAGTAGAAATATTAAAAAAATACAAGCAGTTCATATGAAAAATACATCACAGATAATAAAATAAATGCTATCAGATCCAACAAAATGATAATAATTAAAATGTAGAGAACTAAATAATTAATATAACAAATGTTAAACTTAATTCTAATATTTTATAACTGAGATATGTGTGTTTAAATACACCCAGTAACATCATTAAAATATAAAAGTAATTTATTTATTTATTTTGCTATAATCTGTGATTTGAGGTTAAAATTACACAGATTGTCTCTGATCGCAGATTATAGATAAATAAATAACTATATAAACATAAATTATCTTAAAAATGCGTTGCGTTGCAGACATCAATTATATTTATGTAATATATATAATAGTCGGAATAAATAAATGCCAATTTAAATCAGGTAAATCGAAACAACATTTACAGTCTATGACAGACATAATGTCTTAGATTGAGCAAGTTAATTTAATTGCTTGTATAAACTAAAATTCATAGCTACTATCGACATATCGCAAGGCACAAAAGAAAGTATAGTAAACAAAATTATAAAAAAGTTCATTAGTATTATTTTTAAAAGAAATTTACAAATTTAACTTTTAAAATAAAATCTGTTCTGGAAATATAACAAAAAAATTCTGTTATTTCTAGAACAAGTAAAATAATAGTTCTTTAATACACAGAAACAGTAAAAATCACAGATTAGTAAATTTTCAAAAGTAACCGAATTTTGGAAGTAGCAACAGATGTCGTTAGCAGTACTTTAAATCATTCTTATTTCATATTATTGATGTATAATAATTTATTAACATTTTATTAAGGCATTGTTTTAAGGTACTTACTAACAACTGCTCTCTTGTAGTCACAAATATAGATTATAATAATAATAAATATTTATTG
Organism: Morpho helenor; assembly: GCA_029227775.1. NCBI lineage: Eukaryota > Metazoa > Arthropoda > Insecta > Lepidoptera > Nymphalidae > Morpho > Morpho helenor. The sequence continues at coordinate 12,559,119 of JARGCU010000010.1, read as the reverse complement.
ACTCCAAAATTATTATTCATATTATTATTTTTTATTATTTGATTACGGTGTAACCATTTATAAACCTATTTTTCCCCTTTTTTTTACTTTACTCATACTCAGCTCTCCCTGTTAGACAAATTAATAGAATTTTAATACAATGAATATCAGTAAAATTCAGAACACAGTAGTCTATTAAATGTAGGACGAATATTAATTTTTTGAGAATATAAATCTGTTATAATATTTGATACAACTTCCAATAGTTCATATGCAGATATTAAATTTCCAAATTTTAAAGTATATACTTTATAAATAATTTATCTAGCTAGAGTTTGAAAAGGCACATTCCCTTATTCTAAACACCATTTTACTACTCCCGTAAGAAATAAGAATGGTAAATATATACTTATTTCCTATCAAACTCTCCCAAAACATCGAAATCGTAACTTTAAACTAATATTTACTAGTGCGGGGTAGGACTCGAATATTCGAGTGGGTTATGTTATGTGAAATACTCAATGAAGTTCTTAGTACGCTAGAAGGCCCGAAGTCTAAAGTCAAGGTGAACCCTATTCGGGTTCAATATAATATCGACTAGCTTTTACGAAGGATTGAGTCTTAATAGAAAGAAGTCCTCAAAACCAATTCATTACAATAGTTTGAGACTTGATAATGAGCAGCTCATTAATCGATAATGACTGAAAATATCGGTAAAACATTATTTATCGACTCAAGCCGACGAAAGATTGAGTCCTGAAAGAAAGTCTAGTCTTTAAAACAAAGTTAAAGCAGGAAATTGAGACTCAAGGCTTATCAATCAAAAACGACACGAAAAACCGGTAAAATGCTCTTAAAAGACTCTTGAAGAAGGTTTTGTAAGTGAAATAATTTAAATATACTTAGAGACGAATTGGATTTAAACGCAAGAATACAATAGCGCACAGAGACTCCTTCCTTCCTTCAGATTTTGAGTCTCAAAATCGCATGCAATATTCAGACTGTTAAAACTCCAGTTTTCTAGTATTCGAGTCCTGCCCTTATGAGTCGAGTATTGTGATTTATTACCCTACTAACACACAATTCATATAAAAAAGTATTTTAATATAATATAAACTCTTACTTTCAAAATGCACGTCTTATTGACGCATTAATGCTAAAATATGTTTTGTGATAAATAATATTTTTATAAAAATAAAATATATATTATATTGAACTTGTTTTAAGTTTATGCTATGCCGTATCGAATTTTGTATTATCATTTAAGATTTTATGTAATAAATTTAAAAAAAATTTAAAATATATCTTAGATTCGTTTCTAAACGTAGTCCGCTTACAAGACTGTATATGAAAACAGTAAAAATCAATTAATTCCAATTAACGAATTAATTCCAATTCCAAAAACCAATTAATGTAATTCATTTAGTGGCTTATCAACGAATATCAATAGCTTATTATATCAATGACTTATTAACGACGAATTTTGTAAATTGACAATTTTATTATTGGATCTATTGAAAATTTTGTCAATTTTAGTCTTTAGTATTAAAAAGTTATGAATCCCTAAGTTCATTTACAAAGGACTTAAAAAGTCGAGTCCTTTGAAACACTAATTATGAGAATTATATCTACTTACTAGCTAACTAAATTTGTATTTAACCATCTTTACCATAAGGGCAAACTTCCCAATGTCCCCGACATGTCCCACCCCGCAAAACCAATACATACTTAAATAAACCATTTTTTCTAGTTATTCAATGAATTAGGTACAATTTGGCCCATAATTCTTGATTTTCTAGGGACTCGGCATATCAGACGGTCCTATATCTAACTCTAAAATTAGATATTAGTCTAGAATATTCTCATGTTGTTCGCACAGCCGTGGTTCATTCTGTATTGGACGTAGATCATCGCCGAGTTGTGCCAGTAGTATAGAGCCCCTAATACTAGTACATGCCACCATTGATGGGAGTGACCGATATAATCCACCTTGCCTGGAAACCAGCGCTCTGGTACCTAGAACGAAGACAATACAAAATTAAAATAAATAAATAAATTCGAAATATATTCGAAAACTAGCAAAAAATTAGTCATCATTCTCCTACCCTTATCCCACTCTAAGTGGGGTCGGCACAATATGTCTTCTTCTTCCATTCTCCTCTATCATTCGTCAACTCTGGTGCCACTCCTTTAACATGCATATCATTTTTCACACAATCCATCCATCTTTTTTTCGGCCTTCCCCTAGCCATACATCCATACATACAAATTAGTATTAATTAAATTAGTAACAAATAAATTATTTTGCTATGAATCAGCGATTAAATTAATAGGAAATATATCATCCTCCTGCCCTTATCTCACTCTAAGTGGGATCGTCACAACATGTTATAAACATATTCGTACTGATTCATCACATGATTTGGCTGCGTTTTTACGACCGGCCGCCTGCCTAAATTTAACTTACCTTACTCGTATTTTACGACACCTCGGTAAGAAAGAGGATCATCTATTCTATTTAGCCGGATACCACACGGCGGTCGACTAACCTTAGTCGTCTTTTACTACACCTCAGTAACAAATGAGGGTGGTCGTCGAACAATTGGTGTACTGAGATTTATTATTTCCTGTAAGAATTCGCGTTTACATTATACAAACGGTTGTGATACTAAAGTACAGTTCACTGCAGGTGAATTATTCGCCCTATTGTACTTCGAATTTAACAGCGATCCGACGCGTTTTATTTTTCACATGGCCAACTATATGTCGCTCTTTCTAGAGTAACCTCTAAACAAAGGTTTAGGTATTTAGAAATCGATTTTTTCCACTCCAAGTCACAACCCTATATTAAACTTTATATTCCACTTATGAACGGATGTGAATGCAATCTTAATAGTTTTACAATTTTTAATTGATATCCGGTCTTTAAATATACAATTTATTTTATATAAGGACGTGCGATCTTTTCTGGCTATGTACAGATATAATATGATAATATTTTCCCCAGTACACTATACAACTATATTACATTATTAATCATCATCTTCCTGCCCTTATCCCACTCTAAGTGGGGTCGGCACAACATGTTACAAACATGCTGTCACATGATTTGGTTGCGTTTTTACGACCGGCCGCCTGCCTGACGTCAACTTACTTCTGTCGTATTTTACCTCACACAAAGAGTAAGAAAGAGGGTGGTCTATTTTACTAAACCGGATACCACACGGCGGTCGACTAACCTTAGTCGTCTTTTACTACACCTCAGTAACAAATGAGGGTGGTCTATTCTTCTCAGCTTCATACTACAAGGGGTGACAACGTGTCACTATTTCGAGAGGTCACGGATTCAAATCCCGCTTAGGCACCAATAAATTTTTCTGTAAAAACTTGTGTATCTAATTGATAATTGCAATTTATCGGTGTATATCTTTTAGGTGAAGGAAACCATCGTGAGGTAACTTCGTGAGGAATCTCTAGACAATTCTAGTGTGTAACCAATCCGCATTGGAGCAGCGTGGTAGATTTTAGCTCCAATCCTTCTCTCCAAAAACGGAGAGAGTACGCCTATACCCAGCAGTGGGAATATAAAAGGCTTTACTTTATATAACTAACTTTACTTTTTTATATATAATGCTAAATGTAGAGTGGACTAACCGTTTTCATACCCGATACATGCACCCGATATACGTTATAGGCTATATAACATAATAAGCCTATAGCTTTCCTCGATAAATGGACTATCTAACACTGAAAGAATTTTTCAAATCGGTCCAGTAGTTCCTGAGATTGGCGCGTTCAAACAAACAACTCCTCAGCTTTATATATTAGTATAGATTTAAGGTACATAGCCATTCGCTAAATTTACGACTTTCTTATAAAGTAAATGTGCGCGACCAAACTAGGAAATATGACCTATGTACGTCATTCGAATAAATAAGGAGACACCGCTACATACCGGAATAAGTCACAGGGTTAATTCTGAACAACCTTGAATATGTAATTTAATTTACTCGTGTAATTTTTATCAACAATTATATAATGTTTTTACATAATTACGTCAATTTCGTAATGCCATATTTAGAAAGTGCGTACATATATTTTATTTATTATATAAATAATGCCGCGCTGAAATGCCGGAAATATGGAAATTCGTTGAGATTACCTTGAAGGCGTAAATCGCGAACGCAGTGCCGCTGATTACGTACATTCCCACAACTCTAGGGAAAAACATCTGGAAAATAACAATATAATTAAGTTAAGAGCAATATCTTTAGTTTAGTAGTAGTAGTAGCCTTAGTTAAATAAAATTAAAATAATCTTTATTCAAATAACCTCTTTCAAGCATTTTGGAATGGTCAAGGATCAATATGATTAATGAAGCTACAACTGGTTCGGAATGTTGCTCTTACCAAGAAGAACCAGAAAGAAACTCTACTCTATAATATAACTTGATTTACTCTCTCTCTCTTATTAAAGCATTATTATAGTATAAATGCGACAGTCTGTGTGTCACACTTTCACGGCTAATGCGCTACAAATTAGGTGAAATTTGGCACAATTAAAGCTTACACTGGGGTAAGATATAAAATTTTGAAAATCCAGTTTTTCCTAATACAGGGTAATAACATATATATATACAGGGTAATAACATATACTCTCAAAATCCAATGAATCAATTTTCGTACGGTTTTTACTTAAAGGTAGTGCAATTCCTCCGACAGGTTTAGTTCAATAGCACATAACGGTTTCATGTAAATTATGTTGATTAGGTTGCGTGTTTGTAAAAAAAACGCGTCTGCTGGGAGCCTTAGTCCGCGCAAGCCAACAAAGATACAGTAAAGTAATGTACTAGAGAATTAAAGATCTATTGAAATACTACAAAAAACGTCCGCGACAGCATGTGTCTATCTGTTATGGTTAACTCACAATAACTACTTTTATGTTCGAAATTTCATTCAAATACACAGATTTCCGCGCGGGTAAATCTGCAGGCACAGCTAGTGTGATAATAAAGAGTAGGCATAATATTTTATCCTATTCATCACGTACCTGCACCATGGGGTTACCGAAGCCTCCCATCACATATGTCCAATGTAATGTAGGCAGCACCCCGTACGCAGCCCAACCGATGAAAACGCACATCTTCACCAGGTATGGGACTTTGAGGCAGGGAATCTGGAGCACCATTGCCAATGCGAATATCAGCGTCACTGATATCATGTAGAAAATTTTCCATTCCTGGAAAAAAGACGATTTCATAAAATACGACAATATTAATAATGTAATATAAGGCCGTGTGGAATCCGGCTGAATAGAATAGTACCACCCTCCCTCATTTCTTACCGAGGTGTCGTAAAAGGCGACTAAGGTAAGTCGACCCGCCGTGTAGTATCCGGCTGAGTAGAATAAATCACCCTCATTTCTTACCGAGTTGTCGTAAAAGGCGACTAAGGTAAGTCGACCAACCGTGTGGTATCCGGTTTAGTAAAATAGACCACCCTCTTTCTTACTCTTTGTGTGAGGTAAAATACGACAGAAGTAAGTTGACGTCAGGCAGGCGGCCGGTCGTAAAAACGCAACCAAATCATGTGACAGCATGTTTATAACATGTTGTGCCGACCCCACTTAGAGTGGGATAAGGGCAGGAAGATGATGATTAATAATGTAATATAGATGTATAGTGTACTGGGTAAAATATTATCATATTATATCTGTACATAGCCAGAAAAGATCGCACGTCCTTATATAAAATAAATTGTATATTTAAAGACCGGATATCAATTGAAAATTGTAAAACTATTAAGATTGCATTCACATCCGTTCATAAGTGGAATATAAAGTTTAATATAGGGTTGTGACTTGGAGTGGAAAAAATCGATTTCTAAATACCTAAACCTTTGTTTAGAGGTTACTCTAGAAAGAGCGACATATAGTTGGCCATGTGAAAAATAAAAACGCGTCGGATCGCTGTTAAATTCGAAGTGCAATAGGGCGAATAATTCACCTGCAGTGAACTGTACTTTAGTATCACAAGCCTATGTATAATGTAAATGCGAATTCTTACAGGAAATAATAAATCTCAGTACACCAATTGTTCGACGACACCAATATGAAAATTGCGGATGTTTTAGTATCGTCACACGAACGAGCGACGACTGCAAACGACAATGGTCCATTTAGCTCGGGACCTTGCCACTGTTGCGTTAAAAATCGTACGGTACATACAAACTAACGCGCAATAACCAAAGTGTCGATTATTTTGACTAATGCGCAGTTTACATGCTTGCATTATTGTATCCGGCCGAGTAGAATAGACCACCCTCATTTTTTATCGAGGTGTCGTAAAACGCGACAAAAGTCAGTTAACTTGCCGTGTGGTATCAGACTGAGTAGAATAGACCACCCTCATTTCTTATCGAGGTGTCTTAAAAGGGCGACTAAGGTAAGTTGACCCACCGTTGCTATCCGGCTGAGTAGAATAGACCACCTTCATTTCTTACCGAAGTGTCGAAAAGGCGACTAAGGTAAGTTAACCCGCCGTGTTGTATGCGGCTGAGTAGAATAGACCACCCTCTGTCTTACAGAGGTGTCGTAAAAGACTACAAAGGTAAGTTGACCTGCCGTGTGATATCCAGCTGAGTAAAATAGACCACCCTCATTTCTTACCGGGGTGTCATAAAAGGCGACTAAGGTAAGTTGACCCGCCGTGTTGTATCCGGCTGAGTAGAATAGCCTACCCTCTTTCTTACAGAGCTGACTGAGGTAAGTTGACGTCAGGCAGGTCGTGAAATACCTAGCCAAATCATGTGACAACATGTTTTAAACATGTTGTGTCATCCACACTTAGAGTGGGATAAGGGCAGGAGGATGATAAGGGGGATAGTATGTTCCTTTAAGTATTATTTTAACTGCTACACTGCTTAATAATTATAAAGTTATTATTTTGTTGTTTCCTGTTTTTATTGGCCCACACCTTTTACAAAAATGTTAAATAGGAAGTGTCCTTTGACGTTATTTCGTACGTACTTTTTTATAAAAAATAAATTTTAATTTTTATATACTACATATTACCCGCGACTTCGTTCGCGTGGACTTGTATGATAGGTCGATAAAAGATGGCGCTGTTCAAAGTCATCCTATTCCTGTTGAATTAACATTATTTCTATAGCCTATATGTTATTCCGGTATAAAAGGAATAACTGTGCAAAATTTCATCGATATTTATTTAGCGGATTGTCCGTGAAAGAGTAACAAACATACATCCATACTCACAAACTTTCGCATTTATAATATGAGTAGGATTTGACGAACAATTGGCAATAACAAAATCACTGAAAGTATTGTCAGAGGTACCGAAGTTTGTCCCCAAATATTTATCTGTTAGTTTTAATAAGAAAAACATTAAATACAAGATATACAAGCCTAGCGGATGTACTAAAAGGAAATAAACTCATACATATTGACCTTAAACCATTCATAAACTGAGTAATTATATAAGGTTTACTTAATAATGCCACCAACCTTAAAATTGGTTGAATATGACGATATACAAGAAACTAGAATATTCCTAAGAACGACAATGATAGACAAAGCGAAAAAAAATATTTAATGTTATGCTAATTATAATTCCGTGTTAAACTTCACATATACCTAATAGAAGAAAATTAGTAACTTACCTTACCACTAAATGTATCGCAACGCAAGCAAAACAATTATCGTGTCTGTTTTGAAAATTTTAACGTTTTAACTAATGCTAAAACTAAATTTAAGGATTTTTTTTAAGTAAAATAAACTTAACCAAAACACTCCAACAAGTATTTTCAAAAAAGGAATTCATTTGAATGTTAATTCTGGCGATACAATTTCATGTTCGGTGTTGTTTTTTGCTGTTTGAGTTTTTTGCTGTTTAACAATATTTTTGGTACGTTTATATATCTCAATCTCTATGCTATCTTCTCGAAAAACCTACTGTTATAAATGCGAAAGTTTGTAAGTATGGATGTATGTTTTTTAATCTTTCAAGGCGAATCTGTTGAACCAATATCGCTTAAATTTGGCACAATTATTCGTTTTATACCGGGATAACATGTAGGCTATACAAATCCTGTAAATTCTAGAGGACTAGGATGACATTGAAAAGCGCCATCTATTAACAACCTATCACGCGACAACAGTCCACGCGAACGAATGCCTGCTCTTTACAATCGTTTTTTTCTTTATTACCATATTTTCAATAATTCTACGCGAACGACGTTGCGGATAAAAGCTAACTAAAAGTGTTAACAAGTCAAAATGCTTTCTAGTTTAACCAGACGTTATAATTTTAATATAATCTCTTTAACGTCAGATCGTTACTTTTTTTGGATGCCAAAGTTACTTTACAAAAATTTCCAGAAAAATCAGAAATCAGAAAAATGAACAAAAAACATTTTTAATTGAACCTCAGAGTTAATTTAAACTTATTATCATGATGTAGATTTGTTAATTGACTAAATATAAGACGCGGGTAACAAAAAAACTTACTGTTATTACTTGAAATTTAATTAATTTCGAATACTCTAGAACATTGTGAAGGTCAATGGCAGTGGATTTAAGTGATATTCGCATCTTTAGCAAGTATTGTAAATTTACATTATTTTTTGAATCTTTTGTTTATAACTCTAGTAACCGGCTGAGTAGAATAAACCAACCTCTTTCTTTCCGAGATATCGTAAAAGGCGACTGGGGTAAATTGTTATCGCCTGTGTGGTATCCGGTTGAGTAGACCACCTTTGTTCTTTCCAAGGTATCTTAAAAGGCGACTAAGGTAAGTTGACGTCAGGCAGGCGGCCGGTCGTAAAATACCTAGCCGAATCACATAGCATGTTAATAACATGCTGTACCGACCCCACTTAGAGTGGGATAAGGGCAGGAAGATGATGACATTATCAGTGTTAATCACAAATAAAGTACAATTTTCGTACAATTAACACTGAACACTTGCTAGAACACGCATCACGAAGGTCAATATCGCGAGCCCAGTAATTAGCAGCATAATAGTAACGCAATAGTTCATTAAATGTTACCCAACAACAGTAGATGAATCGATAAATACTACGCGATAACATAACGCGAAATAATTTCTTGACTTGATAATGTTAATATAATTAGTTTAACAATTTTTAAGGTATAAAACATTCCGTAACACGTCATCGAAAATCATGGGTCTATACGAGTGATAAATATGAATGTTAATGTAACTTGAGCAAGGCCGAAAAAGAGAAAAAAGTACAAAATAAGTATAACATAGTACAGATCTGAAGTAGCGCCAGAATTGAAAGAAAAAAGTGAAAAACATGTTGTGACAACCCCACTTAGAGTGGGATAATGGCATAAATTATGAAAATCTGGTATTTTTACCCGCAACTTCGCAGCAGCAGGGTCGTCTCGCTTACTCCTTGGGAGTAGGCGGGGTACGGGCCTCGAGGCGTACCTCCTTGCCCGGGCAATTCCTCGCGGGCACTTAAGCCCGGTCTGTGTTTCGGCCGTAGGCCGAGGTCACCTAGGTGACCTAAGGGATGTCTGGTTCGGTGGCGAGGTCTGGGAATGGTAGCTCCCAGACCTCAAAGTCTTCTTCAGGTGGTCTTAAGTCGGGTGGTGTCATGATCGGGGGTGTCAAATCCGGCAACTTCGTTCGCGTGGACTGTTGTCGCGTAGTAGGTTGATAATAGATGGCACTTTACAATGTCATCCTATTCCTGTAGAATTTACAGGATTTCTATAGCGTGTATGTTACCGCGGTGTATAAGGAATAATTGTGCCAAATTACATCAATATTGATTCAGCGGATTCGCCGTGTAAGAGTAACAAATATATATCCATACTCGCAAAACTTTCACATTTATAATATTAATAAGGATTAGAATAGTAGTAATGATAGGAAGTAGGATTCCGTAACAATAATCATAGTAATTAATTATGTAAAGATAAAAAAGAAGTAGCGAATTGTCGTTTAAGTCCTTCAAAATGTAAATTTGACGTATTATTTAGACAGTATCAAAACTTTTTGTCATTTTATGTAATTAACATAGTCGTTTACATTAACAGCACATTGTCAAATTTGACGAAGTGAATCTTTTTTCTCTTAAATATAATTTTGAGCGTTCAATATAATAATGTTTTAGGACGGCTTTAAGAAGGCCCTGATAATGTAGTGCATCGGCTATGTTTGCGGAAGTTCGCGTGGATGATTTTATGCGATCTTGTGCAAGCGTACAGCTTAACTGATGTACAGGTTTGCAAACACTGCCAACAACCTCCTCTTAGCATTGTGTATTTTTGACAGTCCCTTAATTAGCCATTTTATTTATTTATAAAGGCCACCAACAATATTAACACCATACATAGCTACAAATACACAATACCTACAATGATGATTAAATTAAGTGCTATACTAATAGACTAGTAATATCTAGCGGTTTCACCCGCGTACATACCGATCTCATCCCGGCAGTGGAACTAAGTCGGACTATAGATTTATTTTTGTTAAATATATCATTAATGTATAAGTCTCCACAGCGCATGTGATGACAGTTTTTATGACAAATTTTTTACTCCTTATTTGATTTTTAATACGGATCCCTATTTTTTTTAATGTATCATAATATAGCCTATGTTGCTGAGTAAAGAATTTCCAATGGTGAAAGAATTTTTGAAATCGGTCCAGTAGTTTTTGTGTGAAAACATTACAAATATACATACAAATATTTCCTCTTTATAATTTTAGTATAGATGGAAACACTACGCGCGGATTGGAAACAACTATCAAGCAGAATATTAAGATGAAAATAATAAAAATAACAGTGAACATAAACAACAATCAATAAATTTGAGAAAAATAGAAATAACAATATAAATACAATAATATGCCAAAATGGCAATACAAGAGCTATGAGTAAAAAACCATTGGAAAGATGCACGTCAGAATAAAACGCATGTACTTTGAAGAGTTTTTAGCGTTATTTAGTAATAAGTTTCATTTTATTTAAATTCTGAATTTATTGTATCACTAACATAGTTTTTAAGAAAAAATGTTATTTTACACAATTTGGATCTGGTATGTGATAATCACAATTGTAGTGTATGCGGGTTGAAACGTGTGTAACGTACTTTGTACATTTATATACAAGACACATATATGTAATACATACATGAACATAGTCACACTAACTCACACTAGTACATACACGGTCTCATGATGCACCACTACAGTAACACGAGAGCCCTTGGTGAGAGTGGTCGTGAAGTGACATGTGGTTACTTGTGAGTGCGTGTTTGAGTCTGTACTATATTCATACAACATCAGTTTATAAACACTACAACAATGAAATAAATAAACCTGTATCAGGATGTTATATTTTTATGAATCAAGATAACTAAAATTCTATTTCTATAAGATTTCACTTCTATAAGACTACAATTATCAAATTCAAATCTCAAATTTCAAATCTCTTCAGACTTTCTTTGGTGAATGCAAGAAACAGCTACAAAGGAACACTGATCATTGATAAATTTTATTTTTTAAAACGCGAAGGTTATTATTGTAATGAGGTATAGTACAGATTTGACTTTCACTGGTACAGCCATAACTTTTACTTGCGTGCAAGCTGCGTGCAATGCAGAATTATACCATTAAGTTTTTCTTTGCAGGCAACATTAAGTTTTTATTTGCGGGGAAATTTTGGTAGTAAAGGGTACTCCAAAAACTTTATAGAGCATCACTGCAATTTCACATAACTTTTCATTTATATTTTCTAGAATGCCTTTACGAATTATTAATAAGAGTCAATAAAAGATTCAATATACTTTCTTGCCCTTATTTGAAAAAAAATATTTCTTGTCTTCATAGATGTGTAAAAGTGTAAAATTTAAAATAAGAAATTGAACAATAGATTGAGATGCTTGAGAAAATGCCCTCTAAAAGAATAATAATAATGGTAAACAGTTTAGACGTAGGTTCACATTAGATGTAATTAAAAAAGCTTCATGGCATCTCCATTTACAAGTATTTGGCTAAATAATGAAATTTAATAAGTACAAGTTACTGCAAAATTGTAGCTAACGAGAGATAAATGTGGCTAAAATCGAAAACATTGAAATTTAAATGCAAAGAAATCGTAATGTTTATTACTAATACAAAAAAAGCAATGCCTAGTTCAGTAGTGAGAGTCTTTAGATAAAATAAAAAAAAATTATAAATGTTTTATTTCATTATCAAGCATAGTACATTCTTGAAAATTATAGGTGCATCACTTAAAACACAAGTTTTAATTGCGTGACGTAGAAAAAATTGTAAGTGTATAAAGTAACCTTCAGTGTTGATAAGCACTATAAAATTTTAAAAAAATCACCTACCGATACACAATAACAAATTCTAAAATGATAAAGCATTATCTACACGTTATTAAAGATGACAATAATATAAATTAAAATAAAAGCTGATAATCAGATTTGTTTTTTTTTCTATCAGAGTTTTGATAAAATAATAAGATACCTAATTAACTGAAACTACAAACACACAGAATGATTTTAAAATTACCATCTTCTGAAATAACTAGGTTATAACATTGATTTATTTGCTGTAAATTGTGAACATGTGTTACAAATTTTGTAGGACTAAATGACGCCAAAAACAAATTCAGGCAACACTCGCTTTTAAGGTTGATACAGCTTTTCTATTGATTTATTTAGAGAAGCAAGAATGTCAAACAAAAATCTAAATAGCTGTGAATTGCTTTGAAAAGTTGTACCACCTTACGTATTGTAGTTGTGCTTATAAGGGGATATTCATAATTGTACAAACTCAATCCAACCAATACTCGAATCGTATAAAATACAAAATCTTTACAGAAAGATTGCCATTTATTTCATGAAAGTTGTCGATACTGAAGGGGCAGAAATTGTCAATTCCGATGATCAAATTTACAGATATGACATGTAAATGTTCGGAATCTATGAAAGGAAACTTGTTACCAATTGTAAACAAAATAGATCTAATATCCAATGTACACAGTGAGATAGATACGCAGTTTGTCTAAAATAAACCTGTCAATTTAATTACTTAGGACGGAACTAGTAGATATCATTTATACAAAACACAGTCATATAATAAAGGCAATTTTTTACCTTTAGAAGACCTTTTCTATTAAAAAGATCTACGAATAATGTTCAATATATAAAAATATTTGATTCCGCCATGTTCCAAAACCACTACGTGATATCCTTTGCTAATGTCGATAACGAAATTTCCATTGAGTTGATAAGGCTAATATCAATACATCTAATATATTACAAGGTTACTACCCTCAACTTCGTCTGTGTCGCTTAAGCAAAAAAAGTTAATATATGACGTGTATATTCAGGTAATAAACTATTTGCCAATTTCCTTCATCATCATCATCATCGCAAAGGAGGTTAGAAGTAGGATATTAACGGACGTTAATAAATAATTTATATGTGCATCATCTGTCCTTATTGCGCTACAAGTAGGGTCGGCACAACATGTATTAACTTAAATGATTTGGCTAGGTATTTAACCTGACGTCAAGTTACCTTAGTCGGGCTTTTACGACACCTCGCTAAGAAATAAAGGTGGTCTATTCTAGTCAGCCACGCAAAAATCAGCAACACGGAAAAAATATAAATACAACAAATAAAAAAATATATATTCCTACTAAATCTACTTATGTATAAAACGTTAAACCAATGATGACTCTGTGTCAGCAATATAACTAAAGATTATAAAAAAAATCACTATCAAGTAATTTTGGAATGTCCATAATACGTTCTTTTGTTAAAACACCGACAAGACATTTGAATACAATAATTACCGTGCGTAAGCAATTAAAAAGTTACGTATGTTAATATCGTGCCGGTTACCTGATTTATAAGAACAATATACCGTATGCAAATTAACTATGCTTTACAGCAAAAATAAATCGAACAACAAAATTGTATTGCTATAAAAAATACTCTTTTCGATGAGCGAAACCATAGGTTAGTCCGAGTTAGGATGTGATGAAGACGATATTTTTAAACGAAGGGAGCCGCCGAGGGTCGCTATTAAATTCCTAAGGACAGAGCTACCGCGACTTTTGAACAAAAAGGTAAAAACTGGTGTAGTATATCATAGTTCTACGAAATTTCGTATCAGTAGTCAATACCAATACCAATAGGTAGGTTTCGCATATCCTAGGTATTCTTGAGAGTACTCTCAAGAATTCCTAGGATATGCGAAACCTACCAATCCGAATTGGAGCAACGGTGTAGGTCTAAGCTTCACCACTTCTCCATTAAACAGGAGATGGGAAATCTATCCAGCTGTGGGATAGTATAACTATAATCCGTGACAAAATCTATAGTCATAATCAAAACCGAAAAATTTGCTTACGATTTCATCATTCGATTAAGGGACCAAATAAAGTGAAGATAGTGTAGTGTGCTGGTGAATAATAATTAATTAAATCTAAAATTTGACAAAGAACGATCAAATATAAAATGCCTAGAACAGCAAACGGCAACTCTCGGCTGCAAGTCGCAAGCCGATTTTTCGATTACAAGTTTCAGTCCTCAGGTTCCATACGCATAAAAAAAATTACTGTAAAAACCTTAAACCGTGACATTAATGTTTAAAAAAAACATAATTATTATGTATGTATATATATGAAAAATTATAATTTCTTAAATTACTTAATTAAAATACATATATGCCAATAATATAATATTTTCGAAGTACATCTAAATAAATTTTGTAAAATGACATTTCTGGCTGTTTAGCCTGGCACCGTTGCCGACACCGGCCTAGAATAAAAATATACTTACATTATGGCACCAGAACGCGTAATATACGCCCGAAGTATATATCGCAAGCAAGGAGAGCGCAATTCCAAAGAGATCGTACATAAGAAACGTGTTGTAATCATGCTCCGATCTGCACGAGAATGTATGGTATAACGCCGATAAAGCCATGCACACCTGTAAAGAAATAACCATTAAATACTTGGTATGTTTTCTTTAATCGCACTTTTTAGAATAATAATATTGTATCCCTGCCCTTATTATTGCCCTTATCCCACTGTAAGTGGAGTCGGCACAACAAACCATAAACATGCTGTTACATAATTTGGCAGCGTTTTTACGACCGGCCGCCTGCCTGACCTCAACTTACCCTAGTCTCATTTTACGACACCTCGGTAAGAAAAAGGGTGGTCTATTCTACTTGACCGGATACCACACGGTGAGTCAACTTACCTTAGTCGCCTTTTACTACACCTCGGTAAGAAATGAGGGTGGTGTATTCTACTCAGCCGAATACCACACGGCGGTTTAGAATAATAATATTATTTTACTATATTATTATTGAGTATCTGGGTGACGGAGCCTTGCTCGGTAATTCTTTAGAAGATATTAAAAAAATGCAAATTAAAAAAAAAGAAAGCGCCGATGACATGCTGGACTCGGACCCGGGTTTTGCACTTTTTAGGTCCGCCCGTTATCATTAGGCTAGCACAGCATTACGTTTGACATGCAAAAATATCATTCGCATTCAATTCTACGTTTTAGCATTTTTCAAATTATTTTAATTTGGATAAAACGAGATTTTTTTTAATAAAACCTAGCCAGATCGATTATCCCCCAAAACCATGTGTACATTTTGAATTTCAGGAAAATCGTTGAAACCATTTTGGATTAACTCATTTAAATATCACGATATAAAAGATACCACTGTCCGCCGTGTGGTGTCCGACTGAGTAGAATAGACCACCCTTATTTCTTACTGAGGTGTCGTTAAAGGCGACTAAGGGAAGTTGCCGTTATACAGGCGAGAGATTGATTCATTTTTGTGATAGATATATTTATTTGCAGGGTTGGAGAGTGACAGAAGCTACTGGTAATTCCAAGACTACAGTCCACGCGAACGAAGTTGCGGGTAAAAGCGGGTAAGATATAAACAACAATTTTAAACAAAACAAAACAAAACGAAAGATACAGAAGAAGAAGAACGAAAAAAGTTATATAAGATATCTTTCTTCTTCCTGCCCTTATCCCACTCTAAGTGGGGTCGGCACAACATGTTATAAACATGCTGTCACATGATTTGGCTGCGTTTTTACGACCGGCCGCCTGCCTGACGTCAACTTACCTCTGTCGTATTTTACGACACCTCGGTAAGAAAGAGGGTGGTCTATTCTACTAAACCGGATACCACACGGTGGGTCAACTTACCTTAGTCGCCTTTTACGAAACCTCGGTAAGAAATGAGGTTGGTCTATTCTACTCAGCCGGATACCACACAGCGGGTCGACTTACCTTAGTCGCCTTTTACGACACCTCGGTAAGAAATGAGGGTGGTACTATTCTATTCAGCCGGATACCACACGGCGTGAAAAAAGTTATATAAGATATAACGATAACAATTATTGTCTTACAAGTATTGTAGTGACATACTTTTTGTGATACAAATATAGAAACGATTAAACTAAAATAACGAGGATTAGGTTATTCTGCAATCAAATTTACTACTTTCTATCGTAGTTCTGGGGAAAGGTGTCAGAAATATAGTTTCTGATTGATAGCAAACCACAACTCAGTTGCCACGCTAAGTAAATTTCTATTCCTTAAGTCAATTTCTTTATTTTTTTAAAGGACACGAGCTATGAACCACCGTTGAGCATAGGAAAAATCGTGCGCTTATATTAAAACATAATATTAAGAGGTAATTTTTAAAAGATATAAAAGAAAATTAAAAAAAAGAAGGCGCCGAAGACATGTGGGATTCGAACCCGGTTGCAGAACATTTCGATTCGCCCTTACCCATCGGCTATCGCAATATTACGTTTGACAGCTTGGTTTCTATTCTATACCATACCATATTTTAAATGCCCAAAAACAGGATTAAAACTTTTTTTTTTTTAAATAAAACCTAGCCTATTAAATAAATCCATTTTTCTACCCCAAAACCTTACATGCTAAATTTCAGGAAATTTCAGTCGTATTGACTAATCAAAGTCATACCATCAGCCCTCCACTACACGTCGCCCTAAGCCGTGGTCCGGCCTTACAGGAGCCACCCTTAGGACGATGTTCCCCGACGCTAGTGACGCTAGCGACTTTCCGCATTTCGCAACTACGGCGATGCTTCTGCGCTCGCCCGTCCCGCCCGGTGACGCTGTAAAAGCCTTTAGGGCTAACAGCAAAAAAAAAACTAGTCTTCTCTTGGCTCTTCCAAATTATGCGTCTCTTTATAACTCTAGAGTTTTGTAGACGCTACGCTTTATTGCAATTTAGCAAAAGAAACAACTTTTTGAATTAGGTCACTTTAATACTAAGTGTGTGAAATGATCTTTCAAGTCAGTATACAGAGTAAAATATTAAAACGCGTAGATATCTCATTGTGACGTTTACTAACTGTAGTAATTCATCAACAAGTTAGAGTGACGTATACGCGCACGGTCTGCTTAAACACTGAAAACCGGTTCCATAAAAATGTGAAATCTTCCGTACGCTATTTACCTTAACGCAGCTGTCTTTAAATCAATTGCATTATTAGACCACTTAAGAAAAAGAATGTAAGGTGCTAAAATTATAATATAGAATGAATATTAATTCTTGATATATTGCCGCGAAATTCAAATTTAAATTCAAAATTGTCTTTATAAAAGTAAACTTGTAAACAATTGCTTTTAAATCATTAACTCTACTGCTGGTTCGGAAAGCTGTTCCTACCGAGAAAAACCGGCAAGAAATTCAGCGATTGCTCTTTTCGAAATAATAGTAATAACTAGTTACATTTAGTTATTACAATTTTGTACAGGGTCAAAGAGTAGCTATAGCCACGCATTCATCAGAATCCTTTTAACAATGTTTTTAAACTGTTGTAATGGGAAAGTCAAAATTGATTGCGGAATTTACACAAATAACTTACGTGATTTGTGTAAATTCCTAAAATTTATTTGTGTAAATTAATAGTGTACTTAGTTATTTGCAAAGCTCAAAAGCAGGAGCCGCAAACTTATGTCGGTTCCTACTTTGTATATTATAAACATGACCTATTGTTTTATAATTATTTATATTTTAATGTAAAAAAATTAAATTGCTTAAAATATACTGTGAAGTGTAAGAACACCTAGTTCCTTAAACTTCTATCTCAGGGAATCAACTATCGCTTTTTAACAGAGTTATGCTTGGACTGATACAAATTGTGGTACTAAATGCACTTGAATTTACTAATATCTTGATAAATTCACGCTTGGTTAAAAAATAAATTCTAGTGAATCCGGTCGAAAGTAGAATCGAAATATTTTCACAGCTTTCTAGAAGAGTCAATCTTACTCCAAACTATGGAGCTTTTCAGTTTTATTGCGTACATAATGTGTACATAGTTTTCTTTTTTATTTAACGAGCTATAGTGTAATTTAATACAATTTTGATATTTTAAAATAAAAAAATGTAACGAAAAAATTATATGGATATATCTATAGAATAGGTATATTTATTGGTAGTTGCAATAATAGTTCAAATTTCATTTTTTAATCTAGTGTTAGAATGAGATACCTAAGAGTAGCCACTGTAACATGGCATCGCTTCTGTAAGTGAAAGTAATCTACTATATAAAAATAAGTCGGGTTTTCCTTCCTGACGATATAACTCCAGAACGCACGAACCGATTTCCACGGTTTTGCATTCGTTGGAAAGGTCTCGGGCTCCGTGAGGTTTATAGCAACGAAAATCTAGGAAAAATTTCAATAGAAAAGCGGGAAAATAGGGAAAATCATTTTTTAAATACAGCGCCATATCAAAACTACTGGATCAATTTTAATCATTTTTTTTACACTGGCTGACATGGGATACATATTTTATACCCGTGCGAAGCAGGGGCAGGCCGCTAGTTTTAATATAAAAGCATGCGCAATGACGCGTGAGAACAGCTGAGTCGCGTTGAAACTTTATTTCATAGTATTTTCATTAAATAATTGTATAAAATAAATGTAAAGACCACATGCTGTAAGACCTATTAAAATGGCTAATAATTAGTATTCCAGTTTTTAAAAAAACATTAATTTTCAATTGAGTCATAAAATTAAATGTATTTTTTATTGCCTATACAAATGTTAAACTTGCTCTAAAGTTTAAAGAGAAATATACCTATCTATATGGTCAAAGCATAAATCCTCGTAATCATGCTAGGTGCAAGTATGACAACTTTTCCTCTCATTTAACTGAAAACTTAGTTGTCTCTTGGATACAAACAGGAGAAAGCTATGATAGACTTCTTCATACTTTGGTTTTCAGAAAGTAAATTAGAGAACTTTAAACCATGTTTCGATCAAATCAAACGCTTTACCAAAGTCTACAAATGCCAAACTAAGGAACAGGTCTGATTTTTTCGAATATCCTGCTCCAGCGCATTTATGTGCCTACAATGCTACGGTTTCATTTTCGTTTAGACATATGGGCAAGAATTAAGAGGAATTTTATTCTCATATATGATTGCTAAGTGATCTCTTATTAGATCAATCTAGAAATGGGACGAAAGCAACTACGATCAAGTAGATTAAACAACTAAAAAAACTGAAAATAAGACAATTCACTACGGATATATTATCACTATTGTCGTCCATTCAGGTTTAACAACTTACGATCGACTTCCGTCCGACGATCATTGACAGTGAAAGTCACAACGGCCAACACAATGACGCGTGAACTTTACTTTGAAAGACCAACATTTTAAAAATCTCACAGGTGTAGACTAAACATGTGTAAATTCAAATTCAAATTCAAAATATTCTTTATTCAAGTGGACTGTTTACAGTACTTTTGAATCGTCAAATGTTTTAAAGAAGCTACCACTGATTCGGAAGTTTGCTCCTACCGAGAAGAATCAGCAAGAAACTCGGCGGCTAATCTTTTAAAAAATTATTACAATTTGATGGTTACAAGATAATCGTTGCAGCTGGATGCGTAGCTGACTGCAGTTAAGATAAGCTATCACTCAAATAATCCTCAATAGTATAGTAAGGGGTGTGGTGCCAGAGACTACGCTCAGGTCTTGCGAGCTGGGCTATGGGGTCCTGGCACAAGTCAGTATTATACGTCCACGTCGTACACTCTGGGCAATGTTGCAGTTATTAACGAGCTCGCAAACTTATTTTTACAGGCCTCGGACTGCAATAGCTGAATATTACTGGCGGTGTGTGTGGTACAGTCCAATACTACATGCATTTTCCCATCCCTTCACCTCTAATCCCAGCACAAATCCCATCTCACATTAACCATCTTACCCATTCCTTTAACATCCAGGCCGAACTCCTCCCCCCCCATCCAAATCCCTACCTTGTCTATCCGCTCCTGGAGGAGTAAACCTCGACTCAAAAAATCCCCAATCCAAGGTGTAATTCGGACCGTGCCGATGGATGCATGGCTGAGGGGAAGCTCAGTCTTGAACGGTGTCTCCTCGAAACCAGGGCGAATCGAGGTAGTATTTAAGCTCTTCGGGCGACAAGCGGGGCTCTGTCGTTTCGTGACCTTTACTTCCCTAGCTTCTCGTGGGACTTTTATGGAAATTGATACGGATACTGAAGAAAATCTTTTAAATCCCGTCCTGGACACCCAGGACATTAAACATTCGGCGGAAGAGAGGACTGCTGTAGCCACTAATCCGCCTGAAGCGTATTTTGACCTGACAGGGAGTGACCTTGCGGCCGACGGAGGCGGAAACGACTCCGGTTCGCCCAAGGAGGCGCCCCTGGAAGGTAACATCACCACAGGCGGATCTATACGCAGACTGTCTGGTGCAGCGCGCAAGCGTTTTCGGCTTCTGGTGAGCGGAGCAGGACTAGATCCTAAAGTGGCCCTCACCATGTGCAAAAAGCCTTGGAGGGATATACCTGTGGAGAAGCCACCTTCTGACAAACCCCAAAAAAGAGGCAGATCGGAGGAGGAATCCCCTAAGGACAATCCCAGAAAGGCTCCCCGGATTTCCCATGAAGCCAGCGGCCGAGGCAACACGGCCCCTACCTTCAAGGAAATCGCCGGCTCCTCAAAGGTAGGGATCCGTCACAAGGACCCTATGTCGGAGGAACAGATGAGGCTGGTACATCGACACCTGCTCAGCCTTCTCCGGCAAAAAGATGCCGATGTATTTGACCTGGGCTTCTTGGGCTTCTCTCATAGGCCGGGCTGGGTCCTGGTGATATGTGAGAACAAGCAGAGCCAAGACTGGCTTGTGAGAATCGTGCCCAAATGCAAGCCATGGCCTGAGGCGCAACTTTCCATAATGTTGGAAAGTGAGCTGCCTAAACCTGTGACGGTGTGGGCCTTCTTCCCGGAATCAGAGGCAGAATCGATGACCGGGGTTATCGAACTGCTCGGAAACATGAATAGGGGCCTGCACACGGAGTACTGGAGGATTCTTAACGAGAAAGTTGAGAACAATGGACGGGTTGCTGCCATATCCATGGACGAATCCTCAGTTGAAGCCCTCCGTGCCCTCAACTTCAGGGTAAGCCTAGGCTTCAAGAAACTAACCTTTAAGGTTAGAAGGGACACCCAGAACCCCTCTACACTATCCTCGGGAAGACCGACCGCAACATCCCACACGTCCTCCGGTGAGGATCTCGCGATCCCTGGCCCTAGTAGCCAGGGCTGCGGGAATACTCGGGTTCGAAGTGAGGGACGAAGCGGGGTCCCTCAAGGTGGTGGAATTAGGGACTCACAAAGGCCCTCCTCAGTACCATTTGGAAGACCAACCACAGCGCTCTCCACGTCCTCCGATGAGGTTCTCGCGATCCCAGGCCCTAGTGGCCTGGGCGGCGGGTCCGTTCCCGGTCGGGGTGGAGGTCGAGGTGGGGTCTCCCAAGGCAGAAGAGTAAGGGTGCCAAATCTAGCTCCCACTGCGAGAGGAATTCCGTTGCCTCAAACGGTGGCTGCTAGTACTCGGCCCCAGCCTGTTATAAAGCGGGCTAAGTAACGGCACTCAGGGGCACTACAGCGAGGATCGTGCAGGCTAACCTCCATCACGCGGCTGGTGCAGCCGCTGTGATGGAGTGCTGCCTTGTTCAGGGTCATGCGGACCTCGCTCTAATTCAAGAACCCTGGATTGCTCACTCCAAGATTCTCGGGCTGAACGCTGGGGGTAAGATCTTATCAAATTCCGGCGGTATCACGCCCAGAGCATGTATTGTTTTTAACAAATATACTAATTTTTTGCCTATTCCAGAGCTGTGTACTGATGATCTGGTTGCGGCCTATGTTAATTTCAAAGGATGGAACGGGCCTAGAACAATTATATGTTCGGCCTACCTACCCGGAGAAAAAGAAGACCCCACTGCCGAGCTGCTGCCTGCAATTAGATATGCACGGACACACAAAGCCGAGCTACTGGTGGGCTGCGACGCCAATGCCCACCACACCACCTGGGGGAGCACCGACATCAATATGAGAGGTGAGTTACTGTACGACTTTCTTGTAACTAACAGCCTAGATATATTAAATATAGGGAACACCCCAACTTTTGTGACTAGAACGCGGAAAGAAGTACTAGATATTACCTTTGCTACACCAAATATAGCCAGGCACGTTAGTAACTGGAAGGTAAGCAATGAAAATTCATTGTCAGACCACAGACATATTCGCATAGATCTGACAATTGAACTGGCAACCAAAATCTCTATCTTCCGGGATCCCAGATGCACTAACTGGGATGACTTCAAAACCTTCCTGGGAAGAAACCTGGAAACAGTACCCAGAAGAATCCAATCGCCGGAGATTCTCGACCTAGCGGTGGATACTGTCACCGAAGGTACTATTAAGGCATTCGAAGACAGCTGTCCACAAAAGACCAGGAAATCCAAGCGAAAAGTACCGTGGTGGAACTCTAAACTTAACAATTTAAGAGCGAAAACACGTAAATTATTCAATAGGGCTAAAAGAACCCAGGAATGGGGACTATACCGCGAAGCCCAAACTGAATACAGCAAAGAAATTAGGAAAGCCAAGAGGGCGTCTTGGAGGAAGTTCTGCGAGGACATATCAAACACACCTCAAAGTGCACGACTCCATAAAATGCTATCCAAGGTCAGTACTAACCAGCTGGGTCTTATTAAAAGGCCTGATGGCTCTTTCACATCAAGTGAACAAGAAACGCTGGCGATACTAGCGAACACTCATTTTCCGGGAGCACTTGATCCTAGTGCTGCTAATAACCTGGCGCGTACCCCGTGCCGGCCTCGTCATGAGGACTGGAAAAAGGCCGCCAGAATTATAAGACCCGAGATAGTGAGGTGGGCCATTGATTCTTTCAATGGCAACAAAAGTGGCGGGCTTGATGGTATCACACCTACTCTGCTTAAGAAAGGTGTGGACATCTTATTACCGCATCTGGTAAAAATCTTCAGGACCAGCTATGCCTGGGGTTATATACCGGAACGTTGGACCAAAATTAAGGTCGTGTTTATACCGAAGGCTGGAAGGAAGGACTATTCCTCTCCAAAATCCTTTAGACCCATCAGCCTCTCCTCTTTCCTGCTTAAAACTATGGAGAAGGTAATTGATCGATACATTAGGGATGAGGTTATAATACTTAGACCCATCCATAATAGTCAACATGCCTACTGTAGAGGCCGTTCTACGGAAACTGCCCTACTATGCCTTATTGATAGGGTGGAAAAGGCATTGGAGGACAAGGAAGTAGCCCTGACGGCCTTCCTTGATATTGAGGGGGCTTTCGACAACACTCCTATCCGAACGCTGGTGCGGGGCCTTACTAGGAAACTGGTAGACGGAACCACAATTGCTTGGATAGAATCGTTGCTCACTAACAGATTAGCTAGACTAGAGCTAAACGAAGTAGCAGCTGAGGTTTATACAACAAGGGGCTGCCCGCAGGGCGGCGTACTTTCACCCTTGCTTTGGACCTTAGCCGTGGATGAATTATTGTATAAGATGAACGACCTCCGCATTGACACCCAAGGCTATGCGGATGACTTGGTGGTGACGGTGAGAGGCAGCAGTCTCAGCAATATATCGTATCTTATACAAAAAGCACTAATAATAATTGACAGATGGTGTACTGAGAACGATCTCTCCATTAACGCCGATAAAACTGTCATTGTTCCTTTCACTAGACGTACTAAGCTTGAAGCACTTAGGCCGCCCCAGTTGAAAGGAAAAATTATACCATTTTCAAACGAGGTCAAGTACCTGGGAATTATCCTAGATCAAAAGCTAACTTGGAACTCACATGTTGATGGTATGCTGAAAAAGGCTAAAATGGCCTTAAATACATGCGGTCGGCTAGCGGGCAACAGATGGGGACTCAAACCAAAAGTTGCTCTGTGGCTATACACTGCCATTGTGAGACCAATAGTCTCTTACGCGTCAGTGGCTTGGTGTAGGAAAACGACGCAGACAACCATACAAACTAGATTAGCTGGCCTACAAAGAACAGCCTGTCTCCTAGTTACCGGAGCCATGTCTACTTCACCTGGTGCTGCACTGAATGCCCTGCTGAATCTGCCCCCGCTTCACTTGTATGTCGAAAAGGAAGCAAGGGCCAGCATGTACAGAATCACCCACCAGGCTAGAATGACATGGCAGTCTAAAGTGTTGAGATCTTTTCAAGACACAATACTTAATATACCAGTTTTGGGCATGCCGTCAGATATGATGGTCCCCAAATTCACTTTCCACAGGAAATACTCAGTGGAAATACCCATTCGAGATGCTTGGCTCCATAACCAGGTAACTTGGAAATCTGGAAGTCTTAAGTGGTTTACTGATGGCTCCAAGTCAGGAAATGAGGTAGGATGCGGTACTTATGGGGAAATGCCTAGACTGATGATTCGTCAAAATCTAGGCAAGTTTACCTCCATATTCCAAGCAGAGGTGTATGCCATAATTGAATGTGCTGTAACTCTGCTTCGGAGCAACTACCTTAACCGCACAATATACATTCACTCAGACAGCCAGGCGGCTCTAACAGCTCTATCTACAGAGACTACAAAGTCAAGGCTGGTTGAAAACTGCAAAAATTTACTCAACACCCTGGGCTCTGGTAACAGGGTGATACTACGTTGGGTTCCAGGACACGCAGGAATTCCCGGCAACGAAATAGCCGATGATCTTGCCAAAGCAGCTGCCAAAATGCCGCAGATGGGACCGGAACCAATCTGTGGAATTCCAAAAAGTTTGGCCATGCTTACTCTGGAAACCTATTGTTTCTATCATACACTTAATCTCTGGAGAAACAGTCCGGGATTAAAACACTCGAAAGCACTAATGAAAGCCTTTAACAAAAGAGCTGCTTGTAAAATCTTAGCGCTTAGTAGAACCAACTTAAGTAAACTAGCAAGGGCGCTTACAGGGCACTGTGGACTAAATAAACACATGTTAAACCTGAAGCTGTCAGATACAGGATCGTGCAGACTCTGCCTAGAGGCGGAGGAAACACCCATGCATATCCTGTGCGACTGTCCTGCGCTGGTTCACATTCGATACTCTCTCCTAGGGTCGCATTGTCTGCGCCCAAAAGAGGTGAAGGATCTCGCTGCCAAGAAGATCCTGGAATTTCTGGAGATCACCTGCATTGGCAGCGAACTGTAGTCAGTGGCGATCACAATAGATCAGTGATGGTCAAAGTGATACTGGGCCTTATGGCCCTGCAAAGCCACTACTCCCAGAAGAAGAAGAAGATAGTAAGCTTTATGTAGCAACATCGTTTTGAGATAATTTCTAAACTTGTGTAAAGGCAAGTCTAGATAATGTTGAGGAATTTTGTTATAAAAACGTGTACCGAGACCGACAAATGATTTTCGGACCTTTTGGAGGCGTAATCTAGGCGTCATTAGTTTATGTCTGTTTCTTGTATGTCTGTCATACCTATCACTATTTTTACTATACAAGTGAATATTTTTACGTACAAATAGTATATTACTGTAGATGTATTGTGAAGCTACAGTCATAACGCCAATTTCTTTGAACTTTTCCCTAAGAGAATCACGAGGTTTCATATTATACATACCACGTATAGTTCTTTTTTGCAAAACAAAGACCCTGTGAATATCAGCCGCTGTACCCCATAGCATGATTCCATATGACATAATGCTATGAAAATAGGAAAAATAAACAAGTTTTGCTGTGTCAACATCAGTTAATTGTCTAATTTTCCTAACAGCGTAGGCAGCGGAACTTAATTTTCCACAAAGGTTTGTTATATGGGGTCCCCATTGGAAGAAATCGACATCTGACAAACGGTGTCCACAGTTCCAAACTTTACTTAAGTCTAAGCTAACCTATGTTATAGTAAGAGAAATCTGCATCTACTAAAGACCCAAAGTTGTTTAAAATATGGTAAATAAAAACTTTCCAGTCATAATAGAGTAGCGGACTTTTCCACTGCTGGGTACTTTGCTGGGTGTCTTGGCAGGTACATATGGCCCTATCCGAAGAATAAAGTCACATTTCCTATGCTATTAATTATACACGGGACATGTAACTTTATTCTCCAGTTAGGGCGCAGGAATCGACTACAGATATGAAGATTCACTCCTGTACTTATTTTATAATATCTGAATTATCCAATGTACATATAATTTTTGTCAAGAAGATCCAGTATAAATTTCTTGAATAAATGTATTACCAGCAACGAAAGTAAAGAAGAACTAATCCAAAACCTTAGTTCCCAAAGCGGTCAATGTGAACTCTCAGGGCTCCATGGGGGGCCAAATAAAAAGGGTTCACAATTCGTAATTTGACTTTTTGTTGAGTTTTGTGAATACAGTACATATGTAGCTGCAAAAGGTCCACCAAACAATAAATTTTGAAAGTCAGTCAGTAAGTGAGAAAAGAAGTCTGGACACCTTTGTAATAAGACTTAAATCTAGAAGGTATCAGCAGATGTGCCTGCTAGTTTACCGTGGTCTCCTTCACCGTTAAGTACATAATGAATTGTAAATATAAATTAAGCACATCAGTATTTATAGAAATCTGACAGATACCTCTGCCCGTGGTTCGACACGCCTTTGTAGGTCTCACGTTTTTACCGTTCGCCAAGCTGTATTAAAACCCAATGTAAACCGAAGTATTTTTTTTCTCTAAATAGATACCCAAGAATTTAGTTCTTGTTTGTTTGCATAAACATTACATATGTTATTTAATGTTCACTTTAACCTTGACTAAATGTTAAAGATTCCTTATTTAAAAATATCGCAATATGAACAGCTTTTATAAGTTTGTTATTAATTTTTAACGAACGCGGAAGACATTTTAATGTAAAATGTGCGGAAAACACTGCTTAAAAACCAATAATAAAATATTACTAATTACTAATTTTGTACCTATGTATGAAAAAAGTAGGCTTGGTGCAGTTCTGTGTATACGACGATTGACGGACAATAATAAACTCTTTGGAAAGCAATGTTTCAAATTAGAGGGTCATAAATAGGTCAGTACTGTTTTGTAATAACAAAAAATTAAAGATTGTTAAGTATATTTTACAGCACCTATTTTTAAATGAAACATATATCGAGCATGAAAACGGATAATCCACTCTACATTTAGCATTATATATTTTCTATTTACTTTATCGCGGATTATAGCAAAATAATTTTATGATTATTTTTGTATTATGGATATCCGCAATGTAACGCCTAATTCTTTGATCTCTACTTTACGTAGATACAACACAAATATAATTTCACGTGTTCCGATCTCGCAAAATTGCTAGCGAACTTTCACTAAACCGGGCAAGCGGGTCGGATATGATGTGCGGCGTCGCTTTCGTTAAAAGAAGTCGACGTCCGGACACCGACCAATGGTATTCAAATCACCGCACATCAATCTTATGTTTCGTAATGTCAATATAATGCGAGCATCTTTTGTATAATATCAGAGTTTGTAAGATCGCGCTCTGGAGATGTGGTGCTGGCGAAGAATGCTTCGAGTATATTTGACTGAATTCAAGACCAATGTACCTATATTCGAAGACCTTGGCATCAAACAGCGTCTATCGACTACAGTCTGAGCACATATTTTAAAATACTTTGGCCAGGTCTCGCGCGAAAACGAAAAGTCCATAGAACCCCCTGTAGTTCAAGCAGGGTCGAGGGTACCAGACATCGCGGTCGATCGTCGCCTATGCGGTGGACCAACCAAATAAAAGTGGATACCATTGGATGGATATTCAGCCGGATACCACACGGTTGTCTATTGCGAACAGGAAAATTTAAAAAACGGTTAGACTGTGTGAAGTATGGCATGCGTGTAAAAATAGTAGCACCAGAGTTGAAGAATAATTGGAGAGAATGGAAGAGAAAAACATGTTGTGTTGATCCCACTTAAAGTGAGATAAGGACAGGAGAATAATCCTATGATATCCTACTAATATTATAAATGCGAAAGTTTGATGAAATTTGGCATAATTATACCTTATACACCGGGGTAACATATAGGCTATAGAAATCCTGTTAATTTTACAGCAATAGGATTCCATAGAAAAGCGCCATCTCTTACACGACAACAGTCACCGCGAACAAAGTTACGGGTGAAAGCTAGTGAAATAAAGCGGCAATAAAGATGTAAAAAACCATACACACAAGGTGCACCGCAATTTCGTATTACAGTGGTCCATAAATTTAACGCGCCTGAAAAGCTTTAAAGCTTTATGAAATACGTCAGTATACTTATAACGGTGAAATAATTAAAGGGTTACCAGAATTATGATTCACAAATAAAAGATTCATAAATGCGCCAGAAAGAGAGCAAATAGAGAAAAATAGCGAAACATCGTTATGCGAGCGATATGCGCTTCAACTACGTGACGGCCACTACCACTCTGACAAGAGCGTATCAATGGAGTAGAAAAACACTACGAGACTCCCATATCAAAACAACATAAAACACCCCCGCCGCCTGTCTGTTTGTGATAAACTCAAACACCACTCAACCGATACTGAATTTAAGCTTTGCCGTTACAGCAGTTTTAAACATCTTTTAAGGCTGATATTGAAAGCCTTACTGTTGAGGATTATGTAGATAATAACAATGCCTGGATATAGCTACTCTTCTAAGATAGTAATGACTAAATGTAAGCAAAAGATTCAAAAGAATAGTGTACTGAAAAGAGCAACTGCCGAGTTTCTTGCTGGTTCTTCTCGGTAGGAACAGCTCACCGAACCAGCGTGTAAAGTTAACAGTACAAAAGCACTCGCTTACAAGTTTACGTAAATAAATAATATATTTTGAATTTGAACTTCAGCTTTATCGTTAGAAGATTAAAAGACGATGGTTGTTGAAAATTTTGGTATACCAAAATTTTCAACTAGAACTTAGAAGGCATAATTTAAGCCTAACTCATAAGTTAGGCTTAAATTTTGCCTTCTCATAGCGGTGCCTAATCCCTTTGAGATATAACAAAATAATATGGGGGTTATATTCGTTTTTTATACATCTAGAGAAAAGTCCAGGATTGCAATCAATATAAGGATATCTTCTTAGAATAAATTACAATAACCATTCTAACTTTTAAAAAAGAGTCACTGTCTACAACAATTTAAATTATAATCCGACGAATTCCTTGCTGGTTCTTCTCGGTAGGGCCAACCTTCCGTATCCGTAGTAGCATGTTTTTTTTAATATTAATGATTCAAAATTACTGGAGTCTACTTGAATAAAGAATATTTTGAGTTGTAACGAACTAGATATAAAATGTATTGTCACGGAGAAATGAGGTTACAGACATTAAAAAGAACAGCTTAGCGTATTTGCCTAACTTATGTAGTTGTAATGAACAAGTTCAAATGAGCGTGCAAGAGAAAACTGCAATTAGCAATGTAATTAGAAATAAACCATAAAAATTAAAAATGTTGCTTGTATTTTATCGTTTGGCAATAAATTTTAATCTGTATGTCTTCATCATATAAATGTTACACTGCGTTTTGCAGAATATCAAGCTTTTCTTGTTTTTTTCCCCATTTATTATTTTCTTTTGCTTACTTATCTATTCAATATGCTAATTCATGTAAAGTACCTGGTTTTCATTAAAATAAAAAAGTAAAAAAAAACAAAAACAAAACAAAATAAAAAAAATCAAAAAAAAGGAAAAAAACAATTTGGTAGGTGGGGTTCGTTCCAAGGTATTTTCATTTCTAGGGACCACTCGATCTCCAAATAAGGTACGCTGATTTGACAGTTTTCGACAAAAATAGTATTTTATATATTCAATTTGAATTTTTGTATTTTTTTAATGCCCAAAAACAGGGATTAAAGATTTTTTTTAAATAACACCTTGTAAGATTTATTTCTCCCCTCCAAAACCTTCTGCAGTGTTATGTGTAGTGCAGTGTAATAATTTTATTATTATTGTTGTATTATGGATCGCTGCAAAATAAAGCCTAATTCTATAAATTACAAATTACATCACTACATCACTACATATTATAAAACAAAGTCACATATTTCGTATGTACGCATAAAACTTTAAAACTACGCAACCGATTTTGATGCGGTTTTTTTTAATAGATAGAGTGATTACAGAGGAAGGTTTGTACGTATAATAACATTCAATACGAAGTAGAGAAATAATGTAATTTTTGAGGTTTCTGTAAATAATTACATTTTTTTCCGCTTACATTGCAAACGCAGGCTAAACCCTACGAGATTTATCAAAATGATGTACTAAGTATTTGTACACCATGAAAAGGTCTACAGAAAAGTCCGCGATGATATATGTCTATCTCTTATGGATAACCCACAATAGCAGTTTTTGTCATTTACTTTTTACGAAAAATGATGCCTTATGTTCAAAGCAATTTTTATACAATACAGCATTAATCTTTATCCAATTAAGAACCCTAAATATATTGTCTATTTAATATTGATCAATATGACTGGTGATGTAAATAAGGTTCACTTTTTTCACTACTTAAAATAATCGACAAGGAATTTAATAACAGACGTGTTTCTATATTCAATGTTTAATTGCGACTGACTTAGTATATGAACTGACTTAACACAACATACCGCCCACCAAAGGACCATAGGGGTCTTTTAAAACAACTAATCATTTCAACAATTTCATCTAATACATAATCACATCAAAATAAGAAAGAATATTCCAATAATTTCATCATGTAAATAGTTGTAGGCTTCTACAATAACATTAACAATGCAATTTACAATAAAATTTACATTATTATCACTACATATTATAAAACAAAGTCGCATTCTTTGTTTGTCCATATATCCCTATGTATGCATAAAACTTTAAAACTACGCTACAGATTTTGATGCTGTTTTTTTTAATAGATAGAGTGATTCAAGAAGAAGGTTTGTATGTATAATAACATTCAATACGGAGCAGAGAAATACTGTAATTTTTGAGGTTTCTGTAAATAATTACATTTTTTTCCGCTTACATTGCAAACGCAGGCTAAACCCTACGAGATTTAACAAAATGATGTACTAAGTATTTGTACACCTTGAAAAGGTCTACTATCTAGTCTACTATGATGGTGTATGTCTATCTCTTATGGATAACCCACAATAGCATTTTTTGTCATTTACTTTTTACGAAAAATAATGCCTTATTTTTGAAGCAATTTTTATACAATACAGCATTAATCCTTATCCAATTAAGTACCTTAAATAAATTGTTGATTTAATATAGTTCAATATGACCGTTTACAGCATGTAATTTAAGTGAACATTTACGGAGATATTACAGATTTAAAATGCCGTGAGGAGGCCGCGCTTCGCCCTATAGCACTTCACATTTAACAACTATATGTCGTTGTTTCAAGAGTTTGTTTAATGACAAGAAAGCTGTGAATGTAGTATATAAGGACATTCTGTAATTAATTTTAAAAATAAAATACATAGGGGAAAAATGAAAATATGTAGTGTATGAATTTAGATATTAGATATAGCAGGAAATCTTCTTGGTATAGGGAAAGGAAATTGTGTTTCTCCAAATTTAACGCTTGCGGGCCACGGGCTGTAATGAATAAATGAAAACTACTGGATCGATTTTAATCATTTTTTTTACACTGACTGACATGGGATATATATTTTATACCCGTGCGAAGCAGGGGCAGGTCGCTAGTATTATTATAAAACAAAGTCGCATATATCGTATGTACGCATAAAACTTTAAAACTACGCAACAGATTTTGATGCGGTTTTTTTTAATAGATAGAGTGATTCCAGAGGAAGGTTTGTACGTATAATAACATTCAATACGGAGTAGAGAAATACTGTAATTTTTGAGGTTTCTGTAAATAATTACATTTTTTTCCGCTTACATTGCAAACGCAGGCTAAACCCTACAAGATTTATCAAAATGATGTACTAAGTATTTGTACACCTTGAAAAGGTCTACAGAAAAGTCCGCGATGGTATATGTCTATCTCTTATGGATAACCCACAATAGCATTTTTTTTCATTTACTTTTTACGAAAAATAATGCCTTATGTTTTAAAGCAATTTTATACAATACAGCATTAATCCTTATCCAATTAAGTACCTTTAATAAATAGTTGATTTAATATAGATCAATATGGCCGTTTACAGCATGTAATTTAAGTTAACATTTTCGGAGATATTACAGATTTAAAATGCCGTGAGGACGCCACGCTTCACCCTATAGCACTTCGAATCTTTTAAGAGTTTGTTTAAAGACATTCTGTAATTAATTGTAAAAATAAAATACATAGGTAAAATGTAAAAGTAAATAAGTAAAAATGTACTATATGAGTTTAGATATTCCAAAGATAGCACGAAATCGTCTTGGTATAGGGAGAGGAAATTGTTTTTCTCCAAATTTAACGCTTGCGGGCCACGGGCAGTAATGAATAAATCAAAACTACTGGATCAATTTTAATCATTTTTTTTACACTGACTGACATGGGATATATATTTTATACCCGTGCGAAGCAGGGGCAGGCCGCTAGTAGTAAGTCGAAGTATTATTAGCGTTTAAATAGACGCTAAAAACGACGTTAAAAATTCGAGGAATAGATAAATAAAATCTTAAAAATAAATTCATTTTCGAATACCTTTACCATGCAAAAAAAAAATACAAAAAAATCAGTTTTCCGTAAATTTAGCTTATCTAACGCGACAAAATAATCGTACTTACGAGAAAACACGAGAATAACGTAGCCGCCACGGTTCGGTCTGTCAAAGTAGCGTGGATGTTGATGATGACGAGATCGTTTATCGTCAGGAACAGCAGGAGAAAGAAACCAAATATATGGGTCCATATATTCATCGTTTCGTTTGTCCACCAAAATATGCTGTAAATAAAAATCAAATTTTTTTTTTTTTTTGGACACTTGCACGGTCATCCGTCCCCAAAGAAAGTAATTTAATACTTATGTTATGGGTGAGAGACAACTGGTGAATATATAAATATATAATTCTTAAATACAAATATACACGCAGATTCGAAGACCAACAAATTCATTGATAGAAAATGTTAGCCCTCGGCGGGAAACAAACCCGCGACCCGCGGAGCTGAAGTCTGCGTCACTGCCACTTGCGCCAACGGGCCAAATTCATAGGTCCCTTTGTTTTATCTTTTGGCAAGTACATGTTTATATACGAGTTTTGTTTTAAACGTTAGGAAAAACGGATTTACGCTAGATCCTCCTGCATATTATACATCCTCCTATGCCCTTACCCCACTTAGAGTGGGATAAGGGCAGGCACAACATATTAGAAACATGTTGTCACATGATTTCGCTAGGTACTTTACGACCGGCCGCCTGCCTGTAGTCAACTTACCTTAGTCGTATTTTACGACACCTCGGTAAGAAAGAGGGTGGTCTATTTTACTCAACCGGATACCACACGGTGGGTTAACTTACCTTAGTCGCCTTTTACGACACCTCGGTAAGAAATGAGGGTCTTCTATTCTACTCAGCCGGATACCACACGGCGGGTCGACTTATCTTAGTCGCCTTTTACGACACCTCGGTAAGAAATGAGGGTGGTACTATTCTATTCAGCCGGATACCACACGGCGTGATCCTCCTGCATATAATATCAAAACAAAATCTGACATGAACAAGACTATGGACAATTAGATCGCAATTACTTCAATAATCACATTCTTGCCCAATGATAATGTTTCAGTCTAATTCCCCTTGATTGCTTATTCATTAATGTACTTAAAGACCTTATATCTGTAAATCATGTTTCACTAATGTAATTTAAGGAGCATGCCTTTATTTGCGCAATTAGAAATACTTACGATGAAATCAGTTTGCAATATCATTCGCTGGCTATAAGGAATAAGTACATCTAATTATTAAAAGAATAAATTGCGATAGCCCAGCGGTGGCGACTATCTCGAGAGGGTCACGAGTTCAAACCCTGGTTAGGCACCAATGAGTTTTTCTGTTAAAACTTATGTGTCTAATTTTTAACACGCTTTTCGGTGAAGGAAAACATTGTGAGGAAACCTGCATATCAATAGAAAATTCTGTGGATATGTGAAACCTACCAAACCGATTTGTAGCAGCGTAGTGGGTCTTAGCGCCAACCCTTATCTCAATTAAGGGTAGTAATGGAATAGACAATGCCAATAGACAATGCCAGGCTAACTATGTGACACATCTTAACAATCTTAACATGCATAGATTATACATAATATAGGTTATTAGTATGTATGTAGGTAGTCTATAAATAATAGTAATAATAATATATAGTTATTTTGTTTATTTTCTTAGATTTGTAAGTTTAAGTTTGTATCTTGTTTAATATTTGTTTTTATTACATACTGTTTTACTGTGATTTATTATATGTATTTATACTCTGTAAATTATTATATTGTATTCACCTAATATGTTAAACTAATTATTTATCTTCTGTGTGAACCTCTTTTAGAGACCCTATATAAAATATAGATATGATCAAGGACCTTTGCTTATAAATAAAAAAAAATGAAACTTACCTTTCCCAACATAATCTTGTTGGCAATAACTTTCTATAACCATGCCTGATATATGGATTGTGCTGTAAGTATACTGGAGCTTCTTCATATTTTAAAAGCTTCCTGAAGTTTAAATATTCTACATCTTCTTTTGTAAGGTTGTTGTTATCTTCTAATTTTTTGCCTCGTCTCAACACTATGTTTTCAGAACAAAACTCTTTATCTTGGGTGCAGTCATCTTTTATTAACTTAAACAATAAAAAATATATCTATTAATTTGTTTATCTCTTTACTTGTTACCATCTTTATGGGCATATTTCTTTATTAGTTCTAGTTATTCTATGAAATCAGGGTTTCTGATAGAATAAATATATTATACTATATTATCTAGGGAAAA
Source organism: Morpho helenor (assembly GCA_029227775.1). Taxonomy (NCBI): domain Eukaryota; kingdom Metazoa; phylum Arthropoda; class Insecta; order Lepidoptera; family Nymphalidae; genus Morpho; species Morpho helenor. Next base: position 12,523,777 of record JARGCU010000010.1, on the reverse strand, counting down.
TATTGAAAATATTGAAAAGTCAGAAAACATTAGCATCTATTAAATATTATGAATGTGTAAGTCTGTCTATCATGCTTTCACAGCTAATCCTCTCAAGCCATAGTGCTGAAATTAATTTAGGTAATACCGAAGTTTATATCCCGGGAATATCAAATATAGTTTAAAAAAATACAGTCTTTATTTAAGGAATAATAATATAAAGGTTGTGGGTGCCTCTAGTTAAGAATCAAATTTGTCCAACAACCAATTGACTGGCCCGTTGGCGCAGTGGGTAGTGACCCTGCCTTCAGCTCCGCGGGTCGCGGGTTCATTTCCCACCGAGGGCCAACATTTTCTATAATTTGTTGGTCTTTGAGTCTCTGTGTATATTTGTATTTAAGTATGTATTGAAAAAATATATAAGTATATATTCACCAGTTGTCTGTCTACCATAACACAAGTATAAGTTACTTACTTTGGGGACGACCGTGTGTATAAGTATCCCATATATTTATATTTATTTATTTATAATTATTTTTTTCTAAATAAATTAGGGAAAAATATTTCAAGATCAATTTTTAATGTTAAACTATTGTTAATAGTATAGATGCGAAACCGAACTACTGTGTACGAAACTTACTTTTTCTACTGGCATAAGTTGAACAGTCTCTGACTGGCATTCACTTACTTCTCTAGTCATGGTGAGAGTCATGATAAAATATTAAATTAAATTACTGTTTTTATAATATTTCACTTATAATATTGCAATTCAACTCGCATTCACAGTAACAAGTTATAAAAAGTTATTGGAATAACAGATATATTGATTATTTTAATACATCACTATTTTTATTTAATCGTAATTATTTTACACCACTCGCGGCTTTAATCACTCAACACGACCAAACAAACCGCGCTGGGAAACGCAACTAATCTATCTATGAACAATTGAACACAACAAAAATTATAAGTTGAAAATTAGGGATGGCAAAAAAATTATCGATTTCTATCGTAATCGATTATTATAATAAAATAATCTTATCTTTTTTATCGGTAGTTTTTTATTATAATCTTCCTCTGTTCATTTCTCTTTCATCGATTTTTTTCCCTTTAAAATAAATGAATTTTTTAAATAGCCATTTATAGTGTAAATACTTTGTATTAAAATTATCGATTTTTTACTAATTATTTGAAAAGTTACCTTTTTAAAATTTAATCATTAATAAAAATAAAAGTTAATTAAAGTGCACAACTACGAATAAATAATAATAGATGCACTGTTTGTGAAATTCTATTAAAATTTGTATTGAGCTAAATTAGTTTCATCTAATAATGCATTTCTTAAAAAACAAGAAAAAAGAGTAAAAAGAAGAAGAAACGAAGATAATAAGGGGTTTTTAAAAATTTATTTAATAATTACACAAATCCATTATTGAAAATCAATTATTCGAATAAAATAATCGATTAATGTCAGAATCGATTATTTTTTGAATTCCTAGACGTATACTATATAAGGACAGGACTATTATACATAGAGTAGAAAAGACTTTTGAAAAGACCTAATTACTCTCTTACAGTCGTATAATAGCTTTATGGTTATTATACAAATACAAATTTACGTACATATGTACCTAGGTATTTTTGTTTATACATCTTATGATAATAAACACAGACCAAGAAAAAATCGATGATATTCAATGATGGTATTGCGTTTTAAGTTAGTAGTCTATGATTACGACGTAGCAAATTTTTTTTATATTAGGTAGGTATGAGCAAATTATTAATAAATAGTTTAGGTTTTTTTGTCAATGTAATATAGTTCAATAGCTTTGAGGAAAATTGTAATATATTATTGTACATTTTTCTATGAAAGGCCTCAAAAGACTAGATTCCATGATGTTTTTTTATCATTAATATCTTTTATTCTTTGAACTCTATCATTCTTAAGTATTAATTTTTTTTTATGGATTTCCTTGATACATTCCATATACTTGCATACTTTACTTTTTATGTAATAATAACTTGTTAATCCCACAAAAGAATAAAAGTAAATTTAATACATCTAGTAACATTTATAATCGATACAATCATTTTGGTAGAGTAGAAATGTAATCGGTTGAACAGAAACGAAATGCCATAAGCAAGAATTTCTTTCATAAATTTATAGCTTATTACTTATGGTTTGTTATATTAATTTTTAATATTTTTCTCTTTCTAATGAGTTTGACGTAATGTTTTAAGTTTATATATAAATAAAGTATAAAATACCCTTAGTCTTTAATCTTTATAAGCCTTCGTTATTGTTTATTAAAAAGTCTCTGTGTCTGAATACTTATTATTCATCACGTTAAATAAACTATTAGTCTAATTTTGATAAAAATTGCTATATTAATGCTTTAAGGTTAGTTAGTAACATGATAATCCACATTTTGGCTTTGGGAGGAAATACATAACTCATAATTTCCCGAGTATTGAGATAACTTTTAGATTTTTGATTCAATGATGATGTTCTGTTTAATTTTAATTTCGTATTGTTGTAAATATATAAATAAAAATAAATTAATTATAAGTAAATAAAATTTAGTACTATTGAATGTTAAAAGTAAGAGTTAATTAGCGGACTGTTATTATGGCACCGCTTACCCGCTTCTCTTTCCCGAGTTGTTAAGTACTGAGCCTATTAGCGTTATGGTTTAAATCAATATAGTTATTTTTAAATTATACATTGTGCGAACAAATATTAATATATTTTAATGAATTAGTTAATTCATAAGTCATATATTATGAAAGTATTTCTCCATACTCCGCGATTACTGAGAAGTGAGAACCCATATAATGCTTAACGTACGGTATACTATCCGTGTTGTACATTAATTAATCATGCAGAATTCGTAAAATGCATGTAATATAAACAATTAACAACCACCGACCATCTTTTACACTGAAAAACCGCAGTGAGAGATAATTTATCTGATATTTTATGTCAAAAAAGTTATGCATTTTTTAAGTTGATATTCGAAACATTTTTAATAATGTAAAAAAAATAATCATGTGTTTAAAACTCGGTTGTAATCTTTGAAGTTTAATCATATATTATTGTTTAGATTTATAAAAAACACTTACCTATATAAAAAAAAAAATTTGCAACTGAAATAAATTACTGTGTTAAGGTGTTTTTTTCTCTATTTACTTACTGATATTAAGCGATATTGTATGTAAAGTGCAAACATGCTTATTTGCAAGAACTACGGCAAGGTTCTAATTTTGCAGCTTCATTTGGAATTTTATAATTTCTTCACACTTCACAGTATAGTTCATTCTACGGTTTATACCAACGAGTTTAGTAATAGCCCAGGCCGTCGACCAGTGAGCTCATTTCTTATCTAACCACCTTAGAAAATGTAGAGTACTGAGTATTTACACTTGTAATGTGGGTAGACACTGACTAAATTATAATGTCTGAGAAATTCAATAAAACTAAATTACTATATGTACAAACAACAACAAAAGAATACGTATGTTATATATGTTACAAATTAAAAACATAAATGTGTTATGCACATGTCCTTATTCAGGTAGAGCTTAATAAATAAAATCAGTCATTAGCACCTGGGAAAGTTTCAAATTGCAAAAATGTGCTTTAAAATAACCTTATACCTACTTTGTCATCCAAAAATAGCGCCGAGAATTCTTTTAAGCTTACGTCATATCCGAAGTTAACAGTGTTGCCATGAACATGATTGTATTGATTTCAATTTTTATAAACAATTTATCTAAAAAATAAATATTCCCGCGTAATAAGAATTGAATAATTTATTATTGTACAATATTTTGTTCTAATAATATATTCTTTTATTGCAATATAATTACTTCGCAATTTATAAAATAGAAATTCAATGAAAGACGAACATTTAAAAAGAGAAAAGTAATAATGAACGCTCTTTGTAAATGGTCGATTTTCCTGTTTGCTGTTCTCCATTTATCGCGAGTGTAATAATTTTGTTAGAACCTGCGCTCTGTTCAAATCCTTATTATTTCTTAATATTAGTTAATATTAATTTTTACTTAAGTCTTTGAAGTTTTGCAATAATTGTTATATTTTCATTATTATTGAATAAAACGACATAAGTGGTACTTTTGCGTTTAGACGGGAGCCATCTTGCAATCTCTAATCAAAGGTCCTTGGCTCACAGTTTCGTTGTCTAGTTAAAAGTCAGTATATTCAATCATAAAATAATCAAATGGCGTTAAAACGAATTAATAGGGTACGTATTTAAAGATTATGTTGAATTTTGAAAAAAGTAATAAGTTACAAGTGGTGTGCCGTAAATTGGTAACAGACTTCGTAGTGAATGTTTCGTCATTGTGAATACCTATTATCGAAATTTCTTCTGGATATTTCTGAGTGCGTGACAATACCATCACAATATTTGTTTCTACATTTAGATTACAATTTTACATCTGCTAGTGCAACGGTGTTTTACTGGTCGTAATAAGCACCAATTTTATGCACACGGCTAACATAAAATGTCGGAAATATGTGCCAATCTTTAGTATTTCTTATCGTTTATTTGTTACAAGGAAAGACTTTCAGCTAGGAAAAACTATATTTCGATGAGCAGTAGTTTATATTTTTAAAAAGTCCGTTGTCCAAGTGTGCGGGTGATGATGTGTTTTACATATCTCCTTTTTCTTCGCATTGTTTCCTGAATCATATTTAGAATATTTTGTGAACTATTGCAGGAATTACAAGACCTGGGTAGAGATCCCCCAGCACAATGTTCCGCAGGACCACACGGAGAAGATCGTTAGTATTTTTATATATTAAATATTATTATATGTATTGATTAACTACTAAATTCTCGTGACTCATCATACGGTATGCTAAAAAAAGGTTTCAAAACAAAAGTTTCATAAATATTTAGTTTTTTCTTTAAATATACAAGAGTAAGGAACTGAAATCTGTTAATTTTTAATTAACATGTGTTAATCTGAAAATTTAATGCTATCTAAAAAGTGTTACATGAAATTTATTTGTTGTACTTTGTTTTATATTAAAAAATGTTTTTTATACAAATAACGGTCAGTTTTTTTTTGTTTGAATCAGCTGTTTTTTTAAATTTGAATATGTTTTTGATTACAGTTTTTCACTGGCAAGCCACAATAATGGGTCCAGTAAGTATTTTACTGAAATTCTCACTCAGAATTTGCATTCATTAAAAAGTAACATAACTTGTATTGATAAAGTCTTGTATTTCAATGAAGCCATAGAATCTATAAAGCAACTTGATTATATTGTCTTGTACAAAAATAGACTTGAAACATACTTATATAATGTATCATTATTTGCAGGTCGACAGTCCCTATCAGGGTGGTGTCTTTTTCCTGACTATACATTTCCCTACAGATTATCCATTCAAACCACCAAAAGTTGCATTCACAACACGTATCTATCATCCCAATATAAACAGTAATGGTTCTATTTGTCTTGATATTTTGCGTGCACAGTGGTCTCCAGCACTTACCATATCCAAAGGTACTTGTTTCACGTGGATATAAAATATTTTATTTTCTTTACATTGTGCAGATAATTTCATGATTTTATTTGTTTCAGTGTTGCTCTCAATCTGCTCACTTCTATGCGATCCAAATCCTGATGATCCCTTGGTGCCCGAAATTGCTAGGATCTACAAAACTGACAGAGAAAAGTACAATGAATTAGCCCGAGAGTGGACTAGAAAATATGCCATGTGATGAGTCAAATGTGACATCAGCAAAACATATAAACACACATCGCCACAGCCCGGGCTATACCCTTCCTCTCTATTTCCGTTCCCTGGTCCCTTTGAATCCTTACCATTTTACTAAATTACTGGCATTTTTTTTTAAATAAGAATCTGTCTGATTATGTGATTGTCTTATACTTTAAATACCAATTAGCTGGAGCTAAGTAAAAACAATACACATGTGCAAATAGTTTCTGTTCATCTAATGTGTAAGTAACATTTTCTGTAAGAGAAGAAATTGTTTCCCGTTTAACATTGATGTGTCGGTAGGTGTCTTATCGCATACATTCATTTAGTTAAACATTAGTTAAATTATACATTATTTGAATTCATTTTATTCCTAAAGAATTTGTACTTTAACTAGATCTAAATTGCAATGTGAAATCTGTACAATAGTCATTTATTTAAATAATGGAGCGTTCAATGCTTGACACTTGTCCTGTTTAATAAGAATTTTTGTCATTGAATTGTGTATGTATAGCTCATATGTTACAGACATTCTGGTTAATGTAAGTAAATGGGATAACAAAATGAGCTTGTTGACAGAGTCGAGTGAGTGTTATTTTTTTTGTAAACAAACTTTTGTTTTATAAGTTAGTAAATATGTAGCGTGCTGCTGAACAGACTGATTACAGTGGTCAGTTTTCTTTCATCCACAATATTTAAAATGTTCGAAAACGCTCCAATAGTTACAACATTCAGTATAAATTACAGTGTATCTCATAAGATAAGTTAAATCTAGATTTTTTCAATACAGCAATCTATTATTATAATTTTATCTAATATATATTGTGGTTGTAAGGATACCTGCGTTGTGATTTCCACCAAATAAATCCCATCCACAACCTATCCTGTATTCCTTTGTTTTGATTATTATCAGTATGGCTATGTGACATCATGGCGTGAGTGGCAGAGTATGATGTGTTACTTTACAGCTGTTGAGGAAGCTTTTGTTCACTTAACACAGGGAGACATAGTAACTTAAAGCTTTTTTCAAACTGTAATCAATCGACAAGATGTATTTTAGCTTCACTAAATTGTAAGAAACAATAAATTATTGTGTATGTAAATAATATCGTGAGATTTATTGAGGCTATTTCCTAAATTCATTGATAAAAGTCATACATATTTTATTTTTGCCAGATGATCAAAATTTGGCATAGAAATACAGTTTACGAGCTTATTTTGGAATGGAGCGTCATTCGCGATCACTAATTTTATCTCTTGTTGATTGAAAAAAGGACGCAAATAGTTCATTCCCCCTTTTTCAGGTCAAATTTAAATTGTTTATGATTGTTTTTTTTATAAGATTTGTAGATTCTTGCAAATAACTGGTTATATTCTGTTGCAGTATAGATATATTGGAAAATTATTTATTTAGGAATGCCAAGAAATTAAGGGTTTTTGGTAAATCACATTTATACTATTTAAGGGAATTTTGGAATTTTAATTTAAACTAAGAAAACCAGCAAAAAAGCAGTCTTTTTTGCTGTCATAAATACAATTCAATTGGTAATTTTATGGTTACTATATTATAGTTGGAATAGTAAATTTCTTTAAAGTTTTTGGTTTTATAACCAAAATATCATTAGTTTTACTCAAACTACGTTGTCCTTTTTTCTCTCCAAGGTTTAGTAAGTTTGACATTCACGGCGACATTTCTCCATATCGGTTGAGTGAACTTTAGTTACGCCGTATAATCGATAGTGCTGTCAACGAATCCTTGTGTTGAGTTGCGCCGCTGTATTGAATATAAAATTGGATGTATGTATCAAATAAATTGTATTCTCTTACAAGTAAACTTTCCTTGCGACTGCAATTCATTTTGGAGCCGATTAGCATACTTTACGTAATAACATTCTTTTTAGACAATTGTTAAGAAGTGAGGATTTATGCGCTGATTATGAAATTTGCTTCGAAATTTGAATTTTGAAGACTCATTATTGAAATTCCGTGAAAAGCATTTCGCCATATTTCATTTTCATATATACAATATTTTCATATTTAATATAAAGATATTTAGTTGCCCCCATAATTTAATCCAATTAAAAAATAATAAATATAAAATGATTTGCGTCTTTTATTTGTAATTCATACGGGGACTTATCTAATATTTTTTATTCTACCCAATTTTGAGTCTAAACTGAAAGCTTTTTTACGTTATATATTTTTTTAATAGGACACTCCAGGCAGTTTTGATTTCTTTCGTTCTTGTGTTCTAAAATCCTGTGATTCTATATTGTATAGCAAAACATAATTGCTTGGAGTTCAGTTTAGTGTACATTCATATGTGAAAAGGGAGATTTTCGTAGCTGTTTTGTTCTTGATTTTATGCTATTATAATATAAACTGACGAGCTAATAGTGGTTTAGGACGTTATAACCATTTTAGTAAACTGATATAGGTATCGGCACATCGTAAATCTTGCTAGGACCTATCGGCGTCACCCTCGACCGTTTGAAAGCATCTATCTCAAGTTAATATTCAGCTTTTCCTGTCCAATGGGTGGAATGACAATTCCATACGTCCCATTTTTATTTTAAGATAAATAACTAATTAAGATAAACATTTGGACAGGGACCGTTACAATCAATTAAGATCATTTAATACAGCGGAAAATCTAGTTTTAAACTTTACAAACGCTACAAATATAATTATTTATCTATATAAATAAAAAATTAGACGTATTGAATGAAAATATTCTTTATTGCATAGATTTCACTCTTTTCTAACCGCCGTCTTGAAGGAGCAGTTATTTTCCAGTGCCTCGCAAAATTTCCAACTACCTCATAGAAATCTCAATAGTAAAGTACAGGCCCGTCCTGTTACTATCCCACTGCTGGGGATAGGCCTCCTCTCTGGACAGTAGGATTAGGGCTAAAACCTACCACGCTACTCCAATGCGGATTGGTAGGTTACCCATATCCCCAGAATTCTCTAGAGATATACAGGTTCTCTCACGATGGTTTCGTTCGCCGTGTGATAAAATGCAATTATCAATTAGACACAAGTTTTAATAGAAACTCATTGGTGCCTACCCGGGGTTTGAACCCGTGACCTAATCGAAAGAGTCGCGCGGTGTTGCCGCTGGGCTATCACAGCTTAAATCTCAATGAGAAGTGATTTATTTATAGCGTGCTGTATAAAAAAAATATAGAGTGTTGAAATTTAAGAGGGATGAAACTATGATAAATTTTATACAACTGCTTCAATACTAGAGCCAACTAGATAGGTGCTGATACAATGATGGTTTTATGTACTTTATCGCGAATTATAGCAAGCTTATTATAGCGAGCCTTAAAAGAAGGCTCCAACTTTACTTCAACAATTGTAACGCTGTTGATGAAATAAAAGATTTTTTTTATAAGGAAGACTCCACCGGAAACAATAACGGCACAGTTTTGCCAACATTTCAAAAAAAGAGCGCGATACTCTAGTTGCATGAATGTGTTGCTAAAAAATACAAAGCGGAAGTCAATGGCGACAACATATGGACCTCCAGAAAGTCACAGCTAATTCTATAAATTCAATTATGGCTTTAATATGTAAAAGCGGTTCGTCAACGCATTTCTGTGGCTCCGCCTCGTTCGACTTACCCTAATAAAAAAAATGTCAACAAGCAGTTAAATTTGTTTTTTTCGGATTGCCACCGAACGTTACAGTATTATCCGCTGGAACAATGTAAAGATTTTGAAAATTTCATTAAATCTATACAGCCGTTTCGAAGTCTACACACGCAAACTTTCACAGAAATACATACATACTTTCTCTTTTAATATATAGATAAAATAAAACATATTCTAACTAAACAATATTCAATATACATTGTGAATATAGTCAATATATAATATTGACTGTATTCACGGCTTTGTGTGTGTGTGTGCCCCTTACTAACGAGTATAAAGGAGCCTTCATTAGTAACTTTCGCTTTTTTTTTTGAGATTCCTAAATATGTACTTTACTTTTTCTTTGTGGTGACGGCAAATCTTATACGTATAAGGCGCTTTATACACGGATGTCTTGATATCAATGCCAGATTAACTGCATGGCCGCTATATGTGAAAATTGTGTCTATGACTATTTTTGTCTGTACATACATTTTTCATTATTAGCCGTGTGGCATCCGGCTGAGTAGAATAGACCATCCTTATTTCTTACCGAGGTGTCGTAAAAGGCTACTAAGGTAAGTCGACCCGCCGTGTGGTATGCGGCTGAGTAGAATAGACCATCCTCGTTGCTTACCGAGGTGTTATCACTATCACAGCTATCACTTCTTTTTAATATTTTGTCAGTTAATATTTAATATACTTAATTGTTTGCTGAAATACTGTATATACTACTATAGGGGCCCGCCAAATATTTTAGAATCGTCCGTTTGGGCCAACCGTTGAAAAGGTTGGGCACGCTTGTAATATACGATCGTTTGTCATGAGAGTAAGTATTGGTAACAAGAAAAACAAACATCCATATTAAAGGTTTATTTCCAAGATTGAACGTGTATTGGTTGACTTGATCGATCGATAAGGCACGGGGGCGATAAGTGTTTAGAATAATTTATTCACTAACTACTTTGTAACTTATCATGTAACACGGATGTCTTACAAATATTAATATTGTCGTTATCATTTGCCAATGTCTACTTTGTTTTAGTGATCTAGGGTTGACAGAATATAAATTAATAATCGAAAACATCCAAATGTTAAATGACTATATCTTACTATATTTTCTGAATCTCGGAAACGACTCCTGATGAACGATTTTCCTGAAATTCAGCATGTAGTGGGTTTTGGGAGGGAAAAATTGATCTAGTTAGGTTTTATTTTAAAAAACGTTTTATACCTGATTTTTGGCATTAAAAAAATGGCAAAATGTAGAATTTAAGCAAAATTTTTTTTTAGTTGTCAAACAAATTTTAAAAAAATTTACGAACAAGGCTCGGTCACCCAGGAAGCTCATTAAAACATGTTTACACACATTATACCTTCTTAATGCAATTAATCATTATTAAATAGCCCTTGCAAACTAATTATTAAATTATCAACACTCATTAATATATTATATTTTTTAAATTACCCGTACTTATTAACAAGCTACTAGTACTGCGCCAGCATTCTTTATCCTTCTAAGAATCGATAAGTGACGCAACGCATTATACCGCCCTAGCGCTCAGTGGGCTTATACTGCAAGTTTTTTTTAACCTAATCGAGCGCGTTAACGTAATGCAATTTGTATAGTGCTGAAACAGAGGTCACTAGATGTCGCTGTTGCGTTGCAGCGTCATACAAATTAGCGTTACGCTAACGCAATCGCGAAGGTTAAAAAAAATCGCAATAAGCACACAGATGTTTTATGGCACTGCGGGCACCGACTCTTTGATACTACTATAGTAATTTTTTTTTATACTATCACATCGATGATACCATGATTTTCGAAAACAACATCATCCTCTTGCCCTTATCCCACTCTAAGTGGGGTCGGCACATGTTGTCACATGATTTGGCTGCGTTTTTACGACCGGCTGCCTGCCTGACGTCAACTTAGCTTAGTCGTATTTTACAACACCTCGGTAAGAAAGAGGGTGGTCTATTTTACTAAACCGAATACCACACGGTGGGTCAACTTACCTTAGTCGCCTTTAACACCGGTAAGAAATGAGGTTGGTCGATTCTACTCAGCCGGATACCACACGGCGAGTCGACTTACCTTAGTCGACTTTTACGACACCTCGGTAAGAAATGAGGGTAATACTATTCTACTCAACCGGATACAACACGACGTGATTTTCAAAAACAACATTAGGATAAAAATAAATACAAAAAGGTTACCGTATAATTTATTCCTAAAACTATTTAAATAGGTACATAATTTAAAAAGGCACATATTTATTTTACAGCTCAGTAGTTTCCATGTTTTTGGCGTTTTTCATCTGTTCCAATTGTTGGTAGAAATCGTAGTTGCCTTGGTTCGTTTCGCCCTCTATTTCGTTGGACTGTATGGAGGGGAAGGCAGCTGTGGTGATGAAGTAGGGTTTTTCGTTTGACAAGTCCTGGTCCACAGCGTTCTCGTCGAGGGAATCTCTTTCGGAGCGGCTGAGTTGGTCGTCGGTTTTGTACCAGTCGTTCTCGTAAGCTTGCAGCCATATTGGATTGGAACCTTTGGTGCTGTGCTTGTTAGTATTGGGCACGCGACCTCCGGAACTTCGTATCGTCATATCGGACTCGCCCGGCGTCGGAGTGGCTAGAAAACATTTCCGATGTTTTGACATACAATGTTATCAAATAGATATGAAGGTGACCCTTGATATCAGCACAAAAATATAGTTACAAAAATTTAAGGTAAGGGCACTAGTAATTGACCGTTTATTTTTTTTTATTTATTGTTCTTTTTACACATATATTTAGAAAAGAGAAAGAAAAAAATAAAAATTAAAAAAAAACACATGTATAAAGGCGGACTTATCCCTAAAAGGGATCTCTTCCAGTCAACCTTTGAGTAATAGAAGGAAAAGGGCTAGAATTGAAGAAGAAAGAGAGTGCGGGTCATATAGAGAAAAAAAAATGAAATTTTAAATAATAAGCGTTTTCTTTGTTGTAGCTTATAAAAAATATTAATTAATAATATACAATTTTAAATATTAAATAATGGGCTACAGCTTCCAGCCATTGTTAATAGATGGCCACAAATTACAAATTAATTTTTTATTACATTCAACAAACATATATATGGTCAAAAATACATGGACAATTAGTGGTGCCCTTACCTTAGTTCAGTTTTGAGATAAAGGGATGTACAATGGAAAGATAATCATAGTGGCCTATTCACTAGTAAAATTCGCGCTTTGCATAGAGATTGTAGTCAATAATTGTAAGTTCGTACTATCCGATCCAATTATTATGACATATGACGGACACCATAGTTAATGGATATTGCATTTCGAGTGGATTATTGTTAACTTTCATGACAAGAATTTGTCGAATTCACCAACGTATCAAGAATGTTTTTAAGGTTATAGTTTTCAAACGCTAAAACAATTAATAACGGAATCTTATTACAGAAGCGTATATAGTAACAGCATGTCACTATCCCACTGTTGGGCATAGGCCTCCTCTCTCCGTTTTTGAGAAGGTTGTAGCTTGAACAAGGTTAAAGCTAAGACCTACCACGCTGCTCCGAGGCGGATTGGAAGGTTACACATATCTCCAGAATTCTCTAGAGATATGCAGGTTTCTTCACGATGTTTCCTTTCACCGAAAAGCGTGTGATAAATTGCATTTATCAATTAGACACATAAGTTTTGCTAGACAACGATTGGCTTAAGCTCCGGGTTTAAACCCTTGACACTCACGAAAGAGTCGCACTTTGTCACCGCCAGACTGTCACAGCTTTTTAGAAACTTACTTTTTAGAAATACTAAATCTTAAATACGCTGACGATTATCACAATAAAGAAGTTCTTCACTTCTTATAAAGAAAGAATAGTGTAAAGAAGACATGTTTTACTTACAATAGGCAGCGGCAGTCGCGGCCTTCAGTTTCCTGACGAAATCCGCCCGCTGCGATAAACACATCATGATGGAGAGCACCAACAGCACGACCAGGAATAATGTGGTCCAAACCAGCCAATAAACCATCTGATTTGATGATAACGTGTCTACAGTCAAAGGCTGATACTCAGCTGGTTGGGTGTCCAGAACGTTGAATTCCTTGGGAATAAAAAATAACTGATTTTGCGTTACCCCTTCCAGTAAGTCACCGATTTATTAAATATCTATACTTATAATAAATCTGTAGAGAGGTCAATTCTGTAACTGGAATATATTTCCAAAATAACTATCAGGGGGTGATTAGAGATCGATACTGATGCCAAAAATGCAATCAGTAAAATTTTTGTCTGTCTGTCTGTCTGTCTGTCTGTCTGTCTGTATAACCGTTATAGAAACAAAAACTACTCGACGGATTTTAACGAAACTCGGTACGATTTTTCTTCATACTCCTGAGCTGGTTATAGTATACTGTTCATCACGCTACAATCAATAGGAGCAGAGCAGTGAAGGGAAATGTCGGGAAAACGGGAGAAGTTACTCCATTTTTTAAGCTTCCGTAGCGTGTGCAACCTTGATGGTTAAAGCTACACAGAAATCATGTAACGGAAATGTTCTTCTTAAAATTATATAAAAAAATATCCCACGACAGCATATGTCTATCTTTTATGGTTGACTCACAATAACACGTGTAACTCCCGATAGCTTAGCAGTTCGAAGCTTTCTGGTTATATTTGTCTACTCCTACGTTTATATCACTGTCAGTCATCCCCAAATAAAAAAGTGAATAGTATTGACCATTGTATGAAAAAAGAATCATTGAAATCGGTATAGAAACACCAAAGTAATACATGAAATACGCTAATAATAAGCCATCGCGCGTGAATACTGAATCATGTTATAAGGATTATCACTGCATAGTATAAAACAAAGTCACATTCTTTGTTTGTCCCTATATCCCTATGTTTGCTTAAATCTTTAAAACGAAATAGATAGAGTGTAAATATATAGGGAAAAATGTAAAATGTAAATATGTAGTATATGAATTTAGGTATTAGATATAGCAGGAAATCTTCTTGGTATAGGGAGAGGGGAAATGTTTTTCTTCAAATTTAACGCGTGCGGGCCACGGGCACTAATGAATACCTAAATTAAAACTACTGGATCGATTTTAATCATTTTTTCACTGAGTGACATAGGCTATATATTTTATACCCGTGCGAAGCAGGGTAGGCCGCTAGTCTTAAATAAGAGTTATATGAAGTAGATAATGATCCAAAAAGACAAGGACAAAGAAAGAAATAAACGTATAAATAACGTATATGTATATATCGTATGTAACAAGTCAAAGACGCTCACTTGTCAGGGCAGCCATAAATAAGTTTACGTTTAGTATACTTTCAAGAAAGAGAGGTATTTAAATCACAAATTTGTATGTGTGATATAAAAAATTTATTGACCATTGCAATATTGATCATGTAAATTAGGCAATCCTAATGCCTATTATTTCGCGGGTTCGATTCCCGCCGGGGGCCAACACTTTCTATAAATGAATTTGTTGGTCTTCGAGTCTGGGTGTATATTTGTATTTTAGTGTGTATTTAAAAATTATATAAGTATATATTCACCAGTTGTCTATCTACCATACCTAACACAAGTATTAAGTGCACTCTTCGAGCCTAGGTGTATATATGCATGTATTTAAAATTATGTAAGTATATATTTACCAGTTGTCTGTCACTCATAACACAAGTATTAAGTTACTCTGGGGACGGTCGACCGTGTGTATAAGTGTCCCATATATTTATTTATTATAGAAGAAGGTTAGAGATGCATAGCTCAAAATACCCAAGTTATGAATAATTAACGTTAAAATAATATAGCAAATAGGATTGCAAACACGCTACTGTCATGTCTCTTTTGCTTGCGTTCTTTCATGTTAGTGCGACACGTAAATATTTGTTTAGTTATCTAGCATCTATTATGCCATTTATTTATACAAAGAATACAAAAGAAAGTTTATCTCTTTTAAAGATTTCACAGTCCTTAAGCATGACGAGGTTACATTGAAATTCTCTTCGTTATTTATTTACCAAACAAATATAAGTATTTTACTCAAATAAATACATGGGATACTTACAAACACGGTCGTCCGTGCCCAAAGTAAGTAACTTAATACTTGTGTTATGGGTGACAGACAACTGGTAAATATATACTTACATAATTTTAAATACATATATACACCTAGGCTCGAAGAACCAACAATTTTTCGTTAGTAAATGTTGATCTTCAGTGGGAATCGAACCCACGACCCGCGGAGCTGAAGGAAGGGTCACTACCAACTGCGCCAATGGGCCAGTCGATAAATTACTCGTAAATATAGATGGATATATATATATATATATATATATATATATATATATATATATATATATATTTTATTAAAAAATATACATATATCAGCTTGATGAAATGGATTAACACATTTTAAAAAGATAAAAATAGTGACGCTGCAAATATATGTCTATTTATATCATAAAACTTCAAACGATAAGAAAACATACATAGAGTTGATACAAGAAAATTACAATTTAAATATAGTAATAAAAACAAATGATAATATTTTCATAGCTAACTGAAGTCGTTACATTAACTTATATATTAGGAATATTAGAGTTCCAACTTTTTTGGATTTTCGGAAAACTAATAACCAATTATTAGAGCAAGTTTTAACGGAGGATTTCAAAAATGTCTATGTTTTTCAATTTAAATTATCAAATTATACAATACAATCATATACTGTTAGATATTTAAAAATTATGCGATCTCAGCTTTATATTGACGTTAATATAGTTACTCTAAACAGTATTACAAAAAAATTGCAAACAACATCTAAAAGGATATGAAAGTTCTATTTGAAGAGTTAATTTACACAAACTTTCACATCACCATATGATTTAGTAAAAGATTTTGACATTATATTTGTGATTCGCAGCTATTTTCACTTACCAAAATAGTAGACAATTTTTTTTTAGATTAAAACCATTAGAATTAAAATATCTTCTTTCAAATATAATATATCTAGTTCATCATCCTTCTGCCCTTATTCCACTCTAAGAGGGGTCGGCACAACTTGTTATAAAAATGCTGCCCCATGATTTGGATGCGTTTTTACAACCGGCCGCCTGCCTGACATCCACCTTAGTCGAATTTTACGACGCCTCGGTAAGTTAGAGGGTGGTCTATTCTACTAATCCGGATACCACACGGCGGGTCGACTTACCTTAGTCGCCTTTCACGACATCTCGGTAAGAAATGAGGTTGGTCTATTCTACTCAGCCGGATACCACACGGCGTGTCGATTAACCTTAGTCGCCTTTTACGTCACCTCGGTAAGAAATGAGGGTGGTACTATTCTACTCAGCCGGATACCACACGGCGGAAATATAATCTAAAAACGTTAAATTGTTAAAAATATGTGTGGATATAGCTCTCTTTGAACCTGTACAAGACAGTAACGTCTGAATGTAAATAGTATTAAGAATCATATGTTTAAAAGAGCAACCGCCGAGTTTCTTGCTGGCTTTTCTCGGTAGGAACAGCTTTCCGAACCAGCGGTAGAGTTGACGATTCAAAAGCACTTGTTTACAAGTTTATTTGAATAAAGAATATTTTGAAATTGAATTTGAATATGGGACAAAATTTTCAGAATTACCTTAAAAAGGTCATCGAGTTGTTCAATATTCTTATCCACTAGCTTCAGCACTTGATTCACTTCCAAAACAGAATGGTCTTCTCCGTTCACAAGATGCAAGTACAAATCTGTCTTAGTGTTATCAACTGAGCCATCTTTATTTTCATGTACTCGTAAATCATCAATATTAACAACAGAGTTCGTTACACGAGCGAGTTGTTCCCGAAATGAGTTTATCCTATCACGAATTTCGGATGGATGTGAGCGTAAAACGAAACGCACTCTTTGGTCTTCTCGGAGTAAGTATATGAATACATGAGCTTCATCTTGTAAACCATCTGTGTCGTTAGCTAAAACCTTGGTAAAAAGAATTGAAATGTTAACTTTTTATCCTTGGGTCGATGATGGAACAAATGCTCATTAATCTTTAACAAGATTCACACATTAAAATGATGGATTAAAGTGATGGCCCAGCGGTAACACCATTCGACTCTTTCGTGGAGGTCGGGGGTTCAAATCCGGGCAGACACCAATGAGTTTTCTGTTAAACTTATGTGTCTAATTGATAATTTCAATTTATCACACGCTTTTCGGTGAAGGAAAACATCGTGAGGAAACCTGAATATCTCTAGAGAATTCTGGGGATATTTGTAACCTACCAATCCGAACTGGAGCAGCGTGGTAGGTCTTAGCTCCAAATCTTCTCTCCAAAAACGGAGAGAAGAGGCCTATTCTCAGCAGTGGGATAGTAACAGGCGGCTACTTACTTACTTACACATTAAAAAAAACACTAGTGCCTTTTGTAATTTATTTCTTCTTCAATCAACGGAACTCCACTTTTAGACATCAAAATGTTTTGTTGTGGTAATTGACGATATGCTATTAGCACTAATGGCTTGAAAAACGTCACCGGGCGAGATGGTAGAGCATGAAAGCTTTACCGAGGTTGAAAGGATCTCTTATTAGTGACTCTTAATGATTAGTCTGAATTTAGCGGGTCGCTGCGTTTTTTTCAAGTGGTCTATCCATCTAGTCTAGGATTTATTTATTTAACAAATCATCTTTCGGTACAGGATATTCAAGATTCATCGGTTCTTAGAAAACTGTTCTCGCTACTTTAGTTTTGCTTTGATTCTCCACATTTACCATACTAGAGAGATATGAAGTAAGGCATAAATTGACAGCATAGATTCTAAATTCCTTACGATATTCAAAGTTTTATTTACAATCACTTTTTCGTTTAAGAACTTTTAAGTGAGTCGAATTATCTCGTGAAGGCGGTTTTTTTTCAAATTGACTGTTACGGTTTTTACAGCGTCACCGGGCGGGTTAAGGCGGTTAAGGTTATCATCTATCTATAATTTTTTATAGTGTATTAAAACAAAAAGTGTCTATCTTTTTATTAGCATCATTTTATTAGTATCAAGTTTTATTATCACCTTACCTTAAAATCAAAATATCCCTTCATTCCTTTCTGTGGGTCGAAGTTCAGTGAAACTGCCCCGGTGTCTACATCCACTAAAAATGGAGACACTGCTAAATTTTCTAGACCTTCCGTTAATGTTTCTTTCACGTCTCCAATAAGAAAGTAAGATATTTTTGCATTTATACCTTCATCTAAATCTATGGCCTAAAAAAAATAATTTACGCGTTTATAATTTTTTTAAGATCTTAAACGCCGTGTGGTATCCGGCAGAATAGAATAGTACCACCCTCATTTCTTACCGAGTTGTCGTAAAAGGCGACTAAGGTAAGTTGACCCGCCGTGTGGTGTCCGGCTGAGTAGAATAGACCATCCTCATTTCTTACCGAGGTGTCGTAAAAGGCGACTAAGGTAAGTTGACCCGCCGTGAGGTATCCGGCTGAGTAGAATAGACCACCCTCATTTCTTACCGAGGTGTCGTAAAAGGCGACTAAGGTAAGTCGACTCACCGTGTGGTATCCGGTTAAGTAGAATAGACCACCCTCTTTCTTACCGAGGTGTCGTAAAATATGCAAATAAATGTCAGGCAGGCGGCCGGTCGTAAAATACGTAGGCAAATCATGTGACAACATGTTTATGAGTGGGATAAGGGCAGGAAGATGATGATGATGATGATGATTTTTTTTAAGATCAAAGCTACATCTAGCATCTAAAATACACCTCAATAATGGTGTTATTGAAGTAATTTACAGGTAAAACCTTACTAATTTACAGACTTAAAGAAAGACTGAATTTTTTGATCTTTTTAGGAATAAAATATTTATTTTCTATGTTTATTGAATAACCCATAGTTAACGAGTGCGCCATGAAGCAAAAAATAAACTCGATCGCCAATTACCAATACATAAATAATGGAATTTGTAATAATATTATCATATACTAACCTTTACATGCATAAACTCGATACCAAAATCAGCTTCAGTAGTAACACCGCCGGTAAATATTTTGCTTGTAAATTCTGGGCCATTGTCGTTAACATCATTAACTATAACGTGGATTTTTAGAGTACTAACTCCGTCCAAGTTTTCATCATACACTGGTTTCGTTAAACAGTCTTCAGACGCTAGAATTGTTAGCAAGTACTGTGCTTTCTCTTCCCTGTCCAAAGACTTTGATATGAATCTAGGACAAAAATGTTATATTATGCTTATGTGGTACGATGCTTCTATTTAAAGGATTTGTAATTTTGTCCCTGATTATTTCAGTTTCACCCAAGAATAAGTCCCAAACTATTTTTTTTTAATTTAAAGTCCATAACACTTCAAAGTACATGAAAATGTGGGACGTCAGAATTACTTTTAAAAGCTTTTATTCCTCTAGTAATATATGTTAAGGTGGAATTTTGCAAGTTAAATTTGACCCATTTCCTGGGGTCCGATTGAGCTGAAATTTATAAATTCGTCTATTCCCAATAATAAGTAAGTAGCGGCCTATTACTCTCCCACTGCTGGGAATAGGCCTCTTCTCTCCGTTTTTGAAGAGAAGGATTGGAGCTAAGACCTACCACGCTGCTCCAACGCGGATTGGTAAGTAACACATATCTCCAGAATTCTCTAGAGATATGCAGGTTTCCTCACGATGTTTTCCTTCACCGAAAAGCGTGTGATAAATTTCAATTATCAATTAGACACATAAGTTTTAATAGAAAAACTCATTGGTGTCTGCCCGGGTTTGAATCCGTGACTTCCTCGAAAGAGTCGCACGGTGTTACCGCTGGGCTACCACAGCTTATTGACCCTTATTATTATTATTGAGCTATTCCCAATGACAATACAAGTTTAGAATAAGCATGATCTAATGCTGTCAGGATTGGCTCCAGACGAGGGAATTGCCCAACGGTTAACATTACGGAGATGAAACTTAGTTAGAAGCTTTTTTAACTTGACTTGTTAGTTTTAATTTAATAGATAATCAAAGTTTAGGTGATATTCAAATTTTTCTACAGATTGAAGTTATTTCATTTCAATAATTCTTGATGCCAATATGAAACATTGAATAAAGTCAAAACGTCTTAAATTTGTGAATATTAACTTACCTATGGGTATCTTTGTCAAGGTCAAACATTCCATCATCGTTACCTTCTACAATATAATAACATACAGGCAGTATTGGCTCATCCCCTCTGTCAATCTCATCCCTTTCGATCACGTTTGGCAAATACGTGCTATAGTCTTTAACGTTTTCAGTGATGTTCAAATGTATATGTTTGTATAAAAATCTTGGGCGGTAATTGTCGACGTTTTGCACGTAGACTGTTAGGTCGAGATCTGAACTGAGCGGGGTTGGGAGACCGAGGTCATACGCTTCTATTCTCAGCTATTCGAAGTAGAGAAACAAATAAATAAATAAATAAATATATGGAACACAAGAGTCATTAAAAGCAAATTAAAAATAAATAAATATAGGTATGGGACGCCATGTGGTATCCCGCTGAATAGAACAGTACTTACCGAGGTGTCGTAAAAGGCGACTAAGGTAAGTCGACCCGCCGTGTGGTATCCGGCTGAGTAGAATAGACCACCCTCATTTCTTACCGAGGTGTCATAAAAGGCGACTAAGGTAAGTTGACTCACCGTGTGGTATCCGGTTAAGTAGAATAGACCACCCTCATTTCTTACCGAGGTTTCGTAAAAGGCGACTAAGGTAAGTCGACCCGCCGAGTGGTATCCGGCTGAGTAGAAGAGACCACCCTCATTTCTTACCGAGGTGTCGTAAAGGGCGACTAAGGTAAGTCGACCCGCCGTGTGGTATCCGGCTGAGTAGAATAGACCACCCTCATTTCTTACCGAGGTGTCGTAAAAGGCGACTAAGGTAAGTCGACCCGCCGTGTAGTATCCGGCTGAGTAGAATAGACCACCCTCATTTCTTACCGAGGTGTCGTAAAAGGCGACTAAGGTAAGTCGACCCGCCGTGTGGTATCCGGCTGAGTAGAATAGACCACCCTCTTCCTTATTGAGGTGTCGTAAAATACGACTAAGATAAGTTGACGTCAGGCAGGCGGCAAGTCGTAAAATACGTAGCCGAATTATGTGACAACATGTTTATAACATGTTGTGCCGACCCCACTTAGAGTAGGATAAGGGCAGGAAGATGAAATAAATTAATATATGGGACACTTGCACACACGGTCATCCGTCCCCAAAGTAACTTAATATTTGATTTATGAGTGACAGACAACTGGTAAATATAAACATATATAATTTTAAATACATACTTAAAATACATATATACACCAAGGCTCGAAGAACCAACAATTTCCAATTGGATTTCGAGTTTAAGTATTCAAAATTGCAAATGTTTTTAAATTTTTATGTTGTCTTTTTCATCATGAACCATAATAAAACAAATGAAATAATAATTATTAAAAAAAGAAAGAAAATATATTACAGTGAAAATATATACTACTCCATATAAGTAGATTTTTATAATATGATGCTATATGTGATCATAGTATTTTTTTTAATAGAGTATTTTTTAACATATGTATAAATGTGTACTTAATGATGATGGAAAGTACTTGCTAAGTGTGCATCGTGCTTTTGTGATTTAAACCAATAAAAATGAAGGTTTTGTAATAGTTGGTCAGCATTTATTTTACAGATATGCGTCTGCGACAAGCAGGAATGGAAAGTTGCGGGGTAGAATCGCCTAGCAATAACTTCTTTAAGATTGCATTTTAGAAATATTGAATATACGTAGAAAATTGTCAGTGATGTTAAACTAATGAACAAAGATACAGTAATTTTTCAGTAAATAAGATAATGTAGAGACTTAATTCTAAATACCTGGTAAGTGGTTTGTTTATCTCGATCCAGTGACCGTGAAGTTCTTAGGGACCCAGTTGTGGCGTGTAAAGAAAAAGCCCTCCAGGCTCCCTGCGCGTCTTGTCTCAGCCTGTACCGAACGGCTCCGTTAGGTCCTATGTCTGCGTCTATCGCATGAACTTCTACTACCGTAGTGCCTATGGTTGCGTTCTAAAAATAGTTACATAGAAAACAAATTCGGGAAACATTTCTTTAAACGAATATTACGCAGTTTGCAGAGCGTCTAACTAATGCTGTGACTAATTTATAGAATTAGGCGTTACTTTGCGGAGATCCATAATACAAAAGTAATAATAAAATTGTTTTGCTATAATCCGCGATGAAGTAAAATAGAAAATATATATAATGCTAAATGTAGAGTGGACAATCGGTTATCATACCTGATACATGCAGGAGTCGTAAAAAACACATGCACAAACCGCAATCGCAAAGCAGAAGCTTTGCGATTCTGGTCGTGGAGTCTATCTCCTGAAGATGCTTCGGTTGCGGGGCGAAACGATTGTTGAGTTTGTGATAGTGAACGTATATAGTGCTTGTGTATCGTGGTGGCGGTGGTGGAGGTTTGTGGATGTGTTTTTTACGACTCCTGCATGTATCAGGTATGATAACCGATTGTCCACTCTACATTTAGCATTATATATATTTTCTATTTTACTTTATCGCGGATTATAGCAAAATAATTTTATTATTACTTTTGTAATGCTGTGACGTTGCATTTAACGGCTGGATAGGTGTACTACAGTAGCTGCAATATGATGTATTAGCACTTGCAGCATTTAGCAGCATTGGATGGACGTGTTGTGGTTGAACGAATCCTACGTAATGTCGAAATAACTACTTTGATCAATCATTATTTATAACTTCTCTGTTATTTTCATACTTAATGGTATTATTTGTTCATTCAGATTTAGTATGATTGCATAAAAATATTCTAAAATTTTCAATATTACATCTCACAAAATCTTCGTGGAAAAATATTGACTGCATTTAAAAGCCTTGGAACTATATGTGCCGTCAATGATTCTATTAAAACTGATCTTGATCTGAGTCTCTTGAAAAAGCTTACAATCATTCAGTGGGAAAACGAAAAGCGATGCTTTGAATGCGACAATGTGAACTTAGCAGATTACAAATTTACAAATATGCGAAAGAGCTAGAGCTGCCAAAGTATATAAGTGGCAAAGCTACAGCAAGGCATGTAATTTGAAGGATTGATTTACTATAGGATACCAAGTAATGAAATGCCCAAACGCAATAAACTGTAAAGAAGATCTCATTACCAAGTGTTATTCTCCTTTTGAAACATGCAGCAGTTGGATTGAAGTCTCTTAGACCAAAGCGTGTTAACTGCATAGAGATATCTCAGCGCAATAGCGGACGTAAATTGATCGCGAAGAAGCGAAAGAACTACAGCTTATTTATGCATAAAAATACTTACCTCAGGTACTTTAATGGTGACGTTCTGTGGTGGATGCACAAATATCGGCGCGTGATCATTGTAATCGGTGACACATAGATGCAATTCGCCTCTCACCGTGTTCGACGGTATGCCAAGATCTCTAGCCTCCACAATCAACGTATAATTGCCGAATCGATCTTTGAGAGGCTGTTTAGCGAATAAACGACCTGTATTTGCATCACCTCCCACTTGTTCAAATCTAAATAGATCTGTTAAATAAATTACAGATAAACATTGATGGAATTGAGGTTATTTATATTTATGGATATTTTATTCATGGTAGTTTAGATAAACAAGAGTATCATTTTTATTCCGATCATTGGCTTTTCTTAACCTAAATAGAATGTACTTTAGAGTAGATTTAGAGTTATTAAAAAGTCAGATTCATTACAATATTGA
The DNA here is from genome assembly GCA_029227775.1 of Morpho helenor. NCBI lineage: Eukaryota > Metazoa > Arthropoda > Insecta > Lepidoptera > Nymphalidae > Morpho > Morpho helenor. Next base: position 12,499,613 of record JARGCU010000010.1, on the reverse strand, counting down.
CCATAAACCAATGCTGATTTCGGCATCTACGAAGATTTATACTCGCTATAAGTAGAATAAAATTGTAGAAAGTGAGAATAATATAAAGAATAATTGATCATTCTGCATGAGCAATGAGCAAATAAATTACTTTAAATTGTGAGTTATTTAATGTGGTAGATAAGGGTATACCATATCTAAAAGGTACAAAGGTAACATCTAATAATATTTCTGCTACAATCCGCGATGAAAAGAAATTCTAATATGCACTGAATACAAATTGAAATATGTCAAGGACATATATTGATCTCGGTGTTGTTCCCTTTACAAATTATGCACATATTAAATTAGGGGAACGGATTTGAATTTGAAATGTGCGATATATAGACGTCACGAATGGAAATAATATTTTTATGAGTTTCTCGTGGATTATTGTAAAATCTTTCCACCTTAATATTAATTTTTGTAAAAAATTATATACTTTTATTTAAATGTCACAATTTTTAATACAAATGTATTTCAGGTTGAAAATCAGTGATCCATTTCATAAGCGCTTTAAATAAATTCGACTAAGCTACAACTTGAACAGACAAGTTCGATGAAATCTATCTGTACATATATATAGTTATAGGTATACGTCTAACCTATCAAGTTGGAGCAATGTGGTGGGCTCAATATCTTTTTTTCCAATGAGGAAGATTTTTATAAACAAGTGAAATATTAACAGGCTGTTCCTTTAAATCAATTTTGATAGTTATTGTCATTTTTTGATGAGCTGTGATAGACAATTAAGGTAACGTGTGACCCTTGCAAAGGCATCATGCGTTCAAACCACTAACACCAGTGATGTTCTATATAATTTTATAAGCCTGGTTATAATTAATAATTTATCAGGCTCTATTCCAAACGAAAACTTTGTGAGAACCTACACATTATCTTGAAAGAATATGTGTATGGGATATACTATATAATAGATATGCTTGCATTTAGGCAGCGTTGTTCCAAAGTTCCAATCATTCTGTCCTTTCGGACAGATTAACAAAGAACATTTGCCCAAAAAGTAGAATAGTATAATGCCGATAAAAAAGAATAGACAGAAGTTACTCGTATATATATTCATCATCCTCCTGCACTTATCCCACTCCAAGTAGGGTCGGCACAACATGTTATAAACATGCTGTCACATGATTTGGCTGCGTTTTTACCGGCCGCCTGCCTGACGTCAACTTACCTCAGTCGTATTTTACGACACCTCGGTAAGGAATACTTAGCTGGATACCACACGGCGGGTCGACTTACGTTAGTCACCTTTTACGACACCTCGGCAAGAAATGAGGGTGGTACTATTCTATTCAGCCGGATACCACACGGCTTTACTCGTATACATATTGTTACTGAAATTAAGTGATTAAAGAAAGTAGGAAAGAAAAGTACAAACATACCATATCCTTTTCCGGCTACTAAATGGAACTGGACTCGACCGTTAGGGGTATTATTGTCGTCTGCATCAGTAGCCGATACGGACACTATTGGTTCACGGTGACTATGGAACTCTGTTATGGTTGTGCATTCCAATGGCAGATTCAGTATGGGTGGGTTGTCATTTACATCTTCAATATGAACACTAAAATTTAAAATTTTAATATAAAATCCTAGAATAGTACAAGTTTTTAGCGATCAAATTGGTCTTTATAAGTATTGTATGATTTATAAGTATTGCAAATATTTTCAAATCAAAATAATCTTTATTCAAATAAGCTCTTTTAAGCACTTTCGAATCGTCATGGATCGTCAGTTGAAATCCTAATATTTAAGTAGGATTTTTAATGATTACTGGATAACTTACAAAAGAATTGGTTTATTTACGAATATAATAGCAAAATATTGTTATTTAATTTCAACTTGCGAATGAGACCCACGTAGTCTTCTTTTTAAAGTAAAATTTGATGTATGGAACTGACGGAGTCTTAAATAAGTAAGAGAATATATCACTGCTAGTTTTGAGCAAGAACAAACTATGTATATGCCATTGGCTACGCAAAAAATCATTGTTTGGACATTGGTAAATGAGAAAAGCAGTATAATTCGTGCAAATAATCCAGTTATATTCATCGCATATACCCGACTAGTTTCAAACTCATCTAGAATTTTAAGTCAGCTACAACCGTGATGTAATATACAGGATTCCTCCAGCCCCTTTATAAATAATAAATAAATATATAGTACACTTACAGACACGGTCGTACGTCCCCAAAGTAACTATTTGTGTTATGGATGAGAGACAACTGGTAAATATATACTTATATAATTTTAAATGCATACTTCAATACATATATACACCCAGGCTCGAAGAACCAACAAATGTAATGATGATATTTTGCTATAATCCGCGATAAAAGAAAATATATGTAATGCTAAATGTAGAGTGTACTATTCGTTCTCATACCTGATACATGCAGAATTTGTAAGAACTCATGCACTACCCGACACTTTCTTTCAGTTCTTACTAATTCTGCATGTATCAGGTATGAGAACGAATAGAACACTCTACATTTAGCATTACATATATTTTCTTTTATCGCGAATTATAACAAAACAATATTCTCATTACTTTTATATTATGGACCTTCGCAAAGTAACGCCTAATTCTATAAAGAACCGAAAATTTTTTGTTAGAAAATGTTGCTGTTTGAAAATGTGTAGAAAAGAGCTGAGGGCAGGGTAACTGGCGCGTTGGTGCAGTGGATAGTGATCCACTGCACCAACGCGCCAGTTAATGTCAAAGTTTATGATCTTGAGGTGGCGAAGAGCCTTACAATGTAACGACGTGAGTATAACAGACATATATATTCCATTATATATATTATTATATATTTTCCAATGCCAATAAAACCTACGAAAGTTTAATACTAAAACTTACATAATCTGTTTAAAAGCATTCCGGCTTTCACCGCTAAGGTAACCAAACTGATAGTTATCCCACGCTTCCACAACCAGATTGTACGATGGTTGCGTCTCACGATCCAACCAGTCTGATACTTTTAGAGCGCCAGTATCAGCATTTATTAGGAACTTTCCCTAGACAAAATATAAATATTAAATACATTTTCAAATTTTTATAGTTATATGGGATATTTATAATTGGATAATTATCTCACAAGACTACGGATGACTCAGTTAAGTTTTGTTTACATTTTATGATACTATATAATATATATACTATATAATATATGTGTTATTTATGTAAGTAAGTAGTAAGTAGCGGCCTGTTACTATCCCACTGCTGAGACTAGGCCTCTTCTCTCCGTTTTTGGAGAGAAAGTTTGGAGCTAAGACCTACCACACTGCTTCAATGCGGATTAGTAGGTTACACATATCTCCAGAATTCTCTAGAGATATGCGGGTTTTGTCACGATGTTTTCCTTGATAGTGTGTAGAAGCGTGTGATAAATTGCAATTATCAATTAGACACATAAGTTTTAATAGAAAAACTCATTGGTGTCACTCATTATTGTATATATCTATTTGTGGTGTGTGTGTGTGTGTGTGTGTGTGTGTGTGTGTGTGTGTGTGTGTGTGCGTGTGTGTGTGTGTGTGAACGAGTGCGAGTGTAAGTGTGTCTCCATAATGAGGTGATGCTTATGGTAGGAATATTATTACTATGAACAGACATGCTATCTAATCAAAAAATGCTCAGATGTAATATATTACTATACTGTATGCGCTTACTATTTTAAATGCCAAAAATATTTATTACCTGAGTGGTAACTCTATCAAGAAGATATGTGATTTTGCCGTACTCTCCCGAATCAGCATCTTTTGCCACAATATTCGCTATAGTCGTTCCGGGCTCCGTATCTTCCTTAACTCGATATTCAAACGGTGACATTTCAAATACAGGATTGTTGTCGTTTTCATCTAATACCTAATAAAATAATATACAATTATATTGTATAATTATATCTGGGTGACCGAGCCTTGCTTGGTAATTTTTTACAAAATAAAAAAAATAAAAAAATAATAGGAGAGATGAGGCTCGAATACCTAGGTATTTTCATTTCTCGCGACCACCCGTTCTTGACTTGACAGTTAATGGCAAAAATTCAATTCAATTTCAAAATAAATTTTAGTATTTTTTAATGCCCAAAAACAGGGATAAATTTTTTTTTTTAATAAAACCTAGCTAGATCGATCTTTCTCCCCCGAAACCCTCTACATGCTGAATTTCAGGAAAATCGTTAGAGCTGTTTCTGAAATTCCGAAAATATATATATATACATACAAGGTTAAATTTTTAAATATTAAAGATTATATTATTATACACTCTCTTAAATTGAAATATGAGTTGAGATATATTGGGACAAACCTGTATAAATAATTCCACTACAGAATATCGGGCTGGTACGCCGCTATCCACCGCCTTAACAGTCATATTCATCCACGAGTGCATTTCCTGGTCTATTTTACTTGCGACTACTAACTCCCCTGTTGTAATATCTATGTGTACTAATTTTTGTAGTTCTTCCGGTCCTATTAAAATTTAAGAGCAAAAATGGTTAATACTCTAATATCTACAAAACAGTTTCTAGAAGCAGGCATTTTAATGGTCTTTGAGGTTATCGGTCGAAATATTTGGGGTTTATTTATATAAATAAATATATAAATAAATATATGGGACACTATCTGGGATATCATATAACCTGGGATATCAGGTTTGGGGTTTTTACTCAAGTATCTTAGGACCACACGCCTATCGCTTCTTCGTACATCATGTCCCACCCGCCATCCAGCTAACAGCTATTCATGATATAAAAGGTAAAGTTTATTTCGTTTGGCTAGTACGTAATTAAAAATACATGAATTATAATTAATTTATTAAGGGCCTGTTTCACAAGTTACCAATAAACTGTCAGTTAGCTTATTCAGAACATATCTGACACATATCTCGGAATTTTGCGTTTCTCAAGTTTGTGATTGGCTTATTCAGCACTTAAAGTACCTTATAAGTTAACAGGTAGATCATGTGGTTGTTATTTTGTTAATCTGCTGGATAGCAAATTTAAAAAAAAGGCCGCTATTTTTTTTTATTTTTTTTATTTTTTAGAAACATTTATCTGCTACTTAGTTTATTTGTCGGTTAACTATCCGACATTTTATCAGTAACTTGTGAAACTGGCCGTAGAAGTAGTAAACCTATCCATCGACTTTAATTCTGCAATATAATTATTTGATATGACGGAATTTGTTGTAAAATAAAGAAAAATACCTTCAAGAATATATGCTATGGTCTGATTTTTATCAGCGTCATCGGCTATCACAGTGTCGATATGCATTCCTATCTTAGAATTTTCCGTTATTGATGTCTTATAAAAGGGTTTTCTGAATTTCGGATTGTTATCATTTTCATCTTCCACGATCACAGTTAACATAGCCGATGCTGTTTGTCGCGGACCGCCGTCGATGGCCGCCATGTCTTCTACTGTGATTGCTAGTTTTATGATTTCTACTTTTTCTCTGTCCAATAATCTGTTAAATTATAATACAACAATAACCATCATAGTACCACAATAACCATCATAGTACCACCCTCATTTCTTACCGAGGTGTCGTAAAATGCGACTACGGTAAGTCGACCCGCCGTGTGGTTTCCGGCTGAGTAGAATAGAACAACCTCATTTCTTACCGAGGTGTCGTAAAGGCGACTAAGGTAAGTTGACCCACCGTGTGGTATACGGTTGAGTAAAATAGATCACACTGTCTTACTGACGAGTCGTAAAATACGACTAAGGTAAGTTGACGTCAGGCAGCCGGTCGTAAAATACGAAGCCAAATCATATGACAACATGTTTGTAACATGTTGTGCAGACTCCACACAGAGTGGGATACGGGCAGGAGGATGATGGTGACCGATACTGTAGCAATATTCTATTCTGAGATATAAGCAGCATATCTAAATTCTTGAATAAATAAAACCTTATTGAAGAAAGTATGCCATGACATATCATGTAGAAAAAACTTGTTAAGTACAACATAAAAGCCTTACCGCACAAGTCTAAAGGTTCCATCAACAGTGTTCAAATCCCATAATGACAGATAATCGTAGTCAGTAATGGGAACAGGAATGCCATCTTCATTCTTTGCGTAACTCCCTGCTTTGTCCAAGGTAAACCAAAGTACAGGTTGCTCATCCAAATCGTAAGCTTGAGCTCTGTATATTATGGTACCAACCTAGAAGAAATTCTTAATATATACTTCCTATAATGATCCTGTACCGCCTGGATCCAGTGGCTCCCCACGATTCTTTTGAGGTCTCTTCCCACTTAGTGGAAGGTCTTTTATGGGTGGAATAGTCCAGAAAAGACCTGACCACATATCCTGTACCGACGGGCGTCCCCGAAACTATACTAGTGGGGTATCTGCCTACACTGCGTTTACTGAGTCGTCATTCCAGCACTCCCAATATTGCCCCGTAATTGCTATTTTAGCTTCGCGATCCTATGGCTATGTCCATCACTGTTCTTAAATGTATCTTCTCATTTCTGATTAATTAAAAGTTTATACGATGGGACCTACAGTACCAATGTATAGCTAACTGTCATTATTAGAAGTTCTGCCGATAGAGAGTTTAGATTTTTTATGTTTTTCAATAAAAAAAAAAAAAAAACTACATACAATTTATATCAATAAATAAATTGTATGTAGTTTTAGAACTGTGATCAATACTAAAGACAATCCTATAAAAGTCTATTTGAATCAATTCATTTAATTTGTTATTATTTAAATCATAGCGTCTCACCTGCGTATTTTCCATTACGTGTATTGTACCGGGTTCAAGCAGTATTGGTGGTTTATTATTAACATCTACGATCGTTATATTGACTATGACCGCAGCACTCAGTTGTTGATCACCTATTCCACCATCAAGAGCCACCTGTAATGTAAAATTACGTATAACTTCAATGTTTTACACAGTTGACATTGTATAAATAAATTTAATTGAATCCTATCAATATGAGCGCACGTACCAGATCATAATTTTGAGACTTAAGCCCGAAGTTAAGCATTTATAAAGCATTTTAGTTGTAAAATACGACCAAGGTAAGTTGACGTCAGGCAGGCGGCCAGTCGTAAAAACGCAGCCAAATCATGTCCCAGTATGTTTATAACATGTTGTGCCGAACCCACTTAGAGTGGGATAAGGGCAAGAGGATATAATTAAGCATATATGAGTTTTCCATAAAACATTTGTTTGATTGATATTTACAAATAATGTTTATGGTAACATAAGTAATGGTATAGGAAACAACCGTGACTATTAGTCTACGTCTAGAGCCTTTTGGAATATTTTACTTGATTTTTTGTTTCATAAAAATGAAGCATTATTACGTTCCTCTATATTGGGTATTATAAAAGTCTGAGATTTAGTCCGGATGGCAAAGAGTATGCTCAAAGAAACACAGATTTCATTTTGCCACAAATTATAGCAAACGATCGTCACTAAAATAAGTAAACTTTTGAAAATGATATAACTACTTTTTAAAAATTTCAATAAAATCTTAAATTAAAACATCTTACCACAATAAGAGTATATTTCGTGCTTTTGGGATCCGTTCGGTCAGGATCTAGTGTTGATCCGTTAGCAACTGAGATGAGGCCAGTTCGAGAATCGATAACGAATTTATCGCTAGCACCGCGTTGTATTCGATACACCACACGATTGTTGGGTGATGAACCGTCGCCATCGCGGGCCTTTACCTAATAATATCAAGTTTATTTATTTATTTCTTTTTATACATATAGTTAGAAAAGAGAAAGAAAAAGTAAAAAATCACATGTATAAAGGCGGACTTATCCCTAAAAGGGATAGTCGTCTCTTCCAGTCAACCTTTGAGCAACGGAAGGAAAAGGAAAAGGAAAAAACTGAAGAATGTCATGTTATGTAAATTAATAGAATAATAAATCTTTATATTATTGTACCGCTAGCTCCTAGTTGGTCCATTTAAACTGTATTTTAGTACCACTCTAAAAAGTTCTGCTTATATTGTATATCTAATGATCATCATTTTATGTAATTTTTTTGTTAATGTAGGCATTTTTTGTGTAGGCACACAAAATCGTAACAATTTTTTCCCGTGCTAGCAAAACTCTTGTGCAGTTTTTTTTATGTCTTGATGTTGGGTGCTAAGTTTTATTAGGTTAATGCTTCGTCAAAGTTCAGCTCCTTATTATTTTAAGAGTAAGTAGCGGCTTGTTACTCTCCCACTGCTGAGAATAGGCCTTTTGTCTCCGTTTTTGGAGAGAAGGATTGGAGCTAAGACCTACCACGCTGCTCCAATGCGGATTAGTAGGTTACACATATTTCCAGTATTCTCTAGAGATATGCAGGTTTCCTCACAACATTTTCCTTTACCAAAAAGCGTGTGATAAATTGCAATTATTAATAAGACACATAAGTTTTAACAGAAAAACTCATTGGTCTGTTCGGATTTGAAACCGTGACCTTCTCGAAAAAGTTCGCACGGTGTTACTGGTATATCACAGCTCTATATTTTAAGAGTATTGTACTCTATTCATAACTACCTCAAGCACGCTGGTTCCTCCTGGCATGTCTTCTGGAATTGACCGTCTATAAATCATCTGAGTAAAGAGGGGTGCGTGATCATTAACGTCTTGTACGTATATTGTTACAGGCACGGTTGATGAAAGAGGTGGTATACCGAAATCACGAGCTCTGACCTGAAATGATAAACAAAAATAGCATTATACTTTGCAAAATAAATTATATAAATTCCTCCTCTTCCTTTTGAGAAATATCATTAAGATTATTACTCCGATTTTTATAAAGTAACTACTAAGCAACGGCTTTATCTCTCTTAGAGATAGGATAAGGTATTTACATATGCTTTAATCTTATTTTAAGGGAACTCATCGGCATCTACTCGGGGCTTAAAACTTTAAATCTTTATTATGGATGAGACGCTCATATGGTTAAGCTATCTGGGCTTAAATTTTGATTGATCAATTTATAAACTATCACTTTATTATGAAACTAACTAATCACTGTTGTCGCTTATCTAATATGTACTAGCAATCGCCAGCGGCGCCGCCTGCGTGGAGTTATTAAAAGCGTAATATAGTCTTTTGATAACCATAAAAATGGTTATATTGGGTTAAACGTAAAAGTTAGACATATGCTGTTGCGGACTTTTATTTATAACTTTTAGAGGGGAACAATTTTGTAATATATGATTTTTGTATAACTGTCACTGTTTACTCAGCGCACGCAAGGAAAGCTTTGCCGTTTTCGTAAAAATTTTTATTGATGCTCCTCTCCTACTCATCTTAGCTTGATGTTATATAGCCTATAGCCTTCCTCGATAAATGGACTATCTTACACTGAAAGAACAGTCCAGTAGATTCTGAGATTAGCGCATTCAAACAATCAAACAAACAAACTCTTTAGCTTTAGTAATTAGTATAGATTAGAAATCATAAATATAATATTTTCAAAATATGTACATTGTTATTGGTTGTCTTAAAATAATAGTCACGTGTGCAAACTTTTTTAATAATTTTTTTAATAAGTCTATATTGCTTAGTAAAGTAATTGCGTGCGAATTTAGTGCAATGGTTTTACTTACGGTTAAATGTATTGGACGTATATTGGTATTATCACCAGGTATTTGCTCAAAGTCCAATCCACCGACTGGTGTGATGATGCCCAAGTTAGGATCGATGGAGAAATTATTCTTATAATCACCTCCAACGATTGAATATTCTATGTGACTGTTTTTTGTACCTGAAATTTTTAAAAGTATATTAATAGTTATTTCAATAATTCATAGAATTAGGCGTTACTTTGCGGAGATCCATTATACAAAAGTAATAATAAAATTATATATCCCCCTGCCCTTATCCCACTCCTAAGTGGGGTCGGCACAACATGTTACAAACATGCTGTAACATGATTTGGCTGCGTTTTTACGACCGGCCGCCTGCCTGACGTCAACTTACCTTAGTCGCCCTTTACGACACCTCGGTAAAAAATGAGGGTGGTCTATTCTACTCAGCCGGATACCACACGTCGGGTCGACTTACCTTAGTCGCCTTTTACGACACCTCAGTAAGAAATGAGGGTGGTACTATTCTACTTAGCCGGATACCACACGGCTAATAAGTAATAATAAAATAATTTAGCAATAATCCGCGATGTAGTAAAATAGAAAATATACATAATTATAATAAATATATACGACAAAATCGGATGAATGGAGTCTATCTCCTGATGATGCATCGGTTGCGGGGCGAAACGATTGTTGAGTTTGTGATAATGAACGTATGTAGTGCTTGTGTATCGTGGTGGCGGTGGTGGAGGTTTGTGCATGTGTTTTTACGAATCATGGATGTAACAGGTATGAAAACGGTTGTCCACTCAATATTTAGCATTATATATATTTTCTATTTTACTTCATCGCGGATTATAGCAAAATAATTTTATTATTACTTTTGATTTCAATTATTATAAATTTTTTGCATTTCATATAAAGTCCTTACCGTTCAAATCTAGATCTCTTGCTTCCAATACAAGTGGGTTTTCAAATTCTTTTTCGTTTTCCAAAAGTCTAGCTTCATATTTGTTTGCGAGAAACATTGGTGCATTGTCATTTACATCTTCTATATTTATTATCAGTTGAACTGTATTTCTGTTCCCATTGCCCTGATTTATAGCAATAACATTAATATCATCATCCTCCTGCCCTTATCCCACTCTGAGTGGAGTCGGCACAACATGTTATAAACATGCTGTCACATGATTTCGCTGCGTTTTTACGACCGGCCGCCTGCCTGACGTCAACTTACCTTAGTCGTATTTTACGACAACTCGGTAAGAAAGAAGATGGTCTATTCTACTAAACCGGATCCCACACGATGGGTCAACTTGCCTTAATCGCCTGTTACGACATTTCGTCAAGAAATGAGGTTGGTCTATTCTAATCAGCCGGATACCACACGGCGGGTCGACTTACCTTAGTCGCCTTTTACAACACCTCGGTAAGAAATGAGGGTGGTACTATTCTATTCAGCCGGATACCACACGGCTTAACATTAATATTAATAGTTAGGCCTAATTAGGCAGAAGATATATAGTTTGTGAAAAAGGTTTAAAGCTCTGCACTTGTACCTGATCGTCCCTCGCTTCGACGGTTAAATAATGCCTTGATACCAGTTCCCGGTCAAAGCTTTCATCACCAGATTGTTTTACTGTTATTACCCCGGATATTGGATTGAGCAGCAATCTTAAAATATAAAAATTTTTGTTTTAGATGTTATGTTATGATTTCTAGTGTGTGCTTTATCAGTAATGGTAGAGGATTATTATACGTGTAATTTTTGTTTATAATCTAAAAATTTAATTGAACATTAAAAAAGCCCTCATAGTTTTCATTCAAATTCAAATTCAAATTCAAAATATTCTTTATTCAAATAAACTTGTAAACAAGTGCTTTTGAATCGTCAACTCTACTGCTGGTTCGGAAAGCTGTTCCTACCGAGAAGAGCCAGCAAGAAACTCGGCGGTTGCTCTTTTAAAAATATAATTTATTTATTTATTTATTTATTTATTTATTCTCTTTATTTTTAACACCACTTAATTAATACAAACAAAAAGTAGAAAAAAAAACAATACAAATAAAAACCATTACTATTACAAAAATATATTAGTCCATAGATATACATATGCATAGGTAATATATTTATGGACTAAACTAACTACATAACTAAAAGTAATTAATAAGGGTATAATAATTGATAACTACATAGGTGTGGTGTTAAAAAAGGATGCCACTCAGATACGTTGAGGCTCCTGTCCTTTCACACAAGGAACCTGCCAATCCACTGACAAGGCTACTCGCGCGAGATGGCCGAAGCCACAACTCTGATTTTCAGTAACACCCTAGGAGTAGGACTTTGCTAAAGCTAATTCTTAATATTATTTACATTAAGTCGTTACTGTCTTGTACAGGTTCAAAGAGAGCTCTATCCACACATTCTTATCTTCTAAATAATCTTCAAGAGTATAGTAGGCTTTCTGTATCAGCCTCTTTTTAACAGTGTTTTTAAACTGCTGTAATGGCAAAGCTGAAATTGATTGCGGAATTTTATTATAGAATCTTATACCAAAACCCACAAACGAGTTACGCACTTTTGCAAGGCGCAAAGCAGGAACCGCAAGCTTATGTCGGTTCCTGCTTTGTCTATTGTATACATCACCTATCGTTTTATAATTATTTATATTTTTATGTACATAAATTAAATTGCTTAAAATATACTGTGAAGCAAATGTAAGAATACCACCAGAATACCATTATAGTACAGACTCTTCCGCATATATGATAAGTATTAAAGTTATAAATTCAAATAATCACTGAAATTTTGATCACGCATCAGGACTTTTTAGGTCCTATTATTTCATTCTGAAGATGGTTGTGTGTGTTATATTAATAGAAATAGATATACTTACAAATGAGCAACACTGCCCCCTAGGCTGGTGTACCGAATGCCCCTAGTGCCGTAATTATCAGAATCATGGTCGAAAGCTTGCACCCAAGCGACCGTTGTTCCTACTCCACAATTTTCTGGAACTGACACTATGTATAGGGACTCTGAAAACTCCGGGAAGTTGTCGTTTTCATCCTTTATGTGTAAAGTTATTGGAACAACACTGAAATGTTTTAATATGTTAAACAGTTAGATTATTTTATGTATCTATAAGCAATTTAATTTATAGTCATCGTCTTCCTGCCTGTATGTACTCGCATAACAGGATTTTACAAAAACACCACAAATAATTTTAGTTACCATAACTCATCATCTTCCTGCCCTTATCCCAACCTAAGCGGGGTCGACACAACATATTATAAACATGCTGTCATATGATTTGGCTGCGTTTTTACGACCGGCCGCCTGCCTGACGTCAACTTATCTTAGTCGTATTTTACGACACCTCGGAAAGAAAGAAGGTAGTCTATTTTACTAAACCGGATACCACACGGTGGCTCAACTTACCTTAATCTCCTTTTAAGACACCTCGTTAAGAAATGAGGTTGGTCAATTCTACTCAGCCGAATACCACACGGCGGACAAAAGGAACAATAATAATAATAAATAAACATATGGGACACGGTCGTTCGTCCCCAAAGTAACTTAATACTTGTATTAAGGTAAACAGACATCTAGTGAATATATACTTATATATTTTTCAAATATATACTTAAATAGAAATATACACCCAGGCTCAAAGACCAACAAATTCATTTATAGAAAATGTTGGCCCTTCGCGGGAATCGAATCCGCGAACAGCGGAGCTGAAGGCAGGATCACTACGCGCTGCGCCAACAGGGCCAGCCAAGTACAATAAAATTATTATTGCATGTGCTATAAGTACTCTTGGTTCGATTTATAAGCACTAAACGTATCTATAAGCACTTCTTGGCTAATTACATAAAAATAAAACCCAAAGCACGACGAAGTTACGAACGGCTGCCTGCCTGACGTCAACTTACCTTAGTCGTATATTACGTCACTTCGGTAGGAAACGGAGTGTTCTATTCTACTCAACTGGATACCATACCGTGGGTCAACTTACCTTAGTCGCCCTTTACGACACCTCGGTAAGAAATGAGGGTGAACTATTCTACTCAGCCGGATACCACACGGCGTCTCGACTTACCTTAGTCGCCTTTCACGATACCTTGGTAAGAAATGAGGGTGATTTATTCTACTCAGCCGGATACCACAATATATTCTAAAAAATTTAATCTAATGTTTTGTTGTTATTATACCCAAATAAGCTAAGCTGTCAAATTAGTTATTAAGTTATTACCTCATTTTAGGATCTTTGGTTACAATCTCTTTGGCGATTATACTAAAATTCATAACAGTAACTTTCTCGTAATCCAAATACGAGGGGTCATTCACCCTTATTAAAAATGAAGCTTCGTTAATTCCTTTGAAAGGCGTTACGTCAAATACGCCTTTATCTCCTGATAAATATAATTCAAAAGTTCCATTTTTACCCTGGAATGTGAAAATTAATTTTTAGTTTAATGTTACATAAATTTTAGATTGAATAATTATTCATTACCTACATTATGTTGCAATCAACATGGAATATATGTAAATACTTACGCACATATTTTCGTAGAGTAAAATATAGATGGTTTATTATAACACTATTTTATAATAATGTTAAAATTATAGAATGGAAATATAAAAAGAAAAAAATACCAAAATATTCAAAATTTCATTCTAATGTTATGACTGGAAGATCAAAATTTAAAAAAAGTACTATTTGTTTTTTTACATGTATTCTTGACTCATCATGATCGGGCAACGGCGCAACATGTTTTAAACATGCTGTTAGTTTTGGCTAGTTATTATACAACCGGATGCCTGCTTAAAGTCAACTTACATTAATCCCTTTTTAGGACACCTCGGTAAGAAATCAGGTGGTCTATTCTACTTAGTGGGATACCACACAACTGAACTGCAATCTTGACTCATTATTACCAAATTTAACGTTAGTGCAGTCTGAGATATAAACTTAATCACCTGATCATAATCAAACACTTCTGGCACTCCATCTTGTAAGAAAGTAATAGGTGTGTTTTGCTGAGCATTCTCAATCACTTCAGCTATATATCTTTGGCTTCTGAACCTTGGTTTCTCATCATTTACATCTGTGACTATTACTGTTACTTCTGTAGTTGCACTGGGTAGTGGAGTCACCATATGAGATTCTTCTGTTGCCTAAAACATAAAGGTTCAATAGCATAAGAGGTTTCGAAGCTTCTGACAGCACTGCAGCTTATTATGTAAACTAAAAATCTTAAAAGTTTGACAACCAAGTTAATTGCTATTTCTTCTTAGTAAGAGCAACATTCCCAATCAGTGGTTGCTTTGTTAATCATATTGATCCTTGACAATTCAAAAGTGCTTAAAAAGATTATTTTGATTTAATTTGCCATCTTAATTTATTTGATTATTATAAAAATATGTAAACAATATAAAATGAAAAATAAATCAAAATTACATAGCTTAAAATAATTGCTTACTTAAGTAGCAGGAGGATTCCCTATCAAATTTGTCAACTCTTGACAAATTTGTACTAGTCAATTAATTGTGTTAATTTGTATCAAATTAAGTTATGTTTTTGCAAATTATATTATATTTTTTAT
The DNA here is from genome assembly GCA_029227775.1 of Morpho helenor. Classification (NCBI taxonomy): domain Eukaryota; kingdom Metazoa; phylum Arthropoda; class Insecta; order Lepidoptera; family Nymphalidae; genus Morpho; species Morpho helenor. The sequence goes on along the minus strand of JARGCU010000010.1, from coordinate 12,484,398 downwards.
ATTATTTATTGCAAATTATATTATATTTTTTTATACAGTATATTGGATATGGTATACAAATTAAATGCACTACTGTACTACATTACTCTATTTTATTTCTATTCTATACTATTCTAAACAAATACAATATTCAGTTCTCCAGTTTTATTTATTTATTTTATGTACCATGAAAAATGTAAAAAAAAGTGTACATAGGTCAACTTATCCCTAAGACAGAGATCTCTGCCAGCTAATATTTAAGTTTGCTAAGTTTTGTTTATTATTTATGTAATATAATATTACTACATAATAGTAGAGGAAATTTAAACCTAAAATTATAATCACAATTATTTATTTATAAAAATAAATACCAAAATCTCCAATATGTAAGCGCCATTGCTATTATTGGGATCCTCTCTGTCAAGTGGACTGACTGTGTACACAATCCCAGAGCTGCTATCTATGTCAAAGTGTTCCTCACCACCAGATATGATACTATATGAGATGCGATTGTTAACTCCTCTGTCACCATCAATGGCTCGCACTGTAATTGAAAATAATTTGAATAAGTAATAAAAGTGTTTGTCAAGAAACAAAAGTATTTGATTATTAAAGTGTTAAAAAAAATATAATGAATAATATTTATTTATTTATTTCTTTTTAGAAATGAGACAGAAAAATTAAAGAAACCACATGTATCAAGGTGGACTTATCCCTAAAAGGGATCTCCTCCAGTCAACCTTTGAGTAATAGAAGGAAAAGGGCAAGATAATATGTTAAAATAACCTTACATTATTTGTAGTACATATACTTATTACTTGTATATAAGTATTTGTATACATATCCTAAATATTGTTTTGCACTGTTTAGAAGATGGGTATACCTAAGACATGAATTTATTATTGAAATTAACACTGGAATAATTATTTTAAGTCAATAAGAATTTTAAAAAGGGCCATAATAAGAAGTAAATAACCAATATTTGTGTAAATTAGTGTATTTTTGTCACACTGATTCACATATAATTAAATTAAGTAATATACATTTTCTTTACCTTGTAAAACTGAGGTTCCCACTGCAGCGTCTTCACTGATCCTTGTAACTGGACTCGCCACGATAAACTCTGGTGGCTGGTCCTCAACATCTTGGACTTTTACTAGTATAGCTGCAGTACCAGTATTTACTCGTCCCTGATTCGCTCTATCCACAGCTAGCACTCGAAGTTGATAAAGCGATTTGCGTTCGTAATCCAAACGATTTGTTAAACGTATCACTCCCTTACCATTAACCGTTTGTATAGCAAAATTATCTATATCACCATCAAGCTCTTGTAAATTATATAGTACCTAAAAGTTAACACTCTAAATAAATTAAAGAAAATATGTACTATGAAATTCAATAATATATATTCTGATTTCTGTCAGTCTGTATGATGACAGAAATCAGATGAGTAGCGATGTAAAAATAATCGATTTTTAAAAATCGATTTTTAAAAAATCGATTATTTTAGGTATTCCTTTTTCTTTTTTACTCTTTTTCTTGATTTTTAAGATAAGATATGCATTGTTGGATAAAACCAATTTAGCCCAACTACATATTTTAATCCAATTTCACAAAGAGCGCATCTGATATTAGTTTTTGGTACTTGTTTACTTTAATTAGCCTTTATTGAAATTAATTATTAATATTAAAAAAGACAACTTTTGAAATAGTCAGAAAAAATCGATTATTTATTAATCGATTTTTCTACTCCAAGTCCATCTCTAGTGTATTATTTGTCAGGTGTTATCGGTTACAGCCTTGACCTTCTTTATCAGTTTGACAACTGATGCAACGAGATAACTTATTTCTATTCCTTTGGTCTCACATCAACAACAAAACACTTAAAGTTGTCCCTTGTATATTAAACCCATAGTCTATGACACTTATGTTACTTTATAACTTGAGCGATAAAATCAATCTACCTATAATATCGATTCATTAATAACCATATTTTTTGTTCGTATACGCTATGAACTTCCTAAATTAATATTAACTTTTCTACGTACCTAAGCCATTTCTAATTAACTTAAAAAAATCTTTAGAATTTATCTACAGAACTTACTTGTCCATATGCTCCTTCATCAAGATCTGTTGCCTCAACCGTTAGCAACACACCAGGCGGTGCGTCTTCCTTGACCGTAATTGCTGAAGGGTTGGGTTTAAACACGGGTTCGTTGTCATTTACATCTTCTACTAGCAGCAAAAAGCTTTGAGTAATAAAGTTTCCTTCTCCCAAATACCCATCAGTTAAAGTCAGCACAAAAGAATATTCATCGCGTACCTAAAATATGTTTACAGATAAATAAGGGATAAATATAGGTACTTTTTTATTACTATGTTACTAATGACAAAATAATTAGAACGCATACAGAATACCATATTTCAAATAAAGAAAAAGATACCGGTATCAGAATTTATATCATTTGTTTCGGTTTTATATTCAAAATATTCTTTATTCAAATAAACTTGTTTACAAGTTTATTTGAATAAAGAATATTTTGAATTCGGTTTTATAAAAAGTAAACTTTATGTCAGTAGTCGATTTAGTAGTCGAAAATAAATTTTAAAGGAAATATGATTAACATTCGTGTTAAGCATAGTTATATATTACTGTTACCTCACCTCTCTATCTAATTCCTTAACTAAATAAATATTAGCTTCGTTGGATGAAATGGCTTCTATTCTTATAATATCACTACCGACTTGTTCTTTTATTCCAAACTGCAATGTGTCTCCATCAGGGTCTACTGCCCTTAAGCGGTATATTAAACTACCTGGAATTCAAAAATGGTTATTAATATGTGGCAATTATTTCTTATACGAACTATCCACAGGCTACTACACTCATTAGTAATAGTGCCTGAGTGACCGAGCCTTACTCGGTTATTTTTAAAATTATGAAAAAAAAAATAAAAAAAAAATTGTAAAGAAAATGAAAAAATAATAGGGCAGGTGGGGCTCGATCCTAAGGTTTTTTCACTTCTCTAGACGGCCCGTTCCCCAAGTCCCGTTGTGATTTAATTTAACGTAGGGCCCTAAAACAGGAATAAAATCGTTGGAGTCGTTATATATATATGTAGGGTAATACCGTGTATACCACAAACATAAATAGTTGAGGCTTTAATAATAATCAAATTGTAGAATCGGGAAAATTATATAGTATGTTATTTTTAAATAAGTTATGTCACGTTTTTATTCTTTCCGATACGAAACATGGCTGTTAAATTATGTTGTTCCATTATTTATCTCTGTTGGATTTTATCCTGATATATTAAAGTAAAGGGACACAAACAGCAAATATTATTTGGTCCATTCTCGCATAGGCAATCGACCGCAATTAGTTCAAATTAACTCATTGATAAAAGGATATGGTAGTTTTTATGTGTGGACTTATGTTATTATTTAAATCAGGTGTAAAGAGAGCTTCGCATAAAAAGAGCATTTATGTATTATTAAGATGAAAGATTTTACAAGTGAATGTTAAAAGTTGTTATGTATATATTTTGGAAGACAAACTATCCCTGATACTGGCGGAATGGCCAAGGCCTCGTCTGTTAGGACACAATTAAAACAAAGTTACATTACGAAATATGTTATTTTTTAAATTCAGAACTTAAATGACTTCTTTTCAGGTTTTCTAGATCTGGATCGCTGCTTATACATAACGGTGCACGACAGAGCAGCCACGCTTTGTAATTTACATAGGTATTTATTTTCGATATTTTAAAATTTGCATTTTTAATGTTGCTTTGCTGTACTGTCTTGTGTATACAAAACCAAAATTGCTAAGTATAGAAATTAATAATGCTCGTACGAATTGATGAAAATTAAATAGAACATTTTAAAGGCATAAACATAGTATACATATTTTTATCGAGAGATTGAGTTGATCCGTAAGTTTATATAAATGTAATATATCAAAGATATTTAATGAGATTGCAATATTTATTAATACGATGACGAATAAAGCTTAGTTTCGGGTTGCAGGTAAGCGGGGCATTTATACGGTTTCCCCTGTTGGGTGTTAGTTGTCTTGGCAACACCACTTCCCCTTTAAAGCAATTTCCGGGTGTCTATGCTGTCATGTTTTCCGTTTTAATGAACTGGAAAGTCGAACGATTTTTAAAATCATTCCAAGTGGAATGTTTTGAATTGTTTAGACTTATATAATTTAAATACTTATTGTATAGTTTTATAGAAATAAGATTTACATCATAATCTTATTTTTATTTTAATTAATTATACTGCTTTTTTCAAAACGCAAATACACAGATTATAGATGAACTCAACCAAGACATTAATTATACCTACGCAGATAAATATTAAATTTAAAAAATATTAACTGTGAACGGATCTTAGAATGGAGCCATTTTTGGACTAGTGATCTTTAGGTTTCTACTTTAAAAAATATACGCGTATGTCAGGTGCTAGCCGTGTGGTACCCGGCTGAGTACAATAGACCACCCTCATTTCTTACCGGGGTGTCGTAAAAGGCAACTAAGGTAAGTTGACTCACCGTGTGGTATCCGTCAGGCAGGCAGTCTGACTTCAACGTGTGTGGCGGTACACAACAATATTCAAAAAGCAAATATCTGATTAACAATCGCTAATTAAAATTAGCGATTAATTATTAAAGAAATCACATTGCCGAAGTGTCATTATTTGTATCATAGAAATTCGCAGACGTGAATAATAAAATAAATGTTTCTAGGTCTGATTATAATTAGTAGCCTAAAATATAAAAAAATGTAAATGCTCTACTCTTACCTACTGGCGTATCAGGACCTTCCTTTAGACGTATAACAATTTCTGAACGTCCATCAATAAGGAATCGTGGTGGTCTGTTGGCTGTTACAATTTGGATACACCAACACAGCAGAACCAAACTTAGAATACATTTGCGGTGCACCGATTTTAATCTAACTCTGGGCGGTGTCTTCGCACTTTTCCCCAATAATTGCATCCCTTTCATCGTTCACCTGCCGCATCTAGTTTTGCTATTTCTTATTGTAAAGAACATTTTCTCTGTAGTTTTCTTTGGATGTTACCGTGAGAACATTTGGCGCGTGCAATACTAGCGAAAGTGTTTACACTCCGCTCAATTTCTTCTACGTGCCGTTGACTCGCGTTTACCTGCAAGAGATAGGTGACAAAGTTTTAATTGGTTCGAAAACTTAGAAAGTGTGAGGCGTTTTTACATATACACAGTTGTGAAAAATTGCTACAAAAAGAAAGACACTTTTAAAGAATGAAAAGATAATTTATATCTATACCTATTATACAACATCATCTTCCTGTCCTCGGTCGGCAAAACATGTTATAAACATGCTGTCACATATTTTGACTACGTTTTTACGACCGGCCGCCTGCTTGACGTCAACTTAGCTTAGTCGTATTTTACGACACCTCCGTAACAAAGAGGGTGGTCTATTCTACTAATCCGGATAACATTCGTGGGTCAACTTACCTTAGTCGCCTTTTACGACACCTCGGTAAGAAATGAAGGTTGGTCTATTCTACTCAGCTGGTACTACTCGGAGGGTCGACTTACCTTATCCCACTCTAAGTGGGGTCCGCACAACATGTTATAAACATGCTGTCGCATGATTTGGCTGCGTTTTTACGACCGGCCGCCTGCCTGACGTCAAGTTACCTCAGTCGTATTTAACGACACCTCGGTAAGAGAGAGGGTGATCTATTCTACTAAATCGGGATACCACACGGTGGGTCAACTTACCTTAGTCGCTTTTTACGACACCTCGGTAAGAAATGAGGGTGGTCTATTACTCAGGATACCACACGGCTCATATAGGTATACCTATTATAAAAGAAAATCTCTAAAACTGTCACTATTGAAATCTTATTAATGAACTAGGTGTGCCCGTGGCTTTGACCACGTAAAAATCAGAGTCACATATATTTTCCCGCGTAAATCCCAATATACAGATAAAAAAAAAACAATAAAAAATATACAGATACATAGCTTTTGGTACTTTGTTTTATAATATGTATAGGTTTTAGTATCCAATATGTATGTTGATTTATACTACGCCCCAAAGTAATAAACAATCAGTGTTGATATAAACATACAACTGCGTATATAATTCATACAATTATAGTAATATACAAATGTCGTGTATATACCTACATTTTACTCTGGTAAAGTGTATAATATGTAGGTTATAGTCGTGAGTAACCAGTGCATGTCAAAGGCTGATCTTGCTAACTAACCGCGTCTTATTGTCTGCTTGTAACGTTAGCACATGCCTTACTTAACTTAGAATTCAAAGGTGTTTCGTATAGCTAATGTACTCGTAAAACTGGAACACGATATAATCTTTATGACTGAGTAATCATACTTTATAGTGTTGACTTGTGAAAAGTTTGTAACACCTTAATTACTATACGTACTAATTTAATTTAATACGTGTAAGTAACCTGCGCGAGTTTCGCACGAGTGCAATTTTATTATTTTACTGTAGCCCTGTTATAGACGAAAAGTCGAAACGAGGAGACCCTGTACCTCATACGTCTGGTCATGGGTTTGATAGTCCAGTTACATTAGGTTTTTATAAAAATTAATTAATTCATAATTACAGGCATTTTGTTGAAGGAAAATTTCGTGTGGGACTCCATGTCCACAAACTTTGCGAACTTTTAAATACTGTTAAGGTCAGTGTCTAGGCACGACAGGTATAAACTTCTCCAACAGATTATGATGGAAAAAGTAGCAGGAAGAAGAGACGTCGGTCTCAGGAACAAATCCTGGCTACGTAACATCTGGGAGTGGATAGGAATATCGGGTGCTGCTGAGCTTTTTCACATCGCGGAAATAAAAATAAGTAAAAGTTCGTATTTTGCGGAATAATTTACTTCCCTCAAAAGACAAGAGGAGGTCTTTCACCAGGAGCACATTAACAGTCCTCTACTTTATTGAATGCTTATAAATAGGAATGTGGGTCAGCGTGGTGGGTTACTTGTAAGGCTGCTCGAATGCAAAACCGTAAATAAAAGATTTTAATTAATTGCTATCATCATCATTTTGTCTGGATAAAAATTATTGTTATCAGCATATATTAGGTCCCATAACACCTGAAATTCACTAAAAACGTTTGTATATTAAAAAAGTTCTAATTAAGCTAAAACAAAGAAAAAAAGCATCATCTATAACACAAAAAAATCTTAATCATATCACAAAAAGAAACTATGTGAAAACGTCTATATATTTTCGACAACATCTGATGTTGCATAATTTTTAAGTCACTCAAAAATTTGCTAATGAACTAAAAGTCACTGCAAAGTTCACAATGACTAATTAAATTATGCAATGACGTATAATATAACAAGAGCAAGTAAATTTTTGCAGAGTGCCGTTCACACGGGTCAGCTTTTAGAACAATAGTCGAAATTACATAAAAATAATTAAAACATGACCCCGGTTAGCCGGATGTGTGTAACGTATTGAGGAGTCGTTGACGTTGACAATGCGTCGCACCGGGCGTCAAAATATGTCCAGTTGGGTCGTTTGAAACAAAAGGTGCATAGAGCGCAACGGGTGCGAAGGCCGATGACTGGCATGGGACAATTTAATCGGGGAATGAACTTGGTTTTTGACATCCAAAAGCTTAAAACCTAAAAAAATAGATAAAAATTACGTGAAACAATGCTCTATAATAATATTCATAGATATTATATACATATTCGATATAAAAACCTTCCAGCTGGATGCCTGCTCGCAGTTTTTAAACAGGACTGAAATAAGGAATATTAGTATGGATATTCCATCTATACTAATATATAAAGCTGAAGAGTTTGTTTTTTTTGAACGCACTAATCTCAGGAACTACTGGACCGATTAGAAAAAATATTTGAGTGTAAGATAGTCCATTTACGGAGGAAGGCTATAAGTATATAACTTACGCTTAGATAAATAGAAGAGTAGCAGAAATATAAAATATTACGAACACTGCAAAATTTGAAGCTATTCAAAAATCTCATGTAAATAACTCACGATTACTACTTTTATGTTCAAAATTTCAATTCAGGAAAAAAATTGTGACACAATGATTTATGCGTGATTTATGCGCTAAGCCTCTGTATATTAGCGGTATTTTATCGTGGATTATTCCAAATAACTGTATCATTAATTGTTATTAAGCAGATTAACAGATTTCTTTTTAATATTTAACACGTTAATTAATTCTATGTAGTGCTTCAACCCCATATTTCTGCTCTGCTGTTAATGAGTAAGTTACTTAAAGACGCCGTTGTAACCAAAACAATAAGAAAGTGTTATAAGTTCGAATTAATTTTCAAACAATGTGTGTTATTTGTGCGTTAGGTGTGACGGACGATAAAGGAGATCAACTCGGTTGCCGAAACGAGTGAAAGCCTTCCTCCATTACCGTTACTTCAATGAACATACGAAATCTCTAATATGTTAATTTATTGGGATATTGCACAGTCTACGCGTCCATGGATTTACACGTAAAGGAAACTGATACACTTTCATACAATTTTGGGCCCAAGATGTAAATAGATGAAAATGGGACTAAAAATAGCTATTTTATTAGTTAACTATTACCCAAAATTTGGCAGAGATAAAAGATTTAGTACAAGCGAGGTTATAAGGACAAATCAGCCTAGATAAGGGTTAAGGGGATAACACAATAGGGATAAAACAAACATTTAATCGATTTCTGAAAAAAAACCGACTTTAATGGCTTTATATTTAAAATCCCGGGCTGGCACCAATGCGTTTTTCTCCAAAAACGGAGAGAGCCATGTTGCCTTGTTAACTTATAGGCTCTGAAATCATGTATTTTCTTGAGAACAAGAATTTTTTATAACTTTACTGCAATTGAGGATATTTTAAAGTCCGAGTTGACGTGAACGAAGTCGCGTTGGACTTATTTAATGTGATTTTTTTCCGATTTCAATCCCAAAAATTGTATTAAAAACAAACCTACCTTTAAATAATACATGAAGTTAATTCTTTGGATTAATATGGTGGAAGTATAATCAATACTTTCAAATACAATGGTCTATTATTTCAAATACAATGATAATTTGATTAGTGATTAATTAGGCCGAAAACAGAAGCCTTAAAATTAAATCTTATTAAGCCAATTTGTTACTAAGCGCCTTTTATGTTAAAAAGAACCTTATCGATTGAACTAATTACTAACTTTTAATTGTGGACATAAAAAAACATTTATAATTATTCATTTATATATACATAGTTCATATTAAATTATTTCAAGAATATTGATTCGCTATTATAAATCAGGCATGCACATCTTAAATTTTGAAGTAAACATAATAAAATTTTATGTTTTTTATATTCTAAGATTATTCATTTCGTTTATTAAAAACTTTTCTGATCGATGTAACCATCATAAGATAATATGTTAGCCACAAAACGAATGTTAGATAAATGTTGACAGAATTTATCTCACTTCTTTAGTTCACTTTCGGTTTATAGGTCTCTCACCAGTTTTTTACCATTTACACTGGATATTAGGTATTCTAATCCGTGCCTCATTGTTACGAGAGAGGGTTCCTTTCATAGGATCAGAAATATCCTTAAGGAAACCGTTGATCAGTGATCAACATATTCTACAATAGCTACTTTCTGTTTTTCACAAAAAGAGAGTACATTTGGGCCATACCTATACTTTGCATTCAAATTATTGCCAGAAAATTTCAAAAAAATATTTAATTTAAAATATAAGAATAAAAGGTATCCAAAAGTGTAGTTACTTATGTTCTCAACACAGTAAAAACATTATAAAAATGTATTTTTTTACTATAATATTTATTAGGCATAGATAAATTTTTCTATTTGCTAAGGTCGATAACGTTTTTACCGAATGTGCCCATCGAATCAATAATTCTATAATAAAATTTTATGAAGTAGTAGTATTTCACAATACTTGGATTAAGCATAACAATATTGTTGTTCGAACTTTAAAAAAATCTCATGTACTTAGTCTTAATATGATTCGGTAATTTTTAATACAAATAAACTTGTAAACAAGTGCTTTTGAATCGTCAAAAGTCTGTCATCGTCATCGTCATACTGCTGGTGCGGAAAGCTGTTCCTACCGAGAAGAGCCAGCAAGAAACTTGGCGGTTGCTCTTTTCAACATAATACTTATAACTAGTAATATTAAGTCATTACTATCTTGTACAGGGTCGGACAGTAGTTATATCCACGCATTCTTATCGTCTAAATAATCCTCAACAGTATAGTAGGCTTTTCGTATCAGCCTCTCTTTAATAGTGTTTTTAAACTGCTGTAATGGCAAAGCTAAAATTGATTGCGGAATTTTATTATAGAATCTTATACACGAACTCACAAACGAATTCCGTACCTTTGTAAGCTTTGAGCCGCAAGCTTATGTCGGTTCCTACTTTGTTTATTATATACATCACCTATCGTTCTTTAATTCTTTGTATTTTTATATCTTGTTGTAAACTAAGTAATAAATTATTTATTATTATAATTAACGCTGATTTAATATAAAACTGATGACTTAAATTTCTTCAATGTAACTTTTCATTAAACAAGAAGAAAACATCTGAGCAATTATCCGTTAATAAATTACTATACTTGGTACTCTAATTATCGTCTATCTTTTTTTTCTACAATAGAGATCTTACAAATGTCTTTGTAATGAGGGCTTACGTAAATTGTGACATTTACTACACATAAAAAGTTTGTGATTCAGTTCTTTGTTTCTTTATTAGATGAAGCTCCATTGTTGTCTCTTAACAATATAAAGTAAAAGTTTGTTTATTACGTCCGTATTGACTTTTTAATTTAGCTTAATTGGTACATAACTTGAACGACTTTTTCGGCTTACAACTAACTAGCTGCAGCTGTTTGCAGCTTAACCCATTATATTGAATTGAATTTTTGAACATAAAAGTAGTTATTGTGCCGGAATTTTTCGTAGAATTTTTGTAGATCTACAACTCTCTAGTACATTCAGTCTGTTGGTTTACACGGCGCATGCGACTAAAGCTCCCAGCTGGTGAGATTTTTTTATAGCCGCGCGACAATTAACACAATGTACATAAAATCGTAATTTTCTGTTCACCTAAACCTTCCGGAAGAATTGCACTATCTTTTAGTAAAAACCGTATAAAAATCGGTTTAGTAAATTTTAAGAAAATCGATCACATACAGTCAGACAGCTTTTAAGGAATTTATTATTTAATAAGTATAGAAAAGTAATAAAAATATTATTTTGCTATTATCCGCTATAAAAGAAAATATATGTAACGCTAAATGTGGAGTGTACTATCCATTTTCATACTTGATACATGCAGAATTTGGAAAAACTCATGCACTACATACACATACACTACACACATTCACCACCACAATCTCAACAATCGTTTCGCCCCGGAGATAGACTTCATGACAAAAACGCAAAGGAAATAAAAAATTCTCGTTGTTGTCATATTTGATTTTATTGCGGATTATAGAAAAATAATATTTTCATTACTTTTGTATTACCGACATTCGCAAACTAACGCCTAATTCAATAAACTAATAAGTATAGATATATGAATATATCTATACTTATTAGTTTATATGAATTGTGCAGAGGATTACTCATAGTTTTTAGATTTTAAAATGCACTTTAGAAGCAAGCGTTAATGGCGTGTACATCATGACAGTTACTTCGCGATAGAGCATGAAATTTAATACCTTACACTAATGTATGGGATATCATTCGACGATTCAACGATATTATCGCCGTATCATTATTCTGCGTGACGTCGGACGTTAGCGTCAGTGCCACACAGTAGTTTATATTATCGCTGTCGCTAAAATGAAGATTATAGTGTTACTAACCTTTACCCACAACTTCGCGTGGACTGTAGTCTTGGAATTAACAGTAGCTTCTGTCACTCTCCAACCCTACAAATATCACCATCACGAAAACTCGCCTGTTCGGAACTTTAGTTGGGAGCGCTGCGTAAATCAGCTGAGATACATTGAAAATGTAGTTGAGATTCATAGAACTACAAAAATATTACAAAAAAAGTTCGCGATAGCATGTCTCTATCTCTTATAGTCACACTGAGTTCCACGCGGACGAAGCCGCGCGCTCGACTAGTAAAATATATGATTAAGTTTTTGTAATTCAATTTTAATTTTAACATTTAAGCACATGACTATCCAATAACAAAATGCTTTCATTTGTTCATTAAAAATTTCTTTTATGTCTTTCTTATTATATCAGTTGAATCTCTCCCAAGTTTTATATAATTTATACGTATTCTTTAAACTGATATTTAGCTATAGTTGTGATACAATGAGAAGGATAATAACAAGATAAGTAAAAGTAAGTAAATAAGACTTAATATACATTAAGTTAGTATTACGACAAATAAATAAAACCTCATTAATGTTTACACATTTTGTTAATATTTGTTTCTCACGAATGTTTTGCCGTTTGTTACGATAATGGAAACTGTAAACACGAATCCGGTGGAGATGCATAGCAGGTGAACAACTTTTTATACGCGAAAGTATCACGGGCTTCGCAATCGTGTTAATTATAGGGTCAATACGCACTTCCTCCTTATTCACATACAAATATTTCTGTAGACCTAATGATAGAGTTGTTTGGCGTGAGTAATGACAATATAATTTATGATGTTTTTTCGTGCGAATAGAAATCTGGGCGTATCGTAAAATCATTTATTTAATGTAAAATTTATATGTAAGTAATTCCGCCGTGTGGTATCCAGCTGCTTAAAAAAAACCGCCCTCTTGCTTACCGAGGTGTCGCAAATGGCGACAAAGCTAAGTTGACGTCAGGCAGGCGGCCGGTCGTAAAATACGTAGCCAAATCATATGACAACATATTTCTAACATGTGCCGATCCCACTTAGAGTGGGATAAAGGCACTTGAATGATGACTCTCTTTAAGTAATTATGACTAAACGAAGCACTTGATGACATTGATTAGAAGCAGATTTTTTAAAGTCTTAAGGTTTCCAACATGGGGCTCACGTCCCATAGGGGGGACCTTGTTTTTTAAGGAGAATTAATTCGAAAATTGACTTTGGAAATTTTGGACTTTGGAATGGAAAATGGACGAGTTTAACCCAAAATGCAATGCTAATGTTTTGTGAATGCAATGGTAGATTTCGGTAAAATTTTAACGAAAAAAGGCAAATTCTTAAATAATTATTAATTAATTATTTATTAAATAATTATTAATTATAATTTAACCTATTATTTAATACAAAAGTAATAATAAAATTATTTTGCTATAATCATTTTATTATTATTTTAGATTATATTTTTAGATTATAGCAAAATAATTTTGTTATTAATTTGTATTTTGGATCTCCGCAAAGTAACGCATAATTCTATAAATTATCAATTATTTAATATTTATTACTTAAGTTTCTTAAGTGAACAATTCAGTTTTTAAAAATTGAAAGTTAAGTTCCTATGACCCCTATACGTGCCTTTTATGTCTATATGTATGTAATATAGGGGGGCATAAGAATTTAAAAAAGGCTAAGGTTGGGCATAGCACAAAAAAGGTTGGGAGACACTGGTCTAGATAGTTTCTTAATTTAAAATTATTGGCCTTTATAATATCGTTTACATTATGTGTTTATTAAAATATCTATACATCTAATGTCGTTCAGAATCTATATTATTTATACCACTAGTCTATGCAACAGCACGTCACTTATATAAGTTAATTTACATGTTACATATATTAGAAACATTACATAAAAGCGTTCGGCTTTCCATAACGAATGTGGGCGTCTCCGCGTAATTGTAAAATACTAATTGGAATCGGTTTATATACTTGATTTAATCCTGGCTGCCCAAATATAATCGGGTTTTACTGACTTTTTTTATACAGGAAAAAACCCTTATGGGTACCGCCGCTCGACGGGGACAGGCGGAGGTTATGTCGGACTCGCACCGACCAAAACGACCTGTGTGCTCCACCACGCTGCCGATGGCAAGGGCAGGGCATTGTTGTGTATAACATTGCCCCCATCGCCGCCGACAGTAGCTTTGATTCCAGAGAACACCTCCTCCGGGCAGGGACCCCTCGAAGGAGAAGCCCCCCTCCGCTAACCGGTGCATCGAGAGCACCAGATACACCGACCAAAACAAAAGTTCCCGGAACCGCTCCACCGCCCCCCTCCGCAGAGCAAAAGGCCACCGCTGTCCTTGATCGCTCCTTGCCCACCGTGTTTAAGTTTTTTGGACTTGCACCATTTTGACATATGAAGCTTTGAGAGATCGCTCTAAGTGATGCCGCTTAAATCTAGCGTTTCCTAAAACTTTGAACTAACGATTTAATTAATATTTAAATAAGTTAATCTTGCATGTATTTATACTAACAACTTTCCTGAAATTCAGCATGTAGGAGGTTTTGGGCAAGTTAAATCGATCTAGTTAGGTTTTATCTAAAAAAAAAACGTTTTATCCCTGTTTTGGGGCACTAAAAATACTAAAATTTATGTTTTATATTTAAACACTATTTTTGCAATAAACTGTCAAGTCAGCGTAGCTTATCCGGGAAAGGGCAGTCTCGAGAAATGTAAATACCTAGGATCGATCCCGATTTTTAGAAGTTTTTTTTTAATTTGTAAAAAATTACCGGCTTGGTTCTCCAGGCACTAATATTAATATGCCAATGGACACGATACCCATTGCTAAAACGTAATAGCCCTACAGTCTGGGTTTCACCAAGCGTGTCGCCGCGGTTGAACATCAACAGGATACTCACCTGACACAGTGAAAATAAAAAATTCAAACGGATAATATATCGGCAATATAATGTCTGAAGATCTTTACTCGTATCTATGCAAAATGATAAACATATTTTAATTAATTTCTCTTTATAATGATGTTGATAGAGATACTCGTATGGTTGATAGAGATACTCGTTGATTACTGGATGATTATAAATTTAAAATTGACAAGTAGTATTATCATGTTACAGATTACCTAAAAGAGCATAGTCATTCAATAAGTGATTACAAAAACAATACTTTGAGTTTATTTAGGGGGAAAATCAGAGTTTAATTACCTCAATAAGTGGGTGGATAACATAGTTTAATAATCTGATGGACATAAGAATTTGAAGATGTCAAAATTGTGATCTGCTTGTGTCCGATTATGGCTTATAAAATATCTATTTACTCTAGAAAAATGAAATGATTTAAATAGTAAAGCGTCTGGTTTGGGAAATTTTAATTTCATTTACTCAATTAGTCAGACAGTTCAAATACTTAAAACAAATGAATTGTACCAAAATATCATTAAAACGCACATCAAGTATAGAAACAAACTTTAAAGTTTGAATAATGAAATCTTTGTATTATAACTGTTTTCAGCAGTTAAATTAATTTAGACAGTTTTTCAATGTAGTTTATTTCAGTTTGTAAGTTACATATTTATGGAGAATTAAATTTTTACAACAGCTTTACCGGTATTATCACCTTTTAACATTCCTAAAAATGCATCAAATATGTTGTCAAACCCTTCCGTGACGTGTTCTTTAAATTTCAATTCACCAGATTTAATCCACTTAGAGATCTCTGCGAAAGCTTCAGGCCATCGGTCTTTCCAACGTGGTACTAAGAAACCTTCAATTTTAAGTTGTCTCATGACTATGGTGGTCTGTATCATGGAAACCTTTGGCAAATTTGTCAAATCATCGTTATAAGCGCTTATACTCCCGCAAACGGAAACTCTACCAAAATCATTCATTTGATTAATAATAATACTGCTCATCTCGCCTCCGACATTATCGAAATAGCAGTCTATGCCATTCGGCGCTGCTTCTTTCAGAGCTTTGTATACATCTACTGTTTTATAATTAAACGCTTTATCGAATCTTAGTTCTTGTTCCAGCCAATTAACTTTGTCATCGGAACCTGCAAAACCAATTACTCGGCAACCTTTTATCTTCGCGATTTGCCCTACTAATGATCCTACAGCTCCTGCTGCACCAGTCACGACAACAGTCTCCCCGGCTTTAGGTTCACATATTTCAAGAAAGCCAAAATATGCCGTTGCTCCTGGCATACCAACTACTCCAATGCCCAGAGATGGTGACAATCCCTTTAAGTCAGGTAATTTGTAAACTACATCAGCTGCAGATTTAGATGTATTCGCATTCAAGACAGCGTAATCGCACCAGCCTTTATGTGACACCACTCTGGTGCCCACCGGAAAACGGGGATCCTTCGAGTCTTCTACCAAACCAATTTGATAAGAAAATTGATCATAAGGCACTGGAAATCTTCGATTATAAGCTCTTATGTATGGATCTACGCTAACCCATTCGGTTTTGACAAGAATTTCCCCATTTTGGATTGGAGGTAATTGGTACTCAACAATTTCATAATCGTCGCGTTTTGGAACACCTTCAAAGTGCTTTTTCACCACGTATTTTCGAGCCTTCACCATGTTCTGCAACCAATCGCGATATCACAACTGGGGCTGACGCAAAATATTATTGTTATATAAAAGTCGGATTTTATCGGAACACAAACATTTTATCTAGTATGTCGAAATTATCGCCAGGTATCTATTGATTACAATATACTTATATGTAACATAGATTGAAGTTGCCAAAAAAATATTTTTATAAAATATTATTATAAAAGTTGGGGATTTTAAAGCGATTAATTAATAAATATTCTCTCTGCTACTCTCTAAATGTAATAAAGATGGAACAAGTGATGGTATATTTATAAAGTTAAGTACACACACACATTTCATATAAAAAATGTATTTAAATTCCATTCTAACCTTAAGTATGACGTAAAAAAATGTATATGGAATAAAAACATAGTATAATTTATAATGAATCAATGAAAGTTGTACTCTACACCTTTCTAAGTAAGAAATATTGATATGAAGATTGTGTTACTGTCACACCATAGCGGCGTTATCTTAGCCGTGGTAATATTACACATGTGTTTCACACGATTTCCAAATGAACAATAACTTTCCTTGCAATGAGATCGAAGATTTTCCGGCGCGCTTAGATTCCACGAGGAAATGATAGGTTGCCGGTTAAAGTGACAATGGAGAAATAATTACTTTCAGACAATACATTAATGAAAATAATTAGTACCCAAGTCTTATAAATATACAAGTACTTATAGGGTAGTGTTTAAGTTTATAATGTACTTGTACTTTTATTAGCCATATCATAAGATGCGACAAAAAGTTTTTAGTGTGCGTATAAGATAAGTAAAGACAATATAGTACAGCCATCAAATAATAAGTTAAATTTAAATAGTAGATAATTACCTAAAGTTTACAGTAACTTTTAGTTCATTAAAAAGAAATTTAATAAATATAATAAAATTGTGCTAATTTATAATTACACAGAATGCTTTAAAACATTGTAGCTAACGAATATTTGTAGAGCGCTTAAATTTTTTAATAATAAGTAGGTAAGTATTACAGTAATATTATATCTACTGTTATTTTCTACTGTTTAAGCAATTTTGCTAAACTATGTTTGCTAGTAACCATTTGTACTAGTAAATATTTGTTTAAGATAGATTATAAATTCGTTGATGGAATTTTGTGCTATACAAGTTATTTGAAATGCCTTTATATTTGAATTATTTTTTATTCAAGCTATAACAAACACATTTTAATCGTCAAATTATAATGAAGCTAACACTGGTTCGGAAAGGTGCTTTTACCGAGGAGACCCAGCGCGAAACACGTCACTCTTTTCAAAGAATAATTATTTAAAAAATATATTATAAATAATTCGATTCGATCGATGCCACAGACAATGCGTTTCATTCAAGCTTTATTATTATTTACATAGTCTTCAATAGTATTATGGGTTTTGTTAATAAATGTATACCTAAATTACTTTTCGAACTTGTGTAAAGGCAAGTCCAACGCAAATTGTGGAATTGTTATTATGAAAACGTATACCGAAGCCCATAAACGAATTACGAACTTTAGCGTAGCCTAAGTATCATTAATTTATTTCAGTTTCTGGTTTACCAATTACTAATATCACTATTTTTTAGTATTTTAGTAAAAAGTAGTAGTATTTTAGTAAAATTCTTTAGTAAAAAGATACTGTATTGTATATATAATTTTTTTTTTCAATTTTCATGTTGTTCGTTCTATGTAATCGTTTATTATGGACTTTCTTCAGTGGGTAAATGAAGATTTTGTATGGATATAAAATTGGCTGACCCGTAATCGCGATCTGTCACGATCTACTTCGCGCCATGATTTGTTTACGTACAACCGACAGCTGGGAGATTGCGTTTCACAATCGAGATCGGTAAATTACTTGTTATTACATTTTTAGGAAATATTTATTCATTAACCATTTTTTAATTCAATTTGACATGAAGTTGATTCAATTTTGATTATATATATCGATTTTCTAGATAACTTATATAACTTACTTTAAATTTGGCAAAAAGTCGACTGACGCCATTTAACATTATTTAAAATCTGTATATATTATTATTTATTGCAAGAGAAATTTTTTAATAAATTCAAATAAAAATTATAAGATTTCGCGGCTTACTTATGTATGTTAATGATTTAACTTTCGAATTCGCATAATATTTGGTGGGATTCTTATTCGATTACAAGCAAAATCAATTTAAAAAATTCAAATTTTTTTTCATTATAATCACTAACCAAAGTACTTATAAAAAGCTTATTCTTATATAATTTTTAAGAATTAATATACAGAGATGATCAACAAGATATGTATGTAGGTAAAATGTTTGTACTATGGCTAAACATAGAGCTAGCATAGAAGCAATAATAGATTATCTCGTTTGCGAAACCAATTGCGATGCGCTAAATGCAATGCCAATTGTACCAATGAATTAATCGACTCTGGTGACTGGTTACTATGTTTAGTATTAGTAGATTTAAACGTGTTTTAAGGTGCAATTCCACAGGGCATTCCAATAAACAGTTCTTATATCGGCATGAACACTTTTAAAAGAGAAATAGAACCGGAAGCTAAGTTAATAATTATGTATATCAGATGTAATTGATGTAAAAAATCAATATTTTTTTTGTTCTTTCAAGACTTTTCTAAGATAGTTTTGTTTTAATAAAATTTGTATATTTTATAAAGTAACCTTTTTCTTCTAACTCATTGTATTTATTATTTAGAACGGAAGTTATTTTCGATATCTACCTAACTAAGGTTTTCTATAGAATCTCGTAGTTATATGATATGGTGGTTTACTTTTCAGACACAATTTATTAGGATAAATCATTAAAGTGGAAGTAGGATAAGGTCCAGTTAAGTTTTAATTAGATTATCATCAGATGTATATATTAATAAACAAGATAGAGTTTTTTATTTAATCTCTTTGAGGTCTCAAAAAAATTACTTATTGAATAGCTATAACATAATTTCTAATAAACTCAAATATAGATTGGCACGTATCTAGGCAACTTCAGAAAATGATCAAACTAGAAGCCAAGGAAAGTGCAAGTAGGGCAATGGCATAGTTACTCTTACGACGTTTAAATTAAAACCTAATATTACATTTTGCAAAAATATAAAATTATCTTATAGTGAAAGTATCCGGTCCAAAACCGGTTCATTAATGAGTATGGTACAGTAGTAATTAATAAAATAACTACATGTTAATTTAACTTTCTTAATTTTGATACATGGAAATTATTTCTATTTGATATGATTTTTATATCGTTCGTGCGGTTTTACCTACTGCAAAAAAAATTGTCTGCGCCGTAAGAATATAATTTTATCAAAAATAAAGGCAACGGTTAATACATTAATCAAGGCTGCCTAAATTATGTTATTATTTTAATTGTTATGTTATTATTTTAAATGTTATGTTATTATTTTAAATGCGATTAATGTTTTGTAGTCTCTGGTTTTGTTTGCCATTTTTCATTATACACTGTAATTAATGTGTTCTTCAGTTATTTGTATTTCGTATTAATTTGATTGTATATTAAACATATTATTATTTTCTTGTTTGATTTACAAAAGAAATTTAAAAAATAACAATTTGGTTTTCTAAAAGATTAAAAAGACGTTAGGTATAGTTACGTTCGGCAATTATAGTTTTAAAATATTTTATTATAATTATATTTAATTGAACAATAAAACATGAATAATGTAATAGTAATGATTATTAAAGAATATATAAACTGTAATTATCATACACTTTATAAATACAATAAATAATAAAATATAAAATGAAATTATTATCTCTGAAAATATAGAAGTTTGTATTTTAGGACTGTTCGTGATCCTTTTAATCAACTCACATAGGTAATTTTTTTATATCGTTAATTTAAAAAAAAATGATAATCAAATATATTTCTTTAATCCCTACCTATTAGCTTATTAAATATAAAAAAAAAACTTACAAAAGCCCAGAATTCTCGGTTGTCCTTGCGATTACCAAATTCCAAATTTAAAAAATAAACAACTAACGATGTTCATTCACTGCACTTCCTCGACTATACACGACTAGACAACGTAGCGTCGCGCGTCGTGTCTAACGAGTTGACTACGACTGGTGTAAAGTTGTAATAAGTTACGGGCCACATCCCTCTATATTATAGAAGTATGAACTTTTCTTTGTACAGAAAATTAAATATACAATATACATATTCTTTACTGTTACAGGTGTAAATGGTTTATACCGCAATTAATGCATTAAGTATTGTTTTATTTTTTAGAAGTAACTATTTCGATTAATGCATTTAGTGTTGATTTAAATTTTTAGAACAATTTCAAAGGCAAAGAATAAATTTATTTTTTGTGGGATTCGTGAATATAACAATTACAACAGCCATTTACGTTTTATTTATGTTGGTTCCTATATACTTATTAATATTTATATCGATTTTATCAGTCAGTTTGTATCGATTTATTTTGTATTAGAAATAAAATAACACCATTTTTCTTTTCCAAAGTAAGATTCCAATGGAAAACTTAAATTTTATATTTTCGTGTGATTAAATAATGATAGTTATTGAAGCATAAATGCAAGTACAACCTTACTAAGAAATTTTAATTCCCTTTATACTGAGTACTGGTAAATTGATAAAAATTTAGGAGAGTTGTGACAACTCTTTAGTTTGTCTGCAATCGTAATCTAAGTCAGTAATAGGACCAATTACTTTATTATGAAAATAGTTTTGAGAGATCCATTTCTCGTTATTTCTTTATATTAGCCTGAATTGAAAGCCTGAAAAATATATAATGTAAATTTCAAAAATCTCTAACGGTAATTTTGTAGGATATTAATTTATTATTGACGGATTGTAAATGGAGTCCTGCGTTATTAGACTTATTTAATTTAAATTAATAAAGTCATTAAATTAAATTTAATTTAAATTAAATTATTGAAAAAAGGTGGTGTTAATTTATTAGTAAAATTTAATGGGTCATAAGATTCATTAAGTAATACTTTGGTAACTTAACTGGACGTTTATGGATGTAGTTGTAGAAATTGAAATGTATTTAAGATTTTTAATATGAATGCTTTCCTAAAAAACATTCTTAAATAAACAGCATTCTAACGTACACATAATTCTTTTTAAATGCTTTATTTGTAAATGGTCTTACAAAAATTATCAGTTCACAAGTGTTAATTAAATGTTAATTCAAATATTTAGAATTCTAAATTTAAGAACATTTTCAAAGAGAAGATAGCAAAACTTGCGCTGTTTTATTTGAATTTGGAACGCGATCGGCCAAGCGCAACGCTCCCTCGGACTCGGTGGACGAGCGTTGACCGTGACGTCCGACCATATGCTACCTGAGCCATAGATTAAATATTAATAATACATACCTTGTCAACTTTATGGTGCGTAACTACTTTCTTTAGTATAATTACACATATAACACAGTTAATTTTGAAGGCTAGAAATCAATGTCTAAAGTAATAATAACTCAGTATGACTAGGTGTAAAAACCATTTAAAAGGTTTCAATACAATATATGCGAATTTCAATAAAAGTTTCTTTAAAATTTTGGTGTGAAATTGAAATAAATGAGTGATGATACTGCCCATTCAGTTTTACAGAATATGTACGTTTCCTAGGCAATATAATATAACGCTAGAAGTACGTAGAGTTACCTTGTTAAATATCTCTTCTGTCGTGCTTGGTTGGTGTCGGGAACCGTTCTCGTCACGGTGATCGGCTTATCAGGAAATGCACTCAGCGTACCTGTTACTTATAACTTTATTTATTTATTTAACTTATTCACTATGCATTCAAATTTTTTATGCACTCAGCTCAAAGCAGCAGCCGCAAGCTTACGCCTGTGCCTACTTTGTCTTTACTTACTTATTTTACTGTGTATGAAGCCAATGTAAGAATACCTATTTTCTTAAACTTCTCGCGCAGGGAATCACCCTAACTGAAATTGTAAATACTACGTATGGCTCATTTTTGCGATAGAAAAAGTTTTCAATGTTCGCGTATTTACCCTATAACAATATTTCATAAGACATAATGCTATGGAAGCACAATAAGGCGTACTAAACGTGTTTAATGTTTATTTGTATCAAATGATGGACTATTTATTGGCACTTTAAAGTAATTCCCACTTTGTATTATGCTGCTTAAGGAAATCAGATCGATGTACCACGTTTGGGGTCATCCACATATGAGAGAGTTTATTAACACTACATCTTATATGCACACGTAGTGTCTTGTACGATAATTTTAAATTTCAACTCCACCGGCGTTTCTTTCATACGGTATCACTATTCCGTATCATTATCTAGTTTATTTTTTTTACTTATTCGGTACTCTAGTTACTTTATGGATCTCTTTTCTGATTTGTTCACATAGATAGGTATACTGTAACCGTCGTTTGCTGAGCCATATTACTTATTTAAAAAAATCAATATCAATAATTGATATATTATTTTTCTATATTGTATTAAACAATACAATTGTAAATATATAACTTCTTATTACTTTTATTTTATTACTTTTTATAACGAAAAATACTACGGAGATAGATTGTTGTTGTGCTTGTATTAAAGGGTGCTAATATCGTAGGTAGAAGGTTCCTTAATATGGTAATGTATAGCAATATCTGTTCATGTACGTAGTTTAAAGACTAGTGGGATGATGGCTGTATGACTTTGATTGGTGATTATGACGTCGGAAGGGAGGCAAAAAACGGGACCTCGTCTTCGCCGGCGATGACGCTGTGTATATTCGTGTTTCTGTGTTTGCGATCGTTATTGGATCGTCAGGTTTTGGACGCCTATATTTTCGGTGAGTCGTCCTAAAATTTATTCTATACTAATTATAAAACAAAGTCCCTGTATGTGATCGATTTTCTCAAAATTTACTGAACGGAATGGTATACGGTTTTTACTAAAAGATAATGCTATTCTTGAAAAAAGGTTATAGTAAACTCTCGGCCAAACCGTTTTTTAAGGGAGTTGCACTGACAAATAGTTGAGATTGTGATGCAGAGTATAAGCTAATTTTTATTCTAGACTAGGGGTAGGAATTAAAGCGGGAAACATCCGTTAACCGCAAAAACTTCGCCATTTGTCGTGTCACTGTCTTTTGAGAATACACTCTAAAGTGGCTCAAGCAGTATTATAATACTGGGTATCGACTTTTCCAATAGCTGCAAGTATCTCGATCACTTGGAAAGGAAGGCTAAGTTGAACTCCAAAAATTGGGTGTTATCAATAGAGTGAGACACTATTTCAAGCCTGCCCATAGACCAGCGCTGTATAAAGCGCAAGTCCGGCCTCACATGGAGTACTGTTCTCATCTATGGATTGGTGCACCCTAGTACCAACTTAAGCCTTTTGATCGCATACAGCGCAGAGCAGAAACGCATCACTGTGCATTTTCAATCGCATCTTTCACGGGGAGTGTTCCATTGAACTACACGACCTGATTCCTACCGCTAAATTCCATAACCGCACTGTACGTCACAGGTTATAATATCATCGTCACCATCTGGATGTGTGGCGATCGACTACAGTTCGGTTCTCAAATTTTATTCCGATCACCACTATTTTATGGAACAATCTCCCTTTAGCAGCGTTTCGGGATCGGTATGACATAAGTACCTTCAAAAAACTCGTGGAAGATACGCTTTTCACCTGCTTTTTGCTCGTCTTCCATAAAAAAAAACATTTTGTGACACACAGTTTTCCAATTCAATAAATAAATGAATAAAGGGTGATACACATAGAATAAGCCCTATAGGTAGGTAAATGTCTCCCTTCAGTCGTACTTGGTCGGTGTCGTGCACATTTCCCGTCACGCTCATCGATTCCGTGCACAATTACACGCACTCTGTACTATTATTACTGATAACTGTATAATTGTTACTAAGTATTAGGTAATGTTCTCACGCGCCTTTTGGTACGTGTTACGTCACTTATCCACTTTCTCATGTAGAGCGAAATGAAAGCTATTTTCTTTTGATGTGCCTTCATAGATAATATATTCTTTGATAATAGCCACTATATCGTTAGATGTGAAAGCCATGACTTTCCTTGAAAAATCCAAACTTTTCTCTTTGCGTGTATTTATTAATATGTATATTCAATTGTGTTTGCAATCACGATTAGGTTAAATAGTTAGGGTCTGGTACACAAAGAGCTGTGATAGCCCAGCGGTGAGACCGTGCGACTCTTTAGAGATGATGATGGGTTCGAACCCTGAGCAGACACCAATGAGTATTTCTATTAAAAGTTATGTTTCTAATTGAAAATTGCAATTTATCATGCACTTTTCGGTGAAGGAAAACATTGTGATGATACCTGCATATCTATAAAGAATTCTAGGGATATGTGTAACCTATCAATCCACATTGTATCAGCGTGGTAGGTCTTAGCTCCAATCCTTCTTTCCAAAAACGAGGAGAGAAGGCTCTAACGACGTATAGATAAAGTAGTCTATGCATTATAGAGCCTATCCATTATATTAGTAGTATAGAATAATTGAACTAGAATAGGGAAGCCATAGGCAGGCCTGAAGGTGAGACTGTCAACATAAATAATGAGAGAGAAGATACAACTGGTATCATCTTTGTCTAATCACATAAACAAGAGAGACAGATAGATACATTGTTTTCTCTTTATTGTAATATGTCACATTTTAGACTGGCTACCCTATTCTAGAATAAGAATTCTATGAGTCTATGCCCCAGGGCTGCCATGTGTCAAATTGGTCATTCTAAATTCGAAATTTATAACTAAATTTAAATATAATTTGTTATACAATAAATCGGATTTTCTGGCTATTGCTATTTCTTTTCTATTACATTTTTGTC
Source organism: Morpho helenor (assembly GCA_029227775.1). Lineage (NCBI taxonomy): Eukaryota > Metazoa > Arthropoda > Insecta > Lepidoptera > Nymphalidae > Morpho > Morpho helenor. The sequence continues at coordinate 12,459,040 of JARGCU010000010.1, read as the reverse complement.
ACGTTCTTTTGTTTCTCCTACTTATATATCCATTCAGGGTAAAAAAGTATAATATGTTTTGACACTATTATAATTTCGATTAATTTTGGTGAGTAGATCTATCAGAAGTGTAAGGGAAAAATACTATAAGCTATTTTTTCCATAAAATATTTATTCGCAAAGCACTTATTAAAAAAAGAACATATTAAGTGATGGGTACCGAGGTATTTAGGGTGATTGACGTTTCGTTTGAATCATAGATAACCAGTAGATGAATCGCCTCTCTGATGAAAGACATCACTTGTCTTACACAAGGTTTGCGGAGCATCCATCTGTTACGGAGTATCTATTTGCATAACATTAGACACGAGTTACTTAACAGTGACAAATAGAACGGCAAAACCATTTCTATGTAAGAGAATATTCATGAAATGTTAAATATATATCATCCTCCTGCCCTTATCCCACTCTAAGTGGGGTCGGTACAACATGTTATAAACATGCTGTCACATGGTTTTCTGCGTTTTTACGATCGACCACTTGCCTGACTTCAACTTCCTTTAGTCGTATATTTTACGAGTTAGTATAATTTTAAGAAATGAGGGTGGTCTATTCTACTCAGCCGGATACCACACGGCTTATATATATATATATATGACTGGCTCGTTAGCGCAGTGGGTAGTGACCTTAACTTCGACTCCGCGGGTCGCGGGTTAGATTCCCGCCGGGGGCCAACATTTACTATAAATTAATTTGTTGGTCTTTGAACCTGGGTGTATGTTGTATTTAAGTATGTATTTAAAAAATGTATGAGTATTTATTTTAGTTATCTGTCTACCATAACACAAGTATTCAGTTACTTTGGGGACGGACGAACGACTGTGTAAGTGTCCCATATATATATTACTCTCCTACTTCTATAGGCCATATATTAAGAAGGCAGGATAACGTAAGTCCAACTACGGCATCGGGCCAGCTGATAAATAAGCCAAGCCAATAAATAAGGTTATATATTATACAGCATGATGTAAACAATGCAGCAAACTTAAGTGCAAGTTCGAAGTTCAAGTTATATCAATCAGTTCAAATTCTCTGTACTTGCCGTATTATCAATAACACCTTGTATTCTAAAGGTTATCAGTATTAATTTATTATTTTGTAAATAATACTTTGTATCAAAGAAAAATGGTGTAAACATTGCAGAGAAATGAAAGCAAAGCAAACTAGTTGCGAACTGCAAATCATTTTGTTTATTTATGAAGTCCCGCTGTACATTATTTTACATATTAATAGATAAGCTCCTATGCTTAACCAACTTTAAGTGAGGTCAATACAATATGCTGCGATGGCCTCTTTCTAAAAGTAAAGTAAGTAGCGGCCTGTTACTCTCCCACTGTTAAGAATAGGCCTCTTCTCTCCGTTTTTGGAGAGACGGATTGGAGTTAAGATCAACCACGCTGCTCCAATGTGGATTGGTAGGTTACACATATCTCCAGAATTCTCTGGACATATGCAGGTTTCTTCACGATGTTTTCCTTCACCGAAAAGCGCGCGATAAATTGCAATTATCAATTAGACACATAAATTTTAACAGAAAAACTCATTGGTGTCTGCCCGGGTTTGAATCCGTGACCTTCTCGAAAGAGTCGCACGGTGTTACCGCTGGGCTACCACAGCTCTCTTTCTGCGAGGAGTTATCTCACAGTGGGTTCAGGAGCGATAAAACATTTTACGCTGTGATTACGAAGTAAATATAATATAAATATATGGGACACACACAGTCGTCCGTCCCCAAAGTAACTTTATACTTGTGTTAAAGTAGACAGACAACTGGTGAATATTACATACTTATTAAAAAAAATCTATCCGTTTTAACACCTCGGTTAATTGCCTCTTCAGGTGACAAGAGGATTAGCTCCTTTTTCGCAAAAAGATTCACCTTAGCGATTCCACGCGGAAACGTTTACCATTGGGACCATTCCACGTGGGCATGATTTGTATAGTTCTAGCGTGTAAGTAATTTAAGATAGATATAATAAATAATAAAAATAAATATATGGGACACTTACACACACGGTCGTCCGTCCCCAAAGTAAGTAACTTAATACTTGTGTTATGGCAGACAGACAACTGGTGAATATATACATATATAATTTTTAAATACATACTTAAATACAAATATACACCCAGGCTCAAAGACCAACAAATTCATTTATAGAAAATGTTGGCCCTCGGCAGGAATCGAACCCGCGACCCGCGAATCTGAAGTCAGGGTCACTACCCACTGCACCAACGGGCCAGTCATAACGGGTCAGATATAACTTGTACATTTTTGTTTTATACTTTTTAAATACATACTTAAATACAAATATACACCCAGGCTTGAAGAGCAACAAATTGATTTACAGAAAATGTTGGACCTCGGTGGGTGGTCGAAATTGCGACCCGCGGAGCTGGAGGGAGGATCACTACCTACTGCGCCAACAGGCCAGTCAATGAGGAATAAGAAGTAAATAAAACGCAACATATTGTATCTCATAATTATCTTTTATTATTAAGATAAAGTATATTGTACATAATTTTATATTGCTATGACTGTTAATCTGACATAAAAATAATTATACAGTCCTACATATTTTCACGATTGTCATACCGAACGTCCATCGCGAACCAAAATAACTTAGGTAAGCTTAGGTTAGCCAGTTTCTTATAAATGTGCCATCGTCAAAAATGCCAGCTAAGTACGGTAAGTTTTAAATATTATCCAAACTAAATCAAATTAAGTTATATGAGAGACTGTCATTAACTTATACAAGGGCCTGTTTCACAAGTAACTGATAAAGTGTCAGATAGTTAACCGACAAATAAACTAAGTAGCAGATAAATGTCTCTAAAAAAAGACTCCAAAAAGTGAAGAATTAAAAAAAAAAATCGCGGCCATTTTAAAATAGGTATTTGCTATACAGCAGATAGACAAAATAACAGTCACATGATCTACCTGTTAACGTTATTAGGGACTTTAAGTGCTGAATAAGCCTATCAGAAAACTGAGAAACGCAAAATTCCGAGATATGTGTCAGATATGTTCCGAATAAGCTAACTGATAGTTTATTGGTAACTTATGAAACAGGCCCTTATAAAATTAACTTAGATGTGTAGACCGATCTGGAAGCTACACGAATCAAACTATGCCCCTCTCACCCCTCTACCTTACTGCTCTAACCCTTGGTTATTTTTTTTTAGTGCAAGTAGAAACATGTATTGGAGCATGGAGTTAATTATAGAATACGTCGGACAATATCCTTTATTAGATAATCCAGAAATAGAGGAACACAGTCATGCAAGCAAAAGTAACGCATATGGGGGTGAAATCACAAATTCTCCGCCATCGCTAGATGTACTGTTATAGCTATTCTTATTTATTTATTTATGTAACATAAAAACCAAGGTTAAATAAACATTATTAATAAAAAAAATTATGTTATTTTATATAAATTATTATCTTATGTTCCATAGCATGTTATAGCATAGTGTCGCTAAAAATCCGTGTTAACTCAACGCACTAGCACAAAATGGCCATTACAATTCTTTTAAAATACATACCTAATTTTAAATAAACTAACTAGGGAAGCGGTTCCCTGGTTAGTTTATTGAACTTAGTTATCACACATTCAGTTCAGTGTAGCATAGTTTAGTTTAGTTCGTAGTGGACGTTTGGCATAATAGTAAAAAGATAGGAGACTACGCGAGTGAGCATATTGAGCAAGCATGATATTATATTTATTAGAAGGAAAATTCCTGTTCGTTGTATTTAGTAAAGGAAAAAATGCTATTAGTTTCTTTCTGCGTGCTATGCATCTAGATAATTTATACAGTTATTTTGATGATAAATACATTTGGATGTCTGACATAATTGATCAATGCTTTTTAATAAATGTAATGACGTTATAATAAAGAGCGCTTTGTATCATCTTGTGCTATTTTAATTTGAAATACCAACGAAATATCGTTTTACTTTTAATAATTTTAACGGAGTTTTAAGTAAAACATAATCCTTCAATGAGAACTTCATTGTAAATTTTTATATTAAGAATAATAGACTTAGAATGATAGAATATTTTTATGTATTAGAATTTTATAAACAAAGGCAATTTTTTACGAAATTTACGAGATTCGAAACTCTAGTCGACAGGAATATAAAATATATTAACAGATGGAATGTATAAACACAATTTAATGTAATTCTGTTAAATTCTCTTCATGTAATGATAATTTAAAAATCCTTTTTATAAATGGTCACACATAAAGAAAACGCTAAAATATTTTATTTGAATTACCTTACCAATAAACCAATAAAATCATCAACGGAAATATGGATCACGATGTGTTAGAAAAATATGAAATTCATTTATTATCCGTCCTGATCGACATTTTGAGAAGAGTTTTATTAAATCAAAGTGCGTTATAAGCTGCGATGATGTCAACCCAATATTTTAATATTAAATGAATACTTTAATTTAATTTTATTATTCTAAGATCTACTATTAAGTAGGTATAGAAGCGAACAATGTGTTCTTTTTACACTATCTTTGTACCAATTTATAGTATAGCTTAAAAATATGTTCTGCAATATATTGGAAATCACGTTTCGGTTCACAAATAAACGTAAAGGCACGAAGGTTGCTTATCATTCACAATATATCGAGATTTAGCTATACATAATAGTCTTAGTTATTCAAAAAAATTTTCATTAAAAATCAAGTTTCACTATTAAAAAACTCACATATCTTTAAATTAATAAAAAACTGTACTATAACGTATTTGAAAAGCAACTACCGGAAAAAGTATACTTAAAATCAAATTTTTTAACCTTTTTGTGATTTGAAAATAACTTCGTACGTAAAATCGGCATTAACAATAGTAAATTAAAAAAAGAACACAAATTAATCTAGTTCTACCTCGATTTCTACTGCTTTACTTATTCGCTTGCGAAGGCTGTGTTGATTTAAAGTTTTACCGTTAGGAAGTAAATTAATTATATATATGAAATATAATAAACTTTAATCGTATAAAGTTTTTAGAGCCTGTTATTATGCAAATTTAAAATACATTAGGTCTACGTGAAAAGAGGTAATGAATTCATATTAGGAACAATATAAAAAAGAAATGGTAAAAAGCTGCTTGTATAATAATTTGAATGTTGTCAACATTGCGTTTTTATCAAAAATATAGTATCTACGAGTAATGCACAGATTCAGTAATATTATATATTACTCAAGGCGTAAAGTTTATTATATTTCCTTACTGTATCGAAATAGACATCCCAGTTCCAATATATGCATCAAAGTTACATTACACTTACTTATTAGTGCAAAAATGCTAATTAATGCTACCACCATGGTGAGATTATTTGTTTAGGTTTGATTTTTCTAGAAAATTGCGTTAATTCTACTATCGATATCGCTCGATACAATTAATGATGACATATGATAAATAATAAATGGCAGGGATTTGTTAATAAAATCACTAATGTGGTGACGTCAATTAGCATTTTTCACGACGTTATATTAAATTCAATACTTAGATTATTACAATATTTAATGTTATAAGTAACACCTACTAACACAAATCCATCACAATTATTTAGAATATCAGTTGTTTCCATTTCGTCCTGGTTACTTTATTAATATATCAATAAATTATCTTTACATTACCTACGTAATTTATCTAATAAAATAATCTTATTTCATTATACTATAATAGTTTAGACGATTTGTTGATAAAATCTTTTTATTCGACAACAATATATATAATATGAGAAATCAATGGAAAATATTCAATTATTTGTAGAAATAGATTATTTATATATATGAAAACAAATGTTAGATAGTATATAACATATAGTAATATAATTTTTTTAAATTTAAATCGCTCTAATTTAATAACGATTTAGATTTGACTAGACATTATCAGTACCTAGACTTAGAATTGTAACTTGAACTTAGTCCTAAATTCGTTACTTTCTACATGCATTGTGCTAAGCGGTACAATCTATTTATTAATTTGAAAGATTAAAATGATTTTACTGATAACATTATCACTTGTAATGATTAACTGCTTAGTAATTAAAATATATTGTTGATTACATTAATATTGTAAGAAACTAAATGCTCAAAATAATATCTATAGTAAAGTAACAAATTCTTGAGTTCAGAATTCGTATTTTTGCATATTAACTCCATCAAATAGTATCGATGTACGGATTAGAACATCAATTCTAGATTTAAAATAAAGCGTTATTCGTTTGTTTTTTTTGTTATCTAACAATATGCAACAATGCATAGTTTCATTGAAAATTTGAATATTCTGCGCGTTCTCGATTTAGGCTGTTTCGCACGTAAACTAAAGTGATGAACATTCAAAGTTGTTATTGAATTATAATTATAAAAGCTAATCCTTAACATCACACTACATATAAGCAGTACATTCTGACGTTAGTATCCGGAGCGAGGTGTAGCCTTATAAAATAGCTTACTGGTCAATGATCAGTATGAATCTTATTTTCATTCATTCAATCAAATGTGTGCATTAATAGAAATCTTATTTTTCTACATTATTTATACCAACATTCATCCCTCGAAAATTTTAACATATTTACAAAATAAATCTAAAATTTAATCCCCTCTACTTTTTATATTTTCAATGTATCCAATGCACCCAATAAATATTTTTAAGCTAACATACATTATTAAAAAAATATTGTGTTGTAAGATAATGTAATTATAAAAAAAAGAACCACCCGAAATCCAATCATTTCAATAGATTCAAGGGTTAACATTTTTAATTTATTATGTAAGTAATACTTATTATATAATAAACTAATGACAAAAGTTATCAACATATCATATTACGTTATTGATTGTATCACAATAATGTTTGATTACGATAATTTTGGGTATATTATCTAGTAAATTATTATTATTACTATTTGAATTTAAATTTTAAATTCATATTAAAATGTTATCTAGTAAAGGCTTGTCATACATGGTTTTTAATAAGAAATTTAGTTTAATGGACCACTAAATATTCGTAGAGATTTTAATAAATATTTCGCTACAGGAATATTTATAGGGTTTATGACCATATAAATATTCAAACGTATTTTTATAGGACATCGAGTTTTAAAATTTAGTCTCAAAATCATTTATTACATTGACTTTAGCTGAATTAGGAAACGGTGCAAATTCAAATATTTATCGTTGCTGGTAGTGAGTTACGTTGGAAGGTTGGTATTATTGCCATACTCTACATTTACAGATACAGATATATTATAATCTGTGGTAAGACCTAGACTTAAAAATAAAAGTGGAGGCGCAAACAAGTTTTCTACAAGTACTTATAAGGAATTACTTGACAAAGTACTGCATAATTGAATCAGTGTATTTAAGTTTTTGTATTAATAAAAACTTTAGGATTCAACGCAGTTGATTTTTTCTCAACAGCCCGGTTAATTAGCCTAAAGAACGATTGCTTATGAGTGTTTATTAAAGGAAGAATATTTCATCAATTTTCAATATCTAGACATAGATAATATCAAGATTTATATTAGTTTGTTTCCTTATAGTTACTTAAACACTTTATTATATTGTAATTGTGATTTGTTAAATATGCATTTTGTAGTTACAGTATTATTTGATATTAATACAACTCTACGATGAGTGCTTGATAAGAATTGAAATAAACTTATTTTAAAGATATTTACACATGTATAGTTTAATACACAAAAACAATGTTTCTATTAAAAATCATGCCAAATTCAAAGAAAAATATCATGAAACAATTACAAAGTGAATTATATTTAAATTTTTAAAAATAAATTGTAACTATAAAATCTGTACAGGTTGATAAGTATTTTATAATATATACATAAGTGATTAATAGAATCCTACACGTATCCTTACAAAATTGTTATTAGAAGGAACATGAAATACATTTTAATTATACAGTAGTCACTTAGCATTTATCAAAAACATTATAAATATTTCGTTGTTGAAGTTGGTCGGGATAGGTTTTAGTAAAGACAAATAATAGTATTGCGAAAAATATAAATGTGCAAGTCTAGTTAAGCCCCTATTAGATACAATGAAACCCAATGCGTAAATGGCCAATACATAAAGAACTGCGATTAAATGCTCTTATTAAATTACAACATTTAAGTTTTAATTAACGGTAGGGCTTAATGCTTATACCCTTTAAGTAAGGAGCATTGATTTCGCAGCTACCAAGTAAATTTCGGGCATGACAGTTGTATATGAGGCCTTACTAGCAACACATAAAACTCAGTACTTTTATATATTATATCGTACTGAATGCGTGCCTAGAAATTTTACTACTGATTTCTATGTACTTAGATTTTCTCATAATATTTTGTAACGTACGAAAATATTAGTTGTTATGGCGTTGTCTATTATGGCCCGGTAAGACACACACCATCACCACACCACACATTACTCCAGCAAACGACACGTTAGCTTAGCTCACGACCTAAATATCAGCCTACAAGTACAGTACCATAAGGTACAAGTGAATTATGGGTCAGTTGATTCAACCGTGTATTCGTCAGCCCAGAATAATCGAGGGGAGCCGCTGGGTCCAAGCGGCACAAGATCGTGTGGTATGGAGATCCCATGAAGAGACCTATGTCCAGCAGTGGACGTCCATCGGTTGACAAAGAAGAAGAAGAATAATCGAGAGAGCCAAAACACGAACAAATTGATGGCGACAATGTTTTTTATATTACCTATTGACCTAATTATTTGAAGCAGCAGTATTTGAAAAATGTTGTAACAATTTATTAGTAGTCACAATTAATATTTTAACAGTAATACTAAAGTAACCATAGAGATAAAGAGGGCCACTATTAGCAACTGGTGAAAACAGATTCACTCGAAGATAGAGTCTAGTCAGGCCCACGATCTTTAATAATGAAGAAATGACTGGAGAGAATGTAAACATTGAGAATGCGACAAAGAGAATTGGTTTTTAAAACCTGGGGGATGTAAAAATATCTGTGAGATAGATATATCGCTGTTAGCTTTACCCCTTAACAAGACCCCCTTAACGAGAAGATTATGTTACAAAAGAAGAATTTTAGTAAATAAAACAAATAAAATAAATTTTCGTTTTTATTGTATTATAGTATTCTTCTTCTTAGATGTTTCAGCTATTAGTTATTAATTCGAAATCCATTTAATCCTATTCTCACTAATCATAATCCTGCTTCCTTATTTTTTAAGATTTTATCCTGTAATAAAACAACCCAAATTCTAAAAATACTTCTAGGTAATATTTGTAAGATTTCTCGGCAGTGTCCAAATTCAACATAAGTGAAACACTCAAAATAGAAAAAAAAATATCAAGATTTTTCTTATAACAGGCAACATTGTGTATGTTTATACTTAAGGAAATTGAGGTCACATGTGTTACCACACGTATATACCGTAATAGTTCATTAATTATAGTAAATAATTTTCAAAATTTTCATTATGTAAATCTAACATTTAACTAAATTTCGATAAAGTTAAAATATTTCGTGCTCGAAATGATTTTGTTTAAAAACCTAATTTATTGTTGCTTTCGTTATTCCGCTACCCTCAAGGACTGTGAAAATTGTCAACTTACCAGCATTTTTGATTTTCTTGGACTACCACAGATTTGCAATAATTTAACGATTTCAATTATTTAATATCATACATATTAGATTTCATTCAAATTTAAGTATTTTATTTTTTAATCCTAATTATAGATAAGTTCCATTCATCAATATTATAATATGTAGAGATCAATTACACGAATGAAACGTTTGTAATTATATTTAACTTATAATTAATAGGTATGTATAATATACTAGAAATATTTGAATTTGAATTTGAATAGAGACTGATTAGAATTTTGGAGATTTGCGTTAGTGCAGTAGACACTGGTAAGGTAGGATCATAGAATTAGATGTAATAAAATTAAATAATTAAATAATTTTGTAATAAAAAAAAATTCTATATAAAAAGAAATTTTTGAAGAGTTTCGTTTCTAATTTAGTTTAAATTTATTTTAGATTCTAATTTCTATAGTTAAAATACGATATCGGTTTCTCGCTCTAACAACAAGTTCTACCATGAATATAATAATTTATATATTTAGATTTATGTTGTACACAAATTACAGAGTAGAGGATCTGAGTTTCTATGGCTCCCCTCATTTAATAATATACAGTTTAAATATATCAAATAAATAATATATTTAATTCTGTGTGAATTAAATTATAATACTTCAGAATGGAGTGCGAAGTCTTTTCTAATACACTTGCACTTAATAACGCAGGCACTATTTATGACCTTTAGGAAAAAGTATAGATATAACTTGTATATTTTTAATAATAAAGTATTTAGGAACATCGTTAGTTTCCTTTAATAGACGTTATATAATTTAAAGAATAGAATACCATTACAATGAAATTTATTATCAATATTTACAATACATCACATGTTTGTACCAATCACTTCAAACACACATCGAATTAAGTTATGTACATTATTATTTTTAAATTTGCAATATATAATTTACATTTCCATATAATTTTTATCACATATTTATTTTGAATGATATATTAAGATACAGTATTATCTACGCTCTCAAAGTGATAGGCAATTCTAACAACATATTTTGATATGCATAGTGCAAATCAGTTATTTACGAAACAATAAGAATCGCCTTTACAAAAGTAATAATTATATTATATTAATATAGCATTATTGCTCTTGTATAGATTTCCAAAACATAACGTCTAATTCTATGAACGAATCGCCTTTATTTTTAAGCACTTGTGCGTTTAATACTGACATTTGAATTAATCTATTAATACTATACTTATGTGATCGTAGATGATAACTAAATTTGCTAAGAAATACGCATCTGGGATTAAGACAAAGGTCGTTTGCATTAATATCTCCCTATCCGAAGAATAAAGTCACATGTCGCATGTATAAGCATAGGACATGTGACTTTATTCTTCGGATAGGGTGATATAATATATATTGTTACTAAATATTTTTTAGATATACTTTTGGTGAACGCGAAAAACTTTTTATCATTACTTAACTATGATAATAGGTTCTATAGTATGACATCTCCTTTCCTCGTTAATAAAACTATTCGTTTAAAACACAGCTGTGTTAATGAAATATTCCCTATTTATGAAAGTCTAAAGATTAATAATTTTGTTTTTTTTTACAGATCTGTTCGTTTATCGTGGATTTGATCGAGTCGAGACTTTATACGTTTGTAGCCAACTGGGTGATAATTGCTGACATATTTCGCTTAATGTACAATATAAAGTGAATCAAACTCATAGAGTTATTACACTCAGAAGAAAGCCATTCTCTATCCCGTATTACAAATGCAAAGCAAATGCTCTATCTCTCTCTTTTTTTTATGTGTGATTAGAAAAAGATGATGCGAGTTTCATCTTCTCTCTCATTATTTATTATATCACTGTCACTTACAGGCTTGTCTATGGTTTGCTTACTCTGGTATTAGTAACTGTATGAAGGTAGGCTAGGTACTTGATGTTTGTTTGTTCACGCATCTTCATAAAAATATCTTTTGCTATATTTGCTACTATCACATGATGAGTCGATTTGCTTTATTACAATGGTATTGGTATTTAGGATAACTCTTTAATTTTGTTATAATACACTTTTCCGTTACGAAAGCGCTGGTATTTTACAAATAAACCTTGTTAGTATATGAATACCAAAATCACTATAATAAGTGATTTTCTGTGAAACATTGAGCAATAAATTTGGTGCTAAAAGTTTTTGATTGCATAAAAAAGCAGTGAACCGTGGTAAAACAAACACTACCAAAATTATATCATTTAACATTAAAAAACATAGCTTTAGTCAAATTAAATTTCTACAATATGAATGTGGAGAGACGCCTAATTTTGTTATTAACGTACTAATTGATGCGAATAAATTTTCTGTTTCGCTAAATTAACAAAATTTTCTCTTTCATATGAACTTTCTGACTAACAATATAAATTGAACACTTGAAGTAATTAAGGCATTAAGTACCTAAAAATTAAAATTCGAAATAAGTATGCAATTTGGTTCTAAAAGGCTTTTAAAATCAAATTGCATACTTAGTTCGAATTTTAATTTTTAGGTACTTAGTGCCTTATTTACTTCAAGTGTTCAATTTATTAACACAAAAAAATTAAAGAGCAAAATTGTTCGACCCGTTCACGCGTGATGCGATGTCCAACGGAAATAGAGATCCATTTTTCTTATATATAGATAGATTAATGATTTTTTAATAAAAGTTTCACTGTACGTTTGGTGGCCGGAGGACCGTGATGCATATCGACCCACGCAGTATCCGCAGTAAATCGATCACTTCCGGTGTCTTCATCGATGTAACGTTTTCGTCGTTAACCTGTAATAACACCACGCTATTTGTAAAAAAATAACAAATTGAATTGATGATACTAGAAAAGAAATGATAATATTATTTTTTATAATCTGCAGTAAGAAAAATATCCATAAAGCTAAAAGGCCATGAAGTAAATTTTTGATTCTTATTATCTAATTCTTAGAAAGCCGTGTGGTATACGGCTGAGTAGAACAGACCACACTCATTTCTTACCAAGGTGTCGTAAAAGGTGACAAAGGTGAATCGACACGCCGTGTGGTATACGACTGAGTAGAACACCACCCTTATTTCTTACCGAGGTGTCGTAAAAGGCGACTAAGGAAGTTGAACCACTGTGTGGTATCCGGTTGAGTAGAATAGACCACGCTCTTTCTTACCGAGGTGTCGTAAAAGGCGACTAAGGTAAGTTGTCGTCAGGCAGGTGGCTGGTCACGTAGTCAAATCATGTGAGAACATATTTATGGCTTGTTGTGCCGACCCCCCTAGATTGGGATAATATGACGATGAATCTACGATAAGAGAAAATCTACATAATGCTAAAAGTTTAGTTACGCTATAGTGTACTTCGAGTTCATACCTAATATTTGCAAGATTCATAAACCACCAACGCCACACACACATAAATACATATATAAAATTTATTAGTTATACAATAACCACTCTCTACCACAATCTCAATAATCATAAGATAGACTTCACGTCAAAAATTTCTATCTATTTTCATAGTAGTCTGTTGTGGGCGTATACAATCGAATGCAGATAAAATTTATATTATTAATCGAATATAGATAAATTAGTTTTTATTACAAATGTTGGCCGTCGGTGGAAATGAAACCCGAAACTACTGGAAAAGGTAGGGTCAGTGCCATCCGTGCCAATCAAATCTTGATGCTGAATTATACGATAAAAATTGTATCTATTATTGTAACTTAACTGCAAAATTGACAATAATTGTATCTTAACTGCAGTCTACGCAACAAGCTGCAACGATTAACTTGGAACCATCAAATCGTAATTATTTTTTGTTGAAAAGATTATCCGCAGCGTTTCTTGCTGGTTCTGCTTGGTAGGAGCACACTTCCGAATCAGTGGTAGCTTCTTTACAACATTTGACGATTCAAAAGTACTGTAAATAGTCCATTTGAATAAAGAATATTTTGAATTTGAATTTGGTTCATGAAGGGATACCTGCAGTATGACGTCACCACGTCGCAGCCGCCCATCCCGAGCAGCGACGCTATCGTTGTACACAGCGGAGATGTAACTCTGTCCCGAATCCGGATGGCTTTGGACGCTGAACCCCAGCCGACTGTTCCAGCCGCGATTCAGTTCCACAGTCACTATCTGAAAGGTAAAACGCCGTGTTCATGGCCTATAAAAGGAATGGTCCTCTTAGCTAAGTTATCTAAACTTGGAATTGTGCGCAGAGCATATTTCATTAAAAAAAATTAAAGTAGCGGCCTGTTACTCTCCCACTGCTGGGAATAGGCCTCTTTTCTTCGTTTTTCGAGAGAAGGATTAGAGCTAAGACCCACCACGCTGCTCTATTGCGGATTGCTAGGTTACACATATATCGAGAATTTTCTAGAGATATGCAGATTTCCTCACGATGTTTTCCTTCTACGAAAAGCGTGTGATAAATTGCAATTATTAATTAGACACATAAGTTTTTACAGAAAAACTCTGCCCGGTTTTAAACCCGTGACCTCCTCGAAAGAGTCGCACGGTGTTACCGCTGGGCTACCACAGCGAACGTCGTCTCTATACTTCTATACAAATGTTTACTTCCTTTAATCTGTTATGGCTTATTGTGCCGGGTCATGAACATAAGCGTGGACGGAAAGACTTTATGTTTGGTAAATGTTAAAGTATTTTATCTGTATCAAATTAAAGATCCTATATAAAGAAATTCGTTAAATTAAAAAAAGTAGCAGAAAGAAATCGAAAGTAGTCTATAATTTTAATAATATAGAGATCAAATAAAGGATACCTAAAGTTGAATCTTGGGTCAGAATTTCGTAAAATGATTCCTTATATCGGGCCGTAAAAAAGTCTTATTATAAATCTTATGAGATGGATGGGAGGGGAAATCTATTAAGCTTCCAATCTATTGTTATAATATATTATTATATATTTTTGCCGTTTTACTCTAAGCCTGCTTAAAATTAAAAGGTGCTTACTGTAGGTTCTGTGCTAGTAGCCTCTACCGGTGTTTCAGGTTTGATATTCTCCTTTTGGACGGTATCGATTTCCGTGGGCTTTTGAATTTCAGCTGTAAAAGGTTTCACTTTGCGCTCATTATCCGGCGATAATGCTACTCCTTTCCATTTCTTTAAACCGTTACCTGAAAATTTTGAAATACCGTACAATAATAATTATAAACTTATTAGACATAAATATAAACTTTAATTTGAAAACTTCATCATTTTCCTGTTCTTATCCCACTCTAAGTGGGGCCGGCAAAACATGTTATAAACATGTTGTCACGTGATTTGGCTACGTATTTTACGACCGTCCGGCCGCCTGACATCAACTTGCCTTAGTCGTATTTTACGACCGTCCGGCCGCCTGACATCAACTTGCCTTAGTCGTATTTTACGATAACTCGGTAAGAAAGAGGGTGATCTACTCTACTTAACCGGATACCACACGGTGGGTCAACTTACCTTAGTCACCTTTATGACACCTCGGTAAGAAATGAGGGTGGTCTATTCTACTCAGCTGGATGTCACACGGCGGGTCGACTTACCTTAGTCCCTTTTACGATACCTCGGTAAGAAATAAGGGTGGTACTATTCTATGCAGCCGGATAACACACGGCGTTTTAATTTGAAACTTAGTAACTGGTATATTTAAAACTGAATGGGTTTAAATTTAAATGGACACATAGACTTAAATTTATTTATATGGTAGAAGCACATAAAAAGAAATTATTAAAAAACTCGACATACATAATTCGAGAATATGAAATAGGGAACTTGAGAATAATGTTTACCGTCATCTTTATGTGTATCCGATGAACTCTCGCTGGTTGTTGTATGCAATACGGCACTTTGGTACGTTGGATTTGAATGTTTGAATCTTTCGTCACTAGAAAGCTCGGCGGGCATTGATACTGGCTCATCGGAATCTACAGGGAATGCTGGTTCGGCGAAACGCTGCAATGTTATGTCTTCCTGGTACACGTTTGGTGCATCAAGGGTATCATTGTCCAAATTATTTAATTCGTAACCGTGTGGAGGCACTGAAAAACAATAAAGTATATTTATTTTATTTATTTAACATGGTACTAAGTGGAACATATTTTAATTACTGTAAAGAAATATGAGTATCTAAATTTATACCCCAAGTTCAACTTTTCTTGAAGTACTAAAACTTTTATTAATATGTTTAGAAAAATGATACGATTTAAGTTTTATAATAATCTTATGTCTAAAGGAAATAGGTATTTTAATATAACACACCATGCTTACATTAATTTAATTAATAAAGCATAAAAATAAATACATTATGGTTTAAAAAAAATTGAAATCGATTTACCATGTTGGTTTATTTGTGAATTTTAAAACCTAATATACTCGTATACAATGTATGTCTGGATATATATTTTAAAAATTAAAAAAAATGGTAGCATTTATGTGTATAGTAATGACACTTTTGCATTAATAAAAGGACGATATTTCTACATTTAATCTCTTTGAGATGTTGCCAGATCTCATTTACATAAATATTAGATTAACACGTTTAACTGCTGGAACAAGCCATTGTAAAAAACAGTAATATGAAAAAATATTAGTAAACAACATTAGTTTTGTTTATTAGTATTTATTCTTTTGTCTGTTTCTATTTATAATTACACTCAGTGTATAATAATAACTTGAAAAGTTTAGTCAAAGAATTTAGATTACAAAAAAGGCAAGAAAAATGAGTATAGCAATCCTTGAAAAATCTACGCTGTTCCTATATTGGATAAAAATACTTGTATTTTTTATACAGTTATACTTGTGTTTTTAATAGCATTTATTTAACTCGTTTACATTACACAAATTTGGATCAATCTGGCAACACTAATTTTGGTATTTAATTTTAATAGAATAACATAATATTATGATTATTCATAACATTGCGGGATTATTGTATTACTATTGTTAAATCTATATCATGATACATTGGTGTTGGTCTAAGCAATTTATAAACACAAATAGCATTTCTATGGATTAGTTCCAATATTCAGCAGATAAGAGATAAGCAATGAAAGTTTTTAAATTTTATTCGTTACAGTTAATTAATATTATATACATTTATAAAAAATAATGACTTTAAACCTCTACAAGAGATTTTTAGACAGAGCTGAATAGTAGAAACTAGATATTTAATGAAATTAACATTAAATTTATTATACCCATATCGAGGATTTCGGAATCTAATTATAAGGTATATAATAACTACTGTTTTTGTGAAATGTGAGTTACAAAAAATTGTGTAAGCTGACTTCTGAATAGTGAAAGATAATAAACTGTGGTGCTTTATGGGTTTGTCCAAAGCATATTTTACATAATCCTTCAGACCGTCTGTTGCTGTTTTGGATTGGTATATAGGGAGTCGCTGACTGACGACTAATGTAAATCATAGATTGGATAGAACTGTTTGAAAAGGATTAGTGATTATTTATTAATTTCAACGTTGTACTGCTAGATAAATCCCCAATTTCTTTCCTTATTACTCGTCTTCTTTAAGTTAGAAACAAAATATCATTGGGTATATTTTAGGGTTAATTAATCAAAAATTATACCATGTAAACAAGTTATTATTTTAGATCTATTAAATAGATTTTCTAGACATTTCAAAATGTAATATATATGTTATCGATCAAATATAGTTCACCTAGATATCTATAAATATAATAGCGGATTATTGTTATTTTTTCATCAGATAGAATAGAGGGGACGCTAAAGAAGATTTGATTTAGATTTATAAATTATCAGCTGAATTACAATAATATAATTTATTTGGTTATAGGGCGATTAAAGTCGTCAGTCAGCGTAGAGTCTGAGGTGAAATATAGCTTAAAATGCGTGAGCCGACAGAGTCTCACCTGTCAGGCTTAGTTTTTGTTTTCTACAAGTAGGCGGAGCCGTAGGGCTGACAATTGCTACTGAGCGTTGCCGCTTCGGTTCTTCGACGGCAGGGCTACAAGACTCTACAGTAGCTGGCAGATCAACGGTTGTAGATTCGACGGTTGCCGCTCTTTCCATGGTTGACCGACGGTTTACAGTTGTCGATAGTTCCTTTTCCGACAATTCGAACGAACATTCGATGGTTTGCGAACGTTTGAAGGTCTCAGAGCGTTTTGAACGTTGTGATTCTAGCGTTACGTTGCAACTTGGCAAATCTGTGCGGAAAACCTACTAGCTTAGATTTTGCGTGGTTATATATATCGGTGCTGTGTATAGTGTGTGAAATATTGTTATTGTTACAGTAAATATTAGTATCTTTAGGTACTATATTCGCTATATACTATATACTATGTTTGATATTTGCGTACCAACTTTTTATTAACTATAAATTGTCTCACTTCGTAGGTTAGCTGGCAGAGATCTCTGTCATAGGGATAAGTTGACCTTTGTACACTTTTTTACCAATAATGTTTTTTCCAACATTTTTATGGTACATAAATAAATAAATAAATAATTCATAATATCCTTATAAAAATGGGTATGCAGCAATTTACCTACAATTCTTAAATCTATATTTTTTATTTACATTTAATAATAGTAAAATTATAAATATTAGTAAAAAAAAAGTATTTATGAATTAATTTAATAAAGTTAAAAAAAAATTTCGCTGTTATTTGTACAGTTATAAAATATCAGTTCGGTATTCGGGCCTTCCTTAATTTACGCCGATTTGAGCCCAAGTTTTTCAAATCCGATCCAATCCTTTTTAATTCAATTTCCGTTTCTTATAAATAACATATTTAGTATTAGCCTTTTATAAACGTATCTAATTCATATATGAGTGTATCATTAAAAAAAATACCGAGCAATGCTCGGTCAACCAATTCATATATATAAATAAATACATAAATAAATATTTGGGACACTTACACACACGGTCGTCCGTTCCCAAAGTAAGTTACTTAATACTTGTGCTATGGGTGACAGACAACTGGTGAATATATAATTATATATTTTTTAAATACATACTTAAATACAAATATACACCCAGGCTCAAAGACCTACAAATTTATTTATAGAAAATGTTAGCCCTCGGCGGCGGCGGCTATGTTTAAGTAGCGGCCTGTTACTATCCCACTGCTGAGAATAGGCCTCTTCTCTCCGCTTTTGAAGAGAAGGGTTGGAGCTAAGACCTACCACGCTGCTCCAATGCGGATTATTAGGTTACAAATATCTCCAGAATTCTCTAGAGATATGCGGGTTTCCTCACGATGTTTTCCTTCACCGAAAAGCGTGTGATAAATTGCAATTATCAATTAAACACATAAGTTTTGACAGAAAAACTCATTGGTGTCTGCCCGGGTTTGAAATCGTGACCTCGAAAGAGTCGCACGGTGTTACCGCTGGACTACCACAGCTTTTTAAATACATACTTAAATACAAATATACACCCAGGATCAAAGACCAACAAATTCATTTATAGAAAATGTTAGCCCTCTATAGTCTATGTTTATAAGATATAAATACATACGAGTAAATTTAAACATTAGTCTTCATTACTATGAATATTAGTGTAATAAATCGGCGTGTGGTCAAAATAAGCATTAATTTAAATCACTATTCCGCAGTTCGCCGGCCGCAGTATTTACGATTGTTTGTTGGCTGGAATTTATGCATAACAGAGCTCTACCACCTTCAATTAATTTATTGCAACGATTCTGACAGTGGTCGCAATTTATATCAATGAATCGCATGTTTGTTATAAATTTAAATAATCTGTAACGACTGATTTCGCTGAAGAAGAATATTAAAGGGGAATAAAAGTTTACATTCGGAATGAATATTATAAATTAGAAAAGACATCAAAAACTTCAAAAAAAGAAAGCTGGAAATGGTTTGGTTTTAACGAAAATAAAAAAACTGATTCAGCGATATGTGCGCTATTCATAGACCAGTAAAGCTGTCCGCTTCAAGCTGTTTTTTTTATCAATCAGGGTTTTGATTCTTCTTCTTCAACCGATGGACGTCAATTGCTAGACATAGGGCTCTATATGGGATCTCCACAACACACTGACACTTGTATCCAGCGGCTCCCCGCGACCTTTTTGAAGTTGTCAGTCCATCTAGTAGGGGGCCTACCGACACTGCGCTTTCCGGTGCGGAGTCGCCATTCCAACACCTGAGACCAACGCCCATCGGTTCTCCGCTATATGTGCCCCGACCATCGCCACTTCAGCGACACGCTAAGTTATATCTGTGAGTCTGATTCTTCTACGGACCTCCTGATTTCTGATTTGATCACGTGGAGATACACCGAGCATAGCTTGCTTCATCACTTGCTGAGCGACTCTGAGCCTTCTTATGAGGCCCATAGTCAGCAACCAAGTTTCGGATCCGTATTTCATCACTGACAACATGCAGTGCTCGAAGACTTTTGTCTTCAGACACTGAGGTATCTTGGATTTGGTTTAATAGGAAATAAATTTTTTCATGACTATCATAATAAAAAAAGGAAATAAATCAACCGTAAATTTCAAAATAATCACTATTGATAATGTATATCGTAAATAATAAATGCTATATATAAAAATTAGCAAATTGAGGAAACTACTTTTTTTATATAAAAATTTAATAAATGTTCTGATTAATCTAAACATAACTTACGATGCAATACGTAATAGATTCCAAGCTATTTTTATATATATCGATTCACATTCAATTAATCGAAAAATTTCGCTGTTGATCACGTGTAAACCCCATTTCCTTTAACTTAGCAATATATTTTTCTATTTTCGTTTCCGCTATACATAAGACCAATAATACCGTTAGGTTGTTCGTAATGGTTGTTGTCCTTAGTGAGCTTGCGGTGCTTGCGCGGCGACAGGCATGGAGAGCGCGCGCCGTCCCCGGCGTCCGGAGTAAGACGGCGGGCGGCAAGATCGCATAGCATCGATACTGCTTCAGCTCTGAAAAAAACGGTTGCCTGTAAAGTCGGTTTTACGGGCAAAGATTTTACGTGACAAACTAATTCTCTAGTGCTGCGCGCGCGGCGGACCAATCATGTTTGAGTGGGAGAGAGACGCAAGGCATTCGCCAGTCCAGCGGGCCTCTCTTTCGTTCGGTGACTCATTGTAACAGACGTGAGCGAGCGTTACACTTTTTCATGAGTGACTTCAAGCCGCAACCTAATTTAAGACGTTGTCACGTCAAAAAATACTTAATTAAGACCATATTGATAGAAAGAATACCTAGAATGATTCTAGTTCAAGCTTGTTACACGTGTTCGCAGGCAAAATAAAATAAATGGTGGGCTTGAACCGATTAGTATATAACTAAGCTTGTTTGGGTATCGCTTCGCTTTGCGATTTTGTCGTGGAGTCTATTTCCTGATGATGCTTCGGTTGCGGGGCGAAACGATTGTTGAGTTTTTGATAGTGAACGTATTTACTGGCACTCTACATTTAGCATTATATATATTTTCTATTTCACTTTATTGCGGATTATAGAAAAATAATTTTACTATTACTTTTGTATCATGGATCTCCGCAAAGTAACGCCTAATTCTATAAATTATTACATCAAAAATTATTATTGTAATATAAATTATTACAATGTTATATCTATAAAGGAAATTCAATTCTATATCATTATTACTCATATTATGCACAATAAAGGCACAATGCGTTTCTTTTCAAACAAAATTTGACATTCATAACATTACCATTTTTGGCGGAGCCATGTTATAGCACGTCAAATTAAATAAACACTAATTAACATAACGTTTATACACGTCGGCACAAAATAATGCTTTCTTAAGCTTGAACCAATTCCTTCAAGTCCATACAACTTTAAAATATCACTGTTAGCACCGCTCCACGGTAGTTATTTGTATACGTGTATCAAAACGAGAACATCATTAGTCGTAATTTATTTTGTATGAGAAAATGTAGTTCCATACAACAAACGTTTGAAAACTCATATCCACCTCTCAAAGTGTTAAATATGGAACAAACTACGCCAACAAACTAGAGTAGACAAACCCAGCTTGCTATTCATTAAGTACCTTGTAAGCGTATTTTGTAAATACGAGAGAAGGCTCGATTAATGTTTGTAAGTAAAACGGGTCCAGTGAAGATAGGACCTTAGCGCAAATAACGCAAGGAGAGTTTACTTCACCTTTGCCTGCCGTAAAACTTTATAGGCCGCTGTCTTTTGAAATTTTAGTACCACCGAGTAAACGTATAATTGCCTAACGTTTAAGAACCTCCATTCCATTAATTATAAATTCAAGTTCATTACGATTCGATACGATACTTAACTTTATTGTGCTATTTTCTGGCTACTATGGAATAGATAAAACGTGTTCATTAAATTAAATTGTTTTCTATCGGTTTAGGTCCGTAGAAATCACAGAAATCCTGACCCGATAAGGGGCTCCCCCGGGCACATAGCTGGCAATATTTATCTATTCCAACCATTGGCAGCGTGGTGGAGCACTATCACGTTTTTATTCAGTGGGAGTCCGATATACACTCCGTAAATTACTTGTCGAGTGGGTTTTTCTGACTGAAAATTTTTGTCATACGGGTCAAACTAGAAGCTGCGTCAGGTGAATCCACACTTTTTCTTCGTCCAAATGCTATATTTCGTTCCAAAGGACCTAATGGTATGATATTATTAAATCTACTGCACGCCAGAAGCAACCTCGTCATGTGCTAAGTAAAGCACCACCGACAATATTCTTTTCTTAATTTCTTGCGTCACGCAATTAGCCGCAGTATTACATAACATTCTTGCCTATTAGTAGTGTGCTTCATAAATTATTTAAAAATTTTACGTTCATCAACCGAAAACGATAGTACACATGATATTAAAGTAACTGTATAACGAGCATTTGTAATTAAGACATATTAACATAATGGCCGTACATTGTTTTTATTACGTAATGAAAGTAACATTACATTACGTAAAATTGCCGTGTGTTATCCGGCTAAGTACAATAGACTACCCTCATTTCTTACCGAGGTGTCGTAAAAGGCGACTAAGGTAAGTCGACCCGCCGTGTGGTATCCGGCCGAGTAGAATAGATCAACCTCATTTCTTACCGAGGTGTCGCAAAAGGCGACTAAGGTAAGTTGACCCACCGTGTTGTATCCGGTTTAGTAGAATAGACCACCCTCTTTATTACCGAGGTGTTGTTAAATACGACTAAGGTAAGTTGACGTCAGGCAGGTGGCAGATAGTAAAATACGTAGCCAAATCATGTGACAACATGCTAATAACATGTTGTACCGACCCCACTTAGAGTGGGATAGGGAGCAGTAAGATGATGATTAAAATGTTATGCAAATAATAACCCTTATGATTTGAAGACTAGCCTATATCAACTTAAAACTAAAACAAAATGTAGATAAATAGATAGAGGTTTCTAAAGAGCTTTCGGTCGTAAAAACGCAACCAAATAATGTGACAGCATGTTTATACATGTTGTGCCGACCCCACTTAGAGTGGGATAAGGGCCGGAGGATGATGATTACATTACGTAAAAGTATAAACATCATTTAATTAACCTCAGTGGCGGTTTAGGCCTGTTCACTGGACCGTCAGAATCTGTAGGACCTTCTTCTTTCGGTGACATAGGAGATAAAGGTGTGGCAGCGTGGTCGCGATATAATCGCAACCGCACTTCGGAACCGCATGCTCGTAAAAATGCGACCGCTTCAGCGTGCGACATGTTCGACATGGCCGTATCATTTACCTGAAAGCAGAAATATTTTAATAATATAATATAGCCTAATGACGCCGTGTGGTATCCGGCTGAATAGAATAGTACCATCCTCATTTCTTACCAAGGTGTCGTAAAAGGCGACTAAGGTAAGTCGACCCGCCGTGTGGTATCCGGCTGAGTAGAATAGACTAACCTCATTTCTTACTGAGGTGTCGTAAGAGGTGACTAAGGTAAGTTGACGTCAGGCAGGCGGCCGGTCGTAAAAACGCAGCCAAATCATGCGACAGCATGTTTATAACATGTTGTGCCGACCCCACTTAGAGTGGGATAAGGGCAGGAAGATGATAATATAGCCGAATGATATAAGGTGTCGTATTTTGTTGTTGCCTGAACAATATTCGTAAAGTATTTAAAAGTTACCGCTCAAATATAGGATAGTGTAGTCAAATCTATTTTATCGTGCAGTTAAATCAAGCAACCCAAACAAACAATGATATATGTAATGTTTTTTAGAAACAAACCAAAACGAGATTCAATATAAAGATATCAATGGCTTTGATTAACTCGGTATATAAGCTCCAATTGTAGAAAACTTTAATACACATTGTTTCAGTGGACGAGCCGTGAATTCGTTAAATTTTTTTTAGACCCAGGCTCAAAAACCAACAAATTTATTTATGGGAAATGTTGGCCCTCGGCGGGAATCGAACCCGCGAACCGCGGAGCTGAAGGCAGGGTCAATACCCACTGCTCCAACGGGCCAGTCAAAAAATGGTATGTATTTCATTAAAAAATACATTATTTTATACATACTGCCTATAAGCTGTGATAGCACAGCGGTAAGACCGTGCAGACTCTTTCGAGGGGGTCGCGAGTTCAAACCCGGAGGCGGCACCAATAAGTAAACATCGTGAGGAAACCGGCATATCTCTAGCGAAACCTAGGGATATCTGTAATCTACCAATACGCATTGGAGCAGCGTGGTAAGTCTAAACTCCAAGCCTTCTAACCAGAAACGGAGAGAGGACTATGCCCAGCAGTGAGATCGTAACTTCCAACTTACAAACAAACTTCCGAATCAGTGGTAGCTTCTTTAAAACATTTGACGATTCATAAGTACTGTAAACAGCCCACTTGAATAAAGAATATTTTAAACTTGAATGTAAATAATAGGCCTTTACTTTACTTTATACATACCGCCACAATTCTGTCTCCAGGTTGTATCCTGCCATCACTAAGAGCTGGTTCCCTGACCAGAGCACGGACGTAGTGTCCCAACGCGCTGTGATCTTCTTTTCGTAGTGTAAACCCGAGTGAACCGTTCACTTTCGTCATTACTATGTCGAATTCCTATAAAAATAAACAGAAAAATATGTGATACATCGAATTAATTTGATTTTCAGCAGTCTCCTTTTGTGCAAGCAGCCAATATTGCATTAAAAAGTTATAGGAAATTGTAACAAATGAAATCAAAATAATCTTTATTCAAATAAGCGTCAAGGATCAATATGATTAATGAAGCTTCAACTGGTTCGGAATGTTGCTCTTACCGAGAAGAGCCAGAAAGAAACTCGGCGGTCAATCTTTTAAACATTTTCAATTTGACATTATTAAACCGCAGTCCTCTATGAAGCTGAAAGGATTTTAACGTTTTTGTAACGTCGTGCAATACTGATATTCTACCGAGGATTTTTACTTGATCTTGTGTACAATACTGACTTAAAATTTAATTTAGAATACTTGTACATATATGCACTGGTAGTATAGCATTGCCACTACCTATAAATGCAGCAAAGGATGCTTTTATATTAATAAAAATGGATTACCGTAATACCTTATCATACAGACTAAGGCGGAACTCTAACTTGACAGATGGGTACAGTAGTCTAACACAATATTTTTGATATCATACCAGTCCATAAATGTAGTGGCTTAAAAACAGGAGGCCAATCCCCAAAACAATCATCATCAAAACGAAGTGAAGACCCTTGACTTGTGAATCGTGTAATTATAGTGTTGTATCATACTTCAATAAAACTATTTTTTAAGCAAACGAGTAATATATATATATAAAAAAGTTTTATTTAGTGAGATTAGAAATCTGTGATCCTAATCTCAACAAATAGAAGTCCATGTGAAAGTTTTTCGTGCATATTTCTCAGTAAGTAAATGTATTTATTATAAGTGCGAGAACAGTAAAGCGTGATAAGATGAAGTGAAGATTCCAGTTTAACTATTTTTATTATAATCTAAACATTTCCTATAAGGTTACTTACTACTAAGTCCTCTCATTGGAAATAATTAGATCCGTCATTCCTTTCTACAAGGTTGTATCCAGACATTTCCTAATAATATTTTATTTCACTGTATTTTCTTGTCTTTGCAAAAATATCTTGTTTCCTTCGAACTGAGTTTAAATGTCTACTAAAATAATATATTTTCTACTATAATTAATTTACTTTTTTTCTACTACACACATTAGAAAATAATTAGTCAACAGTCTCTGCTTCGCACGTAGTCCGATTATTATCATAATTACTTTTGATCTAATATCGAGGATAAAAATATCCTAATCCTCGCAAAAATTTCCACAAGAAAACTAAATAGGCATGCTATTTTAATTTTATACTCACCACAGATCCATCGTCCTAAGATGCGTGAAAAGAAATCTTATTAGGAAGTGAGCTTTTAGGAATATAAGTGCGTTCAACAAGGGTTGATAGTTACGTGATTTTTTAGATTTTTCCTACTATAAAATGTCAAAGTCATTCTTAATTTTAAAGTTACTTACAACATCAATTACACTCATTTAAATATTTTATTGACTCGTTTTCTCTTTTTTCAACCAAATGATTTTCACTGCTGAACACAGGTCTCTTTGCCGGTTGAATCCAACAGCCTGTGAACTTTTAAGCTCTCCGTCTGTCTGTCTATCTGTCTATTTAGTTTAAACCAACGTATAAACGCTGCGTTATCGATTAGGTACCTTGGAACCCTTACTAGACCATTTGATTCTAACTAGTTTTCAATATACATATACTACTATAATTTTGGTTAATAACCTGATTACGTTACTATCAACTCTCGCCCTTTAGGATATTTTAACAGGGAGCATACAATCTAAGACATAGTCAGTTAGTGCGTTGGTATGAGCCATACATACATAATATAAATATAAATTATATATACAAATTGTATAGCAATCTAAGTTCGTAAAAATGTTTAGTATTAGCTTTTACATTGGAAGTGCATTATAGCCACACTGTAATGTCAATTATAACGGTTAAATAACTACGATATAATTTCTACTTTTTCTCACACGTTATATACATAATTAACTGGTCGCCTAAACCCAGTTACCTTATGCTATTAGTATAAAGATAACACCGTTGAATATCTTTAATAATAAACATCGTCAAAAACGATGGCAAAACGCCGTTTGATATCCGGCTGAATAGAATAGTACCACCTTCATTTCTTAGCGAGGTTTCGTAAAAAGCGACTAAGGTACGTCGACTCGCCGTGTCGTAGCCGGCTTAGTAGAATAGACCACCCTCATTTCTTACCGAGGTGTCGTAAAAGGCGACTAAGGTAATTTGACCCGCCGTGTGGTATCCAGTGGGGTAGAATAGACCACCCCTTTCTTACCGAGGTGTCGTAAAATACGACTAAGAGAAGTTAACATCAGGCAGGCGGCCGGTCGTAAAATACGAAGTCAAATCATTTGACAACATGTTTATAATATGTTGTGCCGACCCCACTTAGGATGATAAGTATTCATGGCAAAGTCGATTTATTTTTTATCAGAATACATATAAATATCTATATATATAAAAGAAAGTTGGTCTAAGTTACACTATTTATAACTCAAGAACGGATGAACCAATTCGGCTGAAAATTGGTGGAGAGGTCTCTTAGAACCAGGAGACGGACATAGATTACTTTTTATCCCGTTCAACCGCATTTATTTTATCCCGTCAAGTCGCTGTAAAACGTGGTATAACAAAAACGACTATGACAGTAAAATAATAAAACGCAAATTTCAATGGAATAACAAAACATAAATGACAGCTAAACGTAATTTTGTCTTTGATTTAGTATGGAAAAAAATTTGACAGTTATCAAAATAATAGAGTTATAACATGTTTTTAATACAACCTCCTTCTTAGAGTTGGTCATTAATATGAAAAAGCATTGTGGCTGTCATATGTGTCATTAAGTTGTTGAGAAAGAGTAAATGGGTTGATTCTGGGAAAATGTTTTTATTTTTTGAATAAATATAATAAGTATAAAGGAGAAATATCGTCGTTTATTATATTCATAAGGGGATGTAACCTAAACTCACAAATAGAGCGGACAAAAGGAATATCTGGAAATTTAAAGAGTTTAAAGAAAAGACAAATGACGATCAATATCTTGAGACAACACGGAGACTGCGAATTTCGTATAATTTGAGAGATAATTGCGATATGCTATGGAATAAAAAATGGAGTTTTTATTGGAGAGATTAATGATGGTAATTGGTATTCGGTTTATTAACTCTGTAAGATCAACGTGACGATGTGCTATGTGAGGCCATAGACGCGCCCGTGACTATTGTTCGATAGAACTGTCAGCTAGAATGACGATTGTTCTCTGAATTTGTTCCAGTTGTAAAGATTTTTTTTCTAGACTGTGGCCATCTGCAACGACTGTCAGTTAGACTCTGCCTAGATTTGGTGATTGTTCTTTGAGCGTTATCATTTGCGAGTCTGTTTACGTGTGTATCTGCTGAGTTGGTTGCCACTTATTGAGCTGTGTAATGCCATGACAGTGGTTGAGGGTGAGCTTTAGGTGCGAAATGCTTATGGTGCAAAAAGCCTAAGGAGTTGAGCTTAAAGAGTTGAGCATAAAGCGTGAGCTTAAAGAGTTGAGCGTAAAGCGTGAGCGTAGTCCTGTCATGTCATGGCATGTGCGGTTTTCTTTTACAGATTAAAAGAGCAAGTATTGAGTTTCTGGCCGATTCTTCTCAATACAATCAGCATTCCGAATCAGTGGTAGAATCATTCCCAGAAGTCAGCTTATGAGATTTGCGGGGTCGCAAATGTTGTCAGGATGGTCGACTGTTACAACATGTTTTTAATACAACCTCCTTCAGAGTTGGTCATTAATATGAAAAAGCATTGCGGCTGTCATATGTGTCATTGAGTAGTTTTTGAGAAAGAGTAAATGAGTTGACTTTGGGAAAATTGATTTTTATTATTGCATAAGAATAAAGGAGAAATATTGTCGTTAGTTATAATAGCTAAACGTTACTACATAGCATAAAACAAAGTCGCTTTCTCTGTCTGTCCCTATGTCCGTATATCCCTTTGTATGCTTAAATCTTTAGTACTACGCAACAGATTTGATGCGGTTTTTTAATAGATAGAGTGATTGAAGAGAAAGGTTTATATGTATAATCTAACATTTTATAAATATTCAATATGGAATAAAGAAATACTATCATTTTTGAGGTTTCCAATGTGATGTCTTAAATAATTACATTTTTTTCCGTTTACATTGCAAACGCAGGCTGAACCCTACAATATTTGTCAAAATAATGTACTAAGTATTTGTACACCTTGAAAAGGTCTACAGAAAACTCCGCGATGGTATACATATTATGTCTATCTTTTATGGATAACCCACAATAGCATTTTATTGACATTTTCTTCTGCATTTGTAATTTAAATGAACATTTAACATACGAAGATATTACAGATTTAAAATGCAGGGTCTATACCCGATTGCGCGCTTTGTCTTATAGCACTTCGAATTTAGCTGCGATTGGACGGGTTTTTTTTCACATGGTCAACTAGATGTCGCTTTATCAAGAGTAACCTCTAAATAAAACATGTTTGTATTGTGTAATGAAGATTCTTTCTTTATGACAAGAAAGCTGTGAATGTTGTATATCAAGACATTCTGTAATTAATTGTAAAAATAAAATACTTAGGGAAAATGTAAAAGTAAATAAGTAAAAATGTAGTATATAAATTTAGATATTCCAAAGATAGCAGGGAATCTTCATGGTATAGGGAAAGGGGAATTGTTTTTTTTTATTCAGAAAAAAACCCATGGGTACCGCCGCCCGACGGGGACAGGCGGCGGTTATGTCGGATGTCGGACTCGCACCGACTAAAACGACCTGTGTGCTCCACCGCGGTGCCGATGGCAAGGACAGGGTATCATTGTACATATTGCCCCCATCCCGCCGACAGCTCTGATCCCAGAGAACAAACACCTTCTCCGGGTAGGGGCCCCTCGAAAGAGAAGCCCCCCTCCGCTAACCGGTGCAGCGGGAGCATCAGATGCACCGACCGCCTCGGGGACCTGTAAGCCAGGCGTTCGATATACCCCGTTCGAAACACCCGAAGGTCCCCAGTTAGGGCGGCAGACGATGGGCTTGGGCGAGTCACTAACACCTGGACTCACCAGCAGCAGATTGGATCCAGAACAACAGTTCGTGGAACCGCTCCGCCGCCTCCCTCCGCCCCCCTCCGTAGAGCTAAGGGAGGCCATCGCTGCCCACGATCGCTCCCTGCCCACCGTGTTTGTTATGTCACGGTCGACAGGGAGAGACCGCGCCCCAAGTAGGGGCCCCAACACCTTGGTGGGCGTTTCCGCCCCCACCGGGTAATTTTTTATAGAGGTTTTCTTCCTCGCAACCCGAAGGCCCCCGTTCCCATTGCTGGGTTTCCGGGTTTCACCGACGGTGGCCGAACCATGTCCAGCCAGACTTAGAGTAAGCCAAACCGGACCCGTCGCTCATTAGGGACAACACCCCAACCCCCCCGGAGTCCCCGGCCAGATTGCCCTCTGCTAATCAGAGGGACAACTGGATTGGCCACCCCAAAGTGGTCCGTTCGCCAAGACTAAGCTTGCCCAGGGTGCGCCACGAGGAGGCCGACCACTTTGGCACCCCAGGGGAATAGTTTTATTCCAAACTAGCGGCCTACCCTGCTTCGCACGGGTATAAAATATATAGCCTATGTCACTCGGTAAAAAAAATGATTAAAATCTATCCAGTAGTTTTGTTTTATTCATTACTGCCCGTGGCCCACACGCGTCAAATCTTCTATACTTATAATAAATCTGTAGAGAGGTCAATTCTGTAACTGGAATATATTTCCAAAATAACTATCAGGGGGTGATTAGGGATCGATACTGATGCCAAAAATGCAATCAGTAAAAATTTTGTCTGTCTGTCTGTCTGTCTGTCTGTCTGTCTGTCTGTCTGTCTGTATAACCGTTATAGAAACAAAAACTACTCGACGGATTTTAACGAAACTCAGTACAATTTTTTTTCATACTCCTGAGCTGGTTATAGTATACTTTTCATCACGCTACAATCAATAGGAGCAGAGCAGTGAAGGGAAATGTCGGGAAAACGGGAGAAGTTACTCCATTTTTTAAGCTTCCGTCGCGTGTGCAACCTTGATGGTTAAAGCTACACAGAAATCATGTATGACGGAAATGTTCTCCTTAAAATTATATAAAAAATATCCCACGACAGCATATGTCTATCTTTTATGTTTGACTCACAATAAGACGTGTAACTATTTTATACCCGTGCGAAGCCGGAGCGGGCCACTAGTTTGTAAAATATATCAAAGATATATTCTTAATAACTCTTAATCAGATACATACAGTTAAATGACGTATAAATAACATCATTCTCTTACCCTTATCCCACTCTAAGTGGGGTCGGCATAATAAGTCTTCTTCTTCCATTCTCTTCTATCACTCATCAACTCTGGTGCCACTCCTTTAATATGCATATCATTTTTCACACGTATAAATATATAAAAAATATATTTATTTATAGGAAATGGGACACATGTCGTGTCGTTTAGTAATGACCTAACATAACACGATACCTAATTGGGTAAACTGATCGGGCGACACCTGATAGGCACGCTGCAATAATTGCTACATTGGATCAATACTTGAATAGCTCGACAACGGTATGCGATATTAGTTACGTTTGATTAATTACACCTCATTAGTGGATTATATAACTTGGCTTCATTGGATCGATACTCTAATATACATACGCTCAAGAATGTATTAGAATAGAAGGATATAAATTAATGTTTATTAAAAAGGTTAGCGTGTTTCGTTATTCGAGTAAGCGCGTTGTGCTTAATTTAAAAATCCCTTTGAAGTTAAAAAAGAACAAAGTAAGTAAGTATTTCCTGTATTACGGATGACGATTAGATTGAAAGATTGACAGGACATCATTCTTTATGCTATGCATTACGTAATACAAAGAAATCATCTTTAATATTTAAATGATTATAGTGAATCTTATATATTTTTCTGAATTTTGGAAACGGGTCCAACGATTTCATGATATTTAACATGTAGGGGGTTTTGGGTTAAAAAATCGATCTAGCTATGTTTTATTTAAAAAAAAATGTCCTCTTATTCCTGTTTTGAAAAAAAACTGCTACAATTTTATGAGAAAACAAATGATAATTACGCTGTCGATGTCAAAGCCATGATAGCGCCATTGCATCTTATAAAATCGGATTTCAATCTTATAATTCCTGATAATAATGCTGTCCTAAGCTACAAATCAGAAATATTTCAACTAGCCAGTGATGATTTAGTAAACTGTTACTCACTCCATATTGTATATCATAAACAGGCAAAGGTCGATCGAGGTCCTGTAAATGTAGATCAGACGCTCTTCTGTCTTCAGGACTAGCTTCTCGCCTCCCTCTGCCCTCTGATGATGACGTTGTAGCGCTGCTTGTCGTTTGTGAAAGTCTAAAGGCAATTTTAAGTTTTTTTAACAATAGATATGGTTGAGATATAAACAACCGGGTCACATCGAGATAACCTCGAGTTACCTTTGTATAAGGTTCGACGTTTCGGCAGAGATGCATCCACCGTGGTCGCTTACTGATTAGTTATGGTAACTAAAACGCTGTGTGGTATCCGGCTGAATAGAATAGTGTTCCCCTTATTTCTTACCGAGGTGTAAAAAGCGACTAAAGTAAGTCGACCCGCCGTGTGGTATCCGGCTGAGTAGAATATACCACAGTCATTTCTTACCGAGGTGTAAAAAGCGATTTAGGTAAGTTGTCCCACTGTGTTAAGTAAAAAAGATCACCCTCTTTCTTACCGAAGTGTCGTAAAATACGACTGAGGTAAGTTGACGTCAGGCATGCGGCCGGTCGTAAAAACGCAGCCAAATCATGTGACAGTAAGTTTATAACATGTTGTGCCGATCCCACTTAGAGCGGGATAAGGGCAGGAAGATGATGATGATGATTAGTTATGGTAACTAAAACGCCGTGTGGTATCCGGCGGAATAGATAGTACCACCCTCATTTCTTACTCAGGTGTAAAAAGCGACTAAGGTAAGTTGACCCACCGTGTGGTATCCGGTTGAATAGAATATACCACACTCATTTCTTACTCAGGTGTAAAAAGCGACTAAGGTAAGTTGACCCACCGTGTGGTATCTGATTGAGTAGAATAGACCATCCTCTTTCTTAACGAGGTATCGTAAAATACAACTAAGGTAAGTTGACGTCAGGCTTGCGGCCGGTCGTAAAATACGTAGCCAAATCATGTGACAACATGTTTGCAACATGTTGTGCCGACCCCACTTAAGAGTGGGATAAGGGCAGGCAGATGATGACACACTTTATATATTTAATTTAAAAAATGTAAATTTTAAAGAACGTAAAAGTGTAATTATAACCGTTTTGGTGCGCTAAAACCATTGATTTTGGGAATTATTTACATAGAAATGACTATGACATATTATTTGGGTAAAATCCTAAGGACTTTGAAACATAGTGCGAAATTCTATAATCAATAACAATTAACATTGCCTTGAATAGAGTTCTCAAATAAGTTACAATAACGAAATGTAACTAATATTATTTCTACTCTAATATTCGTAACATTCAACAAAGTACCCATTCGCTAGATTTCTGTTTGAATAGCACGAACAATTATAGGAAACAGAATCAACAGTTCACTATTTACGTTGGGTTTCACACAGTGGAAAATTTCTCTTCGTGACATTTCCCTGCCTACGTTCTATAAAGCACACTTATATGGATTTTTATTAATACAATCGTGTTGAAGTGGGCGTGAAAATTTACCGTCAGTAAATTCGCACGCGAACTGTGGACACATTAAAAATATATCAACGACTTTTGGCTATAAGTGTATTATGAAAAGAACATTAAATTTTTGTGCTATAATCCGCAATAAAAAGTAAGATAATTTATACATTAAATTTAATTAAATTTCATTTGAATCTCTCATAGAATAGGGCCCCGTTCCGTACTAATTCCAATACTAACTAATTCTATTAATTGCCAATTATGATAGCCCAGTGATAACACTGCTAGTCTACCGATAGGGTCACGGGTGGTAGGTGTCTTGCAATTATCAATATTGCAAACGCTTTTCAAATCAAATTAAAATAATCTTTATTCAAATAAGCTCTTTCAAGCATTTTTGAATCGTCAAGTATCAATATGATTAATGAAGTTACAACTGGTTCGGAATGTTGCTCTTACCGAGAAGAACAAGGTTTTCGGTGAAGAAGACAATCTTGAGGAGACAAATGCATCTACAGAATTCTGGGGATACGTGTACATAAAAGACTTTAAACCAAAACATACATTTTTTTTATAATAAGGTACTTATTACATAAAAATATTCATCGTTTGCTCCTCACACCAAAGGTTGTTTGTCAGAGATCGCTATAGCGATAAACCCGCTTTTGCTATAATTTAATTTTATATGTAGCAATAGTAAGTTATAATTATCAATTATATGCTTATGTTTTAACAGAAATTGGTGCTTCCCTTTATTTATTTTAAATTCCATCTCACCTGGCATGCAAAGGGTGGCAGTTGAGTGGATCGAGTGGTAAATGCGGTGGATGAGGAGTCCGAGCTGGTGGTGTTGGCGGATCGGGCGGTGTGATGCTCTCCAGGACATCAGGTGGTGGTCGACATACACGGAGTTCAACCCGAGCTGACGCCGTACGGAGTACTTCAAGCGCCTCCTGAGTAATATTGGACAGTATGAAAATTATTCTTCGACTATGTTTAACTGGCTCGTTGGCGCAGTGGGTAGTGACCCTGACTTCGGCTTCGCGGGTCGCGGGTTCGATTCCCGCCGAGGGCCAACATTTTCTATAAATGAATTTGTTGGTCTTTGAGTCTGGGTGTATATTTGTATTTAAGTATGTATTTAAGAAATATATAAGTATATATTCACCAGATGTCTATCCACCGTAACACAAGTATTAAGTAACTTACTTTGGGGACGGACGACCGTGTGTGTAAGTGTCCCATATATTTATTTATTTGTTCTTACCAGTAGATGTATACATCGATACTCATATTCCAAATTCTCTCTCCCTCCTTCCCCAATTCACTCATCCTCCTGCCCTTATCCCACTCTAAGTAGGTTCGACACAAAAAAATTGTTCGAAAAACTGCTATAAAAAAGAAAGACACTTAAAGAATGAAAAGCTAATTAATATCTACCTATTATATAAAATCATCCTACAGTCCTTATCCCACTCTTAGTGGGGTCGGCACAATTATAAATAATTAAATTGTTCAGTAGCGCAAATATAAGCACGCAAATAGAGCTTCTGAGTAAACTGCGCAGTTACTTCTATACTGTGTGTGAGGTCTTTTCTCCATAAACATTTTTTATACAGGCAAAATTGAAATCGGCTAGGCGCCAATATTTCCAATAGACGCCAATATCGATTTACATCGTTTGGAGGTTGGCACTATTGTGGCGTTGAGTTACTGGAGGGAACAAAAGTCGTAAAGATGGCTATTTTACTTTAGTGCTTAATTCCATCCTCGTACTGCGGAGTATTTCAAATGTTGCATAAATCTAGGTTCTATTGTGTAAACAAATATCAATAATCAATTAACTGTGTTTTTGAATTTTAAGAAATTTTTCTTTTTAAATCAAAATCTCGTAACAAAGCAAGGGATTCTTCGCCTTTTTTTCTAAAAAAAAAATCAAAAAATATGTTTTGATTCTTCGTGCCAGTAAGTTTGTCCTGATATACGATATATAGGAGAAAGAAACAACAATGAAAATGAATCTGTCATGTCTGTGGTCCATATTTAGCTAAATAAATCATTGTTTTCCTTCAAACGTAATTGACCTTATTTTGCCATCGTTTGCCATTTTAAAGGCGCCAAATGATTAGAATAGAAGGTTTGATAGTTGTACGGTGAGTCCATGTGTCATTATGGTAAAAAACGCAACAAAAAGTGTTTTCCTATAGAAACTTACTTAGATAATTGATATTTATAATTAATCATGCGCATTTAGGTAAACGAAACATTGTAAGTCAACCTGTATATTTCTAGAGAATTCTTGGGATATTGGTAACATACCAATCCTTTTCATTAAAAGAAAAATAGGAGCGTTGTGCAAAATAGAAGTATTTGAAAAACAATTATAATGTTGCTCTAGCAACATTAACAATTCCATTATTATTTCTATAAAAAGATATTTCAGCGTTAAAAAGTATCCAGCATTTTTCGTGAGATATTTTAGGAAATGCCTTAATGTATCTCTAATGGAATAAAGAATTACTTTATGCAAAGTATTACTGACAGTTCAGAGACTCAGACAATTAGTCTAAACGCAAAAGTCGTTCGTAGGCATGAATAAACAATGTCGAAATAGGGTAACAATCAACATTAATTGTTACAGTACTGACTTAACAATGTTGTTTTAACAATGGTGGGATATCTATATAAAGTTCAGCACTATGATATAATTACTCAGCTACATTCAGACTACATTATAATAAGAGTAGTATTTAGTCCATAATTTGTGAAATCACTGAGTATCAAGCTCCTTTATATTTGGAACTAAGGGTTCAGTAATGGGTATGAACAAAATAAAATACAGTAAATTAAGTTTCACACAAGTTACTGATAAAGTATCGGATAGTTAACCGACAAATAAACTAAGTAGTAGATAAATTTCTCTAAAAAGAGACTAAAAAGTAAACTAAATTAAAAAAAATAAAATCGCGGCCATTTTGAAATATGTATTTTCTATCCAGCACATAAACAAAATAACAGCCATTGATCTACCTATTTACTTTTTAGGGACTTTAAGTGCCGAAAAAGCCTATCAGAAACCTGAGAAACACCAAATTCGAAGAATAAAGTTACATCTCCCATGTATAAGAATAGGAAATGTGACTTTATTCTTCGGATAGGGCGATATAGTATAATACTCAAAAGTAGCGAAAATATTCCTATATTACTAAACACAGAAAAACAAAAAGAAATATTTTAAAAGGTCTAAACCAAATATTATATTAATACTCAATAACTGAAACCAAATCACCCAAAAAAGAGGTCAGATATTAGTTTACTCGACTTTTGTCGGCGCTATAAAACCGAGGTTGCGAAAACAATAGGCGGTTTTGTGGGTTTGGTACAGGAGTATTGATCGAAAACTTTGTTCTTATTTAGTTCGTAACTTTTAAGTACTAAATGAGAACAAGCTTTCTTTACTTTGTGTAATATATTTTTTGTTTTATTTGTTATTAACTTAATCACGTCCAGAATAAGTAATTATATATTAGTACCATCTTTTCATCTATTTATTTTACCAAAATTATTTAATAGATTAAATAGTTCAATTTATATAAACTTTTTCTTTTTATCTATATGACCCTCTTTCTTCTTCTTCTTGTCCTTTTCCTTCTATTACTCAAAGGTTGACTGGAAGAGATCCCTTTTAGGGATAAGTCCGCCTTTATACATGTGTTTTTTTTTAATTTTTCTTTTTCTTCCTAAATATATGTATAAAAAGAATAAATAAATAAAATTAAAAAAATAATAACGAGAATTTACTGTCTATTTAATAATGAACTGAATAAATAGTAAGTAAAAGCATATTACTATACCACTGTTGGACAAAAGTTCTGTCCTCAGGAGAAATTTGTTTTATACCTTCTACAAGAAAAAATAAATGTGTATGGCCAGATTATAAACATTCCTGAAAATCTCTAGGTATGTGAATATTTCATCACAACCGTCACTTCACCCTATACCGTATTATGAATTGTAATTAAGCATAAGTTTAAGAGAAAACTCTTGGAAAAGACATCGCTTTCTGTAATAAAGGAATAGTTATTTATTTTATATTTGTGTGATTATAAACAGTATGTTAACTATTACTTTAGTTTTGAATGCATCGCTATTATCACCAGCGATTAATATTATGATTATAATACAAATTTTCTTCTTATTAATTTTTCACTGATGAACGTTCAATGTTGTATATAAATTTCTCCAAAGGATATATCGCACACATATTCCTGCTGTTAATTTTAAACCAGCATTTATTTTATTATAATAACCTATAAATAAGAAATGGGTTTCTAAATTAATTCTGCTGATTAATACTAGTTATTTTGTTCTTCGCTACTAGATGTCATCACTACGAAAGGAAAGTAAAAAGAAACATTGCATATCGACTGTTTGACCATTCAATTATTTTTATATTGTCAAGTTTTTCCAATACGAAATTCTAGAATCAGAGTGCAATAATGTGAACAGAGAAATAAGACCTATAGAATAAGATATATTAATAAGATTATCGCCAATACACATCATCTTCGCCAGTGAATATGAAGGTAAATAAGACGTCATACCACGAGGCATGACGCCGCGATTGAGTTGCCTTAATGACTTTCCGTGAGTCAAACAAGCTTGATGTTGAGAATTATGGTCATATTTTAAAGTTGCTTAGTAATGAAGTCGTTTGACATTAAAAACTAGAGCCTAGCTTTAAAGTTCAATTTTCAGGCATGTACAGATTTGTCAAGTAGTAAGTAGCGGCCTGTTACTTTCCCACAGCTGGGAATAGGCCTCTTCTCTCCGTTTTTTGGAGAGAAGGATTGGAGCTAAGACCTACCACGCTGCTCCAATGCGGATTGGTAGTTTACACATATCTCCAGAATTCTCTAGAGATATGCAGGTTTCCTCACGATGTTTTCCTTCACCGAAAAGCGTGTGAAAAATTGTAATTTTTAATTAGACACATAAGTTTTAACAGAAAAATTAATTGGTGTCTGCCCGGGTTTGAACCCTTGATCTTCTCGACAGAGTTGCAAGCTGTTGCCGCTGGGCTATCGCAGCTCTTATTTTTGTCAAGTACTTCAACTAATTTCAACTATTTGCTATAATTCAGCAGCGCAAATAGTTTATTTGATTGATGTCATAAACAACGACACAAATTTTATTCTGGCGGCTGTATTTTTTGATAAAGATATTTATAATGTTAAACAGAACAAAAGTTTGAGTTGTGGCTTAAAGTTATTTTGAGTTTGATTCACAAAGACTACCCTGATTGATTTAAAAATTCTGCAACTGAGCATTGAGTTTCCAGTTCAATTCCAATATTTTGCTGTAATTCAGTGGAACAAAGGGGAGCATCTATTTTTCAAGTGACCTCAAACCAACAGCGGCGGGCTGTTTATTCGGGCGTCCGCTTTGTGTATTTGAGTGACAAAGATTTCATTTATTTGAATATACACGAATTGTTAGGTATGAAAAAGTTGATAAATCAATGGTATATTAATAGAAACTCTTTGTTCAGTTCATTTCTGTTTCAATTAAATAACTAATATCTGGGTGACCGAGCTTCGCTCGGTAATTTTTTCCAAAAAAAAGACTTAAAAAAAAGAAAATACAATTTTTTAGTTGGGGATCGATCCTTGGCATTCACATTCCTCCAAGCTGCCCGTTAACCGAATAAGCTACGTCGACTTGACAGATAATGGCGAAAATTCAATTCAATATAAATGTTAGTGTTTTTTAAAACCCAAAAATAGGGATAAAACAATATTTTTTTTTTCATTAAACCTATCTAGATCAATTTTTCTCTCCCTACACCTCCTACATGCTGAATTTCAGGAAAATCGTTGGAGCCGAAATGAAAACTAGCAGAAAGGTGATTGCGCGTAGTTATCAAGTCCCGGATTCAATATACGAGCAGCCACGTTTAGTTTCTAACTAAAATTGATGTACTAAATTGAAATGTACAATTAATCACACGGAAGAGAACTGGAGAATTAAAGAACAGAGAAATCCTTTAAATAGCAGCAGTAACTTTTAATTTAAGGAATATATTTGCCATTTTATATAACTGTAAACAAACGTTTTTGAAATGGTAGATATTTCAATTCAACAAAATTCAATAAAAAATAGGAGCCAATAAACACTATGTCATCATTACATCACAGTTATAAACTAGTTACTTAGCAAGTTAATTTAAAAGAAAATTGAACTAAATTAATGGTGAGTTATAACGTAATATTAAAGAGTCAATTGAGGACGGCAACATACTCCTAGTAATTGATTTTAGTCACACAAATTGGTTGATATTAAGCTTCTAGTGGAATTCTTCTTAAAGAGATATATAACGAGAGAGGGGTGAGTGTATTTAGTTTGAAAAAAAAAATTAATATAAGATTACAAACAATATTAAGTCTGAAAGTTGCGCCCATTACAGAAAAGATGAGAAGCGCGAGACGAAGTTGGTATGGTCATGTAATGAGGAGGGATGAAAATCATGTGACCAAAAGAGTTTTAAATATGAATGTGGATGGATGTGTGGCTAGGGTGAGGGCGATAAAAAAAATGAGATGGATTGTGTGAAAAATGATGCATGTTAAAGGAGTGGCACCAGAGTTGACGAATGATAGAGGAGAATGGAAGAAGAAGACATATTGTGCCGACCCCACTTACAGTGGGATAAGGGTAAGAGAATGATGATGAGGATTACAAACAATAGGATTCCAAAGTATTAGAATGGTGAATTCGAAGAGAGTATTAGTACAATCTTAACTACGTGTACAAACGAAATAAAAAACCTAATTAATATGAGTTTTTTGTAGGTTTAAGTTTCAATGAAAACTCAAGCGAACTGTTTTCTCACAGACACAAGCATTTGACATATCAGTTTCTCATCAACTGCGACACAGTTACGTTAAAATCATATATGTATAAAGCAACGAACTGTATGCTCATAATTTACGCACTCTCTTGAATCGGGGATAAATATTTATCCGTATGGTCATTAATCAAAACAAACAAAATTTACGTTCACATAATATACTACTAATATTATAAATGCGAGAGCTTGTGAGTATGGACGTATGTTAGTCATTCTTTCATGGCGCTGCTCCGCTGAACCAATATCTATGTAATTTGGCACACTTATTCCTTATACACCGGGGTAACATATAGGCTATAGAAATCCTGTTAATTCTAGAGGAATAGAATGCCATTGAAAAACGTCATCTATTATCAACCTATTATACGACAACAGTCTACGCAAACAAAATTGCGGGTAAAAGCTAGTATGCTATATTATAAATATATCATTAATATTTCATATAAATCTAGAATATTACCTATCTTCTTAACAGATCGACCTAAGATTATTTTCTTCATCAATTTTCCAAATTCAATTTTATAAATTTTTCGTATGTAAGAAGTTTGACATATGTTTTAAAAAAAAGTAATAATAATATAAGTTTGCTATAATCTACGATAAAGCAAATAGAAAATATTTGTAAGTTTCCTATCCGTTTTCATACTTGATACATGCGGGATTCGTTAATCTCCATTTTATATAGGAAATAATACTAACAAAATAATCTTATAATAACTTTTATACTATAGAACTCCGCAAAGTAACGGCTAATTAGGTATATTAAATATTTCTGTACAACATAATAAAACAGTAAAAATAAATAACACTTTAAAACTCGTAACTTCGCATTCGCCGAGTGGATGGTCAATGTTGAATGCTTTTTGTGAGCTTTTGACTTATCAAAACTAAATTACGAGTAAAAAGTCCGAATGTGAAAAATGTTTTTAAAATCGGGCTTTTATGTCTTTCAGCTGTGTTAGTTTCGTTTATTTATGTTTTCAATGAAACAAACTTTTTATTTAAAAAATTGATACTTTTCATTTTGTGATGAAATAGATGTTTGCGATGAAATACAAATGTTAACGGAATGAATAAAAACTTTTTATTATTGGACGTTATTTTTTTATATTACAAGCGATAACACGTATCAATTATACCAGATGTCAGTTGATCTATATTTGAAAGAATTTTAAAAGAACTATTGCGCGTTAGGAAATTTCAATAATAGTGAGACTTTTAAAGAAAAAAGTATAATATTTTTATGATCATTTTCTTACCCTTATCCCACTCTGTGGGGTTGGGACAATATTTTATTGTTAAATTCCCTTTAATCATTTGTCAACTTTGGCGATCCTCTTTTTATATCCATATCACATAATCCATCCACCTGTTTTTGCTGTTCACTGTTCATATATCAATCCATATTTGAAAAGTCTTTTGGTCATATGATTTTCATACCTCCATCATTACATGCCCATACCAACTTCGCACTTCCCATCTTTTCTATAATGGAGGCTACTGCCAAAACTTATACATTCGTACTCTTGCTATTTCGTATTCTAGAAAATGTTGTTACACCACACATACACCTTAACATTGTCATCTCATTTATATGTATCTTTCTTTCTTTACTCCGTCACTTTTACTTCCCAACATTCTGATCCATACATTACAGCAAGCCTCGTCGTAAAAGGAGACTAAAGTAAGTTGACCCGCCGTGTGATATCCGGCTGAGTAGAATAGACCACCCTCTTTCTTACCGAGGTGTCGTAAAATACCTAGCCAAATCATGTGACAACATGTATATAACATGTTGTGCTGACGGCCGACCCCACTGTGTGGGGTAAGGGCAGCATAATGAAAAACAATACACCAGGCCTAATGACCGTTTCATAAATTTTCTCCTTAAGTTTAAGGGGAATTCAGGGTCGAAAGTTGTTCTTGACATCTGTCGCCACTCCATCCATCTCATTTATTCTTTTTCTCATAGCGCAACCAAAGTAATCATTAAAGGAAAAGAAAAATAACACTATAATATTTTTATAATGGAATAGAATAGAATAGAATAGCTTTATTCATTCACTCAACACAAAATATACAATTTACACACAGAGAGAAACAATAACAAGAAGAAATTATGTAAAAGGTGAAAAATACCAGCAACGCTGATATTCGAGGGAAGCCCGTATATTAAGTAGTGTTATGATTGTGTTCTTCATATATTTCATATACGAATCGATATTGTATGCTCCTATTTGCCTAATTATTATATTATATTTAAATTATAGTATCAGTATAAATAAATGAATTAGTCGATAGATTCGATAGCATCAAAACTTTATCTCGGTTATATGCGGCAAATAAAACCATATCGTCTTCAAATGAATTCCCAAGTTCCGTGCACGTAATCTGCGACATATTGTGTTTACAGATTCGAAGATTTCACAAACAATGTGAGACAATGTTTCTAGGTGTTTTAACATCAATGCCGCCATTTGTGCAAAGTGAAACTAACTTTTGTAACTTTATTTTTGCTTTCTTTTACGTAATAAACATTGCATTTGAATTCTAAAATTTTGTATTTATGATTTTATTTTATTAATATTGATGCCAATACAAACGCTTTTATACATAATTGAACTATAAAAAATAGGTTTTTATTAGTATGAAAAAATTTAACTATTATTATTGTGATGTGGTATCAAATTATCTTAACAATAAAATTTGTCAGTTCAAGCATTGTTAATAAAGTATTATTTTAAATTTTTTACAGTACTATAAACTTGACAAAATTTCAATAAACCTCCCTTGAATAACAGTCGGTTGCGTCTAAAAATTTATCTGTTACACTGTTAACAAAAGTTAACACGTCGAAATACTCTTCCATTTTTTTTCGCCATCATCGATATACATCTGAGAATATTAGGTCTTTGGTAACTTAAGGGAAAAAGAAGTAAACCCATAAAAATGATTTGCCATTTTTTACTTTAAAAAATTATTTTTATTCTATCGGTTTCATTGATTTATTTTATTTTATTATATAAGCCCTGATTTCTGTAATCATTAGCATTACAGCTATATTAATTTACATAAGTATTTCTAACATTAATCAATCGCTTTTGTACACGGTTTATTTGAGTTTTACCTGTATGTATGTAACCTTTCATTATGGACCATTTTAAGCGGACAAATTTAAATCAATCTTTGTAGTACATTTACCAAGAATCGGTGAAAATACAATACAATACTCGTAAATAACAATACAAAATTGTGTTTTATTTGATTGATAGGACAATTATTTCTTTTATTACTTGTTCATTACTTTAACAATACTAAATTTCACACACACATACATAAGCGCGAAGTGTGCATAAAAAACGGGTACTTTCCCTACATATTAGTATATATAATAGATACTACACTTACATAGGTACTAAGTCCAGCAAGAGGCACACCGTTGGCAGACAGTAGTAGATCCTTTGGAGCCAGTCTCCCGGTCCGCCACGCGGGCTGAGGAGGGTACAATCTTCGTATTCTCACTAGACCACCGCCGCCGCACACGGACATCCCTAATCCACGTCCATCCTTTTCCACTACAACCGTGAAGGTGTTATCTGTAGACAAGAAAAGTGAGACATTTTAACCTTTTGTTACTCTTAATCTTAAAATATTTTTATCCTATACCTAAGCTCTCCCGATTAATGTATAGAAACCGGCTATACTCACGACTTATTTTATGGGATGAGCCCGACTAGTTTCAAGTCCATATGCGGCTCTTATTCATGAGCTCTTTACGCAGCGTTATCGCGGCGGGAACTGACGATTACGATAGTTTAAATTCAAAAATTGCTCCTTTAATTACCTAATTAATTTAAGTCCTCCTGTATTTTTATATGTTTTAATGTATTTGTGTAATAAAGTGTTATCTATTTATATATTAAACCGGTATATAAGTTGCATAATCATTAGTTTCCTCAGGTTATTTTAGGGCTTTCGTGCTATGTGTCCATAATAGAATAGGAATCGCTGGAGGCAGATGGTGGAGAACATTGGGGATCTGTACCACAATAAATAAAACCTAGGGAATAAATAAGAATGCTCACACTTACTTAGCGCGCGATTTGCTTGGAGTATTTCCACGCGATCAAATCAGGAATGAAT
Organism: Morpho helenor; assembly: GCA_029227775.1. Classification (NCBI taxonomy): domain Eukaryota; kingdom Metazoa; phylum Arthropoda; class Insecta; order Lepidoptera; family Nymphalidae; genus Morpho; species Morpho helenor. The sequence goes on along the minus strand of JARGCU010000010.1, from coordinate 12,414,502 downwards.
AGATCCATAGTTGAACCTAGGTCACAGACGTACTTCAGCGTCATGTCATGTCATGTTAATGGAGATGGGCTGGGCACCACATAGTGCCGAGAACCGATTGACGTTGGTCGTCTTAAGGTGTTGGAACGGCGACCCCTCACAAGGGAAACGCAGTATCGGTAGGCCCCTTACGAGGTAGACTGACGACCTCAAAAAGGTCGTGGGGAGCCGCTGGATCCAAGGTGAACCAGACTGTGTGGTATGTAGATCCCGTGAAGAGAACTATGTATAGCTGTGGAAGTCCATAGATTGAAGATGATGATGCGGGAATAATTTATAAAAAAAAAACGTCGTCACTCAATATTCCAATAACAGCAATGCATTTTCTGTCTACTGCTTTGAGGGTCTAGGACTCAGCGCCGTTTAGAAAGATATATAAGATGAATTTGTTCGAAATGGGTGTATATTTGTATTTAAGTACGTATTTAAAATTATATAAGTATATATTCACCAGTTGTCTGTCACCAATAACACAAGTATTAAGTTACTTACTTTGGGGATGGACGACCTTGTGTGTAAGTGTCCCATATATTTATTAATTTATTGTTATTATTAAATTTCCTTATATTCCCTAATGTGTGTAGTCAATATACTTGGCTATAAATTGATCATAAGTACCATAAATTCTTATACCATTTATTTTATCACAAAACAAAAGATGACAAAAGCAAAGGATTGCTGACTATATTTGTTTATTTAGTAATCCTCTATTTGTGTTACGTGTTTGTTAGCTCAGGATAAGTGTGGATGTAGGAATAAAAAGCTCGGTACGTTTTTTTCACAGCGCAGGTTCGTTATATTTAAATAAACATGAATCCCAGTTTTTGTAAAAAGGCTTGTTTTTTATATCTCAGATAAGAGTTTTTATACAGTATTTTTTGGATTCTAGGTGAATAGGAAATGTATTTGCTCAACCAGTCGGCTCTAAACGTGAATTTTAAGCATACGTAAAGCTTATATAAATCTACTGATATATTCAGATTTAGTAATAAACTATTAATTAATTTTCAACTCTACCTAAATGATAAAACTCTGACACACTTTAAACACTTTAAAAAGTACGAGTAACTGAATCTTTGACTGAATTTTAAGTACGCCGCACGTTACCACCAACCATGGCCCCAGGCAAATAAACATCTTACCTAACAATAAAAAGAACACTATTATAATAAATATTATAAACCCCATTTCCACTAATAATCAAAAATACAAGTGTGACTTGATAATTTCCGATTGCGAAATCTATACGTGTTATAAAACAAAGTTCCCAAAAGCTATCTGTCTTTCTGTATGTGATTGATTTTTCTCAAAATCTAATGAACGCATCTCTACTGTTTTACTAAAAGATAATGCAACTCTCGAAAAGGTTTAGGAGGTTGTAGAGCAATATATAGGCTACTTTTTTTTTATAATTCCCGTGGGTTTCGAGTTTTTACGCGGGAAAACAGCGGGTCAATTTACCTTAGTCGCCTTTTATGAAAAAACTGTTGATTGTATTGTATTTAGGTATGCCTGTAATGGACTTACATACGAACCTTACTTTATAATGATTGTTGGACAAACTTGTATCCAAGTTGTTGGCGTAATAAAGAAAGAAATAAATAAATGACATCTCGGTAAGAAATGCGTGGTTTATTCACTAAGCTAGTATAATAAAAAGATTTTAATTATTTACAGTCAGTAAACAAACATTCCTGTACGCTTTTTTCATACATAGAATAAAGATATATTGTAGCAGTGTAATTAATATTGATGTTTCAATAAGAGGGGAGGTGAGTCGAATGTGTTCACGGTCAATTTAAGTTCTTTTATGCTAGAAGCGGACGTAGTAGGGTGCTGGTCATGAATTAAACATTACCTCAGGGAATCCACAGAAACAATTTCGGCAATGATCTCATCCAATTCGGCCGTTTCCACCCAATTCTATTCACATAAGGCAATTTTTTCGGGCAATTCGTGGAGTTTTATTGCTTTCTCTCCTATTCGTATCGTGATTTAAATATAAATTGTTTTAGTAGACATCTTCTTAGTATTCGACTTGTGAAATAAAATACTCGTTTATATTAGTATTTCATATTAAACTATTTAATATTTGTATTGTAATTATAGGTAACATTGTGTTATTAATATTATCCTAACATCATCTTCCTGCCCTTATCCCACCCTTAGTGGGGTTGGCACATGTTATAAACATGGTGTCACATGATTTAGCTGCGTTTTGACGACCGGTCGCCTGCCTGACGTCAGCTTACCTCAGTCGTATTTTACACCTCGGTAAGAAAGAGGGTGGTCTATTCTATTAAACCGGACACCACACGGTGGGTCAACTTACCTTAGTCGCCTTTTACGACACCTCGGTAAGAAATGAGGTTGGTCTATTCTTCTCAGCCGGATACCACACGACGGGTCGAATTACCTTAGTCGCCTTTTACGACACCTCGGTAAAAAATGAGGGTGGTACTATTCTATTCAGCCGTATACCACACGGCGTAGTTATTAATATTATCCTAACAATAAATCTAAAAGTGTATTTGTCTGGTAAACAAAAACGCAGGTTGTATTTGCGTTTTTTTTCTTCTGTTCGTAATCTGATTGACATGAGATTTCAGACGTCAATTAGTATAATTAAAAGCCTATATTAATGCATTCGCTGATTTTTATCCCAATATGGATATAATTTATAAATGAAATAAATATATTTAACCCTCTACTTTGTGTAAAATATTTAACTAATGTTGACTGAATAATTATTTTCCCAAAGTGAACGACAAAAAATATGATGAGGTCATTACAACACATTAAGCTTGTGCCAAGAAAATTAATTGTAATCACAGAAGAAATGACTTTCAGAAAAATTTGTACTCAACTGAATTAGTACTTAATTGAATTAGTAATTAACTGAAACCGATGTACACTGTAGCAACGTTTACATAGCCTATCTTCTGACGATGTTTCTGTAACGCGGCGAAAGGATTGTTGAGATTGTGGTTTTGAATGTGTGCAGTGCTTGTGTATTGTTGGTGGCTAGCAGTGCCTGAGTTTTTATAAATTCTGCATGTATTGAGTATGAGACGGATATTACACTCCACATTTAGTATCACTACATATTATAAAACAAAGTCACATATATCGTATGTACGCATAAAACTTTAAAACTACGCAACCGATTTTGATGCGGTTTTTTTTAATAGATAGAGTGATTCAAAAGGAAGGTTTGTACGTATAATAACATTTAATACGAAGTAGAGAAATACTGTAATTTTTGAGGTTACTGTAAATAATTACATTTTTTTCCGCTTACATTGCAAACGCAGGCTAAACCCTACGAGATTTATCAAAATGATGTACTAAGTATTTGTAAACCATGAAAAGGTCTACAGAAAAGTCCGCGATGGTATATGTCTATCTCTTATGGATAACCCACAATAGCAGTTTTTTTCATTTACTTTTTACGAAAAATGATGCCTTATGTTCAAAGCAATTTTTATACAATACAGCAATATATATACAATAATATATACAATATATCCTTATCCAATTAGGTCCGCCGTGTGGTATCCGGCTGAATAGAATAGTACCACCCTCATTTCTTACCGAGGTGTCGTAAAAGGCGACTAAGGTAAGTCGACCCGCCGTGTGGTATCCGGCTGTGTAGAATAGACCAACCTCATTTCTTACCGAGGTGTCGTAAAAGGCGACTAAGGTAAGTTGACCCACCGCGTGGTATCCGGTTTAGTAAAATAGACCACCCTCTTTCTTACCGAGGTGTCGTAAAATACGACTAACGTAAGTTGACGTCAGGCAGGCGGCCGGTCGTAAAAACGCAGCCAAATCATGTGACAGCATGTTTATAACATGTTGTGCCGACCCCACTTACAGTGGGATAAGGGCAGGAAGATGATGATGATCCTTATCCAATTAGGTACCTTAAATAAATTGTTGATTTAATATAGATCAATATTGCCGTTTACAGCATGTAATTTAAGTAAACATTTTCGGAGATATTACAGATTTAAAATCCCGCGAGGAGGCCGCGCTTCGACCTATAGCACTTCGCATTTAATAGCTATATGTCGTTGTTTCAAGAGTTTGTTTAATGACAAGAAAGCTGTGAATGTAGTATATAAGGACATTCTGTAATTAAAATAAAATACATAGGGAAAAATGAAAATATGTAGTACCTATATGAATTTAGATATTAGATATAGCAGGAAATCTTCTTGGTATAGGGAAAGGAAATTGTTTTTCTCCAAATTTAACGCTTGCGGGCCACGGGCTGTAATGAATAAATGAAAACTTCTGGATCGATTTTAATCATTTTTTTTTTACACTGACTGACATGGGATATATATTTTATACCCGTGCGAAGCAGGGGCAGGCCGCTAGTTATATATATTCTTTTAACGCGGATTATAGCAAAATAATATTTTCATTACTTTCTTACGTGTATGTAAATTATTTTGCGATAATTTCATATCTTCACGTAATCTGTAGATGGGTTTTGGAGATAAACATTTTAGAACAAACCATAACTAATGGTTTATTATGACTGGCCGTTGGCGCATTGGGTAGTGACCCTGCCTTCAGCTCCGCGGGTCGCGGGTTCAATTTCCGCCGAGGGCCAACATTTGCTATAAATAAATATGTTGGTCTTCGGGCCTGGGTGTATATTTGTATTAAAGTATGTATTTAAAAAATATATAAGTATATATTCACCAGCTGTCTGTCTACCATAACAAAAGTATTAAGTTACTTACTTTAGGGACGGACAACCGTGTGTGTAAGTGTCCCATATATTTATTTATTATTGTATCCAATGTACCACTAAAGGATTCTCAACTTAGCGTCTGGACCCACTATTGCCGAGACCTTTCCCCTTTGACATTCACCGCCTCAGGATAATCTGTCATACTTAAACACAATAGGAGCTTTATAAAAGCCACTTACGATGTATTAGGTCTCATCCATTTATATTTAAAAGCTCTTTGGAGATAACATTTGCTAGAAACCTCTATCTATTTATCTACATTTTGTTTCAGTTTTAAGTTGATATAGGCTAGTCTTCAATCATAAGGGTTATTATTTGCATTACATTTTAATTATCATCTTCCTGCCCTTATTCCACTCTAAGTGGGGTCAACACAACATGTTATAAGCATGTTGTCATATGGCTACGTATTTTAGTACCGGCCGCCTGCCGGACATCAACTTACCTCAGTCGTATTTTAAAGAGGATGGTCTATTCTACTTAAGCGGATACCACACGGTGGGTCGACTTACCTTAGTCTCCTTTTACGACACCACGGTAAGAAATAAGGGTCGTCTATTCTACTCAGCCGGATACATTTGCATGACGTTTTAATGACTTGTTTAAATTTTAACCTAACATTAACAAAGGATGTTATATAGTTTGTATTCGATTCTTCGCTACGTAAATTTAGATAACATTACTGGTCCTTTGACTGGACTTTAAATTTGAGTGGCCCCTTGGTGTAGTTGGCAGTGCCCCTGACACAGATAGCGGGTGCGATTCCCGCGCAATGCCAACATTTTTTATAAAAAACTAACTATGCCTGCGGTTTCGCCCGCGTCGAATTAAACCACCAACATGTAATATTGTAAACATAAAAGTAGTTATTGTGAGTCAAAGCTCCCATCAGGCGAGTTTTCTTGGGCGACCTTGTTATCACAATTTACTTAAAACCGTAATGTACTATTAACCTAAACCATCGAAGAATTGTACTACCTTTTAATATAAGCCGTATAAAAATCCGATTAGTAGATTTTGAGATAATCGATCACATACAGACAGACAGCTGTTACGCTTTGTTTTATATTAAGTAAAGATATAGATTTGTTGGTTCTTCGCGAGATAAGCAAACTATGTTTCAACGACAACAACAAAACACATCATATAGTCATAATATTAGCAGTGATGTGTCGCGAATAATATAGATATCTTTTTTTTTTGAATTTAAACTATCGTGAGTAGTATTCATAGTTAATGTATAGAACCGGCTATACTCACGTCTTATTTTATCGGGTTAGCCCGACTAGTTTCGAACCCAACCGGGGCTCTTATTCATGAGCTCTTTACAAGACGTTATCGCGGCGGGAACTGCGTCCCGCAGCTCGCTGGGCGCGACTCGTGGGTGGCGGGGGTGCGGGGGGACACGGTGGCGGCGGTGACCGCACCTCTTCCAAGTGTTCCCTGTCGCTCTGGTCTTCGTCATCGCATGCACGGATGAAATTTGTGCACGCGACGGGCTAATCCGATAAAATAAGACGTGAGTATAGCCGGTTCTATACATTAACTAATATAGATATCTTTTTCTCGTTGCACGTTACAACACAAGTTACAACAGGTAAAGTTAACTTTAGCTACTAAGTAGAAATTAGAGCCACTTACATTCCGAGCTCTTCTCAAGTTTGAACATTAAAGTAAAGATACAAGATTTTATCTTCCTAATGAGTGCAAAAACTCGCAAAGTCCCAAGTTACTTGGAGAGGCCCATTCACATTTTAAGAATAGAAGGTATATTTTTGTAGAATACCTACGTGTTTTGTAAAAATTTTAACAATAGCAAGCTATTATGATGTTTTAGGGCCTGTTTCACAAGTTACTGATAAAGTGTCGGATAGTTAGCCGACGAATAAACTAAGTAACAGATAAATGTCTCTAAAAAGAGACGAAAAAGAGACTCTAAAAAGTGAAAATTAAAAAAAAACGCGGCCATTTTGAAATAGCTATTTGCTATTCAGCAGATAAACAAAATAACAGCAACATGATCTACCTGTTAACTTATAAAGGGCTTTAAGTGATGAATAAACCTATCAGAAACCTGAGGAACGCAAAATTCCGAGATATGTGTCAGATATGTTCCGAATAAACTAACTGACAGTTTATTCAAAAGTAATAATAAAGTTATTTTGCTATAAAAAGTAGAAAATATATATAGTGCTAAATGTAGAGTGAACAACCCGTTTTCATACCTGATACATGCAGGATTCGTAAAAACACATGCACAAACCTCCATCACCGCCACCACAATACACAAGCACTACATACGTTCACTATCACAAACTCAACAATCGTTTCGCCCCGCACCCGCAACAAGCTTTTTCGCAGGCAAAATAAAATAAATGGTGGGTTTGAACCGATTAGTATATAACTAAGCTTATTTGGGTATTGCTTCTCTTCTATACATCTAGAATACAAAGGTTAAGTTTGCTATTATTTGAAAAGTTGTGATAGCTCAGATAGGAACGGGCGGACTAAAGTAAAAATTCTCGAGATCAAGTACCAGATATCACCTTTCTTTCTTTTTTTTATTGCATTTTATCTTTAAATAAATTTACCAAGTACAAATTCGAGGTATAAATTCAAGTACGTACTAATATTAAAATGTGACCGAGAACTGATTTTTTGCTAGATGTGCGACAAATGTTGAATGTAGTCTGACCCATATTGTCGTCCAACTTTGTCAATATTGGAACTACGGACAACTAGCACACTCAACTGTTGTCCTTTCCTAAATTGGGACAAAGTAGACAATGCCAAGTAAGCACGTTTAGGGCCTGTTTCACAAGTTACTGATAAAGTGTCGGATAGTTAACTAACAAATAAACTAAGTAGCAGATAAATGTCTCTAAAAAGAGATTATAAAAAGTGGAAAAGTTGGAAAAAATAAAATCGCGGCCATTTTGAAATAGTTATTTGCTATCCAGCAGATAAACAAAATAACAGTCACATGATCTACCTGTTAACTTATTATGGACTTTAAGTGCTGAATAAGCCTATCAGAAACCTGAGAAACGCTAAATTCCGAGATATTTGTCAGATATGTTCCGAATAAGCTAACTGACAGTTTATTGGTAACTTGTGAAACAGGCCCTTAATGTTTGTTGAATCTATAACTATTTTACACGTGCATGGAGAAACAATACGCCGTGTGGTATCCGGCTGAATAGAATAGTACCACTCTCATTTCTTACCGAGGTGTCGTAAAAGGCGACTAAGGTAAGTCGACCCGCTGTGTGGTATCCGGTTGAGTAGAATAGACCAACCTCATTTCTTACAGAGGTGTCGTAAAAGGCGACTAAGGTAAGTTGACCCACTGTGTGGTATCCGGCTAAGTGGAATAGACCACCCTCATTTCTTACCGAGGTGTCATAAATGCGACTAAGGTAAGTTGACCCGCCATGTGGTATCCGGTTAAGTAGAATAGACCACCCTTTTTTACCGAGGTGTCGTAAAAGACGACTAAGGTAAGTTGACGTCAGACAGGCGGCCGGTCTTAAAATACGCAGCCAAATCATGTTACAACATATTTATAACATATTGTGCCGACCCCGCTTAGAGTGGGATAAGGGCAGGAGGATGATAAATTAAAAGGATAGTAGCAAACCGATGTAAGGTAGTTAACGCTAAATTCCGCAATATTAGTGTGCCAATACTTAATCTGCTAATGAGAAATTATAGAAATAAGCGTGCATTCAAAATCCATTAAAAAAAGAAAATTGAATCATGAAATTAAATAATTTTCCTTTAACCGTTAATTGACCGTTTAGCTTAACGGTGGTTCTAACTTTTAAGAGGAACGTTCCAGGCCTTCATAATCGACGTGGCAAATGACTTATCATAAATATTTATAAGGCACTATTCAAGGTATATTTAACTAAATATATTTATTTAATTGATTGTAGAAAGGTCTTTAGTTACAACCCTAAAAAGGCATTTTCGGTATCAATATATAATACTAGTAAATCTGGTTTTTGCAAAAACATTTTTACTGAAAACGACGTAGCTGAATTAAGCCGTGTGGTATCCGACTGAATAGAATAGTACCACCCTCATTTCTTAACGAGGTGTCGTAAAAGGCGACTAAGGTAAGTTGACCCACCGTGTGGTATCCGGTTAAGTAGAATAGACCCTCTTTCTTACCGAGTCGTATTTTAGACTAAGGTAAGTTGACGTCGGGCAGGCAGCCAGTCGTAAAAACGCAGTCAAATCATGTGACAGCATGTTTATAATATGTTGTGCCGACCCCACTTAAAGTGGGATAAGGGCTGGAGGATGCTGATGACGTAGCTGAATAAAATTATGCATGTTGAAAATAGGCCGAAATATATTGCTGTCCAATTTTTTCAATGCTTGAAATGTCGACGTATGCAGCTATTGTTCTTTTAGGGATCGAAATAAAGTGAATTTTGTTAAATAAGTCTTTTGTTCTTTAAAAATTATTTATTATATTACAATTGGCAGCTGTTGTTTACTTATTGAAACAATGTAAACTTCAGTCGACTCACATACTTTACTTTGTCGACTGGTAGGCATTAAGTATATTTTATGAATAAAATTTATTATACCTTCATTCTTCATAGTATTGATATAAAACAAGTAAAGCACGGCTCTTCGTGACAGTAATGAAATAAGTACAAAAAGATAATAAAGAAACAACTCATTCAAAAGAAATGAGGATATTATTTTGCTATAATCCGCGATAAAAGAAAATATATGTATTGCTAAATGTAGAGTGTACTATTCGTTCTCATACCTGATACATGCAGAATTTGTAAGAACTCATGCACTCTATTATCGATCTATCACACGACAACAGTAAGCGAACGAAGTCGTGGGTAAAAACTAGTATCTAATAAATAATAAATAATTGAAAAAATATTGTTTCCAAACAGTAGCTGCCAATTTTGAATTCTATTCAGTTACATCAACATAATTTGATTACGTTGGATGTTTAAATACCAAATGTTGAATAGACCTATTTTCTACACTTAAATACAGACGCAGTAAGCAGACAATAGACGCGTTAAATATATTTTGAGCGAACAGAATAGCTGTAGTTAACTCCCGGAAAATGATCATTAGCGAACTGTCTAAATATTTAATGAATTACTACATATTGAAATAGAGAACTTTACGTAGGGAAGCTCAAAATAATGTTATTGATAATTTAATTAGTCCCGTAATAAGTTATATATTTCAGAAAAGCTTGTGCTGATGGTATTTACGAGTATGTGTTTTATTTCCGACTTTATTTTTACTTGTTTATTTCTAAATAATTAATAGAAATAGCCGTTACTTTGAGGACATCCATAATACAAAAGTAATAATAAAATTCTTTTGCTATAATTCGCCATAATTCATTATGTTTGTGTCTAAAATTATATAGTAAATCTACCGTAAGTTGAAACTGCGTTATAAATTTTTACTCATAATTATTTTTTTTTAAATAAAAGCTTGCTCATGATTGCGTTATGGATCATTGCACATTATCGTGGTTGCAATGCGTAAATTTTGCATATATTTTGTGCTAGGCTAGTTTATTTTAGCAGATATATCCTAGACAAAGGTCTATATCATACGTCACAGTACTTACATTTATTCAGTACGTAAACTGGTAGAGTAAAATATATTTAGGGGCGTTCAGAAATGCATGGACTCCGTTCGAAATCGAAAATCGATAAAAGTATATATTAATTTAGGTCGTGGTATTCAGGGCTATCAGTATAAAGTTAATGAAAGTTTTTGAAAAAGTTTAAAAAATTAATCTAAATTCGAAACTCGGGCGGCTACTTAGCAAATTTATTTTAAATATATATGTTATTAAAGGTAATCAATCTTTTTTAGCATATCGCGTATTTTATTATATTTTGACTAACAATTTATTTATTACTAATTAAGTTTGTGAATGAATCCATAACAACTAAGGGGTAGTCTTCTTTTCATATCCAAGCCCACTAGAAACACGATTTTCAGTACATATAATCTTTATACTCAGCTTATCCAGACTAATATACTAAGGCGACAGTCAAGTGATGGAAGTCAATTTATCATTTCGGGTCTAACCTGCGTCGTTACCAGTGACGATATGACGTGAAAGGTCAATGAAATGATGTAGATACTTTAATAGTGTGTTCCTGTATTAGCCTGCTCACCTATCGCTTTCTGGATCACCGCACACCTCCATATAGCTGCCCAGTGATGCGTGTATATCTAACTGCTTCGTGTAAAGTCCATTTTACTAAACTCAATAATGAAGTCATACTACACACCGTGTGGTATCCGGCTGAATAGAATAGTACCGCCCTCATTTCTTACCGAGGTGTCGTAAAAGGCGACTAAGGTAAGTTGACCCATCGTGTGGTATCCGGCTTAGTAGAATAGATAATCCTTATTTCTTACCGAGGTGTCATAAAAGGTGACTAAGGTAAGTTGACGTCAGGCAGGCGTCCGGTCGTAAAAACGCAGCCAAATCATGTGACAGCATGTTTATAACATGTTGTGCCGACCCCACTTAGAGTGGGATAAGGGCAGGAAGATGATGAATGAAGTCTTACTACAATGAATTGCCAATATTACCTATTTTTTAAAACTTAGATCATCATTCATTATTTATTTATTCATATACCATAAAAAATGTTGGAAAAACATATTGGTAAATAAAGTGTACAAAGGTCAACTTATCCTTAAGCCAGAGATCTCTGCCAGCTAACCTACGAAGTGAAACAATAATCATTCTCCTGCCCTTATCCCACTGTAAGGGTCGGCACAACATATTTTAAACATGTTGTTAAATGTTTTGGCTAGTTATTTTACGACTGGCCGCGTGTGTGACGTCAACTTAACTTAGTCGCCTTTACGACACGTCGGTAAGAAGTGAGGGTGGTTTAGTGTACTCAACCGGATATTATACGACGGGTCAACTTACCTTAGTAGCCTTTTACGACACCACGGTAAGGAATGACAGTGATTTATTCCACTCAGCCGGATACTACAAAGCGGGTCAACTTACCATAGTTGCCTTTTACGATACCTCGGTAAAAAAGAGGGTGGTCTATTTTATTCAGCCGGATAACACACTGGATGCGAAAAATAGTTAGAAGATAAATCTAATTTGCTTTCCCTTTATTTTAATTTGGCACATTATGGACTTGCTTTCCCTAATCTCGTACAATAACTCTATATAACTCATTTTTCTTTCAACTAGGTACTGTAACAAACAGTTAATAAATATTAAATAGCTAATAATTTACATTTATAGCAGCTCATAGTTGAAACTTCCTACGAGCAATGAGCTTCTTATACAATACTAGCGGCCTGCCCCTGCTTCGCACGGGTATAAAATATGTATCCCATGTCAGTCAGTGTAAAAAAAATGATTAAAATTGATCCAGTAGTTTTGATATGGCGCTGTATTTAAAAAATGATTTTCCCTATTTTCCCGCTTTTCTATTGAAATTTTTCCTAGATTTTCGTTGCTATAAACCTCACGGAGCCCGAGACCTTTCCAACGAATGCAAAACCGTGGAAATCGGTTCGTGCGTTCTGGAGTTATATCGTCAGGAAGGAAAACCCGACTTATTTTTATATAGTAGATTTGTTTTTTTGACATTTACACATCACTAAAGTCATAAATACCTTCATGATTGGGTAATGTGTATGTTATATGTCAGTATGCAGTGTAGCGGCGTGGTGGGCTTAAGCTCTAATCATTCGTTAGATAAAAGAGGAAACTTTTGCTCAGCATTGTCTTAGTAACAGACATACATTACTTTTTACACGTACAAAAGAACAAACAGAAACAGAAAATTAAACTCGCTTCAATGAGCATACAGTAAAAACTATTAACATCTAACAATGATCTATTCTACTTTTAATGAACTTCTCTCATATATGAACTCACTAACCTAAGTGTTTTCTCATGATCGGAAATTTACAATAGCCTTTATTTCTCACACTAGTATTCAGTGTCTCCCATAACAGCGATGGTGTATTGTTAAATACCATTACACATTCTATGAGTGTTAACACGGCCAATTGCTTGTTAATTAGTTTTTCTGACACTTCATGTACGCTACTTGTCAGAATAATTGATCTGGTTCAAAGTTTTAAAAAATTCACCACTTTTTTTCAACTCGAACTCGAACTTTTTTTCAAATTGAAAGTTGAAATGACTGTTTTTTAGAATTTACTGCCTAAATATCAGATACAAACAAAATTATAATTTAGTGCTTTATTGTATATCTAGTATATCCTACTAATATATTAAAAGTTAAATTTTGGCACTCCACGTATTAATTGTATTAAGATGTAAGTATTATAAGACTGGCTTCCCTTCTCTGGTATAATAATTCTATCGTTTAAAATATTTTAAACGGGCGTATTTAATGTTGCGTCTTTATTGTTTTAAGGAATCTATACTAATATATAAAGCTGAAGAGTTTGTTTGTTTGATTTTTAGAACGTGCTAATCTCAGGAACTATTTGACCGATTAGAAATTTTTTTCAGTGTAAGAAAGTCTATTTATTGAGGAAGGCTATAACATAAACAGCAATATAACAAGCAACGCTAAGATGAATAGGAGAGGAGCAGTAATATACGACAATAGTACGAAAACGGCAAATTTAATAGCTTTCCTTGCGTGCGCTAAGTAAACGGTGAAAATTATTAAAAAATCATGTATTACAACATTGTTCCCCTCTAAAAGTTCTATATAAAAGTCCGCCACAGCATATGTCTAGCTTTTAAGGTTAACCCACTTTAACCATTTTTATGGTTATCAAAAGACTATATTACGGATTTAACCTTTCCACGCGGGCGGAGCCGCTGGCGATTGCTAGTATCTTATAATCCTGGCCGCGTACAGTGCAAATATTTCCGCGACAAACACAGACTGTCAGCAAACGTAACGTAAATGTTTAAGAAGTTGTTAAGCAACTTGTAAGACAGATATTAAGAAGTCCCAAAAGGAAGATTTGTTTTGTTGGATAAAATAAGAATTGATCAATGTCGACAACTTTCATCAATTTCGCGGACAAATTGATGACAACGATAACTCTTAATGTTTTCTCTTGTTTGTTGTGAAACATGTAATATTGTTACAATTTTTTTTATAGACAAAGATTACGATATTTGTTCGACATCTGCTTTTTGTTCTTTTGTAAAAAATTATCCACTTTTTCGGTTTGACACAACTCCTATTAAAATAAAAAATATTTTTGTTATTTTTCGCTAGTGATTATATAATAATCAGACTATTATATCACCCTCATTTCTTACCGAGGTGTCGTTAAAGTCGACTAAGACATATCGACCCGCCGTGTGGTATACCGTTGAGTAGAATAAACCATCCTCTTTCTTGCCGAGATGTCGTTAAATACGACTAAGGTAAGTTGACGTCGGGCAGGCGGCCGGTCGTAAAATACGTAATCAAATCATGTGACAACATGTGTGGGACCAACACGTAGTGACTTGAGTCGGCGGAGGTTGGTCTAACGTTCGAGTTCATGATGTTGGGAAGAACGGTTGGATGTAAAACAAAACCTTATATTTGCATAATAATATTATATTGACCGTTACATATATATTTTCCAGTCACAAAGTATTTTGTTCTTTAACATGACAGATTGACACACAGAGGAGATGTATCTTCTCGGACGCGGTAGGATACAGATTATAAATCCCAGCACATGTTTATAACATGTTGTGCTGACCCCACTTTGAGTGGTATAAGGGCAGAAGGATGATGATTAAAGACCATCACTGATGCTGTCACATGATTTGGCCGCATTTTAACGACCGGCCGCCTTCCTGACGTCAACTTTCCTCTGTCGTATTTTAAGACACCTCGGTAAGAAAGAGGGTGGTCTATTCTACTAAACCGGATACCACACGGTGGTTCAGCTTACCTTATACGCATTTTACGACACCTCGACAAGAAATGAGGTTGGTCTATTCTACTCAGCCGGATACCACACGGCGGGTCGACTTAGTCGCCTTTTAAGATACCTCGGTAAGAAATGAGGGTGGTACTATTCTATTCAGCCGGATACCACATGGCGTCATTTTTTTATCAGTTTTATCTTTAATATTTAATTAGGTTATATGAAGTAATGATACAGTTACGGCCTCTAATTATCCCACTGCTCGGTATATAGGCCTTCTCTCTCCAGTATTGGAGGAGTAAGGCCTATATCAGATGATCAAAGACATCTCTTTGATCATCTGATATAGGAATCTGGAGGAAATAGGAAAAAATCTGAAGATCATCATCTTTAATATAAAAATTAATTTAAATACATATATCTACTTTTTAAAAGCTATTGTAATATAAGCTATATAAAAACTTCACGGACTATAGCTGTTCAAGATTATCTGAAGTGGATACCTATGTAAAATTATACATGCCGACGCTATAAGCGTATCGCTTCTATAATGAACCGAATCGCGAGCTCTACAATCAATTTATTGCGGTTTCTTTAGACGGTTTCTTCAGATTACTAGAGTATTATAAAACTACCACTCTTTATATTAATTACATTTATTTGTTTTGCTCTTAAATTATAACTACGTAGTTCATTAAAATCTTGTTTAACTTTTAAACACTCAATATTATTAAAAGCTTTGGAAGTTCAAGCGTCTATTTTGCAAAATACTTAAATAAAATAAGTAAGTACTTAATAATATAAAGTCCCTTAAATAATGTATATATCTTGTTATATTATAACCATTAAGGAAATACAAAATTACTATTTTTCTTAAATATTAAATGTTTCTCGGTTTAAACTCCACTTTAGACATTAAGTATAAAAATACTCAAAAATACTTTAAAAATGCCTTAATGATAAAATTTGCACTGAAATCTGAGTTGTATTTTTTATAATAATGATTGAAATTATGTTTTTAAAGATGAAGCCAGAGTTTTTAGCTGATTCTTCTCAGTGGGTAAAAACTTCCGAATCCGTGGTAGCTAGCTTCTTTAGTAAAATTTGACGATTCAAATCAAAAAGACCAAACAAAATCTTGACATTGTATAAACAGAAACCAGCACTTGAATAAAGAATTATTTACATTCGTTACAAAAAATATCAAAAAAACCATCATGAGCGTCTAAATATAATGGCCACACTTATATTTGTTTCGGTAGACCTTACCAAATGTTGATAGAAACTAATTAGAGAGGATATTACTATTGAAAGGGAAAAACCAATATCACGATAGATTCGCAACATATGGGCACAACGCTTAACCGATATCTACGAAGTATAAACGATATATTGGTAAACGGTCGATTCTGATGTGTAAAGGCTACAAAAATATGATCTTAGTCATGATTATATCAATCGAGAAAGTATTCATATTTTGTAGAAATAAATGAAATAAAATACAATAAAAACTTTTTCGACGTCTAAGCGAGTACTTGTATTGTATAAGTTTAGGGCAGGCTCAAACACGCATTTATACTATGTCACTACTTGTCCACTCTCGCTTAAGGCTCAGGTGTTACTGACGTGGTGCGCTTGATACATTATATGGATATTGATGTGTGTATGCTATGTTTGTGTCTTTATATAAATATACAAAGTAATAATGCCACATCAACCCATATATAATATAATATATTACACACTAAAAGACTAAAAACGATGTTCCGTAAATTTCACAGTCAGGAATTTATTCAGCTAAGGAAGTGGTGGATGCGAAAGATCGCGAGGCAAACCGCACCCTTTGCATTAAAGGGAACAATGAGGCTGTTTTGTTCAAGATTTGGGAGTTTAATTACTGCTTAGTGTCGGATTTTCCGGAACATTACATCCCGTTAGAGCGGGCGGGCAAGGTTCTTTCATTTTCAGAATAATGTTTAATAAGATTTTATTAAAACGATGACGTCATGTTTATTATACTTGGCCTTTATCTTTGACCCAATTGAACCCTACGAAAGGCGGACTCGGAACATTTGTCGTGTATTTGTAAGTAAAATATATCATTTGTTTATACTACGGCTAAGAATTCGCATTCTGTAATCGCGGAGAGTGTTTTTTGACAGTTTCCTGCAATTAATTTACGGTCGATGTATGACGTAAACCGTTTAAAAGACAAAGATTATCCAAGTTATAGTTATATTTAACTATCTGGCACAGCGTGGAAATCATTGTATTAAAGTTAAAGTAGTTATTGTGAGTTAACCATAAGAGATAGAGGCATGCTGTCACGGATTTTTTTGTAGCACTTTTGTAGATCTACAATTCTCTAGTACAATGCTTTAGTTTATCTCTGTTGGTATACGCGGCGCACACAATTAAAGTTCCCAGCAGGTGAGTTTTTTTTACAACCGCTCGATTTCCATAAAACTGTAATGTGCTATAAACCTAAAAATTCGTTATGTAGATTTTGAGCAAATCAATTACATACATACAGACAGCTTTTGGCGATTTTGTTTCATAATAATAAATAAATATTATCACAAACAAATTAATATCAAGTAAATGAATTGTCAGAAATGTTTTGACAGTACTTTTCGCAATGTTTCGATTTTTATGTATATGGAACATGGTGTGACTGGAGATGATATCATCGCGTCGGTAAAATCAAACTAAGAACAGGAAATTGGTGCTATAATTTGTTCTAAATTTTATATTTATCCGAATAAAAAACTATTAATTTTTTAAGTACATTGTTATTGCTCGCAAAATAACCCATCCAAAGGATGAAAACAGCAACGTAATTCCATTTACAGCTAAAACCAACAAATGTCGCATCGGCGTAGTGAAGATGATTGAACGTCAAGAACAATCGAAAAGCGCAGCAAATAGCACTTTGATAGACTTCGATTGGTTTCCAAGGAACAATTCAATTACCGTCTCTCTGGGTATAAAATATTACGAATGCCTTACAAAACGAATATCTAAACAGAATCACATTACTCTTAAATGCCGTGTACATTTAAGTTTTTTAAACATGGGATTGAGTTCAAATTCTTATCAGATTTCCTATGAGCATTTAGATATAAAAGTAACAGCCTCTTACTATACCAGTGCTGGACCTCCTGTTTCCTGAATTTTGGAGAGAAGGATTGGAGCTAAGGCCTACCACGCTGCTGGAATCCGGAATGGTAGGTTACATATATCCCTAGAATTCGCTAGAGATATGCAGGTTTCCTCACGATGTTTTCCTTCACCTAAAAGCGTGTCATTGAAATAAGCAATTAGGCACATAAGGTTTAATAGAACAACTCGTTGGTGCCTCCTCGGGGTTTGAACCCGTGATTCCCTCGAAAGAGTCGCACGGTGTCACCGCTGGGCTATCACATCTTGTTTTTTGTGTTTGACCTGTTTTAGATATATCTTAATATAAATGTAAAAAGCGAATTCTTTAATATAGGTGCACATTCAATATCGAAACGCATGAAATATATATGACGCGACTCAATTCAATTTGTGAATTTATTACAATGACGCATAGTCAGAATGTAAAAATATTATATAAAGTGGCAAATTTTGTAATATCTGTTCAATATATTTATATTCGAATTCCAAAGCAATATTTAAAAAGGAATATCTTTTAGCATTCCTGCAAACTGATATAACAATATATAAATAAATCAATACAAGAAGCATGTCTAAAATAGATTCCATTAAGTAGTCCTCCTGCCTTTATCCCACTTTAAGTGGGGTCGGCACAACATGTTACAAACATGTTGTCACATGATTTGGCTACGTATTTTACGACCGGCCGTCTGCCTGACGTCAACTTACCTCAGTCGTATTTTACAACACCTCGGTAACAAAGAGGGTGGTCTATTTTACTCAGCCGGATACCACATGGTGGGTCATCTTACCTTAGTCGCCTTTTACGACACCTCGGTAAGAAAATTAGGCTGGTCTATTCTACACAGCCAGATACCACACGGCGGGTCAACTTACCTTAGTCGCCTTTAAAACCTGGGTAAGAAATGAGGGTAGTACTATTCTATTCAACGCAATTCTATATACCAGACGGTGTATTTAATCAAATATAATGCAATGGATTTATAATTAGACCAGATATTTTGTCGTTGGTACAAGACGTATGTTTCGTTATTTCCAGATATGCTTCTGAATTTTGATAGCGAAACTGATTTCGTATAAATCTAACCTGTAATATATCACTAAAACGTGGCAACAATAAATCATGCAACATATGCATATGTCCATGTAACAATGTAAGCCGAAACTGGCTCTTGACTTTTTGCTACCCGCGATGGCTGCAAATGACACGGGTCTTGCCCCACCCAGGGAGTAGTGAGACTTGAATACAAATTGAAGGTCTAAATGAGATAAACCCCTGTTTTTCTCGCACCACACGAAGCCAGGTTAAGCCTCGCAATAAAAGCAGTAATGGAAATCCCTAATACGACAAAGTATTTTAGCGGTGGGTAATATTTGTTCGAGAGGTTTCGGCGAATTGAATATGAATAACGTAAAAAGCTCTAAGACTCGCGGCTTGCATGGAGATTGTTTTGCGGGACAAAAAGCGTGAAAATGTTTTTGGATTGTCTTAAAATGGTCAATTGTTTAGGCGAGGCCAATGTAACATTTTGCTTAGCGAATTTTCGATAAAAAAACACTTTTTCTTAACTGAAAAACCTTTGGTAATTAACTTATATCAGAACAATCTGGTGATCTTATCGCTCATAAATTAAACCTTTCAAATTTTATTTAGAGGTGAAAAAAATTAAAATACTTTTTATACCAAACACATTCTTACACAAATATGACAGAACGCAAAAATATGTTTATATTTATAAGTTTTTTTCTAATATATTATAATATATTTTGGACCTCTGTAACCGAACTAGGTTTCTCTGTATTTCGGTATACCTTCCCTTAAATCATAATATTTTTTTTTTAAATACACTTTTTATTTTATTATTGTAAACAATAGGCATGTAATTAAAGACGACCATGATGATATGAAATGATATGAAAGACGACCATAACAAATTCCTAGTAACATTATTAATTTGAAACATGTTCGTTTTTTGTCCTTTTATCTCATCACAACCGAACAACGCATAGATTAAATTTTTGGTACAAGGATGGGTTATAGCACGATTGAACCTTTTTATCTCAGTACTGAAGACAATACAAGGTCACCCGCCATTTGGCATCCGTTTGAGAAGAATAGACCACCCTCATTTCTTACCGATGTATCGTAAAAGGCGACTAAGATAAGTTGACCCATCGTGTGGTATACGGTTGAGTGGAATAGACTACACACTCATTACTTACCGCGGTTTCGTAAAAGGGAACTAACGTAAGTTGACGTCAGCAGGCGGCCTGTCGTAAAATAACTAGCCAAAACATATAACAACATGTTGTGGCGAAACACTTAAGAGTGAGATAAGAGAAGTAGAATGATACAGATTGAACGGTACAGATTGAAGTGACAGGCAAAAACTAGTAGTATTACAAGTATCCAATATAAATAGAGAACGTATTGGTTGTTTGGATTGACAGGCGTTCACTACGTAGCTATTACTGTCCGGGAAAATCCCACGGCTTTGTGCACAAATGAGAAGAATTTATTCTTCGAATTGACGGATCGACGTAAAGGCGAGAATAGAAAATAACAATAAAATTCTCGTGGCATTGTTGGCCAGGCTTTTACGTTCAGAATTAGAAATGTTATCACGCCGTTGTGAGTATAGGTATGACGTATTATGTTACGTGCCTTTCATGCGCGAAAGCCTTTCAAATGAATTTATAATACGATTTATGAGAGCGAAAATGATACATGTTTAATGTATGAATAAGTACACAATTTTTGGTTTAAAATATTCCATATATTAGTGAAACTGTCCACTGTTTTCCACAAAATAGATTTTGTATATATATAATAGTTCGAATACATATTATAATCATTCATAGCGTAAAAAATATTTATCAATCTGTGGTTAGCTGGCGCTCAAGAATCTCCAAATGGATGCTGATGATAAATGCTCGGTAATTTTTTAAAAGATATAAAAAAATACAATAAAAAAAAAAAAAAAGTGGGTGGGAATGGGGAAGTTTCCATTAGGCTATCACAGATTTGCATTTGCAGCTAAAAATTATATTTACATTCTAGTCTACATTTTTTAAATGCCCGAAAACGGATAATACGTCATTTTTTTAAATTGAAACCTAGCTAGAATGCTAAATTTTATGAAAATTGTTGGCCACGTTTTCGAGATTCAAAAAAGAATATATATGTATTTACAACATCAATTCATTTAAATATTAAAGATAGAGCTTAATAGAAGTAAAGGTTTAGCCGAGGAATAGAAAGATATCCACTATTAGGTATAAATAAGACAGATAGACAGACAAACTCGGGCGGGCATATTAGTATGAATTATTATTCACATGCAAAGGATTAGCAAAGCGGAGCCTATATGACGATATCCTAAACATTACTCGATTCAACGATAAACCATCCAATTAAAAAGGGATCCATTATCCGTAATTGTGTTAACAGATATTGGCTTAGAACGCGAAAACGTAGATCAATAAATGAATTTTGTTAATTAAATTTTTTTTATAAATAAACGTCATTAATACTTTCTCTTTCATTCAGGGAAAAGCGTGTATCACCCTATTTTTTGAATTGCCTACTTCACTTGATAGGCCCACTGTTGAACTAACTACAATTTCAATGGTCATGGAGTGACCAAATGTGCTATAAATACATTCATTACACCGAAAGTGATTTGAAAACCAAAGCGAAGTGAAGATTAAATGTTCAATAATGTACTGTGTATTATCCATATTCAGCTTTTGCCGTTCCCGAAAGAAAAACGTAGTTTTTTGTTCGTCTACCATCGCATTCAAATGGTGCGTTGACGGACACTCGCCTTGCATACGTTCTGAGGACGACACGTTGTCGTCTGTGAGGTGTGAGTGCATTTCCAAAAGACTTGTCTCGCGAACGTTCTAAGGACGACACGTTGTCGTCTCTGTGAGGTGTGTGTGCATTTCCAAAAGACTTGCCTCGCGAACGTTCTAAGGACGACACGTTGTCGTCTATGAGAGGTGTGTGCATTTCCAAAGGACTTGCCTTGCAGACGTTCTAAGGACGACACGTTGTCGTCTCTGTGAGTTGTGTGTGCATTCCCAAAGGACTTGCCTTGTGGACGTTCTAAGGACGACACGTTGTCGTCTCTGTGAGGTGTGTGTGCATTTCCAAAAGACTTGCCTCGCGAACGTTCTAAGGACGACACGTTGTCGTCTATGAGAGGTGTGTGCATTTCCAAAGGACTTGCCTTGCAGACGTTCTAAGGACGACACGTTGTCGTCTCTGTGAGTTGTGTGTGCATTCCCAAAGGACTTGCCTTGTGGACGTTCTAAGGACGACACGTTGTCGTCTCTGTGAGGTGTGTGTGCATTTCTAAAAGACTTGCCTCGCGGACGTTTTAAGGACGACACCTTGTCGTCTCTGTGTGCATTCCCAAAGGACTTGCCTTGCGGACGTTCTAAGGACGACACGTTGTCGTCTCTGAGAGGTGTATGCATTCCCAAAGGACTTGCCTCACAGACGTTCTAAGGACGACACGTTGTCGTCTGTGTGAGTTGTGTGTGCATTCCCAAAGGACTTGCCTTGTGGACGTTCTAAGGACGACACGTTGTCGTCTCTGTGAGGTGTGACATTCCCAAAGGGCTTACCTCGCGGTCGTTCTAAGGACCACACGTTGTCGTCTCTGTGAGGTGTGTGTGCATTCCCAAAAGACTTGCCTCGCGAACGTTCTAAGGGCGACACGTTGTCGTCTCTGTGAGTTGTGTGTGCATACCCAAAGGACTTGCCTTGTGGACGTTCTAAGGACGACACGTTGTCGTCTCTGTGAGGTGCGCGTATTTCCAAAAACTACTATTGTGTCTAAATGAGTGAAAAGTGCAGTGCGAAGTCCATTACCAGCTGATACGCGGTGCGTCTGGCATCAGATCTCCGTCCATTCGGGGCGAATGTAGAAAACAAGGTTGGTGTGGTTTTTATTACTCACTGATTAGGTCAAAGATGTGCATATCATTCACAAACATACAGTCCATTAACCAGCATACTATTAAGATTGACGTTCACGCAATGATAAACAAAAAAAAAATATTTTTTTTTTATTTTTTCATATACGTTGGTATGTGAAATTATTAGAGATTATTAGAGATAATATTTTTTAGAGATAAATGAATTGTTTAAATTAAACAAATGAATGGCTCGTTTCCTAGCACCCAAAATAAAAATAATTACTTATTGAGTTTAGTAAAAGATGAACTAAAACATCACTGACATTTTCATAGCATAGAACGTAACCACAAAAATAAGATATGATTTACCCTCAAGGCAAATACTTTTAATAAACGTAGTATCAACATTAATTCATCTGTTCTAAATGCTCATGTTTTCGTTGAATTAATCTCTTAAAATATATTCGTGTTAATTATACAAATGTAATATGTCGGGGATTCAATTTCTTGATTGCAATGCTCGCAAATCAAGCTACATGGTGGTGTAATGTGATTAAAATGTTACCACACCCTTTAGTACTTTCCCATTTCATTTGTTGTAATTTTGTAAGTGTAGGGTAGGTAAGCGGACAGTACATAAAGGCTTCATACAGTAATTATTTTCAGTTACGACTGATCATAGCTAAATAATTAAATATATACTTCTAAAAAGAAAAGGGAATACCTAAAACTGGTCTATTAAATAATGATCATGAGATATTTTCAAAATTTGTTATCGCATATTATAAAATTTATTAACAATTAAAATTTTTTATTAAATATTGAAATTAAGGTTTTTTTTTCTAAGACTATCTTGAATAATAGAATTAATTAGTCTAATTCTATTATTAATAGAATTAATAATAAAATAAGACATTACATTGCGAAGATCCAGGATACACTGTTTATAATAATAATCTTTTACCTTAAATCGCGTTAAAAGAATACATGGAATGCTATAAATGTGGGCTAACTTACCTTACTCGCCTTTTACGACACCTCGGTAAGAAATAAGTGTGGTCTACTCTACTCAGCCGGATACCACACGGCTGTCCCTTAACATGTACTAACTAAAATTGTTAATATAACTTGAAAGTATAACAAATTCCTTACCATCTGTGATAAAAGGATAGACCGTTCGCAGCTCAGCCTCGTATTGTTCGAGTGATATTGCTGGGACGATGGGAGGTACGTAGTCTTCCTCTGGTGACCGTTCTGATCCGTATCCTTGATCGAAACCGGGGTCTTGCAGCTTCCATACTGGCTCAGCGTCAGAACCTATACAACAATAATGATTATTGTCATTTTCTGAATTCTGTGAATTTGAATAAAAAATATTACAACAATACAATATAATACAAGTAATGTGTATAAAAGAGGGCACTGAAACGCTTAAGTTGTTGCACACGAAGTCGACGAAGGGGTGCCGGTAGTTATAAATAGTTACATGATGAATTTATACCTAGGTTAATATAATTTTTTTCTTTTATAAACTTTTGAACAAACTTTTTTATACAGACATTATCTATTAAACAAAGTCCCTAAAAGCTGTCTATCTGTCTGTGAACGATTTTCACAAAATCTACTGAACGGATTTTTGCACGGTTTTTATTAAATGATAGTGCAATTTTTGGTGAAGTATTAGGTTTATAATACATCTTGAGGACGGCTTAACCGATTTTGATGGGACTTTCACTTTAAGATAAGAGGAGGTTGTGGGCAGCATACAGGTTACTTTCTTACCTAAAACTTTAACGGGGTTCGAATTTACGCGAGAAATACTTTGTGAAACACTGATTTTCTACACGGGCGAAGCCGCGAGCAGAGCAAGTAGGTATATAAGGATTGTATAAACTTTTTCAATACAGCTTTTTATAATGAAATTATAGGTACTTTAAAGTGAGTGAGTAAACAAGAAGTAAGAACAAATGCTAGTTAACCTAAAACAATAGCTCGTATATACCATTACACGAGTTCGTTTACATTAAATCCACCGACGGCAAATGGAAAACAAAACAATTCAACAGTCCGACCACATGTAATTCCTATATTGGCAGTTGCTAGCCACGTTACAAGGGATTTAGAAACAGTTCGACATTAGAGACGGACCATTTGACCGAAGTTAAATAAGCAGATAATATAAGTATTGGTAAAAGAAAATTTATATTAAAGATCAACTACATGAGCCGAAGTTCGAAAAGTAAAAAAGTTCTTTATTCAAAAAATTGCAAATAAGTGTTTTTAAAGAATACCCAACAAAAAATTTATAAGTAGTTACATTTCAGGTCATATATACACATGGAAGTTAAATCCACGCTTTCTTATTATTTACAATCTTGGCTTCAATCTTAAAGTTACCCTCAATTACTTACTATATTTTTTACCAGTTCCTGGAGGAAGAACGGGTTTTTTATCCTATATGTTTGCCCAGTAGATAAGCTTGAATTGTGCGGAACTTCATCAATATTGCTTCAGCGGACTTGCCGTAATATCGTTACAGAAAGACAGAAAAAGACAGATTTTATTATTAGTTATAGCATTAGTACAATACGCTTTCTGTATCAGCTTCTAGTTAGTAGTTATTGTAAATATCTTTAAAATTGGTAAAGCTAAATTTGATTGTGGAATTTTATTATTGAATCGTCTGACAAAATGAAAGAATAAGGCAGGAGTCGCAAGAAATGGATTATATTGATTTCAGTAACAGATTAATGTCATATAAATTAATGAAAGTAATAATCAGTTAATATAAGTTTACGCACTGTGCGTAAACGCCAAAATAAAAACTTAAATTATTTTCTGTCCAACCACGTTAAAAATAACTAGCGATATTTTTGTTTGTTTGATTACTTTCGTTGGTATAGTGTTAATATACTTTATGAAGTTATATGTTTCAAAATAATTTTAATTTTAAATATATTTTTTTTCACTTTGCATTACTTATTAAATAATAATTATATAAAATAAACATAAAAATAATAAGCATAATAATCTTCTATAAAATCATTTTTTTCTTCTTCATAATAATTCAGTTAGATATGGTTATTTTATTTAAGGCCCACTTGTAGTCGAGTATTTTGTACATCCCTATCACATCATTGGAGCTTAAAGCATCATTGGAGCTTAAAGCACGTATGCGTTGGTCTATTCTGGATCGAAATTGTCTCCATTTCAATTCACTTAAGGCAATATAGCTACTTCGAGTAAATTACATGGAACAATAAGCTTTACTGAACTGTAAAACGACTGTAACATGTATTGTTATACCAAATACGTCGCCCATTTAATTGGTTTTTCATTTAACGGCATATAAAACTCCTTAAAAAAAATGGATTATGTAACAGTAACATAGGATAGATATGGTAAGGTATTTAAATTCTTCTATATTTACGATTAATCATCAACATCTCCTGCCATTATCCCTCTCTAAGTGGGGTCGGCACAACATGTTATAAACATGTCAGATGATTTGACTACGTATTTTACGACCGGCCGCCTGCCTGACGTGAACTTATCTTAATCGTATTTTACGAGCACTCGATAAAAAAGAGGGTGGTCTATTCTACTTAACCGGATACCACACGGTGAGTCAACTTACCTTAGTCGCCTTATACAAGACCTCGGTAAGAAAAGAGGGTGGTACTATTCTATTCAGCCGGATACCACACGGCGGTCGATTTACGATTACTCGTTGCAATATTTATGAAATTCGATACAGTAGAAGTTTATATCTTACAAACAAAAAACAATAAAAACTCATTTTTCCTTCGAGAACTGGAAAAAACACAATACATATTTGACAGTATTTTAACATAATAAATTCGCGCATACAGCTTGTATTTTATAAAAGACAAAAAAAAATTACGTATAAAATTTTATACTGATTTTGACCGGATGTTCATACGGAAGTGGGAAAGTCCAGAGTGAGTCACAGCGTAGCGTGACTAGTTTAACTTAATATAACACACAGGTAAGGGTAAAAACTTTTGATGCTATAATGCTGATGAGGATGTATATGGAACTAAATGAATGCCTTAATAAATCTTTGTGGTGTTTGGGACTCAACGAAATTCATACTGGAGTCTACTGCTTTTCCTCGAGAACCTTAGTGATTTTCGTAGGTTAGTCCATAGTCTAGGTAAGTCCATATCTGGGCTAACCTTTTCATACTCTTGGACAATTCGAATGGTTGTTCTGCCTTATATCGTACATTGCACTTATGTAGCAATGGCGCAAGACCTAATAACCTATAACTAAGTATATTATCGGTTAATGATATTGGGCTTTGATAAATAATCTTTAATCTTTTATTCTTTATTGATATAAAAAGTGTTAACATGACATATTGTAACCCTCACTTCTAAACTAGATTAAACTGTATTTCAGGAGCCAGTGTCCTCCCTTAATATTATAGATTATATATGATAACAAACAACACCACATTAGTATTCCCTTTTTGAATAAATTTCTTTTTTAAATTATTTCACTTTTTTTTATTTAACTACCGTGGTTAGAAATTAATCATCAGGTTTGCCTCTATTAATGTTTGCATTGATTAGTCGACCCGCGATTCTCTGCAGGTCATTTTATTCCTGCAAAGCGCATTTCTTTAGACTTTTGATTTCGATTCTAAGGAAATAAATTTAGATAGTTTTATATTACTGATAGGTTGCTTAAGTATTGAATGCACTTTAATAAATATAACTGACTATATTTTTGTTTCTTTGACAAAAAATATTACTCATGTTTGTTTTCTTCGTTATGGTAAACCATAGATATATCGACTCTTTTAGGATGTAAACACATTTGCAATAATAGACAACAATATATCTTAGACTTAGAAAAACAAAGGTAAAATGGTTGTTCGCGTGCCACGGATTAGTTAGGGGCTTTCTATTGCGGCGTTACTAACATTGATTTATGGTGCCGCCTATGCTTTCGGTACGTTTTGTAAAGTGAAGAGATTTATGGATATATGCTAATGTGGTGTCGGCGTACTATTTACTGTACTTAGTTTTATGGTTTTCAATACATTACTTATACACTGTCCATTATATTAACCATCTTTTGACAGATTGACGATAGTGATGTCCTAAAGATTCTCGTATGCGATACCATTCCGATTATAGTACCTACTATCATTAATCGAATTACGTACCTAAGTAATTCGATTAATGATAACCTACGTAAACTAGATTACTACTTGAGAAAAGAAATTCCAACTTTGAGAAAACTTATTGTTTCTTTGAAAAGAAGTGGTCTATTTCATGGTGAAAAATCTTCTTTGGTCAAAGTTTTGAACACAATTGGCTTTTCATATAAAAAGTTAAATAAAAGAAAATTATTAATGGAACGCACAGATATAGCTATAGCACGTTGTGATTTTTTAAGAGAGGCAAAGAAAATACAAGATTGGGCAAATATTGTTTTCACGGATGAAACATGGCTCAACGCTAACCACACACTATCTCGTTTCTGGACTGATGATACTGCTGATTCCACTTCCTCAGTACCAATGGGAAAAGGTGAGCGCCTAATCATTTGCCATGCAGGTACAGCAAAAGGATTTGTACAAGACGCACTGTTGGCATTTAAATCGAAGAAATCAAATGACTACCACGAAGAGATGAATGCAAATGTGTATAAAGAGTGGTTCAAAAAAATGCTCATTTCATTGGAAGAACCATCAATAATTTTTATTGATAATGCGCCCTACCACTCCCGTCAAATTGACAAAATGCCAACACAGGCTAATAAAAAGCATGAAATAATTAATTGGCTTCGGGACAATGGAGAAAATGTGGACGACTCAATGTTAAAAGTTGAATTAATAAAAATATTAAAAACCAAAAAGAGAGCAAAACGCTATGTAATCAATGAAATGGCAGCAGAATATGGCCATACTGTTCTTCGGATTCCTCCATACCACTGCCAGTACAACGCAATAGAACTTATATGGGCACAAGTAAAAGGGCATGCTACGAGATGCAATACAAGCCCCCCATTCACAGCGAATAAAATGTTGCAATTGCTAAAAAATTCTTGCACCCACGTAACGGCCGAGAACTGGGCAAGTGTGGTGGAAAGAACTAAAAGAGTAATATTCTCTGATTGGGAACGTGATATTGCGTTTGATAATATATTATCTACACAAGAGCTAATAATAACTGCTACTGAAGACTCCTCATCGGAGGAGTCTAGTGTTGATTATCATTCCGACGACTCGTGCTAATAAAATAAATTAAAATATCCTGATTGTTTTATTTGTATTCATGTATTAACTAAGAAGAAAGTAAAACTTTATATAATGTTATTAAATGTCTTTTAATACTCGTAACATCGATTTCTACCGATTATTTTTAATCTGTGGCATAATCGTAGTAACCATTATGTGTGACATCACTAAGTGGGCGGTACCCATCCATAAAGTACAAATATTATTTGTATGATATTTGTACGTAAGCAATACAAAACTTAATGAGCGTGAGCTGTCAAAAGACTGATAATATGATGGACGCAGTATAGGAGTGTATTTTGTTAATTTGGTATAATATCAGTGACCTCGTTTTCAAACTTGTATTGTTAAATGATTAACTGGGAACGGAAAATGGGAGCTATTGTTGTATTCAAATGGTTCGAATTAATGCTTGGATTTCCGACATTTCGCTAAACTCTAACGTTAACGGTTCTTATTGTAATATTATTATCTATATTATTAAAGTAGACTTTGAGACAATAATATAATGTGTGTAATGTTATATAATGTCCCTCAATTACATTTTCGATCATTATTCTCCTCTCCTTATCCCACTCTCAGTAGAATCGGCACAACATGTTTTAAACATGTTGTTAAATGTTTTGTCTAATTATTTTACCTTAGTCGCCTTTTACGACACCTCGGTAAAATACGAGAGTGGTCTATTCTACTCAGCCGTATACCACAAGGGCACTGAAATATCTATGGCTATTTTTAAAAATAGTATTATAATGCTAAAGGAACGGAAACACCTAGAAGAGCCAGACTTAAGGCTGGTTTAGGGATCTAGGTCTGATGCACGTGTTAGTGTTAGCATACACATGAATTTATAATTGCAACACCTATATCAATGTATTAGCTCTGTGATTCTACTGTATTATTAAACTCCTCATAATAGTGAAATGAAAATACTTTTGTCAGGAATCACGATTTATTTCATATTATTTCATAAAGCTAATGCCCGTTCCAAATGTGTAGCCTCCCATGGAGAAGAAGGGCAAGAAACTCCAGGGTTACTCTTTTATCGTTTTTTTAAAATATTACGTAACACAATATAAATATTGTAACTGTAAGCATTTGATATACAATACCACAATATATAATACAACAGGTATATAATTATGTACATTTATTTATTAAAGTAACATACAAAAGTACTTATCTTAATATTTCACCGAGAGCTCCGCACTAGTCAACGTCTCCAGCCAAAATCAACCCGATCAAGTTGGAACACCCGTTTTTATAGGCAACGACAAACAAGTATGATTCACGTTCTAAACGGCTGTGACGAATCAGCCCTTTTGTTCGAATCATAACTTTTAAATATATTTTAAAATCGTACTTGTTTGTAGATTAATATACATATTTATTAATTATAATTCAAATCGTTAATTATAAATCAATTATTATCAATTAAATCTGTGTACATCTAACACGGCCATACTGACAAGTACTTCGCTCTCGAAGTACAAAACATAAATTAAACATAATATAAATCTGAATGACTCACAGAATCTTATCTCACAACTGTTCCACTTTTCACATTAGAGGAACATGTTCGTAATGCTCTTTTACTATTATCTCACCTTTCACATTAGGTAGACAATCTAGTAGTATGTACAAAACATAAATTACAAAACCTGCTGATGCCCTACCTCTCACATTAGGTGGACAATCTAGCAGTATCCTCGTGCTACTATCACGTCTTTCACATTAGACATTATACTTATAACACGTTTAAAACAACAAGTTCACATACAATTAATATAACTACTACCTAACAAGTATCAACTAAACCACTGCTTAGTCATCCACCCAGTCTCCATTCCACAATCTTAGCTTATCTTTAGCAACAACAATATTTCGCAAGTGCCCTTGGCCTTGAAGAGAATACCTGTCGTTAGGTAAAAGACCTATAATTTTATATGGTCCCTTAAATCTACAACTTAATTTATCGGAACGTCTGTGATCTTGATTTACATAAACCATATTGCCTACCTCGAAAGACACATTATCTCGTCTTACACTGTCAAATCTATCTTTAAACTTCTCGGCTTCTGATTGTAAACGCCTTTTGGCTAACTCTCGATCGGCTCTTAAATCAATGTTTGACTGTGGAACGGGAACATCGTTTAAATGAGCTTGGATGCAAGGTATGTTGGCCTTCACACCTATGAGTAAATGAATCGGAGCAAAACCGGTTGATTTTTGGATCGTAGTATTCATAGACTGTTGGACCTTCCACAACCCGCTCGGCCAGTCTGACGAACCATTACAGGTAGTATTCAACATATTGATAAGCGTAGCTACATATCGCTCTACCTGACCATTTCCTCTCGGGGTGCCGGTTGATATCATATGGTGCTCAATTTGTAAATCCGTAAACAATGATCTAATTTGAAGGGAACTAAAGTTAGTGCCTCTATCTGTAATCACTACTGAAGGAGTGCCGAAAAGCGTAATGTTATCCCGAATAAGTGGTATTAACTCTAGGGCACCGAGCGTTTTCAGGGGCTTCAAAACGCAGAACTTAGTAAAAGCATCTAAAATTAATAGAATATATTTGTAACCTTCACTAGTTTGTATAAATGGGCCCGTACAATCTAAGTGAATCGTGTGAAAGGGGATAGGAACTTTTTCAATTGGATGTAAGAAACCTTGCTTTGGGCCTGTGTGGCCTTTTCGTTCAACACAAATTAGGCAGTGCTTTAGGTATTTCTTTACAAATGGGATCATTCTTGGAAACCAGAAATGCTCACGTAGTTTATGTAAAACCTTCTCATATCCTACATGACAATTCTTATCATGATAAAGTTGTAGGAGACTAAATCTACTTCCTTTTGGTACGTATAACTTTGGTTCCCCAGATGGATTTTTATAAAATAATAAATGGTTTTGTACAAGATAACGATTTTCATCAAGATCACCAGCTATAGCTTGACCAATCAATTGTTGAATTTCGATGTCATTTTGTTGGGCAAATTCCAACCAAGATGGAGATTCATTAATAACATTAGCATTTAATAATTCTGTAATTTCTGGGGAGCACGTAGCAGCTTTCGAAATAGAAACACTATCTGAGGCATATTGAGAGGTTATTTCGGCAAGGTCAACAGAAACAGGTATCTCAACAGGATTTCGGCTAAGAAAATCAACGTGTCCAATGTATTTCCCCTTTTTATATACGACATCAAATTCGAAATCCTGCATAAAGGTCCACCATCGGGCTACACGTGAAGATAAATCTTTTTTATTCATAGTAGCCTTGATAGCATTGCAATCGGTAACAATTATAAATTTCACTCCCAAAAGGTAAACCCTGAATTGTTTTAATGCATTATAAATCGCTAAAGTTTCTAGGTCATACGAACAATATCTCGATTCTGTAGGTGATGTTCGTTTACTAAAGTAAGCAACTACTAATTTAATGTTGTCCAGTTTCTGTACTAGAACTGCTCCGTACCCTATAGAACTGGCGTCAGTGTATAACTCCGTTGGTAATTTTGGATCAAATACAGTTAATAATGGTTTAGATGACAAATGTTTAATGACATAATCCCTAGCCTCGTCCTGTTCGGGTCCCCATTGAAATTTATAATTATTTTTCGTTAGATTTGTGATACAGGCCGTACGAGTTGCAAAATCCGGAATAAATTTTCTAAAATAACTAGCTAGGCCCATAAACTGCCGTACCTGTTTGACATTATTGGGGACTGGGGAATTAACTAAAGCAAATACCTTTGTTTCACTTGGTCTTACACCTTCCGGTGATATGTGTCTTCCGAGATATTCAATACTATCAACAAAAAATTTACATTTCTTTAAGTTAATGGTAAATCCTGCATAGCAAAGGGCACAAACCGTCTGTTCTAAATAATCTAGTCCTTCTTCGATTGTGGAAAATGGTATAAGGATATCATCAATGTAAACTAAAATAAATTTTAAGTGTTGCACAGCCTTTGTGATCGATCTCTGAAACACAGCTGGACCATTACAAATACCAAATGGCATTTTAATAAACTCGTAATGACCACTTGGGGTCACAAAGGCTGTGTATTTTCTCGAGTCTAAAGCCACTGGTATCTGATAAAACCCGTTTTTCATATCCAAAGATATAAAATACTTTGCTGATCCAAGTTTATCGATTTGGTCTTCGATGAGAGGAAGTGGATATCGGTCTTTCTCTATAATTTTGTTTAATGCCCTAAAATCGACACATAACCTATCGTTGCCATCTTTTTTTTTAACTAAGATAACAGGGCTTGCAAACGGAGATTCACTTTCACAAATGATTTTATTGTCCAGAAGTTCTTGAATTATTTTATCCACTTTCTCTCTTTCGATAGGAGCCAACCGGTAAGGACGGTAATTGATGATTTCATTACTTTTTAACCGGATAGTTAGTTCTCCTGTTTTTACTGTGCCTATTTCATCTAAGATCGGGGGGTATTTTTGAAAAATTCTACATATTTTGTTTTGTATTGCTAAATCTAAATGTTCAGTTTTGGATATTAATTCAGATAAATCAGACACTGGAGAAATGAAATTTGCAATTGCTATGTCCTCAATACGTTTTCTAATTAAACGACAACTAGACGAATTGGTAATAATTTCTATATCAGGGTATTGTACTGCATTTCTACCGATAAGAAGGTCATACTGAAAGTCGATGTCTCTAACCACATGTATATCTAGTTCTAAGCTAACATCTTCAAACTGTACACAAACTGTAATTAATGCAAATACATGAACATTACCCTTCCCTATTCCATTTAAATATAAAGTTATAGGAATTAAACGGCACCCCAGCTTCCTAGCTATAGATTCCCTAATTAAACTACAATTAGCCCCAGTATCTATTAGGGATTCTATTAAAAAACCATTAATAGTAACTGGTGTGAGGTTTAATTCCGTTTTTCTAAAAAATTTACGTCTTTAGTAGGGATTGAAGTTAAAGATCTTTTTGATTCAGCCCGTAGCTTATGGAAACAAACACTCTCAGTATGTCCCACCCTTTTACAATAAGTACATGACTTTAAATTAGTATCATTTGGCTTTGGAACCTGTGGAGCTTGATCAGTTTGACTTTTAGGACAGTTAGACTGAATATGTCCAGTTTGATTACAACTGAAACATTTTCTATCTACGGTAGACTTGAACCTCTTGGCTCCACTGGGTCCTGAACCAGTATCTTTATGATTACTATCCAACGATCTTTTTCTACTTTTCATGTATGTCGATAACAAGGAGATCAGTGCTGCAGTGGTAGTAACACCGCTATTTAAAGAGGCCATTTTGACGTCAACATCACATATGCCTCCACAAATTAGCTCTATCAGTTGCTCATTTGTGAAGTTTACTTTGGTGTTACGTAGTAACCTTATTTTTTCTCTAGCATAGTCACTATATGATTCAACTGCATCAGACGAATAAAGAACTGCTTTGGAAAGTCTTTCAGACAAATTTCTCTTTTCTGGGTAGGCGTCAATAATATCTTGTCGCAGGTTTTCCCAAGATCGGCCTTCCAAAGGCTCCCATGCTTCATACCAAAGTAAAGCAGATCCCTTAAGGGCCTTACCGGCTTTAGCTGCTGTCCGGATACTGCTCCAGTTACACACCTTAGCGAGAACTTCTACGCTGTTACACCAGCTTGCAGCTCCGCAGTCGTTGTGATCGGGGTCAAACATTGGTAGTGCAATGTCATCATCCTTTTGATGGGTAGCGGTAACGGCATCGCGAATTGCTTGGAGAAGACTACCGATTACTTCCGAATCCATCCTGAAATTTGTAAGGATATGTGTGATTAGTTAAAGCAGTAGGCATATCCCACTTCTGATGTTAGTGTTAGCATACACATGAATTTATAATTGCAACACCTATATCAATGTATTAGCTCTGTGATTCTACTGTATTATTAAACTCCTCATAATAGTGAAATGAAAATACTTTTGTCAGGAATCACGATTTATTTCATATTATTTCATAAAGCTAATGCCCGTTCCAAATGTGTAGCCTCCCATGGAGAAGAAGGGCAAGAAACTCCAGGGTTACTCTTTTATCGTTTTTTTAAAATATTACGTAACACAATATAAATATTGTAACTGTAAGCATTTGATATACAATACCACAATATATAATACAACAGGTATATAATTATGTACATTTATTTATTAAAGTAACATACAAAAGTACTTATCTTAATATTTCACCGAGAGCTCCGCACTAGTCAACGTCTCCAGCCAAAATCAACCCGATCAAGTTGGAACACCCGTTTTTATAGGCAACGACAAACAAGTATGATTCACGTTCTAAACGGCTGTGACGAATCAGCCCTTTTGTTCGAATCATAACTTTTAAATATATTTTAAAATCGTACTTGTTTGTAGATTAATATACATATTTATTAATTATAATTCAAATCGTTAATTATAAATCAATTATTATCAATTAAATCTGTGTACATCTAACACACGCGTAAATCATGTATAAACTATATCTCCCTCACACACACACACACAAACACACACACACACACCCGCGCACACACGCACACAAATAATTATATTCATGATGTGGGTTTCTTTATTATTATTTTTTGTATACAGTCAGGTTTAAGTCTTTTTTTAACTCCTTATTTATCCCTTTCTTTTCTATATATTTGTTTATATTAGTCGTTATCTGGCATTAAGCAAAATAGAAGACTCTTGTTAGCCATAGGGTAGCCCTATAGACTTAGGTATATTTGGGCTGCATTGCTAAACACCAACTTACCGAGGTGTCGTAAAATACGACTAAGGTAAGATGACGGCAGTCAGGCGGTTGTAAAGTACGTAGGCAAATCATGTAACAACATGTTTATAACATGTTTTGCCGACCCCACTTAGAGTTTGATAAACAAAACTGTGTGGAGACATGGTTTATGACTAGTCTGGTGCAGATGTGTCTATTGTCATACTTAATCGCAAGCGTGGCGTGGACACATGGATACGCCCATCATGAAAGCTGCTTGAAGTGGCCTATACCAGTATACAAATATACGGAGAGCTAGCGCACAGAATTTTACTATATTGGTATTTCTAACGTAACATCATCCTCCTGCCCTTATCCCACTATAAGAGGGGTCGGCATAACATGTTATTAACATGCTGTCATATGATTTGGCTGCGTTTTTCGACCGGCCGCCTGCCTGACGTCAACTTACCTTAGTCGTCTTTTACGACACCTTGGTAAGAAATGAGATTGGTCTATTCTACTCAGCCGGATACCACACGGCGGGTCGACTTACCTTAGTCGCCTTTTACGACAATTCGATAAGAAATGAGGGTGATCTATTTTACTCAGCCGAAACCACACGGCTACACGGTAACGTTAGAAATTGGTATTTCTAACATTACATTAGTAACAAATCCTGTTGTCTACAAAACCTTTCATATGCAAGCATGGCTAGTTTTGAAACGGGCATGGTAAAAACCGTACCATGTGATGATCCCACTTAGAGTGGGAGGATGGTAACTAACTAACAGGAGAATGATAACTGTTTGGTAGTATTGGGAAGTAAAGTAAGATTTTTTTGACAATTAACTTTATAGACAGAACATTGAAACATTGTAATTCCGCCATGTGGAATGTCCGGCTGAATAGAATATACCACCCTCATTTCTTACTGCGGTGTCATAAAAAGCGACTTAGGTAAATTGACCCGCTGTGTGGTATCCGGCTGAGTAGAATAGACCACCCTCATTTCTTACCGAGGTGTCGTAAAATGCGACTAAGGTAAATTGACGTCAGGCATGTGGCAAGTCGACACCCAGCCAAAACATGACATTTAAAACATGTTGCAGCGACCCCACTTAGAGTGGGATAAGGGCAGGAGAATTATGACAGAAACGTTGTAGTTGTTATCGCAATATAATTTAATTATCGTAAAACCTTATGTCAAAAAATTTCCCATTACTTCGTAAAAGCTTCTGTCAAATAGAGACAGTGAAGATTCGTAAATAAAATTTCAATTATACTTTAGCCGGG
The DNA here is from genome assembly GCA_029227775.1 of Morpho helenor. Lineage (NCBI taxonomy): Eukaryota > Metazoa > Arthropoda > Insecta > Lepidoptera > Nymphalidae > Morpho > Morpho helenor. Next base: position 12,377,366 of record JARGCU010000010.1, on the reverse strand, counting down.
GAAATTCAATATTGACATGTGATAGACGAAAAGCGGCGAATTAAAGCCATTGTCGTATTGAAATGAAATCTATTGATGTTTGATTTTCACCGTCTTTGTTATAGTGGAAACTAAATATTGAAATGATCAGAGCTAGTAGTTTATGGGATTTCCAAAATTGAATTTATTTACTTTGGAAAATATAATTGAGGGACAATATAGATAGATAGATAAACATCTTTATTGCACAAAATTACACTATAAAATAACATAAAAACAAATAACAGAAAACCTTAAATCTAATAATAATGTAAAGCGTGCAAAGGGCGGTCTTATCACTAAGCAGTGATCTCTTCCAGACAACCCTTTTGAGCGAAGGAATCACATAAAAATAAAACATAGTATAGTGGGTTAGTGTTCCAATATGTAATTATATAATTTATATTATATTATAATTATATAATTTACTACACGATCATAAGTTGAGAATTGACATATAAGGGCTGAAATAGTAAAATAAAATCATTTATTGCATTGTTCTGTGTATGTAATGTTTGTTTTTTATTCATAGATGTATTACCTAAGCCGTAAGACCGAACGGTGAATGAACGTGACTCTGAACGATAGTTAGCGGCTTCAATTCTCAGCGCGGCATCTCTAATTTTACTATAAATAATTCTTTTTGCTTAATTTATCTTTTCAAATTAAAATATTCTTTTAATTTTTTTTTAATTTACCTTAATAATTAGTCAGTAGAACAACCTCCGAGGAAATTAATAAATAAAAGACAAATATTCTCGACAAATAATTAAAATAGCAAAAACATCTTGAACAATCTCAAAAACAATTATTAAATTTAACTTTATCAACTAATTTAATAATTATAATTCTTTAATATTTAAATTTTAATGCAAATATATAAGAATATCTTACACAATTTGTAACACTATGTCGTTAAACAACTGCATTTTATATCCAGAGCCAAGATAATATCTTTATCTGTATTCCATTCTAAAGAACAATGTTGCCATCATAAACTGTATATTGCAGTCCCTTTTACAATGTTAACGTTTATTGTTTTAAATAAGAAATAAAGTCGTTATTCTGGTAATACCTCAAAAAACAGTTTAAGATTAAGCTCAACCTCAGAAGTTTAAGCACAACCTAATTATTTACTTAAATTAGTAGTAAAAGTTTATATAATATGTCTATGGGTTTGAATTTTGATAAATACCTATGAGCGAATATTTATATTGGCAATACTAAGTACTGGCTATGAACAAATGATGTGGATTTGGCAGCTTTACATAAATATTTTTTCTATTAGTAGTGCGTCGTTCTCTCATGGACTTTAAACCATAGTTAATCTTTAATATTTAAATGAGTTGATCTTGTATATATAACCTTTTTTCTGAGTTTCGGAAATGGCTCCAACGAGTTTATGAAACTAATTATGTAGGGGTTTTCCGGGGCGATAAACCGATCTAGCTAGATTTCAGTTTTGAAAAATGTTTTCTGTCCCTGTTTTCAGGCACTGAAAAAGAATATGATAGATATACATATATGCTTTAAATCTATGTCTTAAACCGGGACGTTGCCGTCTGTGTCCTGACTGACTATACTTATTACCAAATATAGAACACTAGCAATCGCCAGCGGCTAATATAGGATAACCAAAAAATGGTAACAGTGGGTTAACCTTAAAAGCTAGACATATGCTGTCCCGGACTTTTATTTAGAACTTTTAGAGGAGAACAATTTTGTAATACATGATTTTTGAATAATTATTACCGTTTACTCAGCGCACGCAAGGACGCTTTAAATTATGCCATTTTCGTACTATTTTTTATTGTTGTTCCTCTCCTATTCATTTTAGCGTGATGTTATATAGCATATAGCCTTCCTCAATAAATTAACTATCTTACACTGAAAGAATTTTTAAATCGGCCCAGTAGTTCCTGAGATTAGCGCGTTCAAACAATCAATCAAACAAACAAACTCTTCAGAAAAACTCAAACTTATTTGACGCTGGCCAATTTTAATTTCACCATAAACTCACCGTAATAAAGTTTACTAGTTCAACAAAGAGTGAGGTCATATTAACATTTTTGTTCATATAAGTTTTAAAAAAATTAATAAGGTACGGATAACAGGTGGTAATTTAAAAAAAAAAACAAATAAAAATATTTTTATTTTTTTTTATCTAGGATCGATCGATTCAGAATTCGTGACTGCCCATTATCTAACTGAGCTATTATGACTTTGCAATGGTATGGTCCGCCAAAAAAATTATAATCAATTACAATTCGTACTGGCGACGACTTTGCTTGTGCGTTGATAAATAACTGCGTTCGTAGACACAAGGACTTATAGTTTCAAAGGTCATTTTTTTATTTTTTTTATTTTTGTTTTTTTTTTATTTTTGTTTTTTGTTTTTTTTATTTATTTTTTAATATGCTCTTATTCTTTGAAAAAGAAACAGAAATAAAAAATGTTTTGAGATTGAAGAATACGTTAACAACAAATAATAGCATAGCATTTCATTTTCGAAATTAGCCATATTATTCAGAGCAGATATGATCGCATATTTTCATATAATTTGAAGATAAATCTAAGGCCTTAATGTGCCTTTTAAATGTCTATATAAATCCGTGATGTTAAAAACATATATAACAGAACAGTCTTCCTCGTAACAAACATTTTGAATCGCAATCGTAAATGCCGAAACAACAAAGACAAGATTTTACTTACACAAGCATATAAAAGAAACAGACAATGCGGACTTAATGAAAACGGACATTGAAGAAATCCGAATATATCCTTAATTAAAAAAGTTTAATCTTTTATCAAGGCCTTTGTCGCTGTCTTTTATTATATTGCGGAGAAAGATATCGCGTCCCAAAAAATTAGATCCGGCAAAGCCGACACGAGCCAAAACTTTTTTGTCTCTTATGACGCACGCACAGGGACAATCTTGTGAAAATCAAAGCGTACACTTAAGTATATTGGCTTGTTATACACAAAAAAGAATGCTTTTATTATTATTGTCACTTCATTCTATGTTCTTTCCAGAATAATTGCTTGCTTATAGCTTTACTGAAATCAAATTTAACTATGGTATGCTATATTAAAATATAATAGATATTAAATTTATTTAATAACATACTTTTAAGATACTTCCTAAAAATTTTGTAAAGGTTACAAGGTTGCTGGAGGAATTTTGTTATACAAGTATTACAAGGCTCATAAACTATTTTCGGACTTTCTAGGAACAAAAATTGACGTCCAAAGTTTATTTCTAGTCTTATATAAATGGTCCAGCTATAATAAGTTTATTTTAATTTATTCAACACCGGAATCGACATTGACGGCAACATTTTTTATTCCCGCTTAGTTTAAATTTTGGTACAAAATTTACACGAATAAAATATGTTCGTTCATTTCATATGTATTTCGTTTAAACAGTACAGAAAGGTGCTAGAATACACTACTGGTCCAAAACTCCAACTAGACCCGGCCTTATCTTTCTTTTCGTATTATACTATAAATATCCATAGTATTAGTATTAGAAAAATAAAAATAAATATTATTTTATTGTATAATTAAGTCATAATATTCTGTTTTCAATATCGTATACAAGTTTCATATCATCTACATAATGGTTATATTTATTTATAAACATTATTTTCATGTTATGCAATTTTCTTAACTTTCGATTATAAGCTATAGTGGTTTAATATTATTATCGATATATCGAGATTGAACCATTCTAGGAAAATGATTGTCAAAATTCATATATTATACGCGCAACGCGTAATATACTAAAAGCAAGGCTGGTAAATTTATATTTAATATTTTGTCTGAAACTAAAAACCAAGAACAAATTGTTTTTGACGACGTTCAAGAGCCGATAATTTTCGCCAAAGCAATTAATCATCACAGTATACTAATTACTAAAACTTCAAACTATGATGATAAAATCTAAAAGCATCTTATTAACTTCCATAAACGAAAGGAAGTCGGAAGATTAATTGAAGCCGCGCTTGCTCGCGGCAGGCACTCAGGCCAAAGAGATTAAAATGTTCAAAGTTGATATGAAAAGACTCGAGCCTAGCCAACAGTTTCCAAACTGAAATAATTCACTTGGAACTCGTAACTGCCTCAAGTTTTAAGTACAATAATGCCGGGATATAATTTCGGTGAGCTCTGCCAAATGCCGACACGTTTACAGCCTATTTAAATGATACGAAAGCACGAGGAAATAAAAAAAAACTGGGTTACAGTTGGCACAATTTAAAAAAATATGTGACTAGAAGTATACTGAATAGTGATCCAGTTTTCAAAACTTACGAGTACATGCACAATTCTTATTTAATTTTATTTTATTGTACAAGTAAAATACTACTAAAAGCAGCTTATATATAAGCCTTATATAGAGTTCCTTTGAAAACTATTATAAACAAAACTAGACTAGTAGAAGACAAAATTTCAATATTCATTTCAAATGTTAGTCATTATGAGTCTATGTACCTGCGAGTGCTTTTATGAGTCGTGCTCAAGTCCTCTACGTATCTGAGTTTATCGATGAGTTGATTCGTTCTCATCCGCCACAAAGAAAATGTTTATGGGTGACAATTCGGCGAAACAAGATTTAATTTATACAAAAAAATTGTTTATTTCCATTTCTTTAATATGATAAATTATTAAATGTATTTTCACGGTAGCTATGTTCTTTTTTTAAGAAAGTCTGTTTCATCTATGAATTAAACCCATAACTATTGTAGACCGTTATTACGCAACTGAGTAAACCAGATACTACATCGTTTAAATATTTTTTATTTGCTTGTCAATGCACTTTATATTTGAATTTTCCCATTTGAAATTTCCGTGCATGTTATGTTATGACCTTTCTGAAGGGACTACTGAAATATCAGATAAGCCATACAGAATGGAACTAAAGTTCTACCGCAACATTGTTGCAGGCATATCGTCTGTTTTAAGTATCAATAACATTCTATAATAGTCTTAGTCATAACGTGTTTTGTCAAAGTAATATTAACAAATAACACATAACACATTCCAAATATAATAACCAATATATAATAGTTTGTACCTGTTATTCATTAAATATTATAAATAAATATACGGGACAATTACACACACTATTCTCCATCCCCAAAATAAGTAAATCAATGCATACATGTGTGATTATTCTTAAATTGACTCGACAAGAGACAAAACTAAAAATCCTATGCATAAGAAAAGAAAGTTGAGACTTGTTCTACTTTATAAAAAAAAAAATATTATATTATTAGAATATACACCGAGTTCTTAGAACTTTTCTTAAAATGTACTTTTCAGACGGCTAACAGTAAGTAACAAAAATCAAAACGCGAAAGTTTAGTACAAAATTAGTTTATAAGGTCGAGCTACTTGTTTCAGCGCTAAAACGCTTTACTTATTCGTAGCTTGCAAATATTACACTGAACTCTGAAATGTTTATAGTCCATTTCTATGTTATTTGCTACACGAAACCCGTGTTTTCATACCTTTTTTAATATTTCATGCGAAAACGAGGTCAAGCCGAAATTGAAATGCAGACTTTGTGTTCCTTATAATTTTCTTATAGCACGCCATAAAGGAATGTTAAAAAAAATAATATAAGGGTTCTATAATTTATTCTAGTGGCCTCATTAAGGCTGAGCCGTATTTCGCATAGTTACGGCCTACCGTAGACCTTCATTAACTACCCTCATAGATTAGAATTTAAATGAAGCTCGTCACCTATTCTATCATAAAGTACTTTTGTATTTTCCTTGATATTTAAACGGTATTGTTAAAATATTTTTGTACGGCTGTGTTTGCCACATTATTTAAACATTTGGCTATCGATTTTTCATACTCAACAGTTCATCTCTACATTTTACAAACCAGCCAAAACGCAATGTTTCTCATCAGCTCAATTCTTTGATTTGTCTGCTAACTTTAATGTACTCGGAATTCTCGGCATTCTTTAATGCACGAATGTATTCGGAAAATTTTCTTTTAAATTGCCGATTTTCATTATATTTCTCTCTTCGTTATCGTTCCCTCATTACTGAGGATCGTGACTCTTAGTCAAATTATCAACTGCCCGTTTCCAGGAGTTGCGATCGGCAGCTCGATATAGTGCGGTGCTGATGGGTATATCCAGTTGTTCGGATATTTGGTCTGCCCATCGTTTCGGACTTCGACCTCTGGGTCTCTTTCCCTCTACTTTTCCTGTCACCATCAGTCGCTCCAAATTGTCGCTAGACCTACGAGCAATGTGGCCAAAGTATCGCAGGATCTTCTGCAAGCAAACACAAGACAGTCGCTTTGTTTCATCTATTCTTAGTTCCTTTAGGACGGAGACATTAGTGCGACGGGCTGTCCAGGGGATTCTCAATAACCGACGCCAACACCACATCTCGAATTTCATTATATTAACATACTTAAACTGATAATATGATTTAAACTATTGATGCCATTTAAAGTTTTACATTTTGTATAATTTATAAAAAAATGATTTACCGATATAAATAAAGGTTATTAAAGATATCGATATCGAACGAACGATGATACATCAAAATAATTATAATTTCTAAACACATTTTAGAAATATTATACAGTAGTACCTGGGTGACTGAGCCTTGCTTAGTCATTTTTTTTAAGATATAAAAGATGAAACTTAAAAAAAAGAAAAAAAAATAATTGGGCAGATGGGGCTCGATCCGGGGTATTATCACTTCTTTAGTGCGCTATAATTTCGGTTTTTATTATCGGTTCGAAACCTAGCTAGATCGATTTTTCCCGCCCAAAACCCCTACATATTGAATTTCATGACAATAAGTAAGTTTTCTTGACGATGTCAAAGATTCCACATTATTGTAAGTCAAAATACTCCAACCATCCGACTATAATACTCATTACACAAGAACTCTTACTGATCTGTTATTGAAACTAGTTTTTATATAATCATGATATCATCTTAAAGTATAATATTTATTGTAACTCCAAAAGAGGTATAGTTATAATGCGAATATGTATCATAAACCGGTTTTCAGATAGCATCTAATTTGATCTCCAAATCTTTGTCAGATGATTTATTTCTAACTAGGACCCGAAACTGTAGAACAGATTCGATTAAATAAAGTGTCATGCATAAATCAATATTTTAAATATTTGTTTAAGCACAATTTATGATCATTCAATGTTGTGAAAGGCTATAACAAAGTCGGATAGAAATAGAAACCTAACAATGCGAAATTTTCGAAGCGTTGCGATAATAATAGACCGTTTTCCTTTAGCCCTACAAAAAGGCCATACATCAATTTCAAGTCGAGCCCAATCTTCGAAGCAAATTGGGATTAATAATGGCTAACAAAGAAAGCAAGGTTCCACATTTATCTGCTGCTGATTAGTGATACAAATTAATGAGCAAAAGGCGGAAAAGTTAAGTAAATAGATTTAAGATAAATTTAAGTTTTTCCATTAAAAAACTCGCCTTCGTCACAGCGACGTGGCCTTAATAAACGATACCAAATAGGCCATTATGGAAGTATACAATTTTAAGGGAATTTAATAAGAATTTTTCCACTCTATGTTTTTCTATTACAATTTTACATAAATCTTATAATTTTTTTAACACCTCAAGTTACTAAAACTTGATACGTTTCCGAATTATTAAATCTGTTTAAAAATAATCTTTTATTTCTACCAATGACGAAAGATTGCGTGATTTATTCAACAAGTATCTTAAACATAATGTTGATATAATATTATTTAGTTGTAATAAATATAATCCTTATAAAATGGATGACGAGCTAAAGGCGCACACGTCATCACTATATGTCTCCTACATATAGTTATATATATATATCTTATTAAGGAATAAAAAGTAAATGCATTATTTCCGGAAACTTTATTATGGCAATATTGTCAAAGTTCATAATTCATCATCATCGTGATCCTCCTGTCTTTATCCCACTCTAGGTGGTGTCGGCACAACATGTTATAAACATGTTGGCACATGTCGAACATGTTGGCACATGTTAAACATGTAGGTATTTTACGACCGGCCGCCTGCCTGACGTCAACTTACCTTAGTCGCTTTTTACGACATCTCAGTAAGAAATGAGGGTGGTCTATTCTACTCATATCTCTATTAAAATAAATTATTCAGATTAATAGAATCCTAAATGCTTTAAAAATGTAGCGTCAATAACATAGTAATTCAACGTATTTCAATTAAGCGAAGCTTGTAAAAACAGCTGACATAAATATAATTATAATTTTATGCAATATGAAATTCCATGATATTGAAATGTTTATTTATACCATAACAATATTTCACCGAAAACCAGATCGGTATGAATCAAGTAAAGAGCGATATTTATCAAAAATGTTGACCTTCCGTTATATGTCTGAAATATGGAGTTTTCATGTAGAATTCAGACGAAATACGTTCATAAAACCCAATAAAGTTATGATATCCACGATGCCAATTCGAAGCTATTCGAGTTTATTTATAGATCTTACGCTTTCGTTCTATATGCTTGGTTAGCAAATTATTACTGATTCGTGAGCTTTGTTATTTAGAGTAATTACCTTCTTATTCATACGCAACGGAGGTTTATTACGAATAGGTTCTACATATAATGGATTAAATTTATGTAAAAATTTATACAATGGATTTTTACATGTATAGTAGGATAGGAATATGTGAATAAATGGGTTAATTGAAATTGTTTTTTTTTTTTTTTAAATATTACTATACAACTTATACATTGTATAACATAATATGGACTGGCCCGTTGGCGCAGTGGGTTGTGATCCTGCATTCAGCTCCGCGGGTCGCGGGTTCGATTCCCGCCGACGGCCAACATTTTCCATAAATATATTTGTTGGTCTTCGAGTATGGATATATTTGTATTTAAGTATGTATTTCAAAATTATATAAGTATATATACACCAGTTGTCTGTCTACAATAACACAAGTATTAAGTTACTTACTTTGGAGATGGACGACCGTGTGTGTGTATATGTCCCATATATTTATTTATAAATTTATATTTAATAAAATATTATAATATTTTAATAAGAAAATTTAAAAATACTATTGTACGGTACATGGCTGAAATTTAGTTATTTGTTGAATCCCGTTCTTAATTGGCTTAGCGCTTTCCCCTTCTTAAACCAACAGAAAGCTATTGTTATTTATTGTCTTACGACACTGCCTGTATTTACTCGGTTATTTTTCAATGGAGTTATACATAATAGCTGTGCGGCTTCGCCCGCGTGGAATACACTGTCACAAATTTTTCCTTAATTCAACTTTTGAACATTAAAGTAGTTATTGTGAGTTAACCGTAAGATATAGTCTTAATTAATGTATAGAAACCGGCTATACTCACGTCTGATTTTATCGGATGAGCCGTGAAATCCCGCCGCGTAAAGAGCTCATGAATAAGAGCCTCGTATGAGCTTGAAACTAGTCGGGTTCATCCGATAAAATAAGACGTGAGTATAGCCGGTTTCTATACATTAACTATGAATATCCCTCACGATAGTTTAAATTCAAAGATATAGTCTTGCTGCCCTGGACTTTTTTGTAGTGTTTCTGTAGATCTATAATTCTTTAATACAATACTTTTGTACATCTCTGTTGGTTTGCGCGGCGCACGCGACTAAAGCTCCCAGCAGGCGAGTTGCGCGACCTCTTCAACACAATTTACATAAAACCGTAATGTCCTATTAACTTCAACTTTCCAGAAGAACTGCACTACCTTTTAGTAAAAACCGTACACAAATCTGACCAGTGGATTTTGAGAAAATCGATCACATACACGCAACAGCTTTTGGAGATTTTGTTTTAGAATAAGTATAGATATAGATATTAATAAATTATACTCATCTGGTACTTTATATAAGCTGGTAATGTATAAGGAATAATTGTGTTAAATTTCACCGTATTGGCTCAGCGGATTCGCTGTGAAAGACTAACAAACATACATCCATACTCACAAACTTTCGCATTTATAATATTATTAAAGTAATATTTATAAAGTCTATCGCAGAAAAACAGTCATTATAATCCTTATTTAACCCGAGATTAACATTGATAACCTTCAAAAACTGCTAACGTCATTGAAATATGTAACTGCTTAGTGCTTAGGACATTTGTTGTGAACATAAATTTACGGTTCTAACTTCGGGAATATAAATTAAGTTTCACGAGGATTTTATAGTTTCCCAAGTCTGTTTTCAATAGCTGTGGATTATGAGACGTCCTTGACCCTAAGTTATTTGGGGCAAGAGTGACGTCAACGCAATGTTGCCGATACCAAAACCGGAATGCTGATGTTCTGAACATTTTGCCAGCACGATCTCTGTCTGAATTACTGCTGTCTGTCTCACTCGGCCACTTTCTAACTTAATTAATTTGACCCGCTAAACAATTTAATCTAAATTAATACAAATAGTGGCAACTTATTCACAAGTTGTGGTATTATGTTATATTGGAATAGTTTAACCTTTGATTAATGTATGCTATTTAATATTTCAATTTATAGTTTCTCATAGTATTTGCGTAACATTTGATTAAAGAGAGGTTAAGTGTATTATTTTATCTGTAACTTAAACTATGAGAGAGGCTGATACAGAAAGCCTACTATACTGTTGAGGATTATTTAGAATATAAGAATGCGTTATATAGATATTGTTCGACCCTGTACAAGATAGAAACGATTAAATGTAACTAGTATTAAGAATTATATTTTTAAGAGCAACCGCCGAGTTTCTTGCTGGCTCTTCTCGGTAGGAACAGCTTTCCGGACCAGCAGTAGAGTTGACGATTCACTTGTTTACTAGTTTATTTGTATAAAGAATATTTTGAATTGAATTGGTGTCAAATAAAACCTAGTAGAATATATCTGATTCGATAGAAATAACAATTTTTTTTCGAACAGTGCGCTGTTATTATTTACAGGTTTTATAACGTTCAAGAGGAACGGACAAACATATTTTATACCAACTAAAATATATCTATATCCCATACTCTTACTTTTCTAATTGTTTTTCTAGAACGTAAAAGAAGCTTTTATGTCCTAACGGTGGAATGTGAAGCTAAACATGGTTTCAAAATTACAAAGGCATTTATGAGTTTTCTACAAACACTTACGTATTATTTACAATGTAAACGTAATATATGTGTGAATTCATTTTACATAATATATAAGAAAATAAATACTAAACAAAAAAACAACATATCCTAGATAGCTTCTTGGATTGGTAACCTGCCAATACGTATTAAAGTTAGGTCGATGTGCCCCTCATATCTCCAAGAAAGGAGGGCGTTACCAAATTAAATACAATTTTTTAAATGATCACTGTAATTAAAAATGCTATACGTCTACATTACAAATTAAAGATGACATCGGTCAAAGGGCTTTACGGAGTTTCCTGTCTTTTCATATTAATATCTCAGCTGTGAAAATTCAATCTCATTTGAAAGCATTTTAAATTCTCTTCAAAGAAAAAACTAAGGATTAAACTGGGAAATGCGCTTGGAAACGCGACTTCATAAACTAAGGGAAAATGACTAAAGTGAATATCATTTCCATAAAATTACAGCGGGAATCTTTATTGCACTCAACCGAATTCGTTATAAGGTAAAACTATATACATATGTAAAAATAGAACAGAGGGTACGGGATAATAAAATTAAGCATTTTGTCGGATTAGAATTTGCAAAATACTATGCCGACCAATTTACGAACGAAAATGACCCACATATTACACGCAATACTAAGCCTAAACCCGACGCAAGCATTCATTTAAAAGTGAGTATTTCAAAAATAATTCCAGCAATTATGTGACCAGGTAGTCAAGAAAGACAGTTTTTTTCTATTATGATTTGAGTAAATACTGTCATAGTACCGTAACACATTTTCCCCCTAAGACTTACTTTTTTATTCTCGCTTGTTTCAATCAATACCCCGTTGAAAAAATTAATTGATTAAAAATTAGTTAATGATGTTGAGTTAACCTTACGCGTGGCGTAGCTAGTAATATAATAGTAAAAAAAGCTTAAAAATAAAGAAGTCAAGTGAAAACCTTAGAAAAAAATTTGATGCCCCTAGTGTTAATCGTTGAGGAGTTCGTCTAGAGCCAATCCTAGCAACAGCATTTGGTAATGCTTATTATAAATATGTATTGTCATTGACTAGTATGTAATATTTTAGCTTAAACAGACACCGGGGAGTGGATCAAATTTAACTTGCAAGATTCCACCTTCACATACACGGTATATTAAGTAAAAGCTTTTGTAACAACGCCGCCTTGTCGTTATTGCAAGCAAGCAAGCCATGGTGTCACATGTTGCCACAGCCGTTCGCGCCATTTTGACGTGGGGATGTGACAGCCGCTGTCATTAGCAGCTAGCCCGCGAATAGCGAATGAGAGTTTGCTTTGATTTCATTTTAGCATTTTTTATGAAAAGAATAAAACTGATTTAGAATACTTCTTTTATTAATACAAGTAGTTTAGTAACACTTTTAAAAATGTTTAAATATTACAACACATGAAATTGTACATATAAATACAAAAGGTAGAGACATCAGGCATTTACTCGGAACACCAGACTCGTATAAACTACAAACTCGTACGACAAAGTTTTACCGTGTTATTAAAGCTGTGTGCAAAACTAATGGCCGCTGGTACACTGCGGCTCTCTTCCCGGATGTACTGAATTATGTGATTATTATACAGCACAAGCGCTCGCTTTAGAATTTAAAGCTATTGCTGTTATTGCATAATTATAATTGGATTTATGGGTCGCAATCTTATAATACAGCTTTATTAATGGGTTTAAACTAAATATCAAAATGCAAATTCAAATAATGTATAGAATTAGGCGTTACTTTGCGGAGGTCCATAATACAAAAGTAATTTTTTTATTCATAGTTTATGTATGAATAATTTATGTGTAGATACCTGCTATACTCACGTGTTATTCTTATTCGATAACGCCGTGTAAAGAGCTCATGAATAAGTTCTCCGAATAGGCTCGAAAGTAGTCGGGCTAACCCGATAGAATGAAGTGAGTATAGTGGGTTTCTACACATAAAGTATTATTTATGCAATTAAACTGTTTTCAGTACTTTTGAATCGTCACGTGTTATTAATAATGTTAATAATAAATATCATAATATATATTACTAATACATAACGGAATTATTGCACGACTTCTTCTGAAAGATGGTTGGAGGATAAATAATTGCGCACTTTTTGCGTAATTTTTTTTATTGTCTTTGTTGTGTGTAAGAATCTTGTCTTATTCAGTAATAAGAGATTTTCAGATACTAAACAATAAAATCGAGATGAACAATCTTAATATTATAAGTTTTTTATATGAAAAGTGTGAATATACTTAAATGTAAGAAGTGCTCCAAAAGCTCCGTAATCTTCTATTGAAAGTTCCAATTCCATTTAGTTTGCATCAACTTTTCATTCTGGAAAGCTCTTAGATCGGACGAGTACTAGTGGATTTAGTTTTTCAACGTACTTTTTAATATAGACGTTACGAATAAAGTGTTTTCTTTTAATGTTTTAAGTACATGTTGTTTACAGCTACAGTTTTTATGAAAATAAATTTAAGGCAACGCACAAATTTACTGCAATATAATGTTGATTAAATTTATTTTTAATATGAAAGTCGATCTTTATAATATCATTTACAAATAATTCAATTAACATTTATACATTTATTTCAATTGCAGACGGAAGTTAATTTCGTTACCTAAGGAATAAACATAATAATTAATCTTTAATATTAAAATGAGTTCATCTATTAGTCTATGTAGGGAGTTTTAGGGGAGAAAATTCGATCTTTCTAGGTTTTATGCAAAAAAATCCTTTTATCCCTGTTTTTGGGCGTTAAAAAATACTAAAATTTATATTGAATATAAAACACTATTTTTGCCATAAACTGTCAAGTTAGCGTAACTTATTCGGGAAACGAGCAGTCTCGAGAAATGTAAATACCTAGGATCGATCCCCAACTTCTTAATTATTTTATTATTTTTTTTTAAGTTTCTTTTTTTTCCTAAAAAATTACCGAGCAAGGCTCGGTCAACCAGGTGCTAATAATAATATAATTTACGTGTAACAGCAACGCAATACTGTATTGATCGTAATATTATCAGGATATACAAAACAATTAATTGCTTTGCTGAAATAACTTAAAAAAAAAAAGTAAGTAACGGCCTGTTACTATCCCACTGCTGGGCATAGGCCTCTTCTCTCCGTTTTTGGAGAGAAAGATTGGAGCTGAGACCTACCACGCTGCTCCAATGCGGATTGGTAGGTTACACATATCCCCAGAATTCTCTAGAGATATGCAGGTTTCCTCACGATGTTTTCCTTCACCGAAAAGCGTGTGATAAATTGTAATTATCAATTAGACACATAAGTTTTACTAGAAAACTTATTGGTGCCTGCCCGGGGTTTGAACCCTAGACCTCCTCGAAAGAGGCGCACGGTGTTACCGCTGGGCTACCACAGCTTGTATGAAAACTATATGAAATAACTTTAATGCAAGTTAATAAGCGATTGCATTTGTAAGCTTTATTTCTGATTAATTTTAAACCTATAAACTTTTCATCTAGTTAATTCTAATAAACATCTTATATCCCCAAACAAGCTAAGGTTCTTTAAGATCAGTTTAAGACGTGTAACAACAGTTTGAATCCTCTAGACATCACTTTTATTTTTAGAGTATGACTAGTCGAACATTGAAAGTGATCTTCAAATGAAATAAATACCAGTCAATCATCAGTATCACGATGTAAAGATTGCGTGTCCAAAGATGAATATCTTTTTGGAGAGACCATAATGCCCTAATGACTTTTACAGCTTCACGGGACATGGACCAGATACAATTTGGCATGTAATAGTGCAAAGAATACTTTGTATCCTTCTTACTAGAAAATAAAAATTGAAAGTAATTATCAGTGTTATTACAAAGTTATCATTATTTTATTTTCAACATCCTTCTGCCATTTTCCCACTCCAATGAGGGTCAGTACAACTTGTTGTAAATATGTTGTGCCGACCTTTGCGAATGATTTGGCTACGTATTTTACAGCCGCCTGCCTGCAGTCAACTTACCTTAATCGTATTTTAGGACACCTCGGTAAGAAAGAGAGCAATCTATTCTACTCAACCGGATACAACACGGTTGGTCAATTTCGCTTAGTCGCCTTTTAACAAATGAGGGTGGTCTATTAGAATTAGAAATTATTTATTTTGCTCAACACAGTTTCAATAAACATTATTTAACAAAAGCTTATGATTATTATCTAGATTATATTCTAAAAGTCACCACTAGCAACCAAACTAAGTCTAGCTTGTATTCTTGTTTACTAGTGCCTTCCATATTCTACTCAGCCGGATACAACACGGCATTTATTATTTTATTTTTCAAAAAAAAATATTGAAAAAAGATTGAAATTCGGTTCGATACAGCCATCTAAATAAGGTTTAAACATAGTTAATCGCTTGAATAAACGCTTTTAATATAAAGCAAACACCCACATCAAATATATTATATCAATAATAAAACGAATTCAAG
Source organism: Morpho helenor (assembly GCA_029227775.1). Classification (NCBI taxonomy): domain Eukaryota; kingdom Metazoa; phylum Arthropoda; class Insecta; order Lepidoptera; family Nymphalidae; genus Morpho; species Morpho helenor. The sequence continues at coordinate 12,361,735 of JARGCU010000010.1, read as the reverse complement.
AAATTTCCTAACAAAAGTATCAATAGTACATCTTGACTACATTACTCGTTCTCGTTCCAAAAACTTACTGTTTTGCTTCTTAATTTGTTATAACAGTTCAAATTATTAACGTATTTAACTTACCAGATTTAGTCACCCGGTACCGCAGACCGCGTCCGCTCTTCGTATGGCACCGATTGTAAGTTCCGAACTCTCCATAATTATTATTCACGCGACTATAGTCCGCTAAATGTCGGTTGCCATCCAGATGGTTGGGCAGAGATCTATTCCAGCCCATAACATCACCAACAACGGAGCCGCAAACTGAAGACTCTGTCTGACTCTTCGCCTCGCCATTGCAAAGGTCGCCACTGGAACGCGCTCTACGGCCCTTGAGGCCCTTTGCGGAATGCTGGCTGATATTTGAGCCCATTGCGAGGCGGGACCTCACGAGGGTCCCGCCGCACGCATCGCGCCACTCTTCTTGGTTATCACTAACGCTAGTCTGGCACACGTTCTTATCTATAACAAAAGAAAGTCGTATTTTATATGACGACCTCATATTCTTAAGCTTCAGCTAAAAAAAAGAGGAGGTAAAAGAAAAATGAAAGTTGGGTTTGTTTTTAATAGAAGCTCTTACTTTTAAGACTGAAATTCCATGTGGTATTCGGCAGAGTAGAATAGATCATCCTCATTTCTTAACGAAGTATCGTAAAAGGCGACTAAGGTAAGTTGACATCGAGCAGGCGGCCGGTCAAAAAATTCGTAGCCAAATCACGTTACAACATGTTAATAACATGTTGTGCCTTCCCCACTTAAAGTAGGATAATAATAATAATTGTGCCAAATTTCATAGATTTCATAGCGGATTCGCTGTGAAAGAGTAAAAAACATACATCCATACTCACAAACTTTCGCATTTATAATATTAGTAGGATTGTAATAAAATAATTTTCCAGAGTATTTTCCAAAGAACAAAAGATCTTCAATATGCAACGAGACAAACTTTTCGTATAAAACGGCATAGTTTCAGAAGTTGCTTCTACCGCATTCTTGATTGCTCTCGTGAATTTCGATTTAATAAACTATAAAGTTTCTGTATTCAGAATACGAACTACGTTTATCAGGCATCTTTTACTTTAAAATTCAACATGCGCTACGAAAGTCTTCCAATAAAATAAATTGATTTAAGTGGATGGGAAAGGTTTTATATGCTCATATTTATTTCGGGGAATAAATAAATATATGGGACAATTACATACCTGGGTGTCCATACCCAAGGTAAGTAACTTCATATTTGTATTACGGGTGACAGAAAATTGATAAATATATACTGTTAAAGAAAGTCCATAACTGAGTATTAATGAAACCCTAAGCTATTATATAATTCAACTTGTATTCCCGCACTCATAAATAATATCATATACCAGAGCAAATGTTACATTACACAAGATGGCTTATTTTTCCGCTGCCATCGAAACCTCCATTTGTAGTTGCGCATTACGCCGAGCACGGCATCGGCTGTGTTCGTAGGACGTTTGGCGACAGGGTACTCTATGATTGCTTTCTGGCGTCGCGGCGAGTTTGTTATTTATCAACTCCACTCGTAATATGCACGATAGCAGCGACCTCTTGTAATATCCGTTTACAATACATAAATAGTTTTAGATAAATACGTAAATACGTATATACACCTAGATGTGTAGAATCAACGAAATGTTAATTGGAAATTTTATCTCTCGGCGTGAATCGAACACGTGATCGACGGAGATGAAGGCAGGGTTACCGTCATCCGTCTCTATATATATCCTATTATGAATCTGTAGTATAGAAAAATATATTACTTCACCATGTACAATAAATTTCTATGGATTTCGGGGTTAGGGTTTCGAATCATAGAGACCTCTTGGGAGTTAAATAGAAATGGGTGTGATCGACGACATTTATGGCGCAGTGGTTTGATTCTGTTACTAGTACTGTATTTGATACGATGTTGATAAAAAACAATTTGACTAAATTCTGATAAAAGACTTTAGTTGGTATGGTGATGATTTTGCTAAATAAATTGACTGAGATTCTCAGAAAAGTTTGAACTGAACCCGGTTTGTGTTTGCTACGATGAATTTAATTTATGTAATATTCCTTTAATTATGCTTTTAATTAGTTTATCATTCAAAAAAAGAAAAGTATAGTAACGCCCTGTTACTATCCCACCTTCATTTTAAATGAACCAAAATGAACTTATATACTTATATACTTTTGTATATTATATACTTAAAAATGAAGATTTGAAAAACTATACTTGAATAAATACAATGCCCTCGAATATGCTAAAACATCAGTACTTATTAAAAGGATATTGTATATTGAAGTTTTCTCAGTCATCCAAGTATGTGGCTCAGTTACTAATTTAAGTATTAAAGTATAAAATTAAACCGTATTTAATGTATTTCCAGACTTAACTAAAGATTAGAGTTAAAGTTCTTAAATGGCTTTAAAATGTCTCAAGAACTTACAGTACTGTTTTGTCTTCAACTAAGAGAAAAGAAAGATATAACATAATTCTTGAACTTTATAGTGTAAGCCGAGTTTCGTAGTTTCTTAAGTCATTGTAACTATAATGGAAGTAGTTGCTTTAAACAGCTTTTTAATTGTAATATTTTATTTCAGTGCCCTTTCATTTTATACTCATTGAGAAGATCGTAAAAGAATCGTATCGCAGTCATTTCGAATTTACTATGGACGTTACTAGATATTTATTATTTCTTTTTATACATACATATATTTAGAAAAGAGAAAGAAATATTAAAAAAGCACATGTATAAAGGCGGACTTATCCCTAAAAGGGATTTCTTCCAGTCAACCTTTGAGTAATAGAAGGAAAAGGACAAGAATTAGAATTTTATCGTCATGCGAACTAATGATATGTACCAAATTAGTTGACAAATTTAAAAGTAATGAGTTTAATCCGCGATATAAGAAAATTCACATAATCCTTAATGTAGAGTGTACTATCTGTTCGTGTACCTGATACATGTAGAATTCATAAAATAAAAACGTTAAAAATTCATGGTCTACCAATTACAAATATTTGTATTTGTAGCATTGCACACATTCACTATCACAATCTCAACAATTATCGGCATTAGTCAACGCTTAATTGTAAAAAGTAATTGACAAGTTGATCAAATCTAAAACAACCTAAAGCCTTGAAGTCCAGATAAAAAAAACTGTTTAATAATAGTGATTATAGCTATTCTAGCCGTCATTAGGTCTAGATATAAAATAAGGTAATAATAATAAAAGGAGTAAAAAAAAATTAGTTAAAATAAAAGTTTTAAGAATGAAATATTTAAAACTAAATAACTTATTGACGTTATGGAGCGTGAAATCGACCTTTTAGTGTCACGCAACAGAAGCGTCCTTGCTATTGTTCAAATAACTGAGTAAATAATTTTTAATCTGTTACCACCTGGTTACACTCAGTGGGTGACAATATCGCATATAACATTTATGCCATATTGTCACCCACATTTTAGCTTTGTAGCCACATTTAGCTTAAATGTCATATGTATAATATGAGATTTAAGATGAATTTCCCACTCTAGTAGAATAACTACTAGATTTTAGCTGCAACTTCGTTTGCGTGGGCTGTCGTCGCTTGATAAGATGATAATAGATGGCACTTTTCAATGCCATCCTATTCCTGTAGATTTAACCGGATTTCTATAGCCTTTGTGTTATCCCGGCGTACAAGGAATAATAGTGCCCCGTGAAAGAGTAACAAACATACATCCATACTCACAAACCTTTGCATTTATTAGGATTAGTGGGATAGGATGTAGGATAGTAGGATATGTGTACACCTCACTGGAAATGTAAGATCCTTCTAAGAAGGTCACGGTTTTAAAACTCGGGATAACGATTTTTAAATAGCTATTGTTTAAAAATCATTATCATGCATGTAAAGTCATAGAGGATACGTGTAAATACATAGAACACTGAGAGATCTCTTTGGATGTACTCATATGTAATTTGTTAAAGAATTTTTTTTATTGAAAAAAAGGCAATAAAAGGAAAAAAAAGACGTTTCCAAAATTTCAATTATATATATAAATATACACATACGCAAACACAAGATGAACTCATTTAAATATTAAAAACATGGATAATGATGTTAATCTCTTGAACAAACAATGTTTGAACGCTGACTATAAAATGCGACGTTCCGATTTGGGTCGCGACGAAATCACGCAAAGACAATTACGAATTCGGGCAAATGAATCGGAGCGTCTTTTACGACATTGTTACGTCATTTTCGCCGCTGCTTCAAATACCTAACGGATAAGAAAGGAAATTAAGAACATTTTTCTTCAAAATGCATTCAATTTGTACAAAAGTAATACGTTAAATTAAATAGAAAAAAATTAGATCCTGCATGTATTCGGGTATGACAACGGACAGCCCTCTCTACATTTAGCATTATATACATTTTCTATTTACTTAATCGCGGATTATAAAAAAATATTTTATTATTACTTTTATATTATGGATCTCCGCAAAGTAACGCTTAATTATATATTTTATTTAAATATCTGTATTTTTTAATTTTCGGGAATGTATCGTGATCGATAGACTATCGGTTCTTGACACTTATCAGGTGGCTTTTGTGATAAATCGAATACCTGATAGGCATATCAAGTTTTTAATTCGACACCAAAGAGAACTTATTAAAATAATTCTCTCTTATTGGTGACTGAGAGATTTGAAGTGAATTTATTTATTTATTTATATATTGCGGATTGGGGATTTGCACATACCTAGAAACTTTTTCTTGACTGGTTTGTTTTTTCAAAGTGTTCACTAATTGTACAGTATAATAAAAAGCTTCAAATATCTGATAAAAATATAAAATTGACTAGCTCAATTGAGGCCTCGAGTCAGAATTCAAATTTCATTATAAAAAAATTTCAATTATGTCAAACTATCATTTTACGCCTCGTCGAATGAATTACTAAAAGTGAATGTCTGATGAATTATATAATGATTGAATCACATCAAGAAACAATATTTAAATCCCAGACTTACTACTCTTAGAACCTTGATAAAAATAAAGAGAGTTAAAATAAGATTTTTTTACATAGAACGTTAAAGACTTCTAGATTGCCTCTTATTGACTCAACACAATGTTGAGCCGCATAGAAGAGAGAACGCTTTGTCCCTCAGCGTATAATTATAAGCTAAGAAAATACATTCACCAGCTAAGGAAAAGCATTGTTTGGAATGTTAGGGTATAATAAAAATATTTACTGCAAAGAAAATGTCGCTTCGGATGTCACCTTGTATTATTAAGAAACAAAACACGGAACAATTTTTTTTAGTCCTTTTCCATACTTGAAATAACTTCTTGATTATAAATTACTAGCCAGCTGTGCCAACAGCCCCCATAGAAATCAGTGCGTCACAATTTTTTTCTCGAATTGAAATTTTGAACATAAAAGATATCGGGAATTAATTATAAGTGATTTTTAAATAACTTTCACCGCTTACTTAGCCCACGTAAGGAAAGCTTTAAATTTTGCCGTTTTCGCAACATTTTTCATTGCAGCTCCTCTCCTATTCATCTTAGCGTGATGTTATATAATCTATAGGTTTCCTCGATAAATGGACTATCCTACACTCAAACAACTTTTCAAATCGGTCCAGTGGTTCCTGAGATTAACGCCTTCAAACAATCAAACAAACTCTTTAGATTTTTATATTAATTTATATAACAAAAATAAAAAAGGTACGAAAGATTAAGCAACTTTATACGTTACACAGAAACTGCTCAACATTTATGGTGTCCCATTATAACTTGCGTAATTCCTAGACACATAGAACTATGGTTGGCGCCAATTCCATTACCCTTTAATTGAGCAAATTGTATAATAAGCTTGAATTGCATAGATAGGTCAACAGATGTAAACTTTAAATTAGGTCAAACATTCGGTTAACTAAAAATAATATCAAGAAGCAAATGTATCAAGGTAAAGTTTATATTTATTGCTAACCAAGTGATTAAGGCTAATTTGCTTAAATTAATTATTTACTCGGATAATGAAAACAATCTTTTGCACATCTGTACATCAAAAATCAGCATTCCCCTTCCCTTTTTCAAGTCTAAGTGGGTTCGGCAGAACATGTTATAAGCATGTTGTCACATGATTTCGCTAGGTATTTTATGACTAGCTGTCTACCTGACGTCAACTCATCTTAGTCGCCTTTTACGATATCTCGGTAAAAAGAGTTTTTTCTACTCAGCCGGATACCACACGGCGTATGTCAAAACTATTGTACGTATTTCAAAAAAACTGTGTTGACTCGTACTTAATTCTGTTTCCTATTAAACTAAAAACCGTATGTAAGTATACGTAAGCAAATTAAGTTGTGATTGGCGAATGTATTCGTATGATAATAAATAAAGTTACAATTTCCCTTAAAACTGACCATATAAAATCTGGTTAAGTAAGTCTTCGTAGACTGTATTCATGCTGACGTAGAAACGACACCAAATGCTAATGAATTCACCACAAACATCGACACTACGTCAAAAGCTGAGCTTCATTGAGTCTATAGGATTATGGCGCAATGGCTTCATTCAAATCGCTCACCTACTTTTCTATAAATCCAGGAAATGCAAAGTTACTGTTCGATTCCTACTTATGAAATCGTGTTATGGGTATTGTATTTTTTATTTAATTTTACACAAATAGTTCCACCATTTTTAAACCAAGAATCATAGTGTCACAACATTTCTTTATATTGATTAATTTTGTATAAAATATATCTCAGAAATCGAATTGGACTGATGATAATCTGACATGTATGACCTCTTAAATTCCAACCATTCCCAGGTGCAAGACCAGGGGATTTCACTAAGCTAAATGTAAGACCTTAATGGTCCTTAAACTGATTTTTCAAAATTGTTTTCCTTACTTTTACTATTTTAAAACACACTCAATACTGGGAGCTAATATTGTGCAGCGTCATCTATTATATGATAAATAAAAGTTTTATTAATAGTTTACTCTAATGTTCCTGAACTACACCTTCTTTTATTTATTATCTTTGGAGAATATTATTCTTCTTTAATGAGCACCCAGCTTGCCAAGTGGCTTCAGATCGTGACGCCGACTACACAGCACTGATACTGCTGGTTTACCATCAGTCTGTCCCCAGAGGCTCTTCGGTTCATTTTATTCAAAATCTCCTATCAACCATCGAAATAGAGTAACAAAAATTTATGTGCCTAATTTATATTTACATTTATGCTTTTTAGATGCGTTGAGGGAATTTTTGGGATATATGCAACCTACCAATCCGCATTGGACCAGCAAGAATAAAACGAGAAAGAACACCTATGCCCAGTTGTGGGATGAAAACACTCGATGAAAAAAGTAAAAAAAGTTTCTAAAGTAAATTTCTGCCCGAGGTTTCAATCCTTTGTGTGATGATCATTGAAATATGCCCTTAATTAATTGAGATCGATTCTCACAAATGCCGCTCCGTTTATTACACTCTACACGGACCGTATCGTTTAAATTGTTTAACTAATAACAATTTTTGACAATTTAATGGATGTTGCATGTTCGTTATGCATAAATCACTTAAGTGAAACTGTGTTTTATACTATTTGTAAATAATCTATACTAATATTATGAATTCGAAAGTTTTTATCGTCCATTCTATAAATGTGAATGTCTCACACAAAAGTAATGATAAAATTATTTTTCTATAATCCGCGATGAAGTAAAATAGAAAATATATATAATGCTAAATGTATCATTTAGCATTATATATATTTTCTATTTTACTTCACCGTGTATTATAGCAAAATAATTTTATTATTACTTTTTTTATGATGGATCTCCGAAAAGTAAAGCCTGATTCTATTAATTATTGAATTAATCTTAATAATATAAAATTAATCTTAATCTTACGCTTTCACCCATAAATCGCTGGACCTATATTGATAAAGTTTTTTACAATGGAAGCTTATATACCAGGCTAACATATAGAATAGAAAAATTCCCACTTTTTCTTGGATAATAAAAAAAAACTTTAAAATAGGACATAATGGAGGGTGTATTAACATTTAACACCCATGCGAACTCCATGCAAATGAACTAGCCATTTGTACTATTTGTTATCAATAATTCAATAGTAATACATAAATACAAAGGAATACTAATGAAACTACTCATTTGTATGTATATTTACAATAATACACCACTTATACTGTATTTGACAGTTGTCTTAAATCTAGAGGTCTGGAATAAATTCCTAAAATAATAAGCGATAACATCACTAACTAGATAAAAATAAAACAAGGATACAAATTTTCTTGTGTACCTAAAAATATATTTAGAAACAGATGAAATAATATTCAATTTCAATAATCAGCTTCAAACAGAAATTTCAAAAGCTGCAGAAGTATTCAAAATAATTTCCGTAGCGCAACACTAATATTAAAAAGTATTCCGAGATAAGGATATGACTTCAACTCTAATTGCGTTTCGGTTTCAGGGCCGCAATTATAACAATAAAAAGTTGAAAAGCTGCCATTAAGATGATATAAAGTCCCCGGATCTGCGGCGAAGAGCCCTTGTTATATCGGAGTGGCGCGAGCACTGCACTTTCAATAAGTACAGTGAAAATACTGGCAACATTCTCGAAAAAGTATTGCTTACTGAATTTCAAAATTCAGGTTATTTATACGCCAGAGGAACTTATATTTAAAGTGAATTCTGTTGTCACAGCAAATAATCAGAGTTGCTGAGCGTTGAAGCTTTTAGCAAACTGAATGTGCCAGGGATAATTATATATTTAGGATTTTTATTCTCTTCTTTTCTTAAAATTGCCGTGTGCTATGTGAGTAGAATAGACCGCTTACATTCCTAAGTGAGGTGTCGTAAAAGGCGAATAAGGTAAATTGACTCGCCGTGTGGTATCCGGCTGAGCTACTCACTACTAGAATAGACCGCCCTCTTTCTTACCGAGGTGTCGTAAAAGGCGAAGGTAAGTTGATATAGACAGGCGGCCGAATGTAAAATACCTACCCAGATCATGTTACAACATGTTTATAACATATGCTGACCCCATTTGTAGTGTGAGAAGGGAGAATGATGATATTGTTATTTCTTTTTTTTTGGAATCCAGGGTTTCGCGAGTTATATAGTTAGTAGAAAAAATATTAAATTAAATAATAATATTAAATATTAATTAGGTGACTTATTAAGTGTCAAGCATTAACTAAAGTACACAGGTGGGATTGTTTATACTAGAGAAGAACACTAATGTTAGATAAAATATATAGATATAAAATATATAGAGACTAAAATATATAGATGAAAAATACAAATGTTAGGCTTTCTTACAAAAGAAACTCCGTAAAAACTATCATTTGTTAGACAATGAATATCGGTTAAAAGTTTAAGAGCTGACACAAATTTTAGCCTGGCCTGTTTTAATGAACAAATAAAGATCCCTTCAAAAATAAAATAACATCAAAAATAATTTCTAGTAGGCTGAAGAATTATGATAAGTGGTATACTTAGGAACGGTATATAATTACAAGTCACGAAATGCGGTAATATATATTTTTTGTTCATGTTCAAGTATTTGACAAGCTTTTCAAAATTAGGTCACGTGGGAAGTTGCGCGTTTGGTTATTTTTACGTGCAAGAGTTTGAATAACCATTTTTTAACATAATTACGAACAAATTACAAAACCATCATCTCATCTTGAGCTGAAAATCCATTAATATCCATAATGTGCTATGATACATGTATACATTGATAGTCGATTTGCTGCTAAATATTGGATGTTTAAAGGTTTGTCAGAACGTTTTTTCTTTTTATATAAACTGCAATTAGCTTTCCTCTGTACCTGTACTCTAATTCTAAGCTTGCTGTTTGTTGTGCTGTAGTCTAATAGCTTTGTGGAAACATCAGAGAAGAAAGACAGTCTTAATTCAATCGAAACCCTGACTTGATTGAACTGAAATGACAGAAAAGAAAAGTTTTATTGACTCAGATTGGTTTGAGATGCATAGTTCAACCTTGGTTATGTCAATACATTACCGATTATCACTACATAGTATAAAACAAAGTCGCTTTCTCTGTCTGTCCCTATGTATGCTTAAATCTCTAAAACTACGCAACAGATTATGATGCGGTTTTTTTAATAGATAGAGTAATTGAAGAGGAAGATTTATATGTATATAAGTAAATGTAGTATATGAATTTAGATATTCCAAAGATAGCAGGAAATGTTCATGGTATAGGAAAAGGGGAATTGTTTTACTCCAAATTTAACGCGTGCGTCAATCAAATCTACTGAATGAATTTTAATCATAATTTTCACTGAGTGACATAGGCTATATATTTTATACCCGTGCGAAGCCGGAGCGGGCCGCTTGTTAACATATATAACCTTTCACGACGTTATGAATTTAAATAAATAAAAAATAAAAGAGTTATAACACCGATAATGAACGGAGTACGTGGAAAATGGCTCGCGTCTACCGGTAGTGTAACGTATGACTCTTAGACTCTTTCTTCTAAGGGTAGATTGTAATAGAAGGGGACGGATATATATAACCTTGTTGCGTTTATTCAATGTTCTAACAACCTTTTAATAAGGATTCGTAACTACGACAGGTGTTACGATTATAGAACTGGGGCGTCAACCCTAAGTGATCTTTCTTTGTGTCCAAAAAGGTAAGCTAACTTCTATAACTTTAAAATGTACAAATTTATTTCAATTGCAAACTGTACAAATTACTGAAATTGTAATACTGTGAGTTTTGAGTTGAATACAGTCAGTTGAATTCATGACATTTTACAGTTGTATCGGTTGTCAAAAGAAACTATGCTAAAATGTCTTAAAGACAGTATTCCTTAGACCATTAAAAGATGGTCGAAGGACTACTGTATGTAAAGACCGCGTGCCAATATTTTACAACTCCGACTATAAAAATGACTACTTTTATGGACCTTAATATGATGACTTTCTTTGATAAGGTTATTGACTGTTTATCCGAACGTTTCGAAACCTTTGGTCAGCTTACAGCTTAATTCGATAGCAGTGGTTAGGGCTAGGCTATTTTTATCCTGCAATCAACACCATTATTAATTAAAAGACAGCTGTGGTAACATGAACTATGGTAAAATTAGATGTCAAACAACGTCCTGTTTGCGATCTACATGTATATGTTTGATCATACATGTAGATGAGTTTTTTTCGACTCGTATGTATGTATATTAAAGCAAATTAACTTTGCAATACCAAATCGACAACCTCGTGCTCAAATACGGAAGTTGTTCGCGGAATGGCCTTCAAAGACTAATCTAGGAGAAAACTCTCCCTTAAATAGACTTATGCTTCACTATAATAAGTTATCTAAAGGTAATATGTTAGATATAATGTACGATTCCGAATAAAAGTTTAGAAGATCCCTTCTGAAACTTTTAAATAAAACCTAGTTTACATAATTTGTGTTATTGTCACCAGTTTTTGCTTTTTGTTATTTAAATTCTTTTGCTTTTTCTACCTTGATATGGATGTTTGTTATTATTGTAAATGTTGTAGCCATCTTTAATTAATATAGCATTTAGTTTCTATTTTTAATGTACCATGTTTTTGAACACGTATTTAATGTATATATTGTTGATGGCCTAATAAAATAATAAAAAAATATATACGTATATGTAGTATATAACTGAAAAGTACGGTTTGAATTCAGCATTATATAGATTTTGACGTAGAAAAACAGCAAAAAGCTACTATTCTTCTTAGTCCGCGATTCAAAATTCGTCAATACTTTCCAAAATTGTTACCGTTATTTATAAAAACACTTGTGTATTATATTATATATTCCGAACCAGCAGTAGAGTTGACGATTCAAAAGCACTTGTTAACAAATTTATTTCAATAAAGAATATTTTGAATTTGAATTTATGTAATTTCCCATGTATGTACAAGATTTTTTATTTTAGATAGATATAAATAAATAGTGAGAAATCTTAACAAACTTTAATACCCACCCATTAGCCTATTAATAAATATTTAATTTGTTTAATAATGTAATAGACATAAAATCTGATATATGCGTTTTTCATATAATACATTTAGCTATTCTTTTATAGTAAGAGCATGAAGCGGTATCATTATGATTACCAAAACAAACATATTAGTTATATCAATATTGTCATTATCAGCACCTGAAGCGCAGTACAGCGATAAGATATTTTGCTTTATAGAACTTGTAAGAAGAAAGTGCCTTTACGACAATGCGCTTATAGCATATGGTGTATTAGTGATTTCGAAGCCGAGAATATTTAATACAAGTATATACCCTCCTAGAACACGGTAGTCAAGTTCCTAGAAAAGACCTAAAGTTTTTTTGCTACATAAATAAGTAGTAAAAAGTAAGTAACGGCCTGTTACTATCCCACTGCTGGGCATAGGCCTCTTCTCTGTTTTTTTTTTTGGAGAGAAGGATTGGAGCTGAGACCTACCACGCTGCTCCAATGCGGGTTGGTAGTTTACACATATCCCCAGAATTCTCTAGAGATATGCAGGTTTCCTCACGATGTTTTCCTTCACCGAAAAGCGTGTGATAAATTGCAATTATCAATAAGACACATAGGTTTTACTAGAAAACTCATTGGTGCCTGCCCGGGGTTTGAACCCTAGACCACCTCAAAAGAGGTGCACGGTGATACCGCTGGGCTACCACAGCTACACATAAATAAATACGTTCGAAAATTAATTTAAATAAATTGATTGATTTTAATTTGACAAAGGACAACTTAATTTTTATTGAAAAAGCTAATAACTAATGCGCATCCAGCCTATAAAATCCTATGTAATTATAAAAAGATTTGGCTAAAAGTATAATTAAGGGTTAACATACGTTTACATACATTTCTGCAAATCTTTAGAATAGCAAGCCTTGCCGCAAATATAGAAGTATACATACACTGTTCTAAATACAAAGTATTTGTAATTTTTTTATCATGTTAGTTACCCTTGTGGCATCCGGCTGAATAGAGTAGACAACCCTCATTTCTTACCGTGGTTTCGTAAAAGGCGACTAAGGTAAGTGACTCACCATGTGGTATTCGGCTGAGTAGAATAGACCACCCTCTTTCTTACCGAGATGTCACAAAAGACGACTAAGACAAGTTGACGTCAGGTCTAATACCTAGTCAAATTATGTGACAACATGTTTATAACATGTTGTGCCGACTCCACTTAGTGTGGGGTAATGGCAGGAGAATGTATAATGTTATTTCAAAACCGTGTTACAGGAAGCCGTGTAGAAGGAGTGTTCGCAGCAATTTACGAACCGTGTTATAGCGAAACAATGTTATAGGATGGTTACCTGTATTAGGTTTGTTATTAATATGATTAATTGATTTGCTGCTAAAGGTATTTCATTGATTATATTATATCTGTAATATCTTCAAAAATGTTCATTTAAATTATATGCAGTAAACGGCCATATTGATCTATATTAAATCAACAATGTATTTAAAGTATTTATATTATTCATTTATCATATTTTATATTAGTATTTAAGGTACTTAATGTGATAAGGATTAATTCTGTATTCTTTAAAATTGCTTCGATAATAAGGCATTATTTATGGACAATATCGTTTTCTCGATGTCAATGAGTATTATTTTGTTAACTTTATATGATTAAAGGAAGTGATTTTCTGTATCATTAGATGTTTACCGTTTATGTTTGCTCGTGGCACAGATTTTTTACTTATAACTACGAAGTGCATACTGTGAAGTAGATAAGAATTAATGTGAGCTAAGTGCATATTATGAATTCCATAGTGATAAGATAAACAGAATATGTACTTAGCACTTATTAATATTCTCAAGTATTTGCGTCTTTAATATTTTAATTATATTGTATTTTTTTATAAGCAGAATATTTAAAGATTTATACCATAATTGCTTTTATTATCACTGATATAAAGTGCATCTATTTTTTTTTTCTCTTTATTTTCGGAGTTTATTCGCTTGAGCGAATATGCCACTCCGTAAATTAACATTATTATATGTTAATTCTTAATCTTATTTAAATTAGCCTGTATCAATTATTGATTATTTTTAAGTGTTTATTTTAAGTGTAATAATTATATTTTTAATATTTAAATGAGTTAAGTATGTATATAAATATATTTTCTGAATCTCGGAAACAGCCCCGATTTTCCTGAAATTCAGCATGTAGGGGTTTTGGGGGAGAAAAATCGATCGATCTAGCTAGGTTTCTTTAAAAATCGCCTTATCCCCGTTTTTGGGCATTAATTTTTTTTCATGTAGCTTTGAAAGTAAAGGGTTTTTTTAACTGTTAAATGTAATGTTGCGATAGCCGATGGGTAAGATGCAGACCGAAAATGTTCGCAACCCGGGTTCAAATCCCACATATCATCGGCGCCTTCTTTCTTTTTTATTTTTTTTGAATAATTTTTATATCTTTTAAAAAATTAACGAGTAAGGCTCGGTCTCCGAGGGACTAAAGAACTTGGCACTTCATATTATTATTTGTTTTATAAATATATACGTAATATAAATAAGTTTTATAAATGTGAAGTATAATATAAAACGTTATATTTTGTCACGATAAAAGAACATTGCTTTATATGAATTCGGCAGTGATTCAATTATGCAACCTTAATATTTGGCAACGAAAGATGAGTAAAGGTATGCCGGTAGAGTGAAATGTCTAAACTCGCCAATTGATTGTGCTAATATTTTTTTGCGATTGACCGTATTGATAAAAGCAAATTTATCTAAAACAAGCTGTGACTGCAACTTCGCCGCCTTTAAAATCAGTGTGACCTAAAGTTTTTGCCGCACGAGCCCCGACTCCGCGGGAATGCTAGCATAAAAGCCTATATGTAGGTCCACAACCTCCTCTATCTTCTGAAGAAAGTTCCATAAAAATCGGTCCAGTCGAAAGAAATGTACCATGTGACAACATGTTTATATCATGTTGTGTCGACCCCACTTAGAGCGTAATAAGGGCAGGAGAGTGATGATTTGTATGCTTCCTAAAAAATAGATATATAAATAAACAAATGTGAATATTATCTTTTCACTAGTACATTCGATTGTCCCAAATAAAAATATTCATGGAGCGGGAAGCAAAATTATTCATAATATATACGAATGTCAAACCTTTTGCGATCCTAGAGTTTATTCCCATCGGTATAAGTTTCGGCCAATATTTCGATAATGATGGATATTCCAGCAAAGTTCTTCCGAATACATTATGTATTGAGAGCTAACATTATATTTTGTCAAGCCGTGATGCTGGTTTACAGGGATTCGAAATTTCATATTTTTATCAGGCATTTATGAATTACTAGCTTTTACCCACGACTTCGTTCGCATGATAGGTCGATAATAGATGGCGCTTTTCAATGTCATCTTATTCCTGTAGAATTAACAGGATTTCTATAGCCTATAAGTTATTCCGGTTTATAAGGAATAACTGTGCCAAATTTCATCGATATTGGTTCATCGGATTCACCCTGAAAGAGTAACAAACATACATCCATACTCACAAACTTTCGCATTTATAATATTAGTAAAGCTTACTTCGATGTGTCATTGATATTTATAATTTATAATGCTTTATTGTTTGTGCTGTACTGTTTATGTTTAAAATCCGCGGTGAAATTGAAAAGCGAAAAGTATTAGTTCATATCATTCTCCTGCCCTTGTCCCACTCTAAGTTGGGTTGACACAACATGTTTTAAACTGTTGGTAAATGTTTTGGTTTGTTATTTTACGACCGGTCGGCTGCCTGACGTCAACTTACCTTAGTCGCTTTTTACGACACGTTGGTAAGATGAGGTTGGTCTATTCTACTCAGCCGGATACCACACGGCGAGTCAATTTAACATGATCGCCTTTTAAGAAGGTAAGAAATGAGGGTGATCTATTCAATAGAATAGACTACCCTCATTTCTTCATACCACAAGGCGGAAGCGAATAATATTAATTGTCTTTGAAATTAACATACATCTCGCCCTATCTGAAAAATAAAGTCACATTTCCTATGCCTATATGTATATATATACACATAACTTTATTCTTCGGATAGGTGGATATGTTAAACAAATAGGTACATATAGTTTACTGAACGTCAAACATCATAATTCTGTTTCAAGGAATTCTATATTCTGGGTTTCGACAACTAGTAAATTTAATTACTAAACAACTACTAAATTTAATTACTAGACAACTAGTAAATTTAAAATAATCACATATAAATAAAATAAGTCATCATCTTCCTGCCCTTATCCCACTCTAAGTGGGGTCGGCACAACATGTTATAAACATGCTGTCACATGATTTGGCTGCGGTTTTACGACCGGCCGCCTGCCTGACGTCAACTTACCTCTGTCGTATTTTACGACACCTTGGTAAGAAAAAGGGTGGTCTATTCTACTAACCGGAACCACACGGTGGGTCAACTTACCTTAGTCGCCTTTTACGACACCTCGGTAAGAAATGAGGTTGGTCTATTCTACTCAGCCGGATACCACACGGCGGGTCGACTTACCTTAGTCGCCTTTTACGACACCTCGGTAAGAAATGTGGGTGGTACTATTCTATTCAGCCGGATACCACACGGCGTATATAAATAAAATAAGTATTGGACGTATAATCGAGAAAGAACGTATTCAAATTCCGCGTCCTGTCGAAGGAATCGGAGCGAATCACGTCACGCCACTTCACCTCCGTCGTTGATATTGTATAATTTGTCTTAGACCGATTTATATTCATTTTTTTGATAAAAATACTTATAGTCTACTATTTTATTAAGTATCAGTCAATTATATAAATCGGTGTTTCCCAACGTTGGACACGCTGCACAGGGGTTAATTCGTAAATAGACTCGACACGAGCTAAACTTTTTCGCCCCGCGCCATATAAATGCATTTAAATGCAATGGTAAGAAATTAACAAAAAAAAACAAATTCTTAAATAAATGCTAAGTAATTACCAGTTCTAATTACGCTTTACAGTAAGTAGATATATATGTAATCATCAATCAAATTATAACTATTTTTAATTAAAAAGATTAGCCGCCAAGTTTCCCAAGTTTCTTCCTGGTTCTTCTCGGTAGGAGCAAACTTCCGAATCAGTGGTAGCTTCTTTAAAAACATTTGACGATTCAAAAGTACTGACAACAGTCCACTTTAATAAAGAATATTTTGAATTTGAATTTAAATGGTCTAGCCGTTTACCCGATACATGTGTTTTTACGAATCCTGCATGTATATGGTACGATAACAAATAGTCCACTCTACATTTACCATTATATAGATTTTGTATTTACTTTATCGCGAATTATACCAAAATAATTTTAGTATTACTTTAGTTTTATGGCAACTAGAAAGTAACGCCTAATTCTATAAATCACTTCAAAACACACTATCAAAAAAAATATATTTAAAATATTTTCGCACGAAAGAAAACACTCAAACATTTTGTCACACTTAAATTGTTTAGTTCTAGTTCGTACTGTGCGCAAAATTTTGCGCACGATTTTTTAAATTGGGGGATTTAATGTAGACTAAACAATTTTTGCTAACATGCAATATCCATTATCATGACTCGTGTGATGCTTTCAAACTGTATACTATGGATTCGTATATAGTCGAACAATAATACAATATTGTTTATAGAGTTGAGAGGCGAGACGTAGGGGGCTTAATCTTAGCTTATGCCCACAGCGATTGGTATTTATAGTCAGCGGGAATTATGACGCATTTATATGTCTCGATCGCATTATTTTATTTTATTACAGATTTTTTATCACAGTTGCTATATCTTTAATATTTAAATGAGTTGATACAAAATAATGATACAGTTACGACCTCTATTTATCCTACTGATGGGCATAGGTCTCCTCTTTCCATTATTGGAGAGAAAGGTTTTAGCTAAGACAAACCACGCTGCTCAAATGCGGATTGCTAGGTTACACATATCCCTAGAATTTTCTGTATATATACAGCTTTCCTTACGATATTTAGATTCATCGAAAAGGTTTTGATAAATTTCAAATATCAATAAGACAAATAAGTTTTCACAGGAAAAACTGGTTGCATGCCCAGATTTACGGACCAGCGTAGTAGGTCTTAGCTCCAACCGTTCTCTTCGAAAATGGACATAGGAGGCATATGCCCAGCGGTAGGATAGGAAAAGACCGCTACTTTATGTCGGTTTAGGTTACGCTAAGACTAAAAATAAATCATAAGGAAGTATATTTAATAATTCGTAACTATCGTCTTGTCATGCGATAACGCCAATATGTCAATCTAATTGTCAAAGGCCCATATCAAAAGCCTTGATTAAGCAACTTCTGTTACTTTAAACGATGTTTCTTAGAACAATTGGCAGCTATATTTGTGCACGTATAAGTATGTTAACTACACAAAGTATAAATCAATCAACCTGACAATGCTTCCGACGATGCTGAAACAAATTAATTAATTTGATCATTAATCTTAATGCGCTGTTGAACTATTTATTTTCTAACAAATTTCTAATGTCACCCTCTTACTAAAATTAAGAACTATATAACTTTATAGTTTGAGAGAGAGAAAAGGATGAAGTGTTGCCGCACTCTGGGGCGAAACATTTTAAGTGTTTACTTTTGAATTTTGCGTATGTCGTTGTTCATTCTTTTAGTAAGTTAGTAGTTTTTAAACATTAGAGTAAAATACACCGTATTTATATATATTTTATTATATACACTCCATCCAACTAAAGTACACTTCACTAATCCACATATAGAATACTTTACGTATAATAAAGTAAATTAGATATAGAGTCCAAATACAAACAAAAAAGTAAGGGATCCAACCTGTCAACATAATAATAGTAATAACAAAGGTGGAAAATCGCCTTTATGCATAAAGCAATAAGGACAATCGATGGTGCAAGGATCAGAATAGCAGGATGAGTGAGTAATGAACTTGACAGTGGCGATATTATTGCTGGTGGGCGAAGCATTCCAGGGCTATAAATACCTAACGCGATGTGAGACAAGTTTAGTCGCTTAGCCGCTTATTCCCTTCGTTAGGGAGCTTATACAATATTGGATATACATATTGCGACCAGACGTGTCGATTTTACATCTTATCATATGCCAAATTAAAATTTACAAATACCGATTGTGAAGGGAAACATCGGGAAGAAGCCTGTACATATAGTAGTGACACCTGCTTATCCATGTTGGAGAAACGTGGTGACACTAAGCTCTGATCCATCTCTCCAAAAAGAGAGAAGGGCTTTGAACAGTGGAATAGTAGCAAATCATTCTACGGAACCTGTGCATCTCGATAGAGATAAGTGAAATCCTTCAACACTCATATGAGCAGAGGAGTCTATGTTAATGTAATACCCTCACTCTAAAGGCATACATAAGTTTATTTTGACATTTTATAAGTAAACATATAAGATAAAGATGTTTTAATCAAAACAAAGTTACCCAATGTCTTTTAAATAAATCTCCTTCTGTATAACGATAATCGGATAATTAGTAATAATGTTGAGAAACGAACTTTCCAACCGTTACAATAATTTGATCCAAAAGAAAGTTGTTACTTTTCGAACGTCATAAAAGATGATTAATAGAGTACAACTCTCAAACATTTTATTTCACCTCGAAATTGTTATTTGCACAGCTTTCGATGGATGTTATTGTAGTAAACTTGGAAACGAAATTTTTATTTTACCATGTAAGCAATATTTTTAGCCACAATTCATTTTATTTGAATATGGATAAACTAAAAAGAACGAAACGATCGAAAAAGGAAATTAAAATCTTACTTGTTGAAAACTAAATTAATTTATACAAAAATCAGGGATTTTATGATCACACGAAGCGCACATTAGTGTAACGAGTTTAAATATGTAGGTTTTGATATTGAAAGCTTAGCTTCTGTTTTTAGGGTATTTCACTTAATTATTTGTAATTTCTTTTTCCTTTGTAATTCCTCATTACTTTACAACTGTGATGATCAAAACAAAGTCTAACACAAACTAAGGCAGTACACATAAAGAATTTTAGTAGTAGTTTCTTATCAATTTTTTGGTTAGCGGGATGTTGTTATACAGTTATCTCCCAGAAACCCCTTCGCATGAAGTTCCCAAAATTACGGAGATTCAGCGTTCTACAATCTCATCTAGTGATCGTGTTACATTCGCATATTCATGGGCACGTGGTCATTCCAGGAAAAAGCTACCTACGATACCAGCAGATTCACAATTCCGCATATCTAGCAATACACGGTACTAAGAATGTAACAGATTCATATTAAATTGCTAATTAGCATACGGCTACGTTACCTCATTTTTATCAACTAACATTCTTTTTATTCTTTGTTTGTCACTTGTTTTTGTAATTTATAGATGTTACTTTGCGGAGGTCCATAATACAAAATTTTTGCTATAATCCGCGATAGTAAGTTAAGTGGACTTCAGGCAGACGGCTGGTCGTAAAATATGTAGCCAAATCAAGTGACAACATGTTTATAACATGTTGCGACTCCTCTTAGAGTGGGATAAGAGCAGGAGAATGATCATTGTATACAGTATAAATTTTACAGTACCCATGTTTTAAACTCATATCACATAGGTTTCAAATACGATTACGTAACTACGCAACGGCTTAACCGATATTGATTGAACTTTCACTGCAAGATAAAAAAAAATTGTGGAGCAGCCAAACTTTTTAGTCTAGAAGTACCACAGGTTCGGAAATAAAAAACGCGAAACCTGTCACACTGAATTCCACGCGAGCGCCACTGTGGGCACAGGTAGTATAAATATTCTTTCATTCATTTCATTCTTCTTTTCATTTTGCATCACTATTGCCATTAAAATTTATAAAAATAGCAGATACATTTGTACAAGTAATTTTACGGTCGTTTATTTTCCTTACTCTCTCTTAAATTAGTGAGAAGAAATTTTAAACGCTACAAATACATTAGTGACTATTTTAATTAGTAGTGCATATAGCTCGCTCATTAAAACCGTTAAAGCCAATACGTATGGTGTTGACGCCTTCGGTGATACAATGTATCTTCACAATGAAATCTCCAGATTTATTTTTAATACTGATGTCAAATTTTCGCATGCAAATAAACTCTTGACATATTTAAAATAACTCTTAATTGTAAGCATGTGTGCGTTGCAGATATCTTTCGCATTTTTAGCCTATTTATATGAATAGAATTTAAGCTCACGCGTTGACATAAATTATTGTGCTTCTATTATGCTTCAACTAAAATACGTGTTCTACTAACCATTATAACAAATGAAGACTATTTTCATTATGCGAGTAGGTAATTTAAATTTTAAGTGTTAAGATATTTATTGTCAAATATGCGTTGGTAAAGAGTATTACAATGTAGTTGGCAAGTAATTTATTTGATACTAGCTTTTACCCGCGCAACTTCGTTCGCGTGGAATGTATACTGCGTCCATCATATTATCAGTCTTTTGACAGCTCACGCTCATTAAGTTTTGTATTGCTTACGTACAAATATCATACAAATAATATTTGTACTTTATGGATGGGTACCGCCCACTTAGTGATGTCACACATAATGGTTTCTACGATTATGCCACAGATTAAAAATAATCGGTAGAAATCGATGTTACGAGTATTAAAAGACATTTAATAACATTATATAAAGTTTTACTTTCTTCTTAGTTAATACATGAATACAAATAAAACAATCAGGATATTTTAATTTATTTTATTAGCACGAGTCGTCGGAATGATAATCAACACTAGACTCCTCCGATGAGGAGTCTTCAGTAGCAGTTATTATTAGCACTTGTGTAGATAATATATTATCAAACGCAATATCACGTTCCCAATCAGAGAATATTACTCTTTTAGTTCTTTCCACCACACTTGCCCAGTTCTCGGCCGTTACGTGGGTGCAAGCATTTTTTAGCAATTGCAACATTTTATTCGCTGTGAATGGGGGGCTTGTATTGCATCTCGCAGCATGTCCTTTTACTTGTGCCCATATAAGTTCTATTGCGTTGTACTGGCAGTGGTATGGAGGAATCCGAAGAACAGTATGGCCATATTCTGCTGCCATTTCATTGATTACATAGCGTTTTGCTCTCTTTTTGGTTTTTAATATTTTTATTAATTCAACTTTTAACATTGAGTCGTCCACATTTTCTCCATTGTCCCGAAGCCAATTAATTATTTCATGCTTTTTATTAGCCTGTGTTGGCATTTTGTCAATTTTACGGGAGTGGTAGGGCGCATTATCAATAAAAATTATTGATGGTTCTTCCAATGAAATGAGCATTTTTTTGAACCACTCTTCATACACATTTGCATTCATCTCTTCGTGGTAGTCATTTGATTTCTTCGATTTAAATGCCAACAGTGCGTCTTGTACAAATCCTTTTGCTGTACCTGCATGGCAAATGATTAGGCGCTCACCTTTTCCCATTGGTACTGAGGAAGTGGAATCAGCAGTATCATCAGTCCAGAAACGAGATAGTGTGTGGTTAGCGTTGAGCCATGTTTCATCCGTGAAAACAATATTTGCCCAATCTTGTATTTTCTTTGCCTCTCTTAAAAAATCACAACGTGCTATAGCTATATCTGTGCGTTCCATTAATAATTTTCTTTTATTTAACTTTTTATATGAAAAGCCAATTGGACATGCGGGCGTGGGGCCCGGTGCAAAGTATTACTTCCGAGCCTTAATAAAGTGGACTGTATTTTTTATTATTGCTGGTTCGCGGAAACCCCCAAAATACTTGCAAATAACAAGGTAGGATATGGCAGCCGTCTGGTACTGGGCGGGAATAAAATAACTGCCAAGAGGGATGGAGGCACTTACTTGTGATATCGGATCCAACACTTTGTCCATTCACTGCTGTTAACACTATTTACACTACACAAACGTGCTAGCGGTGCGGTGCGAACTTATAGCCAAAATTATGCGCGTGCGGCGATAGATCACATACAGCGTTGATGTGCGACGTGCGACGACCGTCTTGCGACTGAAGTGCGTGCGGAAGGAAACGGGAAGGATGCTATTGCAAGTATGATATCAAACATCCCCCCGGCCATGAAGTATCCCTTCATAAATGCGGTATAAAAAATTAATCTACAGAAGAACCTAAAACTACTTATTCATAATATAATTTGTGCGTAATACATTAAAAGTAAACTAAACCTAAACAAATTATAAATAACTATTGCATTGGCAACGGGCAGAGTTTAACGACGGGTCTATCATAAGTACCACTCTTGGTCTTAACTTGAGCGACTCGAACTACTCCATTTTTACCCGGGAAAACCTTCGTTATAATTCCTAAGGGCCACTGCAACGGCGGTGCGTTTTCTACGTTAAGAATAACAACGGTTCCTACTGTAAGCGGGTGAGACGGTGTATTCCACTTTTCTCGCATTTGCAAATTATGCAAATACTCCGTCTTAAAGCGTTTCCAAAATGATTGGACAAGGGAGTCCATTAACGAATGTCTAGTTAAAAGACTAGTACGTTCACTAATGTTAGGTGCGGGTATAAACTCTAGCGGTATAGCGGAAAGAAAATGTGAAGGCGTAAGCGCGGTTGGCTCAGAAGGGTCTGAGCTTAAAGCGTACAAGGGGCGGCTATTAAGTAGCGCCTCTATTTGATTAAGTACAGTGAGCATTTCCTCATATGACAATATTTGTTTTCCTATAACACGGAATAACAAAGTTTTGACGCTCTTAATATTGGATTCCCAAATTCCTCCGAAATGACTCGCGCTGGGTGGATTTAGTTGCCACGTGATGCGATGTTTCGTCAGTTCAAGATTAAACATTTTATAATAGTCATCTGACTGCAAAAAGTTATGCAACTCATTAAAGTAAGCCTTAGAGGCAATAAAGTTCCTTCCGTTGTCACTGTAAAGAAACTTACAGGGACCACGGCGAGATATAAACCGTTTGAAAGCGTCTAAAAAGGTAGCGGAACTCAGATCAGATGCTAATTCTATATGAACTGCCTTTGTGACTAAGCACACAAACAAACATATGTATGCCTTTTGGCTACGTATTCCACGTCCTCTACTTGGCGTTACATATAAAGGTCCTGCATAATCCAGGCCTGTATGTAGAAAGGCTTTACATTGCTCCAGCCTACATGGAGGAAGATCTGACATAAGAGGAAATGTCGGTTTCGGATTAAGTCTGAAACAAGTATTGCACTTATGAATGCGTTGACGCACTAAGCGTCGTGCGGACAAAATCCAATATTTTTGTCGTAATATTGACAGTAATAATTGCGGACCTGCGTGTAAATTATTGCGGTGATAATAATCAATTAAAATATCTAATATGTGCCCCTTTTTGGGCAATAAAGCGGGGTGCTTATGTGAAAAATCTAAAGTAGAATAGGACAGACGTCCACCTACGCGTAATATGCCGTTAGAAACGAAAGGGAATAACTTTCTCAAAGCGGGCGAACATGATTTATTATTTTTAATATTATTGAGATCGTCACTAAAGGCTTCGCGTTGTATCGCTTGAATTATAGCTAATTCTGCCGTATCCATATCCTCAGCTGCTATTGTTTTATTACGAGGAAGTTTTCGCAAAAACCGAAGGATATAAACGGTGCAGCGAATAAATTTGGTCCAAGAAGAAAACTTGGAACCAAGCGTTACGATAATATTTTCATCGTGCGGTCTTGTTACATGAGAAACGGTTTTCTTCTCAGGCACTGCGGTTTTATCACTAGGTGAAAAGGTATTTAAACACCATTCTTCAGAGCGAGACGAAAGCCAAGGCGGGCCTCTAAACCAAAGCGTGTGCTCTAAAAGTTGTGTAGGCATAAGCCCGCGTGAGACACAATCCGCAGGATTTTGAGTTCCTGCGATGTGATAAAAGTCAACCTTTAAAGTTGATAAATGCGTCTGGATTTCCGATATCCTATTAGCTACGTAAGTATTAAATTTATGCGGTGAAGAAAGTGCCCAGCACAGAGCAACTTCTGAATCAGAGAATACAAGTACCTCTTTTATAGTTATGCGGGTAGACAAAGTGTCATAAACCGATCGAACTAAACGTGCGAGCAGAACTAAGGCATTTAGTTCGAGTCGAGCGAGTGTGATCTTTGGCTTTAAAGGTGCCACGCGAGATTTAGAACAGACCAATGTAACTATAGGCGGAAGATTTGCGGTCTCAGTGTGTAAATATAGTACACAACCATAAGCCTTTTCACTAGCATCTGCAAAAGCAAGAATTGCCACTTTAGAAGTTTTCTCAATTCCCATATAGCGGTTAAATTTAAGTTGAGCGATAAGTGGCAACTCAGAAATATAGTTTTGCCATTTATGAACAAAATGTACAGGAAGAGAGTCATCCCAACCTACATGAAGTAGCCACAATTCTTGTATAATCAATTTTGCGTATAAAATGACAGGACCAATAAGGCCTAAAACGTCATAAAGACGAGCGGTAGTGGAGAGAATAGCTCGCTTAGTACAAGCTGTCGGCGGTTGCGTTACGGTATATACAAAATCATCAGATGCAGGTAGCCAGTGCAGACCGAGAATTTTAAAAGTGCTATTAGGGTCAAAAGATATAACCTCCGATTGGCGGTGAGATTCTGGGACGTGTTCCAACAATTCATGTGAATTGCTGGTCCACTTCACCAGTTCAAATCCACCTGCCTTGAAGAGATGGATCAATTCATCCGCTACCTTAACTGCTTCGTCGAGCGTTGAAGCAGAAGAAGCCAAATCGTCCATGTATACATCTCTCTCGAGCACGGCGGCTGCAAGAGGCCATCTTTGCCTTTCGTCACTGGCTAACTGGCGTAAGGTGCGTATTGCCAGAAATGGCGAAGAGCGGAGACCGAATGTAACTCGATTAAACTGATATATCTCGAGCGGTTCGTCAGGAGAAAAGCGGTATATAATTTGTTGATATTTGCGGTGCGGAGGATTCACATTAATGCACAAGTACATTTGTTTTACGTCGGCGAAGAATGCTATGCGGAAAATGCGAACATTTAACAAAATATTAAAAATATCTGTTTGCAAATTGGAACCAGTATACAAAATGTCGTTAAGTGACAACCCTGTATCTGTACTAGCGCTGCCATCTAATACGACGCGTAATTTTGTAGTCGATTTATCGTTGCGTACTACAGGATGATGCGGGAGAAAGTAGCCGGGCAAAATACAATTGTCAGGTGACAAGCGTGATAAAATACCCTTAGCAAGATAGTCGCGGATGACGTCATTATATTTTACGTGAAGCTCAGGTTCTCTAGAAAACTTCTTCTCTAAATTAAAAAACCTACGCCGAGCGGTGATGTAGGAATTACCTAAATTATTAGGGTCCTGTTTAAAAGGAAGATCAACAGAATAAATACCATCCGGACTACGTGCGGTTGTTGAAATATATATTTCTTCACACCGTTGTTCGTCAGGACTCAAAAACTTGCGAACAGGTGTTTCTTCAAGTGACCAAAATTTTTCTATTAATTTATCTAATGGTTCACTTGTAAGCGAACACATAGTGCGTGTGTGACAATGCTTAGAAATTATAGGAGCGTCACCCATTACAATATAACCCAAAGAGGTTTCGAAAGCGGAAGGCATATTATTTTTACCTATTATTTTATCGTATAATAATATCCTGCAGTAAATATTCACACCGAGTAAAACATCTATCGGACCCGGTTCAGAGAACGCGTCGTCCGCGAGCGGTAAGTTGCGAATATAATCTATCGACGTTAAATCAACGTTCGCGTCAGGTAAGTGTGACGTAATGCGTTCTACAACCATAGGCTGTATACAATATTCCGACAAACTGTCAAAGCGGGAGTTAAACTTGAGGTCAGTATAACCCAATATCTTCTGAGAGGTTCCACCGAACCCTTGAACCTCAGAGTAGCGGTTTTGCGGCGAAATACAAAGTGAGAGTCGTTTACAACAGTCGAAAGAAATATAATCACTTTGCGACCCTGGGTCTAGAAGACATCTCAAATAATGCGTGCGGTTATATTTATCTGTGACCCTTATCTTGGCTGTGCCAAGCAAGGTAGTGGTTGCGGTGCGGTTTAAGCGGTCATAATGACAGACAAGAGCATTACTTGTATTTAAATTGGCGAGCGCAGAAGCATCGTCAGTGCGTTCTATACGCTCGGCCGACTCATTGCGAGGCGAGTCGTAAGCGCGCGAGTGAGTCATACGAGACGGCGAGTTACTACGCTGTGCGGGCGGTTGTATCGCGGCAGGCTCCTTAGCTTTGTTTTTAATATTAAAATGTAATAACGAATGATGTCTTGCAGAACAAAAATTACAAGTATGCTTTGATGCACAAGACATAATTTTATGACTAACACTCAAACAATTGCTACAAAACGAATTATTTTTAATGTGATTGTATCTTTGTTGCGGTTTTAATTGCATGAAGGAAGAACACGAATACATATGAGAATGTTGAATATTATTACATAAACTACAGTTAATTTTATTATTTGAATTAAATACCGAGTCCGTATTAACAAAGGTTTTCGTTGACGGAACTTTCGCGGGCGAAGGAATATTTTTATTACGATATTTAATCGGCTGCGGGTTGGAAAAATTATTAATAGAACGCGACAATACTTTGTTTTGTTCCTTAACGAATTCGATAAGATTTTTATATGATGGAATCTTATCTTGGCGGTTCAAAATTTCAAACATTCTTACTGTATCCGAATCTAACTTTTGCGTAGCCAAATGAAAAAATATAAAATCGGTTAAATCCAATTTTAATTGCTTAAGCGCTTCGACCGAAGAGTCGAAGGTGTTAATGAAATGATCTAATGCATTTATATTATTGCTAGCGAGCGGTTTAAATTGTAACAATTGATTGAGATAAGCGCTGGCGAGCGAGCGGGGGTCGTCATACTTTTGTATCAGGGCCTCCCATATAATAGAATAATTTTCAGCGGTGAGCGGTAAGCCCGAACAAACAGATGACGCCTTACCAGACAATTTACCGACTAAATAAAATATCCTTTCACTATCAGATAGATTAGAGTTGTCATGAATGATACTTTTAAACTGCTGGTAAAATAAAGGCCATTTACAAACATCTCCATCAAAAGATAGTAAGTCTATAGGCGGGAGGTGCGGTTTTAACTTAGGTATATGCGAAGATGATTGCGGTTTATTATTAGCGGTTTCGCTATTTAGCGCCAATATTTGCTTAACGAAACAAAACATTTCCTCAAATGAGATCCACGACTGGTAATTAATAGGCTTTTTAGGATATAATTTCAGATTAAGAACATTAAATGAATCTAAATTTTGCTCAAATTCCTTCCGCAAAGTATCGATGTTAATAGTTTTCGAACTCAAAGTTGAAAACTTACTAGGATCTTTTTCGCATAAAACAGCTGTATCGTATATACTTTGCATCCGAGAAAACATGGCATCGCGTTTCGATTCCAATATTAAAAGCATATTAATATCTTCATTGTCAGATAAGGTTTTTGTATCACTTCTACTCATTATGAAGTAACAAAAATATCGTTATTAAAACGCGCGAGAATATACCTTATTCACTAAGTAATACGAGTCAACCAGCGTTTGATAAATAATCCGAGCGGGTGGTTTGAACAAAATGCAACTAGCGAGCGGAGCTGCACAGCGACGTCGTGACCTTCTAACTTAATGTCGGTCGAACGAAATAATACGATGTTAATAATTAACTAAGTACAAAGCGAAAAGAGTGGAATGCACGAATATGTATGCGATATATGATGATATATAAAACTAAAACAGTTGCCAATGCGGTTTAATGAAAATATATTATAATTTTAACAACTATTTAGTATTACAGCACAAATTATCTGTATTAAATAAATAAGTAGTCAACTGCAGTATGCGGTTTATTTACGATAAGAACCGATTTAAAGTATAAGACAAATTTTAATGAATTTGAATGCGGTTTAACTATAATATGCGGTTAATAATTACGGTTCAAATCGAACAATAGACAAAATGGTGGACCGAATGACTAAGAATATTAATAAATTCGGTTCGATGTGACCAAAAAATGGACATGCGGGCGTGGGGCCCGGTGCAAAGTATTACTTCCGAGCCTTAATAAAGTGGACTGTATTTTTTATTATTGCTGGTTCGCGGAAACCCCCAAAATACTTGCAAATAACAAGGTAGGATATGGCAGCCGTCTGGTACTGGGCGGGAATAAAATAACTGCCAAGAGGGATGGAGGCACTTACTTGTGATATCGGATCCAACACTTTGTCCATTCACTGCTGTTAACACTATTTACACTACACAAACGTGCTAGCGGTGCGGTGCGAACTTATAGCCAAAATTATGCGCGTGCGGCGATAGATCACATACAGCGTTGATGTGCGACGTGCGACGACCGTCTTGCGACTGAAGTGCGTGCGGAAGGAAACGGGAAGGATGCTATTGCAAGTATGATATCAAACACCAATTGTGTTCAAAACTTTGACCAAAGAAGATTTTTCACCATGAAATAGACCACTTCTTTTCAAAGAAACAATAAGTTTTCTCAAAGTTGGAATTTCTTTTCTCAAGTAGTAATCTAGTTTACGTAGGTTATCATTAATCGAATTACTTAGGTACGTAATTCGATTAATGATAGTAGGTACTATAATCGGAATGGTATCGCATACGAGAATCTTTAGGACATCACTATCGTCAATCTGTCAAAAGATGGTTAATATAATGGACAGTGTATAGTCTTGAAATTAAGAGTAGCTTTTGTCACTCTCCAACACTGCAAATATATCTACCACAAAATTCAGATCGATCCGGGAAGAATCAGAGGGAGTTATCGTTTTATCAAGAGCATAATTTCATAATTTTAATAACCCGTAAATAATCCGTACTTAAATGAAAAAAATTCATTATGTTTTTCTGGTATTAAATATCTTTATAAATATTATAAACTTTTAATGGGAACGTGTTAGAAAACTTATATAATAATAACATTTATACGTAACGCATTCTAATGTCAAATTGTATTTTTTTAATTACCGATACGTACGGCGCTGGATTCCAACATTTTTAGTATAAATACGAAAAAATTTAATTTTTCGTAAATAAAAAATTTAAATTATATTTTTGTTAACATAATATTTAAAGGTATCGGAAAATATATCAACTTCACTTTATTAACTGTAATGAGTTTTCAAATATTACTAATGGTCTTCAGAAATAAAATATTTTTTCTTAGCCGTATGGTTTAATCTCTATGGGATTAAATTAAATAAAACTTCTCAATACAAGTCAATTATTACTCATTTATTTCGGTCTTGTTGCCATTTATTTATTTATTTATTATTATTATTTAATTAGAACGGACATGGTCCACTTACACTAATTAAACACAATACATCACACAAAAAAAAAAAGAATACATAATTTTAACTGTAACACAAAAAAAAGAAAATTAAATTGAATAAAATAAAACAATTAAAGAATAAAATAAAATAATAAAGTAAAATATGTAAAAAAGTAAAATATCTATCCTTCCATCCATCATATCTCTGCCGTCACAGTTGCTCGCTGAACTGCATGCATTGCTTTGCAATAATAGCCCATTTATCCGCAAATATGTCGCAGTGTGGGTACTCCGTTAACATTTTATTAAGCGCAGACAACGAACGCGGTATAGGAGAGTTGGCGCGAGATACGGTGCGACATGCGGGGACAGCGAACAATCTGTGACGACGTAGACGACAGTAGTTATCTGGTGTAAATATATTGCATAATTTGTTATGCAGCACAGGACAGTCTACCCTACCGTTTAAAACCTTGCAAACAGTCAAAAGTTGGTCACAAGATCTTCGTGTTTCAAGAGAGTGAAAGCCCAACTGACCCAATAGAAATTTGGTGGGGTACAGGAAAGGATAGTAACCATAGAGACGTTTGTATAAGTACCTCAAGAATGCTTTTTGTACTTTCTCAAGAAGCAAAGTATAGGTTACTTCATATGGATTCCATACACAACTACTGGTTTCCAGTTTGCTACGAACAAGTGAATCAAATATCAGCTTAATGGTATGGCGGTTTTTAAAGTCACGACTATTGCGCAACACAAATCCTAAGCGTCTGAATGATTCTGAGGCGAGAGTTATTATATGGCTATGGAAAGTTAATTTTGTATCAAACGTTACACCTAGGTCTTTGATGATCGTCACTCTTGGCAATTCTGCTCCAGCTACATTGTAACTGAATTGGACTGGATTCTTCGTTCGCCCAAAAGTCATAACGGAACATTTATCCATGTTAAATTCCATACCATTAACGACGCTCCAGTTTGCTACAGCAGTAAGGTCTCTCTGGAGAGCTTCACAATCATGTTTTGATGTTATATAGGAGTACAATTTTAAATCATCGGCATATAATAGGCATCTGGCCTTTCCAAGAATCGACGGTAAATCATTAATCATTATTAAAAAAAGGAGAGGTCCTAGTATCGATCCTTGACTGACGCCTGAACGCGTATGATAAGGATTAGACTCATACAGGCCGAGACGTACAAATTGCTTACGGTCACGTAAATAACTTGAAAATAACTGTAAAAGGTTAGGAGTGAAACCGATTTTACTTAATTTGGTTAGTAGTATGTCGTTATGTACTCTGTCGAAAGCTTTTCGAAAATCAAAGTATAGTACATCTACCTGCCCACCATGATCTAAACAACTGGATATGTAATCAACCAATATTAATAAGTTACTATTGACTGATCTCTTGCTCCTAAAACCGTGCTGCTCTTCACAGAGAAATGAATTTATTTGTTTATATATTATTTCATGGAGAATACTTTCAAAGACTTTTGCTGGCGATGAGATAATGGCTATTGGGCGAAAATCCTCTACAGTTGTAGTCTTACTTGTTTTAGGAATGGGTGTGACTCTAGACAGTTTCCATGCTGATGGATAAATGCCAGTTCTTATGGAAAGATTAAATATATGGAGAAGAGGATAAATGACTTCATTAAATTTTTTAAGCATTAAGGGTGGTATTCCATCGGGTCCCAAAGAACTATTTGCTTTAAGCTTCTTGACGCTATTTTTTATATGAGCAGAAGATAGCAGCGGTATACTTATGTTATAGCTATTACTGATTTCGTCATGCCTAGTTGCCTCGAACGCATTTAGTTTGGGAACATCCGGCAGAAATACATTAGAAAAGAATTCTGCAAAGGCGTCGGCTGCTTTGACTCCTTCATATCGCTCGCCTTTGTAATCTACGATAGGTTCAAATCCACCCTTAGATCGCAAACTTGAAATATGAAACCAGAATTTTTTTGATTGACTAACTTCTACAATTCTATCTTCATTTTCACATAGTTCGAGAAAACAGCAATTCACTAAAAGCTTTTTAACTAAATTTACCTACGAGTAAATAAACGATTACTCGGTATCAGGTTGTACCATCCAATTGTATACATCTGCGTGCCAAACCTTCCCTGGTACCGTTCTGCAATACTGTACAATCAGACCGAAAGGTACATTACCATTCATAACGCGTAATTCCTTATTTCTCAGCCCATGAGATTTGAATGCGAGACGTCAAAACAACGTCATTTTTCTTTTTAGGACACTGAATCACGAGGCCCCGGATGGAATATAGTGTCTGTGATTTCGGAACAAAAAACAGCTTTGTTTTTGTTCATTCTATTCGAGATTTCATTTGTGATTGTTTGTGATCAGGCTGCGATATCGCTTTTATTTGTTGCGGCTTGTAAGCAATCTAATCGAAGGCAATTTGGCAATACATTACTCAAATGTAAGATGTAAAGTTCATATAGCAAATTTTATTACGTTATTACTTATATTTTATACTAGTTGTGACAGTGGCTTCGCCCGAGTAGAAATCATTATGTAATATTTTTAAAGGTCTACTAGCTTTTACCCGCGACTTCGTTCGCATCAACTGTTGTCGCGTAATAGGTAGATAATAGATGGCGCTTTTTGGTGTCATCCTATTCCTGTAGAATTAACCGGATTTCTATAGCCTATATTTTATTCCGGTGTATAAGGAATAATTGTGCCAAATTTCATCGACATTGGTTCGGTTGGCAGTGAAAGAGTGACAAACATACATCCATACTCACAAACTTTCGCATTTATAATATTAGTAGGATAGGATAATTATACCACACGACGAGTCAACTTACCTCAGTCGCCTTTTACAACACCCCGGTAAGAAAGAGGGTGGTCTATTCTACTCAGTCGGATACAACACGGCGGACGTGACATATATACTAAAGTAATGAGAATATTATTTTGCTATAATCCGCGATTAAAGGAAATATATGTAATGCTAAATGTAGAGTGTATTATTCGTTCTCATACCTGATACATGCAGAATTTGTAAGAACTCATGCACTACCCGACACCGATGACACAACAACACACAAGCACTGCACACATTCACCACCACAAACTCAACAATTGTTTCGCCCCGTAATCGAAGCATCGTCAGGAGATAGACTCCACGACAAAATCGCAAAGCTATATACTATAATATATATACTATTTAAAATTAAGTTAGGAACATTCCAGCACGCGTTTATCGTGGGTACTCGTTATTATTAAAAGTTATTATTTTAAGCAGGATACATGTACGACAATTGTTGGAATATTCGGCGCGACCTTAATGCGTCCTTTCTTATCAAACTTTTTACGAGACCGCCCGGGAACCAATCCGGAATGAAATGGTCGTTTTGTTCCGTTATAATGGAGCTCCATCAGCCCTTTTTACCTGACCAGACCTAAGTGAAAAAGAGGGTAAATAAAGGGATATGAATTTTGAATGGGTTTACTTTATCACGCTGTCTGTATATGTAAAACGAGGCCAGAAGATTTTGGAGAAAAACACTTTCAATTCTTACAATTACTTTATTTAATGACTGAATTTAAACTGTCGTGAGTGGTATTCATTATTAATGTATAGAAACCGGACATACGGGAATCTTATTAATGAGCTCTTTACGCAGCGTTATCGTTATACTACTCCGGCGATGAAATTAGTCGGCCTCATCCAATAAAATAACACGTGAGTATAGCCGGTTTCCATACATTTATTATTTTTATTGAACTCACATCATCATCATCATCTTCCTGCCCTTATCCCACTCTAAGCGGGGTAATGTTACTAACATGTTGTCATATGATTTGGCTGCGTTTTTACGACCGGCCGCCTGCCTGACGTCAACTTACCTCAGTCGTATTTTACGACACCTCGGTAAGAAAGAGGGTGGTATATTTTACTAAACCGGATACCACACGGTGGGTCAACTTACCTTAGTCGCCTTTTACGACACCTCGGTAAGAAATGAGGTTGGTCTATTCTACTCAGCCGGATACCACACGGCGGGTCGACTTACCTTAGTCGCCTTTTACGACACCTCGGTAAGAAACGAGGGTGGTACTATTCTATTCAGCCGGATACCACACGGCGGGTTTTATTGAACTCACAATCACTTCCAATTCAAGTTAACTTTGGGACAACAAACAGCTTAATATCCTTTTTTAAAATGGAAATATTATATTCCCTGTAATAGATTAACGCATCAAAATATTTTGTCAGACTGACACAGAACATCAACCATAGACTACAGTAGCTTTATTCAGGGATAAGTTATGTCTAGCATTTAGATCTGTTACATATGTATGTGCAAAATTTTTAATATTTATTTTTAATTGGCCTCCAAAATAGATAAATAAATACACAAAATCAAAATGTAGCTGTATTATACTCGATACACAAAATCAAAACAAGTAAATCTCAAAATCAAACGGTCTTTAAACTAATTTTATGTCTGGTAATGGTATAATATTAAATTGTATCGGCAGAACAAATTTTTTAAATGACCATCTTCAATGTTTAACACATGTTAAAAAAGTGTAGATCTGTATAAATATCTTCTTTACAAGTTAGTTTAATAAAACGTTTTTCAAAATCATATAAATTTCATTTTTTTTTATATATATATCGTTGTAAATTATAATAACGACTTAAACCAAATCCGAAAAAATGTACGTTAAAGGCCTGTTTCCAAATTACCAATAAACTGTCAGTTAGCCTAATCAGAACATATCTGATACATATCTCGGAATTTTGCGTTTCTCAGGTTTCTATAGGCTCATTCAGCACTTAAAGTCCTTAATAAGTTAACAGGTAGATCATGTGGCTGTTATTTTGTTTATCTGCTGGATAGCAAATACCTATTTCAAAATGGCCGCGATTTTTTTTTAATTTTTTACATTTTAGTCTCTTTTTACAGACATTTATCTGCCACTTAGTTTATTTGTCGGATACTATTCCACACTTTATCAATAAATTGTGAAACAGACCCTAACTGTTCTAGGAAATTTTAGATTTTTTTTCATACGTTTATTACTAAAGTTTACTATATATATCCTCCTGCCCTTATCCTACTCTAAGTGGAGTCGGCACAACATATTATAAACATGCTGTAACATGATTTGGCTGCGTTTTTACGACCGGCCGCCTGCCTGACGTCAACTTACCTAAGTCGTTTTTACGACACCTCGGTAAGAAGGAGCGTGGTCTATTCTACTAAACCGGATACCACACGGTGGATCAACTTAACTTAGTCGCCTTTTACGACACCTCTGCAAGAAATGAGGGTGGTCTATTCTACTAAACCGGATACCACACTGTGGGTCAACTTACCTTAGTCGTCTTTTACGACACCTCGGTAAGAAATGAGGATGGGACTATTCTACTCAGCCGGATACCACACGGCGGGTCGACTTACCTTAGTCGCCTTTTACGACACCTCTGTAAGAAATGAGGGTGGTATTATTCTACTTTGCCGGATATCACACGGCTAAATTGCAATAATTGCAATTCTATCTGCACTTATCTGTCTATCTGCCACTTATCCCTAAGTGATGAAACAGGCTCTCAACCTTTTAAATAATCTACTTCGCTTGAAATAAAAAATTCGGTCACATCTTTGCTAGTATTTCATTTCAACTGTTCCCGAGCTAGCGTAATAAATTGCAACACGGACGTGGCCGTACCGAATTTAGGGTTTTGGGAAAATATCTTCAAGTTAATAGTTATTTACTTCGTTTTATTCGTTTAACCTTATAAATTCGTTTTCCTGCCCTTATCCCACTCTAAGTGGGGTCGGCACATGTTATAAACATGCTGTCACATGATTTGGCTGCGTTTTTACGACCGGCCGCCTGCCTGACGTCAACTTACCTCTGCCGTATTTTATGACACCGCAGTAAGAAAGAGGGTGGTCTATTCTACTAAACTGGATACCACACGGTAGGTCAACTTACCTTAGTCACCTTTTACGACATCTCTGTAAGAAATGAGGTTGGTCTATTGTACTCAGCCGGATACCACATGGCGTGTATAACCTTATAAATTAAAATGTGTTACGATGTGTTAAATGATTTGTTCAAACCGTCAAATATGATTTTGAATATAAAATTATTTTCCCTAGATTTAGTTGACAGAGGTTGTTAGTTAAGATTGGTATTACTGAAATATGTTAGCATGTGACGTATATTGAAATATGAAAATTGCAATACTATTAATACTTTGCTTTTGCGAGCAGTTAATAACCCCAGCTTTAACAAACAGAATTAAAAAACAACAATTATACAATAATTGTTGTTTTTTTTAAGCGTTTAACGCTTTGGGTTCTAAGAGTAATTAATTGTATTGAAGATTAAATGATAGATAAATGACTAAAAGTAAAAATAACATTATTTTGTTATAATCTAGCGGATTAGGAAAAAAGTAATGTTAATTGTACACTATCCGTTTTCGTACCTGATATATGCAACATTGTTACTACCGCATGCATATGTCGAAAAGAACATTGCTTACTTTTACTACAACTGTTAATAATCTACTTTCCCTCGAAGCTATTCTAATAAAAGGTTTTAAGATTAGTTATAAAGTTCTTTAATAATTAAACTTAAACAAGTATAAAAATTGTTAAAGTTCAAGTTATTATATCTACAGACAGTCAATCACTTAAATCGCCAACGAAACGGTTGAACCGTCGCCGAGGCTATCAGATATTTCAGTATTTTTATAGTCTTTTAATTTTTGGTAGTAATAAAAGCGCCATTACAGTTATATAGAATATCTCCAGTTTTACTTTAACTCTCTAATACATATTAAAGATTAACGAGTAAGTTATAGTTAATGTATAGAACCGGCTATACTCCAGTTATATTCTATCGGGTTAGCCCGACTAGTTTCGAACCCATCCGGGGCACTTATTCTTGAGCTCTTTACACGATGTTATCGCGGCAGGAACTGCGTCCAGCAGCTCGCTGGGTGCGACTCTTGGGTGGCGGGGTTAAAAAAAAACGAGTAAGTTTATAATAAGTTATTAATCTAAGGATAGCTGATTAATTACGCTTAGGCTTACGACGCTGCTCCAATGCGGATTGGTATGTTATACATATCCCCAGAATTAAATAGACATAGGCAAGATTCCTCACAATGTTTTCCTTCACCCAAAAGCGTGTGACATATTGCGAATTAAACACGTAAGTTTTAATAGAAAAACTCAAAGGTGCCTGCCCGGGGATACAACCCGTGATCCTCTTGAAAATCACACGGTCGCCTTTTACGACACCTCGGTAAGAAATGAGGGTGGTCTATTCTAGTCAGCCAGATACCACACGTCCTTTATTAAATCTATGAATTAATAAATGTATGATCATCTTCCTGCCCTTATCCCACTCTAAGTGGGGTCGGCACAACATGTTATAAACATGTTGTCACATGATTTGGCTACGTATTTTACGACCGGCCTGACATCAACTTGCCTTTGTCGTATTTTACGACACCTCTGTAAGAAAGAGGGTGGTCTATTCTACTTAACCGGATACCACACGGCTGGTCGACTTACCTTAGTCGCCTTTTACGACACCTCGGTAAGAAATGAGGGTGGTCTATTCTACTCAGCCGGATACCATACGGCTGGTCGACTTTCCTTAGTCGCCTTTTACGACACCACGGTAAGAAATGAGTGTGGTCTATTCTACTCAACCGGATACCACACGGCGGGTCGACTTACCTTAGTCGCCTTATACGACACCTCGGTAAAAAATGAGGGTGGTACTATTCTATTCAGCCGGATACCACACGGCGTGAATTAATAAACTATGATAATATAATAATAACAGTATTATTCTATCGTCTACATTGTTATTGTAAAACAAGTCGAACGTCTGGCGTTTGCAAAAGCACAACTTTTATTTTGCATACAAAGCGGTCGACATTGACCTCAAAACGTGAGGTGTTCCAACGATGGCTCTCTAGAGGCTTGAACGTGAAGACTTGCTAGAATGTATAATAAGGCTTTTGCTGAACCGCGCTCACTTTCAAAGTGACCCGTAATTCGTCAAGTTATTCCGTTGAAATGAAGCAAACATTTTGTCGCCAAATGAAACGCCTCATTTTGCGAGTTTGCCGGGCATCAAACATTCTTTATTATACCACTTTTATTAAGAACATCTAATACAAGATTGTAGCTGTGTTTCATTTCATATTACAAGAGAAATATTTTTTGTAACCAAGCGTGCCTTACTGAGTCGAAATAAGGATGAAACGAAAAATACATTCCAACCAATATAGTTATTTTATATAATGGCATGAAATACGTTAGCCTCGTCCCATATCAGGGAAATAGCGTCAAGACCTGGCGCTGCGGCGGAAATGGCCGAACCCGGCAAACGGCGGAAGTATGGATCTCTCATCGAGAGTTATATATTTGTGCCGTTTGCAGTCGAGACCCTAGGGCCATGGAGTCAAAGTGCAAAAAATTTTTTATCCGTTTTAACACCTCGGTTGATTGCCTCTTCAGGTGACAAGAGGGCTGGCTCCTTTTTCGCACAAATAAGCTTAGCAATTCAGCGCGGAAACGCTGCCAGCATTCTTGGGACCATACCACGTGGGCATGATTTGTATAGTCCTAGCGTGTAAGTAATTTAAGATAGATATAACTTGTACATTTTTGCTGTAAGTAAAAGATTTAATAAAATACTCAGCAAAAATCATTTTTCCTTAAGCCGTTTTGTGTCGTAAAATAGAATTGGTGAATCATCTAAAAATCGAAAATTAATACGACAATACATTGTATAAGATCACAAATTATTATAATATTTATTTAGTTATAATAATATTAAAATAGAAAGCTTTAAACGAACCATCAGTTCAATAAAATATGCATCTATTATACATCCTCTTAGAAAGTAAAGTAAATAGAGAATGTAGTTTTTCACTATTTATTAGACACCTACAATTGACGAAGGTGATAAGCTATGGTTTTACATATGTATGTACATACCTAGTAAACGACAAACTTGCTTATATTAACACATTGCGATCCGAAAATTAATAATTTACAATTATTATAATTTTTGGAGGCTTAGTAAAGGCGTCATAATAAAGTAACTAAGTATTATTTGAAATTATATTTTTAAACATCGCTACGTTGTTAGTTATGTGACAAGTTTGATATTTATTAACTGTCGATAAGGCGTTTGGGTTTGACATCATACTAACAAAGAAAATTTATACTATTAAAATATTTAGAAGCCATTGCTTATATAATAATAAGTACCTGGGTAACCCAACTTTGCTCGGAATTTTTTTTAGAGATCTAAAAAATTGCAACATAAAAAAAGAAAATGGCTGGTGATATCTGTGACTTAATCCTGGGTATTTTAATATTACAATATAAAAATTGACAGCAAATTTGACTTTTGCATTCTATTTGTATTTTATCAGTTTTTCAAAGCCTGAAAAGCGGAATAAAACGACATTTTTTAATTAAACCTAGCTAGATCGATTTATCGCCACCGAAAACCTCAACATATTAAGTTTCATGAAAATCGTTACAGCCGTTTCTGAAATTCAGATTCTATATACAAGATTAACTCATTTAAATATTAAAGAAGATTGTTAAATGTAACTAATAAACTATGTACCAAACTACAAAAAGATTGGTTCAGCTAAGTTGTTCTGATTTGAGTAAAAAAATGAAATATTTATATATGTTCATAGATTGTCAACACGTTAAAAATCAAATCTAAGACAAATA
Source organism: Morpho helenor (assembly GCA_029227775.1). Classification (NCBI taxonomy): domain Eukaryota; kingdom Metazoa; phylum Arthropoda; class Insecta; order Lepidoptera; family Nymphalidae; genus Morpho; species Morpho helenor. The sequence continues at coordinate 12,321,513 of JARGCU010000010.1, read as the reverse complement.
TATTCTGCAAATATTTTTAACTTATTAAAGTTGGTTACTAGACTACTTTATATGGTGGAACAATAATATCTAGATGAATAGTGGTTTATAAACCACTTGGTTATAATTTTTTGACCCAGTATGTGTGTTTTGCTTATGACTAATCGTGCTGAGCAACCGACATATAAGCTTATGGTATACCTACGTAAAAGGTTGACAAAAAGATATGTAAAGGGCTACTAAATACACAAACCCAAAAATTCAGATGGTAATTTTTTATATTTTATTTATCTTTATACCCACTACCCACATTTATTCCTGATAAATTAGGCAAAGATTTAAAATAAGCAAAATTTTCCTTATATAGAAAAACGCGATATGAGGTCATTCTTTATTTTAATTTTTTAAGGAAATGTTATTTTTCTACTAATTAAGCCAAGTCAAAAATCAGTGTAATAAATTAAGTGATAAATATTATATTTTATAGATTCTTAAGTTAGTAAACACATTTATATTTGTTCGTTCATAAAAGACTTCGTTCTTAAACTTAACTTACCGCGATATTCACCGTCGAAACAAAATCCGGTTCAAATCAAACTCAAAAGCAAACAATCGAAAATACCACAACGGTTCTCACTGGCTACAACATATAAAACAATAAAACGGAACTAAATTGTTTAAACTTAACACAGTAAGTTCTACACTGGTACTTTCACGGATTATGTAAAAGTTGTTTGGAATCGCGGGAGGTCAAAAATCGGGTCTTGTATTCTTGTTCCCGTCCACGTGAGCGCGGTATGCGCCGGGCCGGTATAGCGGACCGGTCGACGTGCCTCGAGTGCTCGGCTCGCTGTCAAACAGCACAGCTGGTCCGCACTCAGCTCTTCGCCACTCTAGCGGACAAACGCACAACTAACTTGTGTACCGAAACGAACAGGCCTAACTTTAAATGTACGGTATTTTTTTAATTTCTAAAATTTGTGTGTTATTACATTTTTCATCTATACTAATATTATAAATATTAAACAATGAGTATCTGTTTATCTATTACACTTTTATGTCGATTAAATTTTTCACAATTTAAGCTTTTACACCAGGGTATCATATTGGATAAAAATCCCGTTTTTATTTTGGGAATAGGAAAAAACACTAATTGCATTATTCAAGGCACTTTAACGCTGAAGTTGAAGTAACGCTTAAGTTACAAACGAAGTGGTGGGTACAGCACCTCCAGCCACATAAAAGTATGACTTTTAATTAGATCTAATTGTAACATATAGAAGAAAACATTACTTAGTGGGATTCCACAGTACTAAAATAATTATAAAAATATGTTTGTTATATGCCTGATTATTAAAAATATAGAAAAAATTATAAGTAGCAAAATAATAATAATATGTGCATTACAAAAGTAATGAGAATATTATTTTGCTATAATCCGCGATAAAATCCGCGATATTTAATAAAGATAAAAATGTATAACAACTGTTCCTAGTCTTAGTTAGAGTGCTCTATGTGTTAATAAAACATTTAAACTATATTTTATTTCAATGCAAACTTTCATAAGGATCATTCCATTATCGTTTAAATAATTGGGGAGCTGAACAACTTTTTCCTGAATATATCTCACAAAATCACTTATTATCTATTTACTTAATTGTGAATGTTGCAATATATTACTATAGGTGGTTACTTGTAACGAAAACATTGTCAGTTTATACTAAACTTCTATAGGAACAGCATGACTACTACGACGTTTATTACGTGATGAAAAATTAAAAAAAACGCGATAGACCCTTTTGTTTGTGTGCCCGCAAAACGAGCCGCGTCATGGCGGCGCGTCGGCAGGGGAGGGAGGATATTGACTTGCGGCGCCGTCAGTGCGCATGTACTATACCATGTGTTTCTGTTTTTATGCTGCTCGTGCTAAGGAAATTATGGCTATTTCTTTGTTTATATTATAAACGCTTAACAATTGCCATACCGCATTCCTATACGGTTGTTGTGGAGCGACAGCCGCATTGCCGTAATGGGCGCGCGTTGCGATTTCCGATGATCCGAATGGCCTTGACCCTCAGTAGAAATCGCTCAGTTTGCTCTTTGCTTGCGCTCGTTGCCGATTAATGAGACTATAAATAAATCGCCCTTTATGCAGGTTATTTCTAGTTTCCACGGAATTAGGGATTCACTTTCTAAACATTAGAAAATAACAATAATTACATAGGTATTTATTTTTAATCACATCAAAAGAAAGATGGAGTGAACGGATCTAAACAAATATTCTTATTAGTATTTGCTCATACTTTAAACTCTTTTAAAAAAAAGTATAAATCCATGGCTTTTGCTTGGCTATCTATGTTTATATAATGACATCATCTTCCTGCCCTTATCCCACTCTAAGTGGGGTCGGCACAACATGTTATAAACATGCTGTCACATGATTTGGCTGCGTTTTTACGACCGGCCGCCTGCCTGACGTCAACTTACCTCTGTCGTATTTTACGACACCTCGGTAAGAATGAGGGTGGTCTATTTTACTAAACCGGATACCACACGGTGGGTCAATTTACCTTAGTCGCCTTTTACGACACCTCGGTAAGAAATGAGGTTGGTCTATTCTAGTCAGCCGGATACCACACGGCGGGTCGACTTACCTTAGTCGCCTTTTACGACACCTCGGTAAGAAAAGAGGGTGGTACTATTCTATCAAGCCGGATACCACACGGCGTCTATGTTTATATAATGACAATTTTATTAATATATTGCAGCGCTATACAATCTTATAAGATGATAATCATAATGTTGCTTTACTTTGTAATGGATCTAAGTTCTTAAATAACTTACAATTTTCTGAATGTACACATTATGCCCAATGCATCGTGCAGTACTTATTTCACTTCTATACTTCTAGGAGGTAAGGATAACATTGTCATATTTTCATTACACCAATGCTCCACTCCACGTATATTAGGTACAGGTTCATTACAACACATTTAATGCGGGAATTCTACTAAGGCATTCTATAAAAGTGCTTTTATTTATAAAATATCAACAGAGTTTAAGAGTTAAGAGTTATATTTTTGTCGTTTTTATAATTCATAGCTAATTTCTTGTATCAAAGTTCGGCTCGCCATTAACTTCGCAATTTAGTCTTTGAGATTTCTCATCTATACTTTTATACTTTTCATTCCTTAATATTCTTCTAAAATTGTTTTACTTTAGTATATTCCCAATTATTTACCGTTTTATTATCTTCTATCTTCTTTATTTATACAAGTGAAATGTATGTATGTTCCTTATAAATTCCGAAATGGCTGGACCGATTTTAATTAATTTTTTAGACAATGTTCAGATTAATCCAGCGGATAATTCTGTAATTTTCAATCATGTACCTTTCAATCATCGAAATAATTTTTTTAGTATAAAATAAATGTATTCAATATTGCTCAATAATGTAAAGTCTTCATTATCAATCCTCTTGCCCTTATCCCACTCTAAGTGGGGTCGGCACAACATGTTTTAAAAATGCTGTCACATAATTTAGCTGCGTTTTCACGACAGGCCGCCTGCCTGCCGTCAACTTACCTGAGTCGTATTTTACGACACCTCGGTAAGAAATGAGTGTGGTCTATTCTACTCAACCGCATACCACACGGCGGGTCGACTTACCTTAGTCGCTTTTTACGACACCTCGGTAAGAAATGAGGTTGATCTATTCTACTCAGCCGGATACCACACGGCATGGGACTCAAACTGTTAATAAGAACACTTATCTTTGAGCAAGTATATTGTGTAAGTAGTTATATATAATAATATAGTTTTTCAAATTTAAAGTGTATTATTTCAAGATTAATACCTGTATTTATCGGGCAGTGATTGATCTAGGTTAGTTTATACCCAATACACTATATTAACTACTTATACTAAGCGCGTAGGTGCGTTGATTGTTATACTTTAGTTTTTGCTATAGCCTTTTGATTAATAATATCTGGGTGACCGAGCTTTGCTCGGTAATTTAAAAAAAAAAAAATCTTAAAAAAAAGAAAAATAATAATTTAGTTCGGGATCGATCCTATGTATTTACGTTTCTCGAGGCTGCTAGTTCCCCGAATAAGCTACATTGCCTTGACAGTTAATGTCGAAAATTCAATTCAATATAAATTTTAGTGTTTTTTAATGCCCAAAAACAGGGATAAAACGATTTTTTTTTACATAAAACCTAGCTAGATCGATTTTTCTCCCCCAAAACCCCCTACATGCTGAATTTCAGGAAAATCGTTGGAGCCGTTTCCGAGATTCAGAAAATATATATATATATATACAAGATTAACTCATTTAAATATAAAGATAATTTACTATACTACAGCAGCAAGTACTAAGAAGGAGTTCTTTGGAGGAGTACCTAGCTATTTGATTTGAAATAATAATTGAACCAAAAACAAACATATAAAATAAATTCCTTTTACTATATTAATGTTGTAATGTTCAAAATTAATGTAAAAATCATAATCAATTTAAAGATAAAAATTTCTTGAAAATATCTTTAAGCATATAGTACAGTCCTTTGTTTTATGCAAGGTCGTAAACAAGGAAACATAACACATATCTTGTTAATTAATTAATGAGCATACAAAATTTAAAATAAAATACGCTGAACAGAACTTTTTCGAGATCTTCCTTATTAGATTCGACACCAGCTAGCCTCGAGCGATATAAAAACAGCGTAATGCACGTCACAAGAAGTTTACTCCAATATCTATACTAATATATAAAGCTGAAGAGTTTGTTTGTTTAAACTCGCTAATCTCAGGAAGTTCTATTCAAAAATTCTTTGAGTGTAAGATATTCCATTTATCGAGGAAGGCTATAGCCTAAGTACCTAATATTAAGATGAATAGGAGAGGAGCAGCAATAAAAAATATTACGAAAACGGCAAAAGTTAATGCTTTCCTTGCGTGCGCTGAGTAAACGGTGAAAGTTATTCAAAAATCATATATTCAAAAATTATTCAGCCCTTAATGTTCTGAATAAAAGTCCGCGACAGCATATATCTAGCTTTTAAGTTTAACCCACTTTAATCATTTTTATGGTTATCAAAATACTCTATTATATTCTCCTGCCCTTATCCCACTCTAAGTGGGGTGGTCACAAAATGTTATAAACATGCTGTCACATGATTTGGCTGCGTTTTTAAGACCGGCCGCCTGCCTGACGTCAACTTACCTTAATTGTATTTTACACCTCGGTAAGAAAGATCGAAATACTCTATTACGGTTTTAATCTTACAACGCGGAGGAAGCCGCTGGCGATTGCTAGTTATTCGTAAAACAGAAATATCTCTTGTAATTAACGCAATCAGTCTTGGTCTGCATTACTGGCTATCGCGTGATTACGTGGTATAAAGTAAAAATATGTGGAAAAACAATGACAAGTTAAGATTAATCTATAAAAGAGCAATAGATATGAAATTTATATTGTGTTCGATCTCTATGGAAGATATTTGCTTGAATCTTCTCTTGGATCAGATGAGTCTAAGAGAAGTGCTTATTCTTTATCCTGATATAATAATAAAGTGTGGTTACAGTTTCAGAACAAAAGGGTTGCAATGCTAAAATATCTGACGATATGACTCAAAAAACCACGGACTTAAAGATTAGGATATAATATTTAATGAAACTAACGCAGTTACTTTAGAGATCATTAACGAAGATTCTAGAAGCCTTTGTTTTATGTATAGAAACTTTTGTCCATGTCAATTTATATGTCACGGCCAGTCTGCCGTGGCCCTAATTTGACTATATAAATGGCCACTTTATAATAGTAGACTGGATCAATATATTAATTAAATTTAATTTTTGATCCGTTTTTTTTAAATAGTCGTTTGAAACTATTTTACCTCTACGAAGTTTGTACTATTTTGTTTCAAGAATTATTTAAGAAACAACTGGACAAACATCACACGAATTACATTTAATATATTATTAAAATATTAATATTTCGAACATTCCATCCATTATTTATTTTAGATTAATGAGTTACTATATTATCTTATAAATTCCAATCTAAATTAACTTTTAATCTATCGAATAGTAAAAGTATAAAATAAGTATGATGAACGAAAATTATAAAACAAAATATGCAAAATGTACAAAAAATATCTAACCGGATCGCAAAACGATGTTCCATATTTGAATCGACGCCCACATCGAGCGTCATAAAAAAAAAGCTTGACCTATATCACCAGGACTCGTACAACCATTAATTTATTTCTAACTTTGTTTCCATACTAGCCTGGCTGCAGCTGAACATCTCAATAATGTTGCCAAGTAAATAAATTGTAAAGGAATGTCCTTACAATTTTTTAAAATTCTTTATCACTATTATTTTATTATTAAATGCGTTTTCTTAAAACTTATAAGTAGGTAATATTTAAGATCAATTTAGTTTTTAATATTATGAGTAATGAAATAAATTTTAAGAAACGTCATATAAAAATTATTGAAAATGATTCAATAATAAACGCTACACCTATATAATAACCTGATAGGTTAAATGTATTTTTACCCATTTTGATAAGTGCAACTAAATAAGGAAAGAGGAAAAAATGTATTGCAATATCGATTGCCTAACGGTATAGCCCAGTCTTGATTACTTTGAACTTGATTTTGCCAGTGTAGACAACTATCAAATGATGAATATATTGGTATCAGTAACTATATTGCCCGAATGTAGAAAAATCAAAACTATACGAAAATACAGCTGTTAAAAATAAACTTATATATTCTTGTCTCAAATTATCGAGTTACTATTCTTACTTATTCAAGACTTAATTACGACGGAAATCGATGGTAGGAATGTCATGGACACATCATCGCACACTTTTTTACGTATCCGACTATTTGTTAACAATGAGATCCCTTAAATTAAATTGGCGTAAGGGATATAAAAAAGTTAAAGGCATTAAGAGTTAAGTGTCTTCTTCACAATATATCCTCCTGCCCTTATCCCACTCTAAGTGGGGTCGGCACAACATGTTATAAACATGTTGTAACATGATTTGGCTGCGTTTTTACGGCAAGCCGCCTGCCTGACGTCAACTTGCCTGAATCATATTTTACGATACCTCGGTAAGAAGGAGGGTGGTCTATTCTACTAAACCGGATACCACACGGTGGGTCAACTTACCTTAGTCGCCTTTTACGACACCTCGGTAAGAAATGAGGTTGGTCTATTCTACTCTGTCGGATACCACACGGCGGTGTAATAAACAAACCAAAATTTTTGAAATTCTTTTTGACTCATGACAATTTGTTTTTTATATAGTCCCGTCTTTAGACGTATCACTTTTAGTTACACTATTCGCAAGTATTGGCTTAGAGCCAATGAGCGAAGATTTCTTAGATGTCACTTTTTTCACCGGTTTTCTTCGTGAACGGCAAAAAGGAGAGGAAACCATTACATTGATTTATGAAACAACGAGGCACAGCCTTCGAAACTGCTGCTGAAATATTAAAGTACTCTATATACAGCCGGATATAACATTATATACGCCACTAAATGATTACACTTTATATACAAAAATTTTATGCACGCCTTTTGCAATAATGTAAGTAAGTAAGTAGCGGCCTGTTACTATCTGACTACTACTGGCCTGAGGTCACGGGTTTCAAACCCGGGCAGACCAATGAGTTTTTCTGTTAAAGCCTGTGTCTGTGTCTGTGTCTAATTGATAATTGAAATTTATCACATGCTTTTCTGTAAAGGAAAACATCGTGAGGAAACCTGCATATCTCTAGAGAATTCAGGATACATATGTAACCTACCAATTCGCATTGGAGCAGCGTGGTAGGTCTTAGCTCGAATCCTTCTCTCCAAAAACGAAGAGAGGAGGCCTATGCCCAGCGGTGGGATAGTAACAGGCCGCTACTCCTTACTACTACTGCCCGTAGCTTACGAAATTTTTTAGAAACTTTTGGTGTTACTTGCAGCGAACTGCGAAAGCCTGACAAAGTTCAACCATATTTCACCAGATGGCTAGTTCCTTATAAGTTAAAGGTTGGCGTTTATGTTACGGAAGGTAGTTTCTAAGTATTAATATAGATGGCGTTGTAATAATATAAAATGATTACATTATTTATGTAATAAATTAATGTTATACATTTATAGGTCATTTTTATGGAAATTCTGCCACAAATATATGTTATTTTTTAAATATATGTTATTTTTGAAATCACTCACAATTTTAAAATATTAGATAATTATTTTTTTGTAAACTAAGTATATGTTTGCTAATAATTCACGTTACGAAACTACTATTAAAATTTTTAAACAATAATTTGTTTTTAAATCGTATATCGATGCTTTATCATTAGATTTTAAATATCCAGACAATATTATTGACATTTCTAACAAAGATAATATTTGTTTAATTGAACCTTACAATCAGTAACTTTAATAAATAAATGTCATTCATGATTTTAAAGTCAAAACAAGTCATTCGATTTCCAAATAGATTATCAAGCAATACAATTCTTATTTCGCTAGCAACATAATATGCTGATACTTAATGTATTATCCTTTGCAAAAAACAAACAAGTTAAACACAATTACTGGAAAATACGAGGCATTACAAAGCATAGGTACAGTATTTTACTATTTCGTTCTTATGGAAGCTAATAATATAATATGGAGGATACCATTTATATATCGACTCTTTTGGCAAAAACATTTGAATTGATTTAGGCTCACTTCATTAATAGTAAAGATGAAGGTGACAACTTTAAATATATATCTAATGACTAATAATGCCATTTATCACTTGGAAAGGTCAGATACATTTCATAGTCAAGGTTGCGAACCTCTAACACTATTTTAGTAAATACAAGTTGCCTTTTAAGCAGTGCACATGACATATCAGGCGTATAGAATCAAAGATGGTTACGTCCACGATACAAATTTTTTCAGAAAACGATAAAAACGATTTTTTTCTATTACTAGTAACTATACTAATATCAAGCATTATTTTATGTACGCAGAATACAATATATAAGGGAATTATAAGCTGTTTTCCACGCCCAGTTCAATACTTTTGAGTAAAAACTTAAATTTGAGATGGACTTTCCCAGCTTTGTTTCTAAGTCTTGGACTTAACTAAATTTGTTACCGAATGTTTAGGACTTTCCTATTTTTGTTTCCAACTCTCAATAGGGGACGGATTCAGGAATTTTAGAAAACAAAAGACAACAATATTTTTATTTATTTATTTATTTACATCCACACAATTCACATTCGCAATCAACTTGTAAATGGGTGTATGTGATAAAAGTCATATAGTTGATTAATAATATTTTGTATTCTTGTTTAAAATCAAACTTATATAACTAATAATTACGCCGTGTGGTATCCGGCTGAGTAGAGAATAGACCAACCTCATTTCTTACCGAGGTGTCGTAAAAGGCGACTAAGGTAAGTTGACCCACCGTGTGGTATCCAGTTGAGTAGAATAGACTACCCTCTTTCTTACACAGGTGTCATAAAATACGACAGAGGTAAGTTGACGTCAGGCAGGTGGCCGGTCGTAAAAACGCAGCCAACATGTGACCAGCCAGCCAGTGACAGCATGTATATAACATGTTGTGCCGACCCCACTTAGAGTGGGATAAGGGCAGGAAGATGATGATTATATAACTAATAATTGTTCCTCCTGCTGTGGCTCGCATATTTTCTCTTCAGGTTCAAGATTGTTCACGTCAGCTTGATTATCCAAAATCCATGATTTAGCGACCAGTGCAAGTACTCGTCCTTTTTTAATATTAAGCATATTTAAAAATGCGTTTTGATGTATAGGTATCTTTTTTCGATCAGCTATAATGTGGAACTTTGTTGTGAATTCTTTAGATGATTTCGTACCATTACGAGGCTTTTTCCTTTTAAAAGCAACAGCTGTACAGCATTCCAATATAAGTCCGTCTTGCTGAATTTTATTAGAATTTTGTAGAAAGCTTCAGGAAACATTCGCAACATTTTTGATGTGACAAGATTGCATTGCATGATAAGAACAGCTTAATTGGTATTATAATTAATTACGCTTTAAATATTCAATAAATAGGCACGAACTTAAGTCCGGCCCTGGAATATACCTGTTTTCCTTTGCGATGTTTTTCTTCCAATTAAGTGGTTATGCAGTCCGTTTCCTGGCTTCATTTTTGTTGACCCTGGACGGGTGGCTCTCCATCTCTCCAAAATATCACAATAATTGCGCAGAACAATAGTTTTTCGTATTTAAATATATTAAAATACGACAACGTGCATACAACAAAAAAATGTCCGTTGTCAGTCAAATGGAGCCTTCCTATTGGTCGAAATGGACTTTACGCGGTTTGGAACTCAATTACCTTGGGACTTTACTAGGTTTGTTTCTGAAGTCAATTTTCAATTTGAAATTAAAGTTGGACTATATCAGAATTGGTAACAAATGATTTATTTAGGTAAATAAAGACGCGGAAAAGATTGTGTTGGCATTTAAATCTAAATTTTGAAATTTTGTGGACTTTACCATCTTTGTTTCTATACGCCTGATATGCGATCTACAATACCTTTATGACATTAATTTGCAACGTGCTTGCTTCGTGGTAAAATATTTGAAAAAATCACATTTTTATTGTATTTAACTACTTAGTCGTTTGTTATTCGGCTGAATAGAATAGACCACCCTCATTTTTTACTGAGGTGTAAGAGACGACTAAGGTAAGTTGACCCACCGTGTGGTATCAAGCTGAGTAGAATAGACCATCCTCATTCCTTACTGAGGTGTCGTAAAAGGCGACTAAGGTAAGTTGACCCACCGTGTGATATCCGGTTAAGTAGAATAGACCACTCTCTTTCTTACCGAGATGTCGTAAAATAAGAGGAAAGTAAGTTGACGTTAAGAATGCCGGTCGTAATATACGAAGCCAATTCATGTGACAACATGTTTATAACCTGTTGTGCCGAACTCAATTAGAGCGGTATAAGGGCAGGAGAATGATGATGACCTGTAACGAAATTCCCGTCAACTTAAGTTTTAAAATACCCTTAAAGATGTATTGTTTTTTATCCTGTATGTTAGGCTGGTATATCAGTACCAATTGTGCCAAATTTTATCAATATAGTTCCAGCGGCTTAGCCGTGAAAGCGTAACAGACAGATAGACAGGCTTTCACACTTATAATATAAGTTTGGATATGTAAGGTTTGATAACATATAATGCCAAAGTAATCTTATGGTATCAGCAAATTAAATATTTTTATACTTTACGCTAGAAAGTGAAGTTATGCAGATCATATTAGATAACAGCAGAGTTGACTTAACAAATAACTGCGTTTATATCGTTAGTTCTGCTTAGTCTCTCATTAGAGAGCGGTATATAGATGTTTACAAGTTCTTGGAATCATCACTTTTCTTTCTTTTTAAATGAGTAGCATGTATATTTGACTGGCCCGTTGGCGCAGTGGGTAGTGACCCTGCCTTCAGCTCCGCGGGTCGCGGGTTCGATTACCGCCGAGGGCAAACATTTTCTATAAATGAATTTGTTGGTCTTTGAGCCTGGGTGTATATTTGTATTTAAGTATGTATTTAAAAATATATATAAGTATATATTCACAAGTTGTCTGTCACCCATAGCACAAGTATTAAGTTACTTACTTTGGGGACGGACGACCGTGTGTGTAAGTGTCCCATATATTTATTATTTATTATGTATACGAAATGCTACACATTATGTGTAGTATGTCAAATACATACATTTTATATTTATTTTATTTTATTTGACAAGCCAACAGTATTTAAACAAACCTGTTTCTCACAGGTTTTACTACAGGTTTTTTTCAACTATATCATATATAGTACATCCCTTTTATTACATTTTATTTAGTTTTTCGCTATGAACTTTAATTAGGTGAACCAAGTCTCAGAGTTTTCCGTGTGCGCAATGTACTTTAAAAGGTTCTGTTAAAAATAATTTATATATAGGCAAGAACACATGATTACGGTCAATAACTTAATGCTTTTTCTGTATATTTTTACAGAAGGTTCAATAAAATTATTTTGCTGTAATCCGCGTTTGTTAAGAGAATATATGTAATGCTAAATGTATCAAGCAAGCAACATTCACATACCTTATACATGCAGGACAAATGACTACACGTATCAGAAAACACCGCCAACACCAACAATCCACACAAGCACTACACACACTCACTACCACAATCTCTACGATCGTTTAGCCCCGATAGATTCCAGGAAGAAAATCGTGACTTGTCCTGCATGTATACGGTATGGGAATGTTGCCTGCTTCATACATTTAGCATTACATAGATTCCCTTAACAAACGCGGATTACAGCAAAACAATTTTATTTTAATGTCTGTACTATGGAATTCCGGAAAGTAACGCCTGCTTCAATAAATTCATAATTTTTTTATTTACAGCAAAAATGTACAAGTTATATCTATCTTAAATTACTTACACGCTAGGACTATACAAATCATGCCCACGTGGAATGGTCCCAGGAATGGGCAGCGTTTCCGCGCTGAATCGCTAAGCTGATTAAATTTGTATATGTTTATAAAATCTTTGTTACAATAAAATTTTCTGCAATACACCTAACCTGGTAATAAACTGGTTCTAACAATTACGCAGCAACGAAGCTACTATGTTTGATTTCATGTACACCTACATGTTATTACTTAACGAACCATATGACAATTGGCCTACACAACTGCCTGTCGTAAATCAAAGGATAATGGAGTGTAGAATTGTGTTACAAGTTGGACCTTTACAACGCTTCCTTACTATTGAAGTCCCTTATTTGTATGACAATAAAGACGTTTTCTGTTAGTATAACGGGACGTTGGATTTTGAACTCTTTACAAAGTACGAGCTATGAGTAACAGTGTATGGAATATTCAGAGAAAATAAAGGGTAAAATGGTTTGCAAAATCTTAGTTTATTCGAGCATTAGTAGTCTAAGTTCGTTATTATTGTAATCTATACTTTTATGAAGTTAATTTATTACATTTCCTAATATGTAAAAGAAATAAGTTGCATAAAAACGCAGCCAAACCATGTGACAGCATCTTTATAACATGTTGTGCCGACCCCACTTAGAGTGGGATAAGGGCAGGATGATGATGTAAAAGAAATAAGTTGCACCCGTGGCTTTGTACGCATCAATATAGTACGAGTAGGTATATAAAACTTCCTTCAATTATGTTATTATGTTTTTCCAAGTTAGCAATGGAAAAATGATAATTTTTATCCTATACATTGATCTATTATTTATTATAGTATGGATATGGATTCAAAGTAAAAGATTATTTCTAATAATTTAATCCATCAAAGATTTCTAGATATTATAGAGAATAACCCCAAAAAAAAATAATATCAAATTAAATTAAATATCTAGTAGCTAATGACATTTTAAGTTTTTTAAGATTAGAATAAAGAGTAATAAACACAACATCCTCCTCCCCTTATCCCACAAGTGGGGTCGGCACAAGATGCTGTTACATGATTTTGCTGCGTTTTTACGACTAGCCGTCTGCCTGACGCCAACTTACCATAGTCGTATTTTACAACAGCTCGGCAAGAAAAAGGGTGAATTATTCGACCGGATTATTAAACCGGATACCAAACGGTCAACTTACCTTAGTCGCTTTTTAGGACAGCTCGGTAAGAAATGAGGTTGGAATATGCTACTCAGCCGGACACCATACGGTAGAATACAGAGTAATAGTTAGTTATTAATAAATAGTTAGTAATAAATAGTTTAAAAAAGCCAGCAAAAGTATAACCTATTTATTAAAAAAAATGATTTATACATTAGGTATTCAAAAATATGTATGTAATGTGCATCAAGTCCATCGGCATATCAACTTTATTTATTTATGCCAAATGCCAATGTTTATTAGCATATTAGGCGTTAAATGTTTCAAATCTCATTTACAAACATCGAAGCGCAAAGATCTACAACGCAAGGTGAATAAAAGCGTGTAAAAAATACTTACTAAAGAAAGACTCCGGAACGACGCCCCGTCGCTTCTCTCTTAACTTATTTTTAAGTATCCTTCTCTTCAAACGGTTAAGTACTACGTCAGCCTCGTCCACACTTTCTGAGGAAGAAGTGCGTTTAACGCGCAGAGGACCACTCACTGAGTGTCGTCTTTTCTTCGCACAATCACTTTCTGTTTTGTACCGGGCCTCGATTTCCGATATACCTCGCCTATACAATTTTAGACGTTTTTTCATTTCACAGTTGGCCGCTACATCTGTTGGAATGTTGATAAAATCGTTGTCCGTTGTAATATCATCCGTTTTTTGATTTCGACAACCGTTTTCCGAATAAAATGTCAATGATTCTCTTATTTCAGGTGCTTCACGAGAATTTTGTGATTCGCTACTTTGGCGTAGGTGCGAAGCAAACCAATCTACATTATAACAAGGCCGAGAAGGTAAACTTTTGAGATATGTATTTAGAAAAGAGATTTTGTTTGGAGGAAGTGTGTAAATATTTGATTTTGAACGAGGTAATGTGTGATTTTGATATTCTTTAGCCCGGTGTGATAGTCTTGCATCATTTAATGATTGTGATGTTTGCAATCCTAAATTACCATTTTCTCTGTTATCATTCACCTCACTGTTTGATTCATCATTTAACTCTATGGAGGATGTCAGTTTGGAGTTTTGACTTGAGCTTAAACCGTTTTCGAAAATTTTTGTTTCACAACTAGTTAATTTATCTTTAGAGGCAACATCGTCGCAAGTCTCATTGTCGGAGCTTTTATAGCTGCTTACTTCGCTCGGGCCCTCTGAATGGAAAGGCGTGGTGTCGAGGCTATTTGTTTGCAAATTGTGGAAGTTGTTGTTTATTGTAAGTTTACTTGGAATGTTTGTTATACTGCTTCTACCTTTTATAAGGTAACATGGCTTATTTCTTTCATAATTTCTATCTATTTCAACGGGATTCTTGTATACTCGCGTGTATACATTATCACCAGATATAGAATTTCGTTTCTGTATAAAATTTTGTTTAATAATATGTTTATAATCCTTCTCTTTTAGTGACTGGCTCGATTTTAAACTACATTCACTGTAATCGGAGCTTTTAATGGATATGTTCTCGTCATTCGTTTCAACTAATAAATTACCTTCAGAATCAAAAAGTTGTATGGTAGGGAATTTTATACTAGGAGACAGATTTCGAGTCCTCAACTCCCATTTCTTGTGGGTAGGTTTCCTCAGCTGGATTCGGATCACGTTATCATCTATTATTGGGCCATCACTATCACTCGAGTCCGTTTTTTGCGCCATTTTGCAAATTTATCGTTGTTTTTTTCGAGAAACATTTGTAATATCACGAAATTAAATCACAAATATGCAAAAAAATTATATTACTTAATTTTAAACTGTTTGTTTACACTCAACTATAAAGTTTGGCATGTTTCCAGATATTCTTTGGCATTCACTTTAAAATAGCACCAATGTCAATTTTGTTTTTCCACGTATAATGTTGTGTTGTTTTAATAATTCTATCATAATTTATATAATAACTGACACTTGCCACTCGTTCCTAGAGCACATTATAATGTTAACTGAACTCACTGTAACGAAAGGTAATGAAGTCAGGTGATGTTGAAACGGTTGCATAAGTTGCATGTTTGACGGTAGCCCGCTGTAGCGTCTAATAACTTTATTTCGATTGTAATTTGTTAAGAACGAATTACCCGCGCTATAACTTGTTTTTATAATTGACTGCGAGAACGTCGTTGATCGCAACCGATAGATTTTCAGTACAGTTTGCATAGCACGGGATTCTGATCGTACGCGACTCCGGACATTTCTGCACTGAGAGCAAACTGCTAAATAGACGCGAGGTACTATAAATAGTGAAACGCGTCGGCAATCTGGCTGGCTCCCCTTGAACCTAGAGCGTAACAAACATAATCTGCGTCCACGCAACTGTTTACACTGACACAGTTTTTCTCTTGACCACGAGGCGTAACCATGTGCACACGTGACTTAAGAACAACTGTCACAACAATTGCAGATGTTACTTAAGAATTATGATAAGATGCTCTTTAGAACGTGAAACAATTGCAAGTTAATAAACGTCACAAATGTTGGCATTTAGTTATACGTTCAGAAATAGAGGTCTCGTAAATATGTAAACGTGGGCGGATAAATAGTGTCTCAAAATATTTTGCGAGATATTTAAGAGAGCAGTTACCTATGACGTTACGTCTATATTAAGAAATTCATACAAATATTCAGATATCACTATAGAATCAAAAATAGAACTATAAATAATGTACTCGTAAATATGTAAACGTGGGCGGATAAATAGTGTCTCAAAATATTTTGCGAGATATTTAAGAGAGCAGTTACCTATGACGTTACGTCTATATTAAGAAATTCATACAAATATTCAGATATCACTATAGAATCAAAAATAGAACTATAAATAATGTACCTTAATATTAAACAGGTATATAAAGTCACCTTAGGTGTATAATTATCATATATATAATTATGATTATCTATAGATGTCTGCATATATGTAGTCAATAAGTTATTAATTGTTACTTTTGCTAAAGTTAGTTAATAAGTTAAAGTTAGTCAGTATATAGGTTATTAAATACAAACTTTTCATAACAAAAATCTGCACTCAATGCCACTTAGTCACTTGCATTTGTAATACAAAAAAATACCTAAAAATAATGCGCAATCATGCACGTTTCGGTTGGCTTGTTCCGAGGTTTATTTAAAACGATAATTATGCGATAATTAAATTCTAAAATATACGTTTCGACATTAATATCTTCATTAACTGGCTTGTGTTTTTGTAAGGTTGATATAATAATTATAAAAACGAGCAATCGCTACGTCATTACAAGTTTCAAGGAACAAAACAAATAATAATATAAAAATTTGAATCACTGAAGTAAACTGTGAGTTAAAATAACAGCTATAGGAATCCATTCATCATTATTCTCCTGCTCTTATCCCACTCTAAGTGGGGTCGGAACAACATGTTTTAAACTTGGTGTTACATGTTTTGGCTAGTTATTTTACGACCGGAAGCCTGTCTGACGACAACTTACCTTAGTCGCCTTTTACGACTTCTCGGTAAGAAATAAGGGTGGTCTATTCTACTCAGCCGGATACTACACGGCGGGTCAACTTACCTTAGTCGCCTTTTACGACACCTCGGTAAGAAATGAAGATGGTATATTCTAATCAGCCGGATACCACACGGTTTAGCTAAAGGAATCTATTCACTACCATTTTATTGACGTCTTGTGAAAGTAAAGTGTAATTCGAAGCCGAGTCACACGCATGTTTTTTTTAAATAAAAAAAAATACATTTGAACGACCAATCGACTTTAATGTAACAAACTTTAAAATAACCATACCTATACATACATATATACTATAATATACATCTGGCTTCTAACTAAACTTTTGAAAAGCATATCTAACGCTGTTCCATACTTTAAATTGCTCTTTTAAAAGTTGATTTTCAGTAGATTGATTTTAGTTTATATATTTATTGTTAAATTGTTCCATCAAATATGGTTTACTGAAAAGTTTTAGTAAATCCCTAACAGAGATACAAATGATATCTTCCAGATGAATAAACAGTAACTTGTAACAAGTCCTAGTTGGTCTTAAAGAGAATATGGTCATCTTACTATGCAAACTTAAATGAAACTCTAAACTCTAGAGTTGAGCTTATTTATACTCCGTACTTCGCTTCTATTGGGTCATCTATTTAGAAAGATTAGTAAATTTTTAGGTCACTGGTTTCGGGACAGAGTTCTGATAATAGATCTTCTAATTTAAAAATTACACCTTAATTAACATCGCACAGAATGAGCAATAAAAGGAATCTAATGGCACGATGTTAGTTAGAAATGAATGCATCGCTTTTAACTTCTACAACATACTGAATCTATGTACTCATATAAAAATTGCCAAGTTAATAAAAATTTCCCTTAAAATACGTGTCATTCGCACGAAAACGAATCAAATATCAGCTATTATCGACCTGCAACTGCGTGGATTTTAATACCGATATAATAGGAAAGGTCCATATAACGATGATTATTTCCATTTCAAAAATTTTGCAACTATCATATAGTATGGATTGTAGTAGTTAAGAGCTACTATAGCTTTCAACTGGTACAATTTCATGTCAGCTTTCTATCCTATACTAAAGGGTCTAAAGTGCAAAAATTAGCATAGTGAAATCGTAGAGTGGCGGAAATACAGTCCTAACTGTCTTAATGTCACATAAAGTACAAATTATTTCTGAATTGAACTGCAGAGAATAGAATGTTCATATTCAGAGTAGATTTACTTATTTGCAAAACCCCCTTATATTCAATTTAAGATTTTTTAAAGATGAATCGAAATCAACACTTTCGTTTAAACTTAATAGTTAGGAAGCGGATCAGGTTGCTGATATTCCAGAGATAGGTTCCATTACGCTGTTTTCCTCAAAGCGTAAGATGAATAATATATATGTATTATATAAGTTTTTTAACATAAGTTATTTTCTGCATCAAAGCTTTAAGATTGTGGGAATCTCAGAATTTTTAAAGAATCCTTTATTATATCCTGAGTATCAATTTTAAAACAAATGCTCCTTTGAATATAACTAAAATTATACAAGGATTGGTTCAAGGCAATAATATTAAATTGGAATTCGAAACGCGCAATATTTTATGTATCTATTGCCAGATTTTTGCTTTAAAAGAACTATTGAATCAGACATCATTTGTTTATTTTATCATGTATTTTGATTTGGCTCGCAACATTGTCTTTGTGGCCTTCAGTACCGAGGTAAAGGTAGCCCTTTCTAGCTATTCAAAATACCTCAATACCAAAAATTAAATAGATCTGTTTCATTCAGCATACACGGTAAGTAGAAGGGGTCATATTTTTCAATAGTAAGCGGTTGAGAACAAAAGAACAATGAGGTCCAAGTTCTTTAAATTTAAACTATCGTGAGTAGTATTCATAGTTAATGTATAGAACCGACTGTACTCACGTCTTATTCTCTTTACACGACGTTATCGCGATCATAGCGTCGTGTAAAGAGCTCATGAATGCCCCGGATAGTCGGGCTAACCCGATAGAATAAGACGTGAGTATAGCCGGTTCTATACATTAACTATGAGGTCTAAGTTATTCGAAAAGTTTCTTCGTAAATACCTTAAATATGTCCTGCGAGTTTAACGTTATACATTTAGTTGATACTTGAAATGTTTTGTTGATTATTTCGATTTTGAATATCCGCAATATATGAAATAATAATAACTATGAAAAAGTGCAATCTTAGTAAAGTATGCGCCTTACATTAATATTAGAGCAAAGACTATTTTTTCATTGCAATGTTGCTAACCAATTATTACAGGCGACATATTAAAAATCTAATAGATCTGAAATCAAGTCGAGTTAAAAAAGCGGTTAATAAAATTTGATGTCCCTACTGTTAACCATTGAAGAGTTCTCTCGTCTGGAGCCAATCCTAGCAGCATCATCATATCGTGCTTATCATAAACATGTGTTGTAATGGAGACTGGAAAAGTATGTAAAATTCCAGCTCAATCGGACTCCAGGAAATGGGTCAAATTAAATCTACAATATCCCACCTTTACATACATACACGGGAAGTTAAATAAAAGCTTTTAAAACGTTACGTGCATAACAGTTAATCCTTATAAGTTATGTTTTGGGTACGTTTATAATCTAGACCACCTAAAATACGAGGGCGCCAGATAGCCATCGATAGAAAAACTTGACTTACTTCAATGTTTACCTAACTTAATTGTTCGCTTTGAAATGAAAAATTTTTCACGTTTTTAAATAGGATTCCTTTAGTGGTTCATTAATTTCCGACTTCTGTGTTTTGTTGACATGGGGTTCGCACGGATATAATGTACGTGTTCTATTTATAAAACATGAACATTGCATGACATTGTTTACTTGTTAGGATGATTAGTTGTCGTTTGAGTCAACTTAAATATTAAAATACCCTCAATTATGTGCTTTAAAAGAAAATCAGGGATTATCCCTTATACCTAGCCCGGTATAGTATAAGCTTCAATTTTACCAAATTTTATCTATATAGCTTATACGGATTAGACATAAAGTGTAATAAACAAAAAGTCAGATAACCTTTAATGTTAGTAAATATAGTATTTTATTTGTTGTTTGCAAATTATGACACGATTTTTAATGGAGGAAACATTGTGAGGAAACCTGCATATCACTGGAAAATTCATGTTACCCACCAAGCCGCAATGGAGCAGCGTGTGGGCCTTAACTCAAACCCTTTTCGCCAAATGGGGAAAGAAGAAGCTTATGCCTATAGATAGTAACAGGACGTTACCGTAAATAAATAATGGATACGGATAAATAATCTACGGAAATTAGGTTTTATTAATATTTCTCTCCTTCAAAAATTGCATGATGCAAATATTAAGATTCCTCCACGAGTCTATCTGGAAAACCCTCTTCAAACTATGAAAATTAGAAATATCTAATTACGCTGGCCTATAACCTTAAATCCCAAATTATCGTCTATGTACTTGGTAAAATTTCGCAGCCCTCGTTGTTCGGGATCCGTTTTATTGACAATAGTATTTGCATAACGGAATTCTGCGGGATGTTCGGACGACTTTAAGTGCTGGTTAAACTTGGAATGTTAACAAATTATTTGAAACACTTTACTTTATTCTAAAATGTCTGTTGTAATAGCAGTTAATTGTAATTCTTTTTCTACTTACAATGTGTATGATAATTGATATCGATAATCGTGTGGTATCTAGCTAAATAGAATAGACCACTGTTGAGAATTCTAATACGCCTGGCCGGTAACACCGGACGGCCTCGTTACTACGGCAACAAGAATAATAACGAGGAGTAGAAGAAAAATGAGAGTAACAAGGCTGTCAATGTTGGAACTTATATAATCTTAGATAATCTTGGATAATAAATATATAATTGGATAAACACACAGATCCTGTTCTTGGAATTATCCCCGACATATTTTGGTGACCCCGACGTGATCTACGTGATACTATTGCGCGAAGGATCTGTGTTGTCTTTTGTTTACTCACAGGGAAGTACGCCCAATTTTGGTATTATACTTTGTGTGTGCAGACGGAAGAACGTTGTGTTCATGATTGTTTGCATCTGCAAACAGTGTTCACATCCGCTTGATTAAACTCAACTGAATACTATTCTATACTATTACTATAGTACTTAAAACTAGCCCTAGATTGAACTAGGTAAAACTATAAAACTATTTACTTTACTATGAATACGAATGTGTTACTCTAAACAACTTATATTAAAATTAGCTACCTACTTACCTATCTACTTATATAAGAACGAATGTTACTCTCTTACAATATTATTGAAGTTCTTAATACGGAATTGAAACAATTAGAGTTACTAACTTATCTTTATTTCTTATAAATATTGTCATTAAATACACTGTCTTTAATTTCATTCTTTGTTTGCATCTTTCTAACTAAAAATCTAAATCATTCTAGGTTCTTTGTGGCCACTGCTTCTCCGACCCCGCGTAAAGTTGGTGTTCGGTGCTGTTACATCGCGTCGACTGCGTGTGACCTCCACTGACCGCGAGCACCTGACTGGGGCCGGCGTCGTCATTTTTTGACGCTGTAACTAACGTTGCGGTTCTTTGATACCTATATTGTCATTACTTACCCCGAACAGTCTGTTTAGTTGATTATTGTAATAAGGCATTAAATTGTTATTTACTATGGCGGAAGATTTGAAAGAACTTGTTCGGAAACGTGCTAGTATAAAGAGTCGAATTACGACGTTTGCGAAATACTTACAAACTACTTCATTAATTGATCCTAAGGAACTTACAAAGGCATTAGTTGCGGAACTTGAATTAAAACTATCGCGACATAGAGACTTATTTACTCAGTTTGATTCTTTAAAGGATAATATTGAGATGTTAGATTTCGATCAGTTAGAGGAACATGAGAAAATCGAAAATGATTTTTGTTTGAATATTTCTCGTGCCGAAAGTATAATTCAAAGTGTAACTGCTCTACATGTGTCCTCAAATTATGGCTCGATAGCTGGCTCAAAAGTGCCTTCGCACTCTACTGAAAACGTTCGTAACCATAATATTGATAGTATAAAGCTTCCCACCATCCAACTTCCGCGGTTTGACGGCAACTACCTTAAATGGATGGAGTTTAGGGATACGTTTGAGTCTTTAATAAATAGTAATAATATCCCTGACATCAATAAATTTCATTATTTACGCTCTTCACTTGAAGGTGGAGCGTCTCAAGTTATAAAATCGGTTGAGTTTACTGCTGCTAACTATAAATCTGCTTGGGATTTGCTTGTTAAACGTTATAATAATAATAGAATACTTGTAAACAACCACTTAAACTCTCTTTTTAATTTTGAACCGATTTCTAAGGAAAGCTTCAAGTCTCTGCGTTATATGATTGATTACTATTCTAAAAATTTGAGTTCCTTAAATAATTTAAATGAACCTACTTCTCATTGGGACACATTGATTGTTTATGTGATGGTGTCGAAACTAGATGGCGCCACTAGTCGCAAATGGGAAGAAAGTAGGACTAACACGAATACTTCGCCTACTTTAGCTGAATTTAATGAATTTTTGCGCAATCGCGCTGATATTTTAGAAACTTTGCAGTATAATAATGTCACTAAATCTGAAAAACAAAGACAGTCGTTTTCAAAGGAAAATAAACTTTCTACATCTTTTGTAGCTTCTCCTACTTTGAAAAATGCTAATTGTGTTATTTGCTCAGAACAACATTTAGTGTATAAATGTGATAAGTTTAAATCTATGTCAATAGACTCTAGATACAGTGAGGTTTTAAAACATCGCTTGTGTCAAAATTGTTTGCGTCCTGGACATTTTTCTTCTAGCTGCAAACATACTCCATGCAAATTCTGTAACAAAAAACATAATCTATTATTACATAGAAATACTAGAAATACTTCTGGCGCTTCTGTCGCAGCGTCCGCTCCTGCGTCCTCTTCGTCTGAAGAAGCTTCTGCTCAGATTTCCACTGTTGCTATGATAGATCCTGTATCATTGTCCGCTGTAACTCTCGGTCAGGTCTTGTTGTGTACTGCTGAAGTCGAACTTGTTGATACTAATACTAATAAGTGTCATGTTGTTAGAGCTCTTCTAGACAATGGATCTCAGTCTTCTTTTATTACTGAAAATTTGCAAAATAAATTACAAATTCCTTGCTCGAATACTAATCTGTCTATTGCTGGTATAAACAATAGAGTCACTACTACTACTAAGAAATGTAAGGTAACATTGAAGTCACGGGTGAATACTTTCAAGTGTAATGTTTCTTGCTATGTCATACCTGCGATTAGTGGTAAACTACCTGGTGTCGAGGTAGATATTTCGCGACTTTCTCTTCCTGATTCTATTGAACTTGCTGACCCACATTTCCATCATCCTTCTGATATTGATATACTACTTGGTGCCGATATTTTTTGGGACATAATGGATTCCAAACAAATCAAGTTAGGCAAAAATAAGCCCACGCTCCAAAAATCTAAACTAGGTTGGCTCGTGACAGGACCTACTACTACTCAGAGTCCTGCTTCTACTACTCATTCTAACTTTTGTCAAGAGATTAAAGATTCTATTGCTAAATTCTGGGAAATCGAAGATATTCCTCTAGCTACTAATATATCTCCTTCTAAAGATAAGGAGTATTGTGAAAATCATTTTACTTCTAATACTGTGCGCTTGGAGAATGGTAGGTTCTCTGTTAAAATTCCTTTTCGCGAGGTTCCCGAGGT
The DNA here is from genome assembly GCA_029227775.1 of Morpho helenor. Lineage (NCBI taxonomy): Eukaryota > Metazoa > Arthropoda > Insecta > Lepidoptera > Nymphalidae > Morpho > Morpho helenor. Next base: position 12,297,634 of record JARGCU010000010.1, on the reverse strand, counting down.
GGCTCTTGGCGACTCTTATCATCTAGCCAAGAGGCGTTTCTATAATCTGGAAAAGAAATTGTCTAAATGTAACTTGAAAGCAGACTATGCTAACTTTATTAATGAGTATGAAAAACTAGGACATCTTACTAACTTGGGTACCGTGAGAGAAGTCATGGACCGACTTACCTTTGGTTACTACATTCCTCACCATGCTGTAATTCGTGAAGCTAGTGAAACTACTCGCCTCAGAGTAGTCTTTGATGCTTCTTGTAAAACTACTAGTAATAAATCACTAAATGATATTCAATATGTTGGACCTGTGGTCCAGGATGACTTAATGGCTATACTACTACGTTTTCGTCAATATGCGTATGTAGTGACAGGTGACGTTGAGAAAATGTATCGCCAAATAGAGGTGGACAGTTCTCAACGTCACCTGCAGCTAATTCTGTGGAGGGAGAAAGAAACACTCCCGCTAAGAATATTAAAACTTAATACAGTCACATACGGAACCGCCTCCGCTCCATATCTTAGCACGAGGTGTTTAGTTCAACTCGCTGATGAGTGTTCTGATGATATGATTGCTAATACCATCAGGCACGATTTCTATGTCGATGATTTGAATACTGGTTCTGATTCTAAAACTGTCTTAGCTTCCACTGTGAAAGGGGTTATTGATAAACTTAACGAAGGTTGTTTTCCTTTGAGGAAATTCCGTACTAATGCTCCTGATATATTTGACGATATTCCTACTTGTAATGAATTTCAAGATTTCTGTAAACAGTCTTCTGTATTGGGACTAAGATGGACACCTGACTCTGATACTTTGCATTTTTCGGTTAATGTCGAAAGTATAGCTAAAGTAACTAAACGTTCTATACTGTCGAACTCTTGTAAAATCTTTGACCCATTGGGTTTGTTATCAGCTTGTACCATATTCCATAAAATTACTCTTCAAAAATTATGGCTTAGTAAACTTGACTGGGATGATAGCCTCCCAGAAGATACAAAAAAATCTTGGCTAAGCTTCTATAATGAGACGAAATTGTTTGAAGACATAAATGTTTCTAGATATGTACTTTGTGAATCTCCTACGTCTGTAGAAGCGCACTGCTTTACAGATGCGTCACAAGACGCTTATGGGACTTGCATTTATCTAAAATCTACTAATGATAAGGGTGATCAATCTGTTAATTTACTCTGTGCTAAGGCCAAGGTCAGTCCGTTGAAATCTGAAACTATTCCACGCTTAGAGCTCCTAGGCGCTTTGCTTGGCGCTAAATTATATGCTAAGGTTATACTGTCACTTAAAATTCCTATTACTCGTTCTGTATTCTGGACAGATTCTACTATTGTTCTGGGATGGCTGCACACTCCACCTAAAACACTTAAAACGTTTGTTAGTAATCGTATTGAACAAATTAGGGACTTAACTAATGAAAACTGCTGGCGTCATGTACCTACCGAATTGAATCCTGCTGACATGGCTTCCAGAGGGATTCAGCCTCGTCTTCTTCCTGGGAATGTCCTTTGGTGGCACGGCCCGTCCTTTCTGGCTAAACCTGAAAAAGAATGGCCTTCTTCTCCACATGCTCCTGCTGTGTTACCTGAAACAAGAATAAGCTTAAATACTAATATTTTACCTAATGATGTAATACCGTTTAATAAATACTCTAAACTCTATAAATTGCAAAGAATTTTTGGTTATGTACTGAGATTTATAAATAATATTAGAAAAAATAATACCAAAATAACTGGTAATCTCACCTGTTCTGAATTGCACACTTCACTTACCTTGCTAGCGAAAGCTTCACAAAGAGAAACTTTCATTAAAGATATACACTCGCTAGAAACTGATAAAATCCTAAATCGTAAATCTTCTATTCTTTCTTTAAATCCGTTTTTGGACGATCAAGGCATATTACGTGTCGGTGGTCGTATCGACAACGCTTCATATTGCCCTTATAATAAAAGGCATCCTATTTTACTAGACCCTAAACATGTATTTACGAGAATGTTATTTGAAAAAGAACACTTACGGCTTTTACATTGTGGTCCTCAACAGTTGTTGAGTTCCATTAGAGAACTTTTTTGGCCATTAGGTGGCAAAGTGTTAGCAACTGCTACTGTACGATTATGCGTACGTTGTCAAAGATTTAGGGCTAAGCCTATGCAACAATTAATGGGTGACTTACCTGAACCTCGTGTTACTCCTGCTTCTCCTTTTGAGACTTGTGGCACCGACTTCGCTGGACCTTTTCTTATTCTTAATCGTAAAGGTAGAGGCGCAAAGACTTCCAAGTGCTATTTATGTATTTTCATCTGTTTTGCTACAAAGGCTGTACACTTGGAAGTAGTTAGCGACCTAAGTAGCAATGCGTTTATTCTATGCTTGCGTAGGTTTATCGCAAACCTCATACTATTTTTTGCGATAATGGGAAAAACTTTGTAGGAGCTAGTAATGAACTAAACAGACTTCTAAAGAAATGTCAAGCACCAGTCAGCGACTTTGCGTGCAATGAAGGTATTAATTTTAAATTTTCTCCCGTCTATGCACCTAGTTTTGGTGGGGTCTGGGAGGCAGGGGTTAAATCGGCCAAATATCATTTAAAACGAATAGCAGGTAACTCTAGTCTAACTTTCGAAGAATTGTATACACTGTTTGCTCAGGTTGAAGCGATCATGAACTCACGTCCACTTACGTCAATGTCATCTGATCCTTCTGATCTACTACCCTTAACACCTGGGCACTTCTTAGTGGGTCGACCGTTGACTTCACTGCCTTCGCCTAATATCGAACGTATCAGCCTCAACAGATACGAGCTGATCGAACGCCTGAGACATCACTTTTGGTCACGCTGGAAAAGGGATTACTTGTCGACTCTACAGGAACGTGTGAAATGGAGGACAAGACAGCGAGATGTCAAGATCGGTGATCTTGTCTTTGTACTGGATGATCACTTAACGCCGATGAAGTGGCTTCTGGGCCGCATCCATCGACTATACCTTGGCGCCGACGGACTATGCAGAGTCGTCGACGTTCAAACTGCAGGTGGTATCATTAAGAGATCCATCTCGAAACTCTGTGCATTGGAAGGCACGTCAGATTCCCAAGAGCTCTTTGGGAAGCAAGTTCCCAAGGGGGGGGAGGATGTTGGGAATTCTAATACGCCTGGCCGGTAACACCGGACGGCCTCGTTACTACGGCAACAAGAATAATAACGAGGAGTAGAAGAAAAATGAGAGTAACAAGGCTGTCAATGTTGGAACTTATATAATCTTAGATAATCTTGGATAATAAATATATAATTGGATAAACACACAGATCCTGTTCTTGGAATTATCCCCGACAACCACCCTCATTTCTTACCGAAGTGTCGTAAAAGGCGACTAAGATAAGTTGACCTGCCGTGTGGTATCCGGCTGGGTAGAATAGACCAACCTCGTTTCTTACCCAGATATCGTAAAAGGCGACTAAGCTATGTTGACCCACCGTGTGGTACTTTGTTTGAGTAGAATAGACCACCTTCTTTCTTATCGAGGTGTCGTAAAATACGACTCAGGTAAGTTGTTCATGATCCTCCTGCCCTTATTTTACTGTAAGTGGGATCGGCACAACATGTGACGACGACGTGTATTTTACGACCGGCCGCCTGTCTGCCGTCAACTTACCTTAGTCATATCTTATGACACTTCGGTAAGAAATGAAGGTGGTCTTTTCTACTCACCCGGATACCACATGACGGGTCGACTTACCTTAGTCGCTTTCATTCATAGTATGACGAAGCTATAGGCAAATACAATACGACTCGTAAAATACGACTAAGGTAAGTTGACGTCAGGCAGGCGGCCGGTCGTATAAACACAGCCAAATTATGTGACAGCATGTTTATAACATGTTCTGCCGACCCCACTTAGAGTGGGATAAGAGCAGGAGGATGATGATGACGAAGCTATAGGCAATCTTTAGTTGTATCAATACATACCCTTTGAGCACCCACCCGTCAAAATTCTTAATGGGGATGAATATAAATATACCTACTTGCTTTCAAGTATATCGAGGATACCACTTAAGTATGCGAAACGTATTCGCGGATCGAATAACAAGCGGGTGAAGGAATTCATTGGGAAACGCCACGTAATGGAAAATTCGGTTCAATAGAAATAGATTTTTTGTATAGCTATTTTCATGGAAGGGTACAATGTTTATGAGTAAGCATTTTTGTAACGTATTAGAATATATTAGTTTGAGTAGTTTGTTATCGAAATTGCAATGTTGAAAAATAGAGATGAAACATAAAACTTTTTTGTATATACATTTCGATACTACGTAACAGATATATTTTTATGGGTTTAAAGCTTTATTATTAAACTACACTACATTTAGCATAATATAGAATTTCTTAAAAAACGCGGATTATAGCAAAATAATTCTATTATAACTTGTACTATTGAATTCCACGAAGTAACGCCTGCTTCTATATATTATTGCTTTAATTATTTTGTAAGGATTTATATTACAATAAATATGTGATGAATTAATAAATATTTCATTTGAATAAAAAAAAATTAAGACAATAATTACGAACTGTGTGCCTGTCTGACGTCGGTTTGTGACCACGGTGGATGCAACTCTGCCGAAACGTTGAACCTTATACGAAGGTAACTAAATTTTATGTACCTCGTATATTTGTATAATAATCAGCATGAATCGCAAAAGTTTAAAATCTACCATAACAATAACAAATACAAATCAATTTGCAATAACGAATCGATGCAATATTGCTAACTTATTCACACGGGCGCATAAAAAGACTAATATGGTTGGCTTAGTTCGAGTCTCCTCCAGACTCTCGGTAAAGTTTGGGATGTCTTGTTTATGGGGAACTTGGCGAGCAACATGAATTAATTTTAACGCATCAAGCCTTTGCATCATGAAAATCCGATTGTAAGAATATACGATTCAAAGATTACCTCTGTTAAGTGAAGACACAGAAAAAAATTAAATAATAATATACTAATAATAATAATGAATAATGATTTATTTATTTTATTTATTAATTTATTTTTTATTTGCGGAATATGAGTACAAGTACAAAGTTCTTAAGAATTAAAATATAGCGTGTTTTACATATTCTGCCTTGCAGGCGTGCAAACATTAAATTATTATCAAATTAATACATGATAAAATTACAACAAATCACATTATAAAAAAAAGAGAGTCAATGATTATACTATATATCCTACTATCGTTAAAATAACGTTATTTTTAAACCCTAGCGAAATATTTTAATTCTAATTCTACGTGTAGATTAGATTTATTTGGAATTTTACCCTCGCAACTGGGTTGCAAAATTATTTAGGGCCGACGTTATAACTTTATTAATCTAAAGTATGTTTTTACACAAACCGATTAGCAAACATGTTTAAAAGTTGAAAGTTTGTTATTGCAATCAGTTAAAAAATTTTGCTTAATGATTAACTTAACTATACTATAACAATATAAACAATTGTTTTATAAATTCATTGCTGTTTATCCTGGCAAATATACCTAGTTTTTATGAAGTGTTCAGAAGTAGTTATAGGTTTTTATCTGGTCACAAACGTTCTAATGAAAAAATATTGTTATCTATGATATATTTTTAGAATAAAAATTTAAAAATAGAATGCAGCAAGCAAATCTCCATTTGTGATGTAACAGCGTTGTTAGCATAAACATTTATAACAATAATATTAACTGTCCCTTAAAGGAATAAATCAATACAAGCCCGATAAAATTATTCCAACATTATAATCATAAGTTCCATAAGTTGGCACATTATTGTCAGCACACAATAAGGGTTGATTTATTCATTCCTTCGTTAACGTCGCTAACATAATTAATCTTAATTTGCAAAAGCAACAATTTGTATCTAACAGACTATGGGTACAAATAACTGAAATTTGTTTCCTGAGGCTTATTTCATCATTCGCTTGCCCTTATCCCAATTAAAGTTGGTAAGCCTCGGAAAGAAAGAGTGTGGTCTATTCTACTCAACCGGATACCACTCGGTGGGTCAACTTACTTTAGTCGCCTTTTACGACACCTCGGTAAGAAATGAGGGGAGTCTATTCTACTCAGCCGGATACCACACGGCGGGCAAATGTATTTTTTACATTTTATCAGTCCCAATTTATTACATCACAATAATCAACTATTTGAATTTGTTTTTAGAATCGCATCGAAAAGTATTTTGAACCTAAATTAAGTGCATGTATAATATATTTAATTCACCCGCCGTGTGGTATCCGGCTGAATAGAATAGTGCCACCCTCAGTTCTTACCGAGGTGTCGTAAAAGGCGACTAAGGTAAGTCGACCCGCTGTGTGGTATTCGGCTGAGTAGAATAGACCACCCTCATTTCTTACCGAGGTGTCGTAAAAGGCGACTAAGGTAAGTTGACTCACCGTGTTGTATCCGGTTTAGTAGAATAGACCACCCTCTTTCTTACCGAGGTCAGGCTTATCGAGGTCGTAAAATACGACTAGGGTAAGTTGACGTGAGGCAGGCGGCAGGTTGTAAAAATGCAGCCAAATCATGTGACAGCATGTTCATGACATGTTGTGCCGACCCCACTTAGAGTGGGATAAGGGCAGGATGATGATGATGATGTATAATATATTTAATTTACCTGTGCTTAAAATATTAGTTTATTACAATACCTACCTATTTTCTACAAGACCAGAGTTTATATGGCTATAAGTGCAACGCACCACCCTTAGTTTATAGACCTGACGGTGCATCGGTCGATCGCAAACACTTGCTATGGCAACCATCGACAAACATTCCACCCGGAATCCAGGTCGCAGACATTCTGTTCGAAATAGCTTTATAGGACTTTGAAAGTGTTATTTCTAACACTTTATTGTTTTAAAATCTATTAAATAAACTTAATCATCATCTTCCTGACCTTTTCCCACTCTAAGTGGGGTCGGCACGACATGTTATAAACATGCTGTCACATGATTTGGCTACGTATTTTACGACCGGCCGCCTGCCTTATCTCGTCTACTTATCTCAGTCGTATTTAACGAGATCTCGATAAGAAAGAGGGTGGTCTATTCTACTTAACCGGATACCACACGGTGTGTCAACTTACCTTAGTTGCCTTTTACGACACCTCGGTAAGAAATGAGGGTGGTCTATTCTACTCAGCCGGATACCACACGGCGGGTCGACTTACCTTAGTCGCCTTTTACGACACCTCGGTAAGAAATGAGGGTGGTACTATTCTATTCAGCCGGATACCACACGGCGCGTACTATAGAAGCATTATTATTTAAATATATAATTATTCTTGCAGTACCGACATCAGAGCAAGCACAAGTATTGTTTAGAAGTCTCGATGCGATAATGTAAAAATAGATATTATTAGGGTACGATGGGTCTGACATAACCTCTAAGAGGTTTAAAGACCCGATTAAAATAAGAAAAAAAAAAATTTAAATATATAAGCATAAACATAGTATAATTTACATAAACTACTAGTGGCCCGCTCCGGCTTCGCACGGGTATAAAATATATAGCCTATGTCACTCAGTAAAAAAAATGATTAAAATCTATCCAGCAGTTTTGTTTTATTCACTACTGCCCGTGGCCCACACGCGTCAAATTTGGAGTAAAACAATTCCCCTGGGGTGCCAAAGTGGTCGGCCTCCTCGTGGCGTACCCTGGGCAAGCTTAGTCTTGGCGAACGGACCACTGTGGGGTGGCCAACCAATCCAGTTGTCCTTCTGATTAGCAGAGGGCAATCTGGACAGGCCGGGGACTCCGGGGGGGCTGGGGTGGGGTTCCTAATGAGCGACGGGTCCGGTTGGGCTTACTCTAAGTCTAGCTGGACATGGTTACGGCCACCGTCGGCGAAACCCGGAAGCCCAGCAATGGGAACGGGGACCTTCGGGTTGCGAGGAAGAAAACCTCTATAAAAAATTACCCGGTGGGGGCGGAAACGCCCACCAAGGCGTTGTGGCCCCTACTTGGGGCGCGGTCTGCCCCTGTTGACCGTGACATAACAAACACGGTGGGCAGTGAGCGACCGTGGGCAGCGATGGCCTCCCTTTGTTCTGCGGAGGGGGGTGAAGGGAGGCGGCGGAGCGGTTTCACGAACTGCTGTTCTGGATCCAATCTGCTGCTGGTGAGTCCAGGTGTTAGTGACTCGCCCAAGCCCATCGTCTGCTGCCCTAACTGGGGACCTTCGGGTGTTCCGAACGGGGTATATCGAACGCCTGGCTTACAGGTCCCCGAGGCGGTCGGTGCATCTGGTGCTACCGATGCACCGGTTAGCGGAGAGGGGCTTCTCTTTCGAGGGGCCCCTACCCGAAGAAGGTGTTTGTTCTCTGGGATCAGAGCTGTTGGCGGGATGGGGGCAATATGTACAATGATACCCTGTCCTTCCCATCGGCAGCGTGGTGGAGCACACAGGTCGTTTTAGTCGGTGCGAGTCCGACATAACTGCCGCCTGTCCCCGTCGGGCGGCGGTACTCATTAGGAGCTTTTTTCTGTATAAAAAAAAAACCATTCCCCTTTCCCTAAACCATGAAGATTCCCTGCTATCTTTGGAATATCTAAATTCATATACTACATTTTTACTTATTTAGTTTTACATTTCCCCTGAGTATTTTATTTTTACAATTAATTACAGAATGTCTTTATATCCAACATTCACAGCTTTTTTGTCATAAAGAAAGAATCTTCATTACACAATACAAACATGTTTTCTTTAGAGGTTACTCTTGATAAAGCGACATATAGTCGGCCATGTGAAAAAAAACCCGTCCAATCGCAGCTAAATTCGAAGTGCTATAAGACAAAGCGCGCAATCGCTATACCCTGCATTTTAAATCTGTAATATCTTCGAAAATGTTCATTTAAATTACAAATGAAGAAGAAAATGTCAAAAAAATGCTATTGTGGGTCCATAAGAGATAGACATAATATGTATACCATCGCGGAGTTTTCTCTAGAACTTTTCAAGGTGTACAAATACTTAGTACATTATTTTGACAAATATTGTAGGGTTCGGCCTGCGTTTGCAATATAAACGGAAAATAAATGTAATTATTTACGACATCACATTGGAAACCTCAAAAATGATAGTATTTCTTTACTCCATATTGAATGTTTATAATAAAAGTTTATAATATGTTAGATTATACATATAAACCTTTCTCTTCAATCACTCTATCTATTAAAAAACCGCATCAAAATCTGTTGCGTAATTTTAAAGATTTAAGCATACAAAGGGATATAGGGACATAGAAACAGACAGAGAAAGCGACTTTGTTTTATACTATTTAGTGACGTTTAGCTATTATAACTAACGACGATATTTCTCCTTTATTCTTATGCAATAATAAAAATCAATTTTCCCAAAGTCAACTCATTTACTCTTTCTCAAAAACTACTCAATGACACATATGACAGCCACAATGCTTTTTCATATTAATGACTAACTCTGAAGGAGGTTGTATTAAAAACATGTTGTAACAGTCGACCATCCTGACAACATTTGCGACCCCGCAAATCTCATAAGCTGAATTCTGGGAATGAATCTACCACCGATTCGGAATGCTGATTGTACTGAGAAGAATCGGCAAGAAACTCAATACTTGCTCTTTTAATCTGTAAAAGAAAAATCATTTCGCACCTTAAGGTCACCCTCAATCACTGTCATGGCATAACACAGCTCAATAAGTGGCAACCAACTCAGCAGACACACACGTAAACAGACTCGCAAATGATAACGCTCCAAGAACAATCACCACATCTAGGCAGAGTCTAGCTGACAGTCGTTGCAGATGGCCACAGTCTAGAAAACAATCGTTACAACTGGAACAAATCCAGAGAACAATCGTCATTCTAGCTGACAGTTCTATCAAACTATAGCCTCACATAGCACATCGTCACGTTGATCTTACAGAGTTAATAAACCGAATACCAATTACCATCATTAATCTCTCCAATAAAAACTCCATTTTTTATTCCATAGCATCGCATATCGCAACTATCTCTCAAATTATACGAAATTCGCAGTCTCCGTGTTGTCTCAAGATATTGATCGTCATTTGTCTTTTCTTTAAACTCTTTAAATTTCCAGATATTCCTTTTGCCCGCTCTATTTGTGAATTTAGGTTACATCCCCTTCTGAATATAATAAACAACGATATTTCTCCTTCATACTTATTATATTATTATATTTATTCAAAAAATAAAAACATTTTCCCAGAATCTACCCATTTACTCTTTCTCAACAACTTAATGACACATATGACAGCCACAATGCTTTTTCATATTAATGACCAACTCTAAGAAGGAGGTTGTATTAAAAACATGTTATAACACTATTATTTTGATAACTGTCAAATTTTTTTCCATACTAAATCAAAGACAAAATTACGTTTAGCTGTCATTTATGTTTTGTTATTCCACTGAAATTTGCGTTTTATTATTTTACTGTCATAGTCGTTTTTGTTATACCACGTTTTATAGCGACTTGACGGGATAAAATAAATGCGGTCGAACGGGATAAAAAGTATCCTATGTCCGTCTCCTGGTTCTAAGCAACCTCTCCACCAATTTTCAGCCGAATTGGTTCATCCGTTCTTGAGTTATAAATAGTGTAACTTAGACCAACTTTCTTTTATATATATAGATATGTGTGCCTAATTTCGTACTCCTCCTTCCGCGCAATTTTCGTAAAAATTAGTCCATTTGTCTTCGCGTATTACTATTTCGATTTGCGGTACTATAGCTTAATACAAAAATATCGATAATTATCGATATAAAATAATCGCTAATAACTACAATACGAGATCGGATGCACACAACCGCAGTTTCAGCAAGAGTACTTTATTTCATTTGTATTGGTTTTCCTCGGTATGCGAACTCTCTTTATATATGCCTATTCTTGTGAAAGGGGCCATAGGAACAATGTAAGAAGAAAATGATGATAGGAGTTGAACAACAGTTCATACGTGATGTATTGTGGAATTTTATGATATGTACGAATGTAAGGAAAATATTTCGGATGAAAATTTTATAATACATTTCGTAAAAGGCATTTGTTACACAACATTTTACATTTCCCGAAAACTAGCTACATTTTAAAAATTGGCTCTTTGATGTTAATACAACAAAAAAAGTGCAAAAAAGTAGTAATTGATATGATATGATTAGAATTTTTTTTACATAAATATAAGTCTAACGGTTCGACCACGCCTTGTTTTAGGAAATCAAAACCAGACTGATCCACCAACGTGGTTTCAATTTCCTCCCGAAACAAAACTGTCATTGACAGTAAATAGAAATGCTGCGATCGCCACCAAACTTTATAGGATTATTCGCTGCGTTAATATAAAGATTAACGAATTATACAAATTGAATACAGTACAGCACAGCACAATGCAATACAATACAGGACAATACAGTATCATAGTATACGAAAAAAGAATAAAAAGTTCACAAGCGAGTCTTGTGATCTGAATTAAATTTTTGTGCATTGTAAATTTACCTTTAACCAGTTATATAAATCATTTATATCACCTCCGACCTTATTCTGAACGTACTAAGTGTAGGTGGAATTTAAAATTCAAATTGAAATGTGAAGTGTTCGATCGATATACTGAGGTGTTATCGTTAACGAGTCAGCGATTATGAATCCATTGGAATGCATTCTCTGAAACGTTAAGCCTAAAAAAAGTTTCCTAAATTCTAAGGTTATTCATAAATGATCGTACTTTTGCAGCGTTGTTTTTTTTTAACCACTTTTATTATACGTCAAGTTTGACTTGATTTTCAGAGCACTGTTTATGAATGCTGAAGACCTAAATTTTTTTAATACCCTTAAATTTGAAAACAATTTTATTCAGAAGGACTCAATCACTTTCAGAAAACAGTGTTTTTCAAAATGAATTAAAGCTATGATGTATGATCAGCTAAGCCTATTCTTAATATTCAATGGGACATCTAAAACAATTTTTACTACTTAGGAAAAAACAAACGCAGAACAACGCGTAAACTAATAATTTGTGTCTGCCACTGTGACCGGCGCATAGTATGGTGAGTCTACTGTGTAAAGTCTGGAACATAAATGCATAAAGACCAAGATTTGAAGAATCAACAAATTGTATTTAGAAATAGTTAGGCCCATGGCGGGAATCGAACCCAAAACCCGCGGAGCTAAAAGCTGGGACATCACCTGCGCAAACGGGCTAGTCGAACAATGCATTCACATGGGAGAATGGCAAAATTAGATAAAAAATGTGATTAGATAAAATTCGATTACTGATTTAGTTATTGACTTGTATCATCGTTCAAGCGATATAATAACTGTTAGTTTATATAAAAATAATGTGTATTACACCTAAGGCCATCTAGCGTTAAGTATGCAAGTCATGTACTATTTTGTTCATTAGCTGTATTACTATGAATAAAGCTTCTGTTTCGTTCCAAGTCAAATAAGAGTCACTGCGTTCTATTATCCTTTTATTAATAACCAATAAAACTGCGATAAAGAAATAATTATTCAAATATAGCAATATTGCTACTAAGCCATTGTGTGTGATGATGATATATTCAATCATACAATTATTACGTCTTTCGTTGAATCTTAGACAGCATTATTTATTTTAAGCGTCCAGTAAATCATTTAACGTAGATTCTATAATATCTTCCTTATATTTCTTGATAACGAATTTTTCCGTTATTTCGCCTTCGCCTCTAACAAATAAAGCAAAACATTCACCGGCACTTGGAGGGGTTCCAAATTACCGCTATTGGATGCACAATACTCGGTATTTGTGGTACCAATTAAGCATGACTGCAGCAGCGCATTTCCTGTCACGAATGAGCATTGTGGTATGATTTATCGAGCAAACTATTGCTTTAACTTAAAAAAATTGTCTTTTATTCTTCTGTTTAATATTCTAGTTATGCCTTATACGTCTTTTCGTCTTCTTCAACCGTTGGAAACAAGTCAGTGGAGTTCTACCCAAAACGATTAAGCCGCTCGTTCCAGCGGATCATTGTGTCATATTTGTGGTCATATATCCAATACTTGAGAAGTTACATGTGTTCTGTCTATCACCACTCTAGCTTCACAAGCCCAGCTATGTCAGGTGCTTTTATTTTTCTGCAGATCAGCTCAATTTTTAATTGATCAACGCAGAGACTTTCTAAAATACCCTTCCCTGACTTATTCGTCTGCCTTTAAATGGCTGTTTTTCCACATTATATGTAGTATAATATGTACAGTATGATATGATTTAGTGCAGTAGATTGCTTATAGACACTTACTTACGATATATATTGACACTTAAGATATAAACGGCTCATGACAGCGATGACAGTGTTATTTAGGCAAGGGTCGTCTAAATCGGCAACAGAATGGATCATTAAACATTCTATTTCATAATCGCTTGGCCATTTATCTTCCTTCTTATCCCGAAGGACACTTTAAGCTTTCGGCCCAGATTTTTAATGATACATCTGACAATAACGTTAACTCTATATAGAATTCACTTAATGACAGCGTAAAGTACATTCCTAATGGCTATGCCTGGTGGAGTTGTTTGATGTAAAATTTTTTGTAAGGTAAAATTAGGTTGGATAAAAATCTTAAAGGCAAATGGCGTAGCGTCAATCAGAAAGCCGAACCTATTTTATTTTTCTTTTTATTAAGTTATTCTAAAAGGTTAAATTTAACAAAAAAATCTAAGTCTAAAGTCGTGTATCGCGCAATTTGTTATTGCTTGAAATAACTTGTATATTAGTCGTGGCTTCCTGCAAATGCTGGTCATTTGTCACTAAAAATGCAAATATTTGGGTACCGGAAAGTCGTAGCCTGGTTGTAGTAAAACGCATTTTATACTTTTAAGTTCCTCCAACGAATAAAAGTAATATTTAAATCACATTTTTTTTTAATATACTTTATTATATTCATAACAGAACTGTCGATTAATAAGTCTTTGTATTTGTGTACCGCTTTCTAGCGGTACACAAATACAAAGACTTATTTATTTTTTTTTTATAAGACAGATTCTTCTGAATCTGTCTTATAAAATAAAACTTACAGCTCGTTGTAAAAAATAAAACATATTGTGAAAACAACTGTTTTCCATTAAATTTACGGAGGAGAAAACAAAAATCGTTAAAAAGCTTTAAAAGTTAAACCGAAAATGGGTGATTTAATCGAATCATCTGAAGCTGGGGACGAGTAACGCTTGATGGCGATTCAAACGTTATAAAGCTTGCCATTTAACGCCGCACAAATGGCGAACAAAGCAAATTTCCACTAAAGCTTTCTCTTTTCCGCATAAGAAAAAGGAAAGGGATGAGGAGCGATACGGGGTCAGGGTTCAAATGTTTGGTAACGTGTTAATAGATGTATAGAGACTTGTTTTGACGTCAGTCTAAAAGATTTTCGATGTGTGGATATTGATAAAGGATAAGCTTTTTCAACAGGGAGCTTTAAATAGTTCAAATAAATAATGCCTATTTATATAGAATGTAACCTCTGAAGGTACTACTAAGGTCTCTATTAAAATGTGTAATTGTTTTATTTTAGGTGTACTAAAACTGGTACATTATTTCATTTATCTATTTATACTCTGGAAGTGAAATAATTGGGTAATATTTAAACAAAAGTAATGAAAATATTATTTTGGTATAATCCGAGATAAAAGAAAATATATGTAATTCTAAATGTAACTAATGTAATGTGTACTATTGGTTCTCATACCTGATACGTGCAGAATTTGTAAAAACTCAAACGCCACGCCACCAAGCAAAAAACAATATACAAGCATTGCACACATTCGCCACTACAATCTCAACAATTGTAGATTGAACTAGTTTACATGAATATGTATTTTCCGTTGTATTTATACTAGAAAAACAATAAAATATAATTTTATTGTTTTTCTAGTAATAAAAAGCCTTTATGCACAAAAGAGCACATGATACTTACCAAGAGTTTCCAAATTCATACATCTAGTAGGCCAATAGGAGTTGTCCAGAAAAAAGAATCTTATTTAAGAATAAGAACATCTTTATTTATATAACTGCACTACTATTCTAACAGTGTACATACAGTGAAGTATACAACAAGCAAACTGTTGACACATACTGATAATAGCAGTGCAATGCTATAAAATTGTAGCTACTCAGCGATTGTTGAGCTGGAAAGCCCAACACTGATTTTCAGTAGCAGCCAACTAAAACTAATCCTAATCCCCAATCGTCCCAACGTCAGTAACAACATAGCAAAGAATAAACCAAACAAAATACATAAATACTATACCATCAAATATATATATATATATATATATATATATATATATATATATATATATATATATATATATATATATATATATATATATATATATATATATATATATGGAAACTGTATCACATATTTAAAATATCTACTAAATTTCGCATTATTTTATAAAAAGTACATACATATAATATGTTCTGTACCAAATTAAGGTCCTTAAATATGAACCAGTATTAACGTAGTTACTTCAACGAGGCATCTCTCTGATAGTTTTCAGATTCGATTAGCCGCAAACCTATTGAGGTTTGATTAGACCTTGTAGGGGCTTAATACAATTTAACTAACCGACCTATAAATTCTAGTTAAAATATAGTTGGATTATAATAACGAATGGATATATTTTAATGGAAGATGATAAATCTATTTATTTATAGTATTTAGTATAGTGAACTCGCTGCCGTCATAGTCGCAGGCCTAGTATGATAGACTTTAAAACTTACATCCTCCTGCCCTTATCCTACTCTAAATGGAGTCGGCACAACATGTTACAAACATGTTGTAATAATACTAATATGTAGTAAAATACCTCACTTAACATATAGGGTATGTTTTATTTCAATTGGTCAGCAAATAAAATAGATGTGTCAATTTTAAGTTGAACGGTCGTATACTATGATACTGGTACTTGTATTTTTCGTTTTTCGCCACTCCTTTTAGAGGATGTCCTTTATAGACTCAAAAACGGCTGGACCTATTTTAATGAAATTTCAAACAATCATCAAAATGACCCAGCGGATGATACTGTAAGTTTGGTGGTTTTTTATAACTGTAATTGTTTTATCTTTAAATTAAGCACGGCGAAGCGAGCTGGGTATACTAGTTTTCATATATCTTGTACGGCACAGAGTCATTTTATAAAATTTCAATTAAAGCGTTTATTGATAGAAAGACTCCGTCGATATCCTAGCAGTTATTAGATTACTCGGACAGTAGGTTAAGTGCCAATATTTCCAGCAGCTATCTACAATATGACTATCAATTTAAAACTGGCCTTTATAAAATTTTAAATGGATAGTCGTAACGGAAATATGTACTCGTATTTTTATTTATACTTATGCATTAAAAGGTAAATAGATTTATAACGTAGTCTTAAATTTTGTTATGTTATGAGAACTAGTAAATAATCTGAATGTTTTTTCTCAAATCTAGAAACGATAACGCGCTTTTGAGTCTGAGACTATAAAGTTTTCCACTTGTCTTGTGCTTCGGTATATCAACTCGAGCGAATTTACTAACATTTATAAACCTCCTAGCAAGCAAACAAGGTTTAAGGTTTAGACCTTCTGGAAGAATTACACTCTTTTAGTAAAAACCATACAAAATCCGTTCAGTAGATTTGGAGAAAATCGATCAGACAGGACTATAGATAGATGTTTATCATAAAAAATTAAATACCCAATTACAAATAAATCAATCATCGTGGGAAAATTCTTTATGTATATTTGCGAAGCGCCCTAAAAGGGAACAAAGTGATTTTTTGCGAGCTTGAAACATTTTCGCTGTTTATTGTAACTTCATAGCGTTAAATAAACATAACTAAGATGTTTATGCGAAAAATGAATTATAATTTTTTTCTATAATATATTATTGCAAAATCAAGCGACGAGGGACATTTCACATTGAATTTGGCTTTCTAATTACTGTTGTAATTATTAAGACGTAATTTTGTTTTATTAGAAAAACTTATCTGTGTGCTTAAACCTCTGTAAGACCCTTGATAAGGTCACACGTCGTCCCATTCTGCTATCCAGGCTGATTTATAACGCTCTTTTTAATAAGGGATAACATCGGGAAACCCGCATATCTCGAGATAATTAATTGTATTAATTATTAATTATTTATAGAGATATTTAATTTAATTTAATTTGGATTAATTAGAACGGTAACCAATTACACTAATTAACATTAAAAATCATACATTAAAAAAAAAGCAATATACAAGACAGGTCTCAAAAGGCGACTAAGATAAGTTGACGACAGGCAGGCGGCCGGTCGTAAAATACCTAGCCAAATCGTGTGACAACATATTTATAACATGTTGTGCCGACCCCACTTAGAGTGGGATAAGGGCAGGAGAATGATGATGATTATCAATGTGCTGTTAGTACTAATGATTTTTTGGTTGGGATAGGCTATATCGTAGAAACATTATACAGATTCATCAACTAATAATTTAATTTAAGTTGTAGAACAGAAGGAATAGGAATGCAATTTCATCCAAGTTTTATGCCCTGACTTTTATTGTCACGTCCCGGCAGTTTGAACGCGTTCTTCTTTAAAGTGCTCATTAAGGTATAAACGTATAGCAAGATAATAGTTTTCACATGTCAATTTTACAAAAATATCCTATAGCTTATTACTTAAAGAGCGATGAATTACGTATTTTATTGAAAACTTTAACGACGAAAATGCAAAAGTTATACTAAAATAATATAAACTTTACTTTTGATCTGGGACTATGGATGTTCGCAAAGTAACACCTAATTATATAAATTACTAGCTGTCCGAGAACGCGTTTCTGTGGCTTAGTCTGTTTTCGAATTGTCCTCGAAATAACAGCTCAACAACAAAAAAAGCTGCGATCGCCACCAAACTTTACAGGATCAATCGCTGGGTCATTTTAAAGATTGTCTGAAATTTTCATTAAAATCGGTCAAGCCACTTCGGAATCTATAAAGAACATACAGATAACCATCTATTTCTATATATAAGATTTAAATTTATGTTTATGCAGACATGACAGCATAAAAATGTACTACAAAATTTGTTCTAGTATCAATAACTATTTCAATATGAAAAAAATGTTCGTAAAGTATTTAACTAGAAAATTCGAACTGTAGGACGTTTAGTAGAAAACTGAGAACAGTATAACTGTCAATGTCATGGATTTCTATTTGGAAATGCGCGCGTTGTTGACAGGCTATATTCACGCCAATTTCGACTAGAGTGACGTTTAGGAATCTCGTTTATTGAATAGATAAATTTGATAGTGTCGCTTTAGTTGCAATGATTACAAAGTGACTGATTTGATAGCAGACTAATGTAATGTAAAATTTTCTGTTGCTTATGCATACTTTAGAGATGCCGTGTGGTATTCCGCTGAGTATACCACCCTCATTTCTTACCGAGGTGTCGTAAAAGGCGACTAAGTTAAGTTGACCCGCTGTGTATGTATCTGGCTGGGTAGAATAGACTCCCCTCATTTCTTACCGAGGTATCGTAAAAGGCGACTAAGGTAAGTCGATCCGCCGTGTGGTAGCTGGCTGAGTGGAATACACCACCCTCATTTCTTACCGAGGTATCGTAAAAGGCGACTAAGTTAAGTCAACGCGCAGTGTGCTATTGGGCTGAGTAAAATAGACAACCCTTTTCCTTACCGAGGTGAGGCCCACCGTGTGGTATTTGACTAAGTAGAATAAACCACCCTTATTTCTTACCGAGGTGTTGTAAAAGGTGACTAAGGTAAGTTGACCAGCCGAGTGGTATCAGGCTGAGTGAAATAGACCACCCTTATTTCTTACCGAGGTGTCGTAAAAGGCGACTAAGTTAAGTCGACCCGCAGTGTGGTATCTGGCTGAGTAACTAGACCACCCTCAATTCTTACCAAGGTGTAGTAAAAGGCGACTAAGGAAAGTTGATGTCAGGCAGACGGCCGATCGTAAAATACGAAGCCAAATCATATCACAGAGAATGATGAAGGTACATAACGGAGGGTATGTCGACATCCACTAAGTCGGGGGTAGTATTATATAAAAATTAACGCGTTGAAACACAGACGTAACTCAATCCTCTTGTGAAAACAGCAGCTGTGTTAGCCAGATATGGCAAACAATTCCCTTTATGTGTTACCCAGTCTCTTTAATATAACATCCATATCAAATATAACGTTTATATAACAATTATTCCTTAGTTTCATTCTAAACTACTCGTCACGCGTTGCTATGACTTAGTTTGGTTTCGATCTCCCTTTGAACCAAACTGTCATAGATAGTTCAAAATTAAACGCTTTTAACAAAATCTCATGTCCCTACTATGAACCGTTGAAGAGTTTCTTCGTCTGAAGCCAATCCTGGCAGCAGCATCAGGTCCTGCTTGTCATAAACATGTACTGTCATCGAGATTGGAGCTGTATGTAACATCATCATCATCATCTTCCTGCCCTTATCCCACTCTAAGTAGGGTCGGAACAACATGTTATAAACATGTTGTCACATGATTTGGCTACGTATTTTACGACCGGCCGCCAGCCTGACGTCAACTTACTGGATACCACACAGTGGGTCAACTTCCCTCAGTCGCCTTTTATGACACCTCCGTAAGAAAGAGGATGGTCTATTCTACTAAACCGGATACCACATGGTGGGGTCAACTTACCTTAGTCGCCTTTTACAACTCGGTAAGAAATGAGGGTGGTACTATTCTAGTCCGCCGGATACCACACGGCGTTGGAGCTGTATGTAACATTTCAGCTTAATTGTACATCGGAAAGTGGGTCAAATTAAACTTGCAAGATTCCACCTTCACATACATACAAGGCAAACTTTACAACTTTACAGGATTGTCCGTTTGGTCAATGTAAAGATTTTTATGGTTAAGCATACCCAAAACAATGTTTCATTTTAATTGTACGTCATACTCTGCGTCGAAACTCTGTACCTCCTGACCGCAATGAAACAGTACTGAGTAACAGGGTAGCGACATTCACTCCGACGTGTATACCTAAAATAAATTTATAATTATTACAGTAGCTGAAATGTTTGAGGAATAGAAATGACAATAATAATACATAGTTAACGAAAATTATACGTTTAGAGGCAAATTAATTAAGGTTTATAGTCGTAATTAGTCGTTTTACTTTATGTTCTTAATTAGACGTTCCCGGCGAAAATTGGCAATGTTTCTTTGAATCTCGTAGCACTATTTACCAATTGTTACGATTTATTTTCATAATATACACTTCTTTATTTGCATTAGATACAATATATCTATTGAAAAAATTAGGAGCGCCTATCCTTACTAATATTATAAATGCGAAAATCTATCTGTTTGTATATTTGTTACGTTTTCACGGCCAATCCGCTCAACCAATATCGATGAAATTTGGCACAATTATTTCTTATACACCGGGGTAATATATAGGCAATAGAAATCTTGTAAATTCTGCTAGAATAGGATGACATTTAAAAGCACCATCTATCAACCTATGGAGATATTTGCAGTGTTGGAGAATGATAGAAGCTACTTAGGTTAAGGTTTATTCCAGTCTACGCGAACGAAGTTGCGGGTAAAAGATAGTTATATTCTATATATGATTTATTTTTCAGAAGCTGTGACATAGTTATGACTAGTATATTAATACTAGTGATATTCTTTTAAAAAGAATTAAAAGATGTATCTATAGATTTTATCCGTATACTCTTCCTACCCTTATCCCACTCTAAGTGGGGTCGGCACAACATATTGTAAACATTTTGTCACATGATTTGGCTACGTATTTTACGACCGGCCGCCTGCCTCCCATCAACTTACCTTAGTCGTATTTTACGACACCTCGGTAAAAAATGAGGGTAGTCTATTCTACTCAGCCGGATACCACACGGCGGGTCGACTTACCTTAGTCGCTTTTTACGAAACCTCGGTAAGAAATGAGGGTGGTACTATTCTATTCAGCCGGATACCACACGGCGTGGACGTTATCCGTATACATCATATGTATACTTATTCATTTTGAATTCTTTGTGAAGTGTAATCGAAATAGTTAAAGATGCCATAGAGGTTCAACTACAGAGTTTCATAATCTGGACCCTCGTTTACCCTTCCCATATTATTATACTAAACTAATTACATAAACGTTTTAGCTAACTTAGGGTGTTCAAAGTAATGCAATTAATTACGGGCTTACCGCATTTATGAAGTTTTGGCTAGCGGAAACCTTAATTACAGTTAGATATTGTAATTTAAACAAGATGTAATGGCACAGCTGATCAGAAACTGGTATGTTAAGGCATAAAGTAAAATGTGACTAAAAAATTGAATTCCGCTTTGTTGAAGCGCTATTTCTTGCAAAAATTCTACCGTGAATATACATATTGAAAAAAAATCTACAAAGGAAAATATTGATAAAGAACGATACGTGAAATCAACGGTAACAGATGACGGTAGTCAAAATTTGTAATCTTTGCAAAAATAATTAAAAAAAACGCATAAATCTAAGGAAATCTTAGCAAGAGCCATAGTAATTAGCAAGACAATTTTGAATACATTTTATTTGACATAAATGTTATATATGAAATTCTCGTGTCATAATATTAGTTACCATACTCCTCCGGAACGGCTTGAACGATTTTTATAAAATTTTATATGCATATTCAGTAGGTTTGAGAATCGGCCAGTAATTATTTTAAGTGATAAGAGTTGTCCACCGCTAACATATATTTTTATCTCTTAAGACTTTCTTCTTAAGAAATGAGGGTGACCTACAAACATGTTGTCACATGATTTGGCTACGTATTTTACGAATGGCGGCCTGCCTGACGTCAACTTACCATAATCGTATTTTACGACACCTCGATAAGAAAGAGGGTGGTCTATTTTGCTCAACCGGATACCACACGGTGGGCCAACTTACCTTAGTCGCCTTTTACGACACCTCGGTAAGAAATGAGGGTGGTCTATTCTACTTAGACGGATACCACACGGCGGGTCAACTTACCTTAGTCACCTTTTACGACACCCCAGTAAAAATGAGAGCGGTCTATTTTACTCAGCCGGATACAACACGGTGGTCCACAAGTAATATAAATAAATATTTTACAGTATTTTTTTTTTTAATTTAATATTTTTATTAGATTGCTTTTTAAATTTAATCATTTTTAGATCTCATTATATTCAGTTTTTAATTGACTTCCGAGTATAATCGTGATACTCACAAAGTTTAGTCGACGCTAAAATTTATATGAACAAAGTACGAAATTCCGTAACTCGATTCCAATACATTCATAGACAACTGGGAAATCAACATGATTCAAGCTTATATTTCAAATATATCTTTACGGATTAACAGTTCGACATATATTTTATTTTTAATACATGATTATTTTAACGGAAAGCGTTGGAAAATACTTTCGGCTGTAATGGATATTTGATCGTGATGAAGATTTTTTTAAAAAAATTTATTTAACTTACCGTGTATTTTATGTAAGGGTGGAAAGAAAATTACCGATCGGTCATCCATTAAGTACCTATTTAATTATAATTAATTAATCGGAATTTAGAGTGGAAGACACTGACACTGTTAAAACTAGCCCCGGAAACAGGATAATGTCATAACTTAATCATACTTTGGTAAAACGAAATAAATAAATAAATAAGTAGATTAATTAAACAAATATAAGTTATAGAAGTCCAAAAATCCTTTATAAAGATTTATAGTTTTAAAACTATGGTTTATTTCTTTTAAGGTTTTTTTCAGATAGTTACTAGTATATGACTACTTCTTCTTCCTGCCCTTACCCCATCCTAAGTGGGGTCAGCATAACTTGTTATAAACATGTTGTTACATGATTTGGCTATGTATTTACGACCGGCCGCCTGCCTGACATCAACTTACCTTACCTTAGTTGTAATTTACAACACCGCCGTAAGAAATGAGGGTGGTACTATTCTATTCAGCCGGATACCACACGGCGTGTATGAGTATATGACTTCAAATTTAAACAAATACATTTTATAGAAGTCCAAAATTCTTCCTAAAGACCTATAGTTTTAAAACTATGGTATATTTCTTAAAAAAAAAATTTCAGATAGGTTCGAGTGTATGACTTCGTTGTGTACAAATAAGAATATTTCTAACTATTCACACTCTTAACGTATTACCATTATATTGAGTTCGAACAGCAATGTTCACCTGGGCGTATCCAATTTTCACGAGTCTTTTTTCGCTTATTGCGTCCACTTCGCTTAACTTCCTTACGGTCATCACTCTCAGGAGAGTAGTTATCCGCTCGATTATGCCTAACACCCGTTCCCGGCAAATTGGGGGCTCTAATAAATGATGATAATAATTACAAGCAAGGGAAACCAATCGGGAGTAAATTGAACGCGTATTTCATATTTTACTATCTCTGTATTGAAATCCTTGCAAATGTGGTTTCTGCTAAAAGTAAAGTTAAGTTACAATTAATGACACTACGCACTGTGATATACAAACTGTGACTATAATCAAGTCTTAAGTATTTTTTTGTGTCAGGAAAACCCATTATGGGTCATCACCGCCCGACGGGGACGAGCGGCGGGTATGTTGGACTCGCACCGACGAAAAACCTGACAGTGCTCCACCGCGCTGCTGGTGGCTTAAGTATAAAAATACTTAAGTTAAGAATTAACGAACGTCGATGTTACTACCAAAGGCTATAGAATATATATACTACAGTGTACATACTAGTTACTACACCGGAAGCGTTGTGAAAAGAATTGTGAAAAGGCCTTTCGGTGGAAACATGTGTTAAGATCGCTCCAGCGATGCCGAATCTACTATTGGTACGTCCAAGTGTTGAAGTGTTTGTATGAAAACGCCATAATGTCTGTTTGTATCCAAGATATAAAAACGTCATTTCTCACATGTTACTTACGTCCATATATACCATACTTACTTATACATACTTACGTCTATATATCAATTTGACTTGAATATTGTAGGTATAAAACAGTTATTTTAGTTAATATTTTTTTTAAATAGATCCTGGCTGAATAATAACTTTCATAAAGCACCAGATTAAATTGCTCGTAGCTCATCTGCGTTATTAATGTTTCCGTCGTGAAAATGTCTCAAGTTCTCACTTAAGTCCATTTCTATTAGTTGGAGACTTTTAGAAAATTTCGAACTTGATCCTAGGGAGATTTTATTTGTATTACTTATGTTATATTATTATTAAAAAATAAAGGCTACACAATGATTTCCTAGATATTACCAATTAATTATATTCTTATATTAATACAAGTTCTGCCTAACTTCCATGTCTATTTAAAAAGAAAATGTGTAATTTTATCTCTATTTTCCTGAAATCTCTAGTCTCTCACTAGTTCTCTTGTACAAACCAGTTTAACTAATGGAGAGTTAAAGCCTTAATAAATACATTCACATGCACAAACTTTCGCATTTATGATATTGATATATGAAAATATCAAATATTAGTATCAAATATATCGAAATTTCTAGAACGTAGCGTCGACTGTATTGTGTGCAAAGCTTTTAAAAGTTGAATCGCCACTTAAAATATCACGAGGATATTGAGTAATCATTTTATTGAGGATCGCTTCAGTTTCCTGTTTCCATTGTGAAAATGTATACCTATTGAACTAGAAGTTGAACAATTTTTCGCATTATTAGGTTTGGGAATATGTGTTATATTCACATGTTATCAATAAAATTTATTATATAGAGAGAAAATCCGTTTACTAAACTTCAGTTTAACTTTCATTATACAAGAAATATGATTTTAAATCGTTACATTTTTAAATGCACCTGTCCTTCATAGTTATAATTGTTTCCTTGCCAAGGTGCAATTAAAAGGCTTAAGATAATAGATAGATAGATAAAAACTTTATTGTACAAACACATAAAACACATAAAAATACATACGGACTTAAAGTAAACTTATGTATACGTACAAAGGGCGGCGGCGGGATAATTTAGGTAAAGAATTTATTCCATGAACATATGTTATAGAGAATACAAGAACATATTCTATAGAATGCATGCGCATAATAACTTACCCCAAAAAGTAATAATGCAATTTTTTTTTGATTTTAGAATATGTAGTGGTAGTATGGAGAAGTATGTACTATGTAGTAGTAGAATGTCTTTTGTATTTGATACAACTACGAGTAGCATGAACGCTGTTTATGCTTTCGACGAACTTTTCTAAATCAAATTATATTGAACCATACAGGCAAACCGTTTAGTATCCGGCTGAGTAGAATAGACTATCCTCATTTCTTACCGAGGTGTACTAAAAGGCGACTAAGGTAGGTTGACCAGCCGTGTGGTATCCGGCTGAGTAGAATATGCCACCCTCATTTCTTACCGAGGTGTCGTTAAATACAACTAAGTAAGTTGACGTCAGCCGGTCTTAAAATACGTACCCAAATCATGTGACAACGTGAGGTGCCGAACCCACTTAGAGTAGGATAAGGGCAAGAGAATGATGATGATGAATCACGCAGGCGAAGTCACAGTAGAAGTTATAGTATAAATTTTAAACTTTAAATACTAATACGTACGATACGTAAAAAAGATTGTATTTTTAATGAGAAGACACCAATATTTTTGGCCAGCAAAACGACAAAAGGTTATTTAAATGCTTATACGTATTTATTTTCGTTCTACCCTCGTTAACAACCACGAAATAACATTGAAACAAAAACGTGACATTGAGCAGACGTTTATACGGCCAGATTGACGAGGGTGTACAAGTGTTCAGGCTCGAATTACTCCTATAACTTGAACACCGATATTTTTATATCTTCTTACTATTGAGTTTTTTTGTATGATCTCTTTAAGAGCTTCTGAGTGGGGGTGTCGATTCGATAGATGGTTGAATAATTATAGAGTACCTGGTAGACCGAGCCTTGCTTGGTAATTTTTTACAAAATAAAAAATTGATAAAAAAGAAAAAAAATATATAATAAACAACGATATTTACTCCTTTATTCTTATTCAATAAATAAAAAACAGTTTTCCCAGAGTCAACCCATTTACTGTTTTTGCTACAACTCAATGAATGACACATAAAAATATGACAGCCACAATGCTTTTTCATATTAATCGCCAACTCTATGAAGGAGGTCGTATTAAAAACATGTAATAATAATAAAAAAGGTAGTTCAAGATCGATCCCAGGTATTTAAATTTTTTCAATACTGCCCGTTCGCCAAATAAGCTAAGCTGACTTGACAGTTTATGGCAAAAATAGTGTTATAATATAAATTTTAGTTTTTTTTTAATGAGCAAATACAGGGATATAACGAATTTTTTTTACATAAAACCTAGCTAGATGGATTTTTCTCCCCCAAAACCTACATCCTGAATTTCAGGAAAATCGTTGAAGCCGTTTCCGAGACTCCGAATATATACAAGATTAACTCATATAATATTAAAGATAAATATAATAAGCAGGTCCGGATGTACATCAGACTTCTCGACTTACGACTTAGAAAAGCGTTTAAAAAGATTAAAAGATTAGCTATAGTGGGAAAGTAGAGGTCTCAAAATGAAGTAAAATACTACATTATTAACTTTGTCTAAGTGGAAATAGCAACATAGTTAACCTGTTAATATAATTAGAAAAAATAAACCAATATCGGTTGACATGGGACCTTGGCCGAAACAATAGCTCTTTGTCAGGAAGACAAAGATAAATTATGGCTCGAATGTGAAAAAGCCTTTACTGTTTTTATTGTGCTTTTGTTTAAGCTTCTGCATCTGATGTTTTTTTCTTTGACATTTGCTATTAAATACGACTGTTGAATTGTTGTAGTATTTCTTAGTTTATAAAAAGCTTTACTTTAACTTGTTTTGTATGTATGTGAAGGTAGAATCTTGTAAGCTAAATTTGATCCACTTTCCGGAGTTCAATTGAGCTGAAATTTTGCATACTGGTCCAGTCCCAATGACAATAAATGTTTATGCACGATCTGATGCTGCTGCTAGGATTGAATTTAGACGAGGAAACTGCTCATCAGTTAACAGTAGGGACATAAAATTTTATATATTGGTCTAGCATATATTTTCTTAAGAATAATACAATCATTAAATTCGATACTGAATGATATTATTAAATATATTAGAAGTAATAAGGAAGGAAGACAGTAGCGGCTACTGTTCAGAATCTTACATTTAGCTTCCTGAAGGTATTTTTTATACCATACGGAGATCAATCTTTACCAAGATTTACCAATCTCTTATATTTAATTTGCTTACGTTATGACTTCTTCACATTATCTATTTTTGTTGCCCTTGACTCTGAGGTTGTTCGCCATTAGGTTTCGGAGTCTTAGGTCAACATTCACAAAGAGTTCTGTTTGCATTTTCAGTGAAAACATTCTTAGCTGTATTGATATATTACATACCTTATAAAATTGATTGCTGAATCAATTTTTTTTTTATAACATAATTATTATTACCTGGTTAACCGAACCTTGCTCGTTATTTTTTTTTACAAAAAAGGAACTTTTAATAAACAAGGGAAAGTAATTAGGTAGTTGGGGATCGATCCTAGGTATTTATAGAGACTACTCGTTCCCCGAATAAGCTACGCTGACTTGACAGTTTATGGCAAAAATAGTGTTTTATATTCAATATAAATTTTTGTATTTTTCTATACCCTAAAACAGGGATATAACGATTTTTTTACATAAAATTTATCTAGATCGATTTTTCTCCACCAAACCCCCTACATGCTGAATTTCAGGAAAATCGTTTGAGCTGTTTCCGAGATTCCGAATATATATATCCGGAATATATCATACAAGATTTACTCATTTAAATATTAAAGATAACTGTCAAGTAGAATAGAAAGTAAAGTTCTATTTCCAAGTCAATATAACTTATTTCATACAAACGGACTGTTACATTGTCATCGAGGGTTCGGGTTGAATTGAATGGAAATTCAAATAGAATGAAGATAGGGTTAAATTAATCAAGAAAGCAAGAACTTTGGTTACATTTACAGCGCTAAAATGGTTATAAGAAAGTTTTTGATGTTATATTAACATTGTGTATTCTGCTTTGACCTAGTTTATTAGTGAATCTGAAGATAAAGAAGTGTTTGTTAATTAATTTAATAATTTCCTAAAGACAGCAATTCTTCTTCTTCTGTCGTGTTCTTCATTACTGAAGGTCGTGTCCTATTTAGAAGTCCTTCACAGTTTTTATAATTCGCCTCCATTTCTCTCGGTGTTCGGCTTTTCTTAGGGCGGATGTTACGGAGAGACCAGTAAGTGCGGTCACTTGGTCACACCAACGACTAGGTGATCGGCCGCGGGGTCGTTTTCCTTCGACCTTGCCCACCACTATCAACTTGTCAAAAGACAGCAATTGCTTCTTTTGAAATTTGAAAGGAATCACTTAGGTAAGTGTTATAAAGAGATTTTTTTCGCCAAAAGACAGCAATATTGTCCAACGCATTTGCCGTGAAAAAGTATCTATCCATCCGGTTTTGGGGACACCCTTCGGAACTGAACGGGTAGACAGCTCATGTTCTGGACTATTCCACCCAGTTCCCCATGTTGGGACAAGGGTTTCACTGCTCTGGTGACAGTGTCGGCCGCTCTACCCAATGCTCTTACGAGCTTGATAATATCCTTAAAGGGGATATTTGTTAGGTCATCAACTGCAATTTCATCCTTTCCTAATATCTCCCATCTTACCAGCGAGTACATAGGGCGATCAGCCATACGGTGAAGTCGTGAAAGAGTAACTGGCAAACAGTCAACCATACACACTTTACATTTTTAATTGATGTAGTCAGTTTTTATTCTGTTAATATAATTGTCGTTATACATATTATAGTTGAACGCCGTGTGGTATCTGGCTGAATAAAATAGTACCACTCTAATTTCTTACCGAGGTGTCGTAAAATACAACTGAGGTAAGTTGACGTCAGGCAGGTGACCGGTCGTAAAATACATAGCCAAATCATGTGACAACATGCTTATAACATGTTGTGCCGACCCCACTTAGAGTGGGATAAGGGCAGGAAGATGATGATACATATTATAATTGTTACCATGTACAATTCGTATACGTGGTATTCATAGCTTTGTATGTATTGAATAAAAAATAAACATACATACTAATTTTAGTCTTTGAAACTCCAGTTTTAATCTGTAATCAATTGTTAGCGTTTCGTTCAATATTAGAAAATCTAATTTTTAGAATTAGGCGTTACTTTGCGGAGATCTATAATACAAAAGTAATTATAAAATTATCTTGCTATAATCCGCGATGAAGTAAAATAGAAAATATATGTAATGCTAAATGTAGAGTAGACAATCCGTTTTCATACCTGATACATGCAGGATTCGTAAAAACACATGCAAAACCACCGTCACAACAATATACAAGCACTACATACGTTCACTATCACAAACTCAACAATCATTTTGCCCCGCAACCGAAGCATCATAAGGAGATAGTATCCACGATAAAATCGCAAAGCTTTGCGCTCCACTCTACATTTAGCATTATATATATTTTCTATTTTACTTCATCGCGGATTATAGCAAAACAATTTTATTGTTACTTTTGTATTGGAATTTCTGTTTAATTTATTGGAAAATTAATAATTGACGATGATGAATTTGTTTTTAAAATGAAATTATGTTTGCGTATCGTAAGTACCCTTGCCTTTAATATAAATCAAGAAAATAATTGTGTTAGCTGAACCTTTAATCCGAGGCGGTGCTTCGGTGATGGTTTTCCGATTATATTAACCGCTAAACGGATGAGAGTTTATTAACTGGAGCGGCTTCGTCAGTCAATTTATACATTGCAGATTGTTTACATTGTGGATTAGAATATTTCGAACATAAAAGTTAATTTTTTTATGGAACAATGATGGCGTAGGTTTCTATGCATTATTATATATGATTAAAAAATATTGAATTTGTGTTTTTAAATAAAATGAAAATTGTTGTTCAAAAATGTTTGTGTTTCACTTTTATTATATTCTTCAAATGTTGGGTGTATGGTTGATTGGTTTTAACTTAAGAGACAGGGTACATACAGTAAGATAATTGATGATATCGGTATTTAATTACCAATATCTTTTCTTAAAAATAAAATACAATCCTAAATTTTTATCTCTCAAACTCCTTATGTTTTATCTTTTTTAAACTTAAAGTACCTGCTCGATGCTGAGCCTTGCTCGATAATATTTTAATTGTATATATATATATATGTCGCATCCTGGCAACCAACGTACCATCATTAAAAATATATTGAAAATACAATGAAAATAGAAGGCGCAGCGGTGACAGAATGCAGACGGCGCATGTGTGAGATGAAGACAGAAGCTTGTCTTGGCGCAGTTGTGAAAATTGTTAAGAAGAATATAAAGTTGAAGATAAGCATTGTACTTTTCCATATGCACGATACCCTAATTACGCCCACTAATGTCTAAGAATAATGTCCAAAATACTGATGAGTCTACATATATATATATATATATATATATATATATATATATATATACACACATACAAGATTAACTCATTTAAATATTAAAGATAAATGTTTCTTCGTATCCACTTATATAGACCAACCTCATTTCTTACCGAGGTGTCGTAAAATACGACAGAGGTAAGTTGACGTCAGGCAGGCGGCCGGTCGTAAAAACGCAGCCAAATCTTGCGACAGCATGTTTATAAAATGTTGTGCCGGCCCCACTTAGAGTAGGATAAGGGCAGGAAGATGAAGATGATGTTAATATTGTTAAATCACCTAAAAGATCAAATCCTCTTAAAGAACTTTCTAGATGCCCTGAGTTGTAAGTATTTTACCACCACCACTTAGAGTGGAATAAGGGCAGGAGGATGATATATTTTTTAAAAAAGATATACATTTTATGTATGAAATGTAGATATAGAGCATCTAGATTATTTATCACATTGTATAAAAACCGTCCGTGAAAGCAGTTTCAAACGTGACATTCAATTCGCATTTTTTATAAGCTATTCTAGTCGCGTTCAGCCTGTTAGATGCAGGTGCCGCGGGTTGTACAAGAGCGCCCATTTATTTCCACCCCCCTTTGTTATTTCATTCAACAACTGGATTTGTTTGAAATATCTCTACGTTTATTACAAACTGTGTGGTAGCCCAGCGGTTACATCGTGCGACTCTTTCGAGTAGGTCACGAGTTCAAACCCGGGCAGACACCAATGAGTTTTTCTGTTAAAACTTATGTGTCTTATTGATAATTGCAATTTATCACACGCTTTTCGGTGAAGGAAAACATCGTAAGGAAACCTGCATATCTCTAGAAAATTCTGGAGATATGTGTAACCTACCAATCCGCATTGGAACAGCGTGGTAGGTTGTAGCTCCAATCCTTCTCACCAAAAACGGAGAGAAGAGACCTATTCTCAGTAGTGGGATAGTAACAGGCCGCTACTTACTTTACTTTACTTACTTATTACAAACTAGTAATATCCCGTGGTTTAACCTGCGTTATTTTTATTTTTGTACACCTTATTCCATTTTTATAACGGATCCTTATTTTATAAAAAATGTAATATAGCCTATTTTCCTCAGTAAAGATGCAGCTTTCTAAAGGAGGCGTATGCCAGATACTAAGAAGCCATTACTTTTAGTTCTACTTCACTTTTATTCATATGTCGTTGCTAAGGTTATACTGCATAATATTCTCTGAGTAAACCTTTGTTTTTATTGTATAATACTCGTATGTATTTTTCACCATTCTTTTCGAGTTGGACCTGTTAGACGCAGGTGACGCTGGCTATGCTAGACCACCCATTTATTTCCGTGCCCCATTGTGAATCATCTTGATTTGCATCGAAAACGTTTTGTGATTTAAAAATTTAATTATTTTATAAGTTGCTTGCAATAGTATAAACATTATTTGAAATATATATCTAATGAATATATAGTACCTGTTTGACCGAGCCTTATTCGGTAATTTATATTAATATATATAAAGTTTAATAAAAAAATATTATATTATTCGGAATTGGAAATTGACGGCGTCATTGAAGTGTGCTTTGAATAAAATTGTAGCATTTTTTAAATAAAACCTAGCTACATTGATTCTTGCCCCCCAAACACCCCCTACGTGCTGAATTTCATAAAAATACAAGATTAACTAAATTAAATATTAAAGATAAAATGTTCTTAAAGAATAAAGTAAATTGATGTCAAACTTTGTTGTTTTATGAGGTCTTTAAATGTCTCATGTCTACATAAAATAACAGCCATTTTATTATTACAGACGCCTTCTGCGAATTGTATAGCAAACGAAATGTGATTCCCTACTCGGAATTTTTTTTAATACTTCCTACAAAACAAATATTATCGTAGATAGATTTATAAGTGAAATATAAGTAGGACAAACAGTAAGTTCATATATTCACTTATGTTACTTGTATATACAAATTATATTATATACAAATTTCATAAATCACAGGTTTATTATGGTTGATAACTTTGTAGTAATTTCATATTCCGTCTTCTTTATTTAAATATTAAGGAAAGAACACAGCTAATACTGCGGAATATTTTTAAACTATATTTTTACTAAGGAATACCTGTATTATACTAATTCAAGGCCATACGAAGTATAGTTCGGCTAAGAAGATAGTTTGACAAAATTCTGTTTCTGACATTATAAAACGTTATTATGATATTCAAAATTAAAAATAAATAAAATTCAGACGAGTGGGGCATAAACCTTTATAATTTAGATTTTATGCTCATGTCGCGTATATAACTTTATGGATGGGTAAATTACGAAACATTTGCTCACATTAACCAGTATATTCTGTTATGTATTTCAATTATATGACGTCTGAATGAAGAAACGAAGTTACTGCGACCATTAAATATTTGCGACAGAGTTTCATTGAGATTCACGGGGATGTATTTGTAATAAAACCGTGTTCGTAATAAATAGTAAGTCTTCAATATTGTCTTTCCATTGCCATTTTTTACAGTTTCTATTTCTATTTTTATAATTTCTTATATAGGGGATAGTAAAAAATATTGTAAAACTATCGTGGATTTATAATTTACGAGTAAGTCGACGTAAAAGAAGTTGCAGGTAAAACTTGTTAATAATAAGTTTCTATAGTAACGGCCTATTGTCCCGCTGCTAGGCAAGTTCTAAGTAAAACACTTTTTAAGGCGGGTACAGCGTTATCGTAGGTAGTTAGGTACAAAATTATTTAAATTACTAAAAGGAGACAAATTAACTTATACTTACAAGCATAGGTCTGTTATCTCCGTTATCGGATTTGGTTGGAGCTGGAGACTTAATGCGGATTGGTAGGTTACACATATTTCCAAAATTCTCGATAGATATGTAGGTTTCCTCACGGTGTTTTCCTTCACCGAAAGCTTGCGATAAATTGCAATTAAGAATTAGACACAAAAGTTGTAGCAGAAAAGCTCATTGTTATATTAAACTACCCGAGGTTTAACCCATGTCACTTTAGAATGGCTCTCACTGTTTCACTGCTGGGTTATCAAATTATGAATAACTAGAGAAAATGTGACTAATCAATATAAGCAGGTTTTTAGCAGTATGATCGCGTTACAACAAAATACCTTCACCAATATTCGATTAAACATAACCGCCCCTGAAGGGAAGGGTAATCTAAATATACCTATCTGTAATTTAATGATGATTACTATATGTACCCTTAACCCCTAAACAAACTAGACAACTCTTGAGACAATGTTCTTGTTATTATCTCTGTATAACGCGAAGCATGGGGAGAACACTTTAATTATTACATGTTACAATAAAATTATTTTGCTGTAATCCGCGTTTGTTAAAATATATGCAATGCTAAGTATATGAAGCAGGCAACAATCACATACCCAATACATGCAGGACAAGTCACCACACGTATCACAATACGCCGCCACCGCCAACACCTCACACAAGAACTACTCACACTCACCACCACAACCAAGACGAATCTCGGATGTAGTAAAGTACTGGAGTAAAGTAAAACTACCTTACCATCTGGATGTGTGCCGATCTACTATCGTGCGGTTTTCAAATAATTTCATTCCACGCACCACCATTTTATGCAACGAACTTCCTTTGGCAGCGTATCGGTACGACATAAGCTCCTTCAAAAAGCGTATTTTCCACCTTTTTAAAGTACGGCAACGCACTTACTCTGCGAGAGGTTGTGGGCGACGGTGATTACTTAAAGTGAACCGTATGCTTGCCATCCAATTCTATAAAAAAAGCTTAGCTCAAGCTAGAGAGGAATAGACCATACTTTCACACCGAGGCAGGGATGTGGATTTAAATGAGAGGATAAAATTATTATTCGGTGAGCTTAGTAACTTTTTAAATTATGCATTTTAAAACAAACATACTTGCCATAGAAATATAATTTTATATTCAAAACATGTTACGAGTATTCCATTCTACATTAGTGTTATTAGCTGTAAACGGTAAAATTTTCTGGTTCATGCCATATAAATCTAGGAGAACGATTAAAATTTAATGGACGGGAAAAGGTTCGTGATAAAAGGAGAGAAACATCTAAATATGTCGTTCACATTAACCATATCATTATAAGCAATAGGATCCCTTTTAAATAGGCATTTTATTATAATTATTATATTATACTATGGAAAAGAAGGAAATTCTTATTTTTTATTTAGTTTTGTGCAAGATAAAATTACACACACAAAAGTACACAAAATTTTTGTAATAGTTCAATTGGCTAGCTCGTTGGTGCAGTTGGTAGTGATGCCTTCAACACCGCAGGTCGTGGGTTCGATTCTCACCGAGGGCCAACATTTGCTAACAAAAATTTGTTGGTTGTACGAGCCTGGGTGTATATTTCTATTTAGGTATGTATTTAAAATTATATAAGTATATATTTACCAGTTGTCTGTCACCCATAACACAAGTATTAAGTTACTTACTTTGGGGACGGACGACCGTGTTTGTAAGTGTCCCATATATTTATTTATTTATTTATAATTTAAAGTAAATTCGAACGTTTTTATATAATAATACATTCAGCCAATGGATTACATTTTATATAGAAATTTCTCCATCGTTTTCTTTAATGTAAAATGAATTCAAGTCGGGAGTTCAAAATAATGAACGAACTTGTTCAAAGTATTGCCATCTTCCTCAGTAACGTCGACAGTATTAGGAGTTCAAAATTTTGTAATTAAGTTACAGTTGACAAATATATTACTTAACTTTAAACCGACCTACTCTCTTAATTATTTAACCAAATTTTATGAGATATAACGAACTATTTTAGAGAGATAATAATAAATTTTTTTTAACAATTGACTGGCTTGTCGGCACAGTTGGCAGCGACCCTGTCTTCAGCTCCTCGGGTCGCTGGTTTGATTCCCGGCAAGGGCCAACATTTACTATAAACAATTTGTTGGTTCTTCGAGCCTTGGTGTATCTTGTCTTTAAGTCATCATTATTATCATTCTACTGCACTTATCCTACTTAAGGTGAGGTCGGCACAACATGTTGTAAACATGTTGTTACATGGTTTGGCTAGGTATTTTACGACCGGCCGCCTACCTGACTTTAACTTACCTTAGTATGTAATACTAAGTTACATTAGTACATTAGTAAGTATGTAACAGTACAGTACAGTAGTAAGTATTAACTTACCTTAGTTAAGTATTACGACACCTCGGTAAGAAATGAGAATGGCCTATTTTACTCAGCCAGATACCATACTGCGGGTTGACTTACCTCATTTGTTACCGAAGTGTCGTAAAAGGCGACTAAAGTAAGTTGACCCATAGTGTGGTATCCGGTTGAGAATAGACCACACTCTTTCTTACTGAGGTGTCGTAAAATACGAATAAGGTAAGTTGACGTCAGACCGGTCGTAAAATATGTAACCAAATCATGTGACAACATGTTTATTACATGAGCAAACCCCACTAAGAGTGGGATAAGGGCAGGAACATGATGAATAGACTAATAACTGGCATAAAATATAATTTTATTATTACATATCTGAATAGTATTTCTTTTTGTAAAACACCAGCTAGTTTTAACTGGGCTTGGCATTATTGTTTGCGTCGGGAAAAGGTCGCTTTGTGAAAACACAAACATTTTACACTAATGACTTTACGTCTCAGTGAACAAATTAAATGCTCGCGAAAATTTCGTTATTTCAAAATTAGTTTTTATTGAGTTTTCCAACAAAATCCGACAAAATTCTGAAAATTATTTATGGAATTATTATAGAGGTAACAGTCTTTTTTAATTCGTATTTTAAGTAGTATAAAGTTACTACAAAATACTATCCACTGGTGGGATATTGATATCACACTGCTGGGTACTCTCCTTTATACGGGAGGAATTAAGATTAAGGCTCACTTCCCTAGAACATAGACGTGCAGGCAGTCGCATCGCTTTCTGTTTTTACAGGATATATTTCGGAGAGTGTGCCACAGATCTATTTGATCTGATCCCTTCCTCACCATTTTACGACCGGACGACCAGACGCCGCGATGGGCTGCACCGCTATGCAATAAACATTCCAAAAATTCGCACAAGTCGGTTCAGCTCATCTTTCCTCATGCGTACAGCCAAGGTGTGGAATTCCCTTCCTGCATCAATCTTCCCCGATTCCTACGATTTGAATACCTTCAAAAAAAGAGTGAATAGGCACTTCATTGGCAAGCGCGGTCCACCTTCGGCTGCATCTTTCCGTCAGGCGAGATCGTAGCCAGGCGCTAGCCTTAAAAAAAGCTTAGCTAGTAAAAAAAAAAAATTAGAACGCTGTGATTGCGGATTGGTAGGTTACATATATTAAAAGTATTCTCCAGAGTTATGCAGGTATCTCAGCTGTGATAGCCCAGCGGTTACCGTGCGACTCTTTCCAGTGTGGTCACAAGTTCAAACTCCGGGCAGGCACCAATGAGTTTTCTATTTAAAAAGTGCCTAATTGATAATGACAATTTATCACACGCTTTTCGGTGAAGGAAAACGTCGTGAGGTAACCTGCATATCTTTACAGAATTCTGAAGATATGTGTAACCTAGCAATCTACATTGGAGCAGCGTGGTAGCTCCAGCCCTTCTCTCTAAAAACGAAGAGAGGTGTCCTATGCCCAGCAGTGGGATTATAAAAGACTTTACTATGCCGTATCTTTATATTTAAGATGTAAATATGTTATTTTGATTGTATTCATACAAATACTAGTTTTTCTTAAAAACCTTTTTCGTTCAAATTCTAAGTGACTTTTGAGTATTTTTAGTTATCATTAAATCGTTCCTAGTTTTTTAATTATTCCGATAAAGCGAAGTAACAATTTCAAAGGCGCGACCTCCTTTAATGAAAGAGTGCTATGAAAGTCTGTCGCTGCCACAGTATAAAAGTGAATATTACTTTCCACTGTGAATACGTGCCCCAGAATTGCTTTTTAGATATTCAACTTATCTTTCACGAGTTCATTTTACGGCTTACACTTTTACTATACACAAATGCTCCACAGTCCACTCGGTCATCGTTGAAAAATTACCACACAAAACTGTATAAAGATATCTCTTCACAAAATATGTCCCGAACCGTAAATAAAATTTTGGACCATCGTACTAGTATTCCTACTTGTACTTACACATCAAATCTTAATTAAAGGTTTCTTAATTAAAGAAACATTGGTTCTTGCATTACACAAATTTAACTGAATGATCGTGTTGTGCATGTTATGTATGTGTTTGTGTCATATGTTTTCCTACATGCGAGGATTCAAGTGACGACGTTCTCCCACTTTAGTGTAGTCGGTAGAACATGTTTTTTGCTTTCATTTTCTCTTATATTTTGTTGTTATCTTTTATATGCATGTCATACTCATGTCCTCCCTCTACCCTCTAGTTTTATATCCTCGTTTGTCTAGTTTTATATCCAATTGCTTTAATTTTTTACAATCGGGTCGCATGATTTTCATCCTTTATTAATATATGTTCATACCATCATAATCTTGAACATCTCATCTTTTCTATAATAGGTGAACAATCAGACTTGTGATCAGAATCACTTATGGAACTGTAATTTGATCTTTAACTATAGACCTTATAAGAAATCCAAGTTTCGTAAGCAGAAAAACATTGTGTATATTAAAGATAAAAGATTTCTAAAATACTGCAAATAGACCCACATAGTAGCCGACGTTATTCCCGGAATTTAATATTGTTCGGGATATAGGGACAACCCCAAATATTTCGTAGATCAGCTTTAAGTTGTTTACTTAAAGAGTTTCTCTTTTTTAGACGCAAAATAAATCGTTCGGCACTCGTGAAGTAGAAGTAATAAATCTTGGAGGCTTTAATTTCGGCAACTGGCGTTATTTTTAATGTAGTAAGTTTGATAGACAAAGAGAAACTTGTGAATTGATTGTGTGATATATACTCGAAGTTAATATAATCAAAGTGACATTGAGTCTTAAAGCTGATGTTATCTAATTATTGAAGCGTTAATTTAATTATGATTGAATGATGACATGTGGATGGCAAACTTTAAATTATAACACTGTGATGTATTTATATTAGATATTAAGCTTTTTAATATGTTTTAGTTTATCGTAATAGATAGGAGTAAATAATTTATGGAATTATACGTTATTTTGCGGAGATCCATAATATAAGTGGTATCCGGTTTAGTATAATAGACCACCCTCTTTCTTACCGAGGGATCGTATAATATGACTGAGGTAAGTTGACATCAGGCAGGCGGCCGGTCGTAAAAACGTAGCCAAATCATGTGACAGCATGTTTATAACTTGTTGTGCCGACCCCACTTACGAGTGGGATAAAGGCAGGAGGATGATGATAGCAAAATAATTTTATTGTTACTCTAGTAGATAGCAGTAAAATTAAATTATTATAGTTTATAGAAAATTAATTTAAATTTCTAATTGAAACTTTAGAATTTTATGATTTACATGGTTTATATTGAGTTAACGTATACGTAACGCAATATGAAACTTATTTTGCAATAGTTATCAAACAGTTCAAATAATCATTTGAATATAAAACACGTAAATGATTTAGATATTGACTTCATGGAAGTGAGGTATATTTCCATTAAAAAGAAAAACTGAGTACTAATTTTTATGAAAAGATGGATAATATAATGTAATATTGCCAGCTCGCAAACAACCCCTGTAACGATCTCACAATCCTCTATTTCTGAGAAGATACGTTAAAGTCGCGAATGATCCTATTTAATCTTTTATTTTTTTAGTATAAAAATATGTCTGGCAGTCTTTTCTGTTTAGGATTTAAGAATTATATGTATAGCTGTAGAAGAAGCTTTAACTTTGCTATTTTTAAATCATTATTAATCCTATAATTATCGTGTTTTAATACATTTTATAGTAACAGTGACTGTGCCAGTTGACTGGCCCGTTGGCGCAGTGGGGAGTGACCCTGCCTTCAGTTCCACGGGTCGCGGGTTTGATCCCGCCGAGGGCCAACATTTTCTGTAAATTAATTTGTTGGTCTTCGAGTCTGGGTGTATATTTGTATTTAAGTATGTATTTAAAAATTATTTAAGCATATATTCACCAGTCATCTGTCTCCCATAACAGTATTAAGTTACTCACACATTAGGGACGGACGACCGTGTGTGTAAGTGTCCCATATATTTATTTATTTGTCAGTGAGGATACCTTACCTTTTTCAATATTTTATGATTTGAAACGCAACATATCCGATGTTGGATGAAAATTAATGCAATTTTCATTTTTATATTCATTTTCATACCTTAAAACATATTGATTTTGTAACCTGAATTACATTACTTACTGGACTTTTACTGGTAGTCCTTGTTCGGTTGGTGTCGTGTCCGGTGTTTTCGCCCATTCGCCCATCGCGTCGTCCTCGTCGTCGCATCTCAGACAAACATTTACTTTTATAATATCAATAAGGATAATTTTAGCTTGCAATCCAACAATGACATGCTTATCACGTAAATTTCATACAATATTGAGTCTTTAGTTTTTGTTGCTGAAAATTGGGTCGAATACACTAAACATTAGATCTCACTTTGAAATGATCATCAATTACAGATAATAACAAAAGACCATTTTACTTGAAAGAACTCTAATGCGACTAATGAAAGTAAATTTTGTTCATCGTGCAAGTTAATTCAGCTGGAACACCGTTTATATTAGAATTTATCTCACTGCACTTCCCGTTCGGCGAAATGTTCCGCAGGTCAGGGTATTTCTGAAGAGATCGCTTTAATGGCGGAAGGTTATTTAGCTCTAGTCCATCGATTAAGTATATATACCATACAGTCGTAAAGTTTTAAAGAAGTTGTCGTATAAAAATATTATCTTTAATATTTAAATGAGTTAATCTTGTATGTATGTGTATATATATATTCGGAATCTTGGAAACTGCTTAAACGATTTTCCAGAAATTCAGTATGTAAGAGGTTTTTGGGGGAAAAATCGAATTAGCTAGGTTTTATTCAAAAAAAGTTCAATAAAAAAATATTAAAATTTACATTGAATATATAAAACACTATTTTTGCCGGTAATTGTCAAGTCAGCGTAGTTTTTTCAGGGGGGTCGCGAGAAATGAACATACCTAGGATCGAGCCCCAGATACCCTATTATTATTATTTTTTTTAAGTTTCTTTTATTATTTTGAAAAAATACCGATTAAGACTCGGTTAACCAGGTACTTATATTTATGTAGGCCATAGTTACCTAATGACCTCCTTCATTAATCTACAGATAAATTTGTATTCGTCTTAGCCTGGACTGACAGTGAGATATCGTCTATGCCTAAATCCACAATTGTATTGGTTTATTTACTGGACACATATTGATAGGCATAGAAACGATCGACTTTTAGATACTCGCAACCTTGAAGATACAAATTTAGGTACTAGACCTTTGACTTCATTACGTGTTTGTAGAGACATTTGACTTCAGTTCTTGTCAGAACTAAATAGCGCTCTTAAACATTGTAACACAGTAGCTGTAGTAATTATCTCTTGAATGTAATTTTAGTTAACGTCTGGGTACAATGTAATAGGTTAGATAGATATACTACATGCTTATGACGTTCTATTATAATTTAAAGTTATGTTCTAACTGTGAAAGCACGTCACCCTTACCAAGAGTTTAAACTTCGAACACAAGTTTAAACTCTTGCATACTTACGAGTACAAATCCTCCCATACAAAATTTATATGCTTCACTGTATTGACAATGTGTTACCTTGCAATTCGGATTAGAAAGCGTGATGGGTCTTAGCCCGTTTGTCTCTTTAAGGAGAACGACCCAGTAGATAAAAGACCACTTCTTAGGTGTGGTATAATAAATAACAGTTCAGTATTTTCATCGAGTTCACGTGTTATGGAAAAACAAAATATACTCTAAATTATGACACTAACATCTCTATAAATTTGCTACGTTTTATTTATTGCGTCAGTTTTATAAAGGCCGCCGGTTTCTTCCTCGAAAAAAGGGGTACGGTATAATGAAGTATACAACAGAAAGCGGTGACCTAAAAATGTATTTGGAGCAATAATTTTTTTAATTATTTGACTGCTGGAGTACCTATCTAAAGCAGAAGACTGTATTATGACCTTGCTGCACCTCGTGGTTTCGCCCGCAGGGTTCAGAATATGTAAAAAAAGAGATAGTGATCTGATGTGTAATCATACACGAAAATATTTTTATATATTTTCTCTGGAGCCGTGGCTTTTCCAGGTATATAAATTGCTGTTATTCTATGTTCAGAACTAGTAATACCCAAAAAAAAAAAACTATTCCACTGCTGGGCATAGGCCTCTCTCCGTTTTTGGAGGGAAGGATTAGAGTTAATACTGATGAAGCTGTTTAAATGTTGATTTGTAGGTTACCCACATTCCCAGAATTCTATAGATATTTCCTTACAATGTTTCTCTTCACTGGAAAGCGTGTTTTTGGAGAAAAGGATTAAACCTAAGAACGACAGAGCTGCTCCAATGCTGATTGGTAGGTTACCCACATTCCCAGAATTTACTAAAGATATACAGGTTTCCTCACAATGTTTCCCTTCACCGGATTTAAGCGTGTGATTAATTGTAATTAACAATTAGACACATAAGTTTTAACAGAAAATCTACCAGTCCGGGATTTAACACGTGACCCTTAAAGACTCGGAGGGTCTCAACGCTAGGCTCTCGCAAATTCTAACAAAACAAACGCACACTTTAATAAGTTAGTAGTATAACAGTTAATTAAATTCTTAAAGTTTTAATCCTATCTTTAAGTTTTTTGTTTACCACAATTATCAGTTTTTGAATTTAAACTATCGTGAGTGGTATTCATTATTAATGTATAGAAACCGGCTATACTCACATCTTATTTTATTGGATGAGCCCGTTCTCCCCACTGTATCAGTTCCCGCTGCGATAACGCCGCTTAAAGAGCTCATGTATAAGAGCCCCGTATGGGCTTGAAACTAGTCGGGCTCATCCGATAAAATGAGACGTGAGTAAAGCTGGTTTCTATACATTAATCACAATTATCAGCTATTGTGAAAGTGGTTTTACAAATAATGTACAAGTATAGATATTTTTCAGAGCTGAGTTCTTTCAGCATATCTGAGGGATTGATTTTCGAGAAAGAGGTTTTCGCCGAATCTGGGTCGACCGGACACCGTTTGGTCGTACCGTTATACTTCAGTAAATAATAAAATATGTCAGAATTGTATAATACCGTGACATTATCGTTGATGGAGACCATTTTTGTTGTAACAGTATGTTAAGCAAATGATTAATCAACCGCATTTGTGTTATTTCAGTTCAACACGTTTCAATTCAATTCTTGGGTCAGATATGTCTGTAGTGTTAGTTGTTGCATCTGGTTAATTTGATGACATTGATAGAATACATGTCACGAGATACAATTTTACATTTTCGAGGTTTTTGGTAGGAACTACATTAAAACTATAAATAAGCAATTACGAAATAAAAC
This sequence comes from Morpho helenor, assembly GCA_029227775.1. Lineage (NCBI taxonomy): Eukaryota > Metazoa > Arthropoda > Insecta > Lepidoptera > Nymphalidae > Morpho > Morpho helenor. The sequence goes on along the minus strand of JARGCU010000010.1, from coordinate 12,254,543 downwards.
TATTTCGTCTGTTGTTGACAAATAAATTGTGATTTTTAAAAATAAAACCTAGCTAAATCAATTTTTCTCCCTCAAAACCGTCTACATACTGAATTTCATTAAAATCGTTGGAGCCGTTTTCGAGATTCAGAAAATATATACAGGTATATATATACATACAAGATTAACTCGTTTCAATATTAAAGATTAGTAATAACATTAAAACTATAAAATAATAAATTATTCAATAAATTTGTGCGACATTGCGTCCACAAACAAATTGCGGTCCGCTCAGTGTATGCGAGCTTTGGTTGTTTACCTCCATTTGCGAATTCCAGCTTGCAGTAATTTGGCGTTGCGCCCACCCGCAAATCATCGGTCTTGGAAGTTAGTACTTATCGTGAAGTATTAATCATGTTAGAGAATTATGCTACGATAGAATTATGTTGTAATAAGTTGAATATATAAGCTGTGATAGCCCAGCGGTGTGACCGTGCGGCTCTTTCGAGAGTCTCGCGAGTTCAAACCCCGGCAGGCACCGATAAGTTTTTCTATTAAAACTTATGTGTCTAATTGATAAATGCAATTTATCACACGATTTTCGGTGAAGGAAAATATCGTGAGGAAACCTGCATATCTCTAGAGAAATCGGGAGATATGTGTAACCTACCAATCCGCATTGAAGCCGCGTGGTAGGTAACTTAGCTCCAATCTTTCTCTCCAGGAATGGAGAGAGGAGGCCTATGCTCAGCAGTGGGATTGTAAAAGGCCGTTACTTTACTCTTTTTTGTTAGTTGAATATGCTTGTTGGTTGGTTTCCGACTTTTAAAAAGTGGTATACTTTGGTTAGCATAATTAAGCTGCACAAAGCGGATATACAGTGGCGTAGTTAGTGGCGTGAATAGAAAAGACGATACCCTCGGACTCTATCTTACAAACCATTTATTTAAGTAATGAAAATTTTCCTCAAATTTTACATATGAATATACCAGAGTCCAGGAAAAATGGCAACTGATTTGAAAGAATACAGGAAAATTCCCAACAATATCTCGACGTCGGATTCGGAACACGACGAATATGGAACAAACTTTTTTTATACACTGTCCATTATATTAACCATCTTTTGACAGATTGACGATTTACATATTTAGTGATGTCCTAAAGATTCTCGTATGCGATACCATTCCGATTATAGTACCTACTATCATTAATCGAATTACGTACCTAAGTAATTCGATTAATGATAACCTACGTAAACTAATAACAGATATAGAAATCAACATTTTGATTTAATATTGCCTTAGTTTTTTGAAAATAAATGTTAATCCGTGGGTATTTATTATAATCATAAAAAATATATTATACATCAACTGGCAACATCAACAGACCTTCCGCTCCAAACCAAAAACCAAAAAGAGAGCAAAACGCTATGTAATCAATGAAATGGCAGCAGAATATGGCCATACTGTTCTTCGGATTCCTCCATACCACTGCCAGTACAACGCAATAGAACTTATATGGGCACAAGTAAAAGGGCATGCTGCGAGATGCAATACAAGCCCCCCATTCACAGCGAATAAAATGTTGCAATTGCTAAAAAATGCTTGCACCCACGTAACGGCCGAGAACTGGGCAAGTGTGGTGGAAAGAACTAAAAGAGTAATATTCTCTGATTGGGAACGTGATATTGCGTTTGATAATATATTATCTACACAAGAGCTAATAATAACTGCTACTGAAGACTCCTCATCGGAGGAGTCTAGTGTTGATTATCATTCCGACGACTCGTGCTAATAAAATAAATTAAAATATCCTGATTGTTTTATTTGTATTCATGTATTAACTAAGAAGAAAGTAAAACTTTATATAATGTTATTAAATGTCTTTTAATACTCGTAACATCGATTTCTACCGATTATTTTTAATCTGTGGCATAATCGTAGAAACCATTATGTGTGACATCACTAAGTGGGCGGTACCCATCCATAAAGTACAAATATTATTTGTATGATATTTGTACGTAAGCAATACAAAACTTAATGAGCGTGAGCTGTCAAAAGACTGATAATATGATGGACGCAGTATAATACTCTTTATTGTTCACCTGAACAATATATCAAAAAAGTACAATAGGCGGTACTATCGCTAAACAGTTAATTACATTAAAATAGTGAGTGGGACTAAATAACTAATAATAACAAATATTTATGTATATAAATAAGACGATAAATAAGACAACAAGGAGATGATAAATAAGACAACAGTACGGTTAAACAAGAATTAAATATCCAATAAGCATGTAAAGTAGTTTATTCGGGGCCCTAGTTTATTTTTTGTCCTTTTGAGGGGCCTTTTGTTACCTAACTCCGTCACTGCAAATATAAATAATTGTCTTTTTAATTGTCTATCTCATTTACCTTCTCATTTTGGTTTATAATAATATAGTGATGTCAGTATAATTCTCCTACAAAAGTGTAAATAGATGAAATGTTTTATTCAAGTAACGTAGGTAAGTAACTCATTGGTTGCATGGCTTGTAGAAATTTGGCAAGAGGCCAGCTCGCAAATCATCGCTTCTGCAAGTTAAACGTATATTGATATTACAACTTTATGATTCTCTTTAGTCTAGGCACCTTTGGAAATGTTAAAGTAAAACTAATGTTAAGCTTTTGTTTAATATTTTGTTCCCTCCATTTTACCTTCGTACTTCTGTTACCTGGATAAAGAAACATTATGAGTGTGGACTAAAAGACGAAGTCATTTTACTAGTTGTACTCAAAATAGAACTACTGATAAGATTTTTGGACAAACTCATGCTCACTATCAAAGGGACGAAAGTATCCTGTTTTATCTCGTAATTTAAAATCAGTGAAATGAACATATTTAAGATTGTCGTAGTGTATGTGTGTAATGCTTATGTAGTGTTGGTGGCGCTGTTTTGTGATACACATCCTGCATTAAACATGCAGGTATGAGAATAGTTTTTGATTCCAAAACTTAGATTACATAGATTTTCCAACAAATGCGGATTTTAGCAAAATAATTCTATCATAACTTTGCACAGAATTCCGCAAATTAACGTTTACTACTATCGTTAAACAAAAGTAGTAATAAAATTATTTTCTATAACCCGCGACGAAGTAAAATAGAAAATATATATAATGCTAAATTTAGAGTGGACAGTCAGTTTTCATATCTGATACCTGCAGGATTTGTAAAAACACATGCACAAGCAAGATAGACTCCACGACAAAATCGCAAAGCTTCGCAATCGCTTTGTGATTTTGTCATGGAGTTTATCTTCTGATGATGCTTCGGTTGCGGAGTAAAACGACTGTTGAATTTGTGATAGTGAACGTATATAGTGCTTGTGTATTGTGGTGGCGTTGGTGAAGGTTTGTGCATGTGTTTTTATGAATCCTGCATGTATCAGGTATGAAAACGAATTATCCTGTGTCCACTCTACATTTAGCATTATATATATTTTCTATTTTACATCATTGCGGATTTTAGCAAAATAATTTTATTATTACTTTTGTATTATGGATCTCCGCAAAGTAACGCCTAATTCTATAAATTACTATCGTTATGAAAAATATAAAAGGGTGGAGAGAAGTTCCGTTTATTTATTTACAATGTACAATTTATTTTGAATTTTTAAGCGTCAAGAAATATGTTAATGTTACATAGGAGTTTAACATCTCGAACAATTTTAAATTAAAGTTAATTTAAACCGTGATTTTATAGAATAAACTTTATTATTTTATTTGGTCTCATAAGAAGTCTGTTGGAAGAGTTCAGTATGAAAAGTTGATAACTTTAGCTTTTCCAAAAGACATTGAGTAAGCGCAACGTAGATTTTCATTGTTTGAGTTAAGTTTAAAGTTAGCTAATAGGAAATGTTTTATATCAGTTCAACATCATTTTAAGTAGTTGAAGGTTGACTAAGGTTTGTCTTATCTTAATTAAAATATTTTTTGCATTCTATAATTATGTTATAATTTAATTATATCGTGATAGGTTTAAATTCATTTTTCTAAAGTAAAGGCAAGAGAAAAATGTCAACAAACTGTGAGCTCAGTAATTCGTCTTGAATTCGTTAAATGTCTAAATTTTGTTTCAGTTAGGAGTTTGTAAATATTTAACAGCGCATCTTAGTTCTATAATCCTTTTACAGCGATGAATGATTTATGGAAATCCTTCGTAAATTCTTCTCAGTAGGAAAATGTATAAAAGAACATTAATTATTAAAATTTTACGATTATATATGGTAATGTTAACAACGTCATTGTTTCAAAGTTCTTAAAATCAGGGTAATTAATACGAGTATTTCATCTTCTCGTAATAAAGTCTTATATATTTATTAATACATTACATGATATGATTTTTGGAGCCGCTTCTGTAAAGAGGGTTATATTTGCTTATTTAATCTAGTTTAAAATAAAATAATCTAGTTAAAAATATAGTAAGTACCTGGTTGATCGAGCCTTGCTCGGTATTTTTTTACAGAATAAAAAAAGAAACTTAAAAAAAAAGAAAAAAAAATATTGGGTAAGTGGGGCTCGAAACTAGGCATTTTCATTTCTCTAGACCAGCCATTCCCCAAATAAACTACGCTGACTTGACAATTTACGGCAGAAATAGTGTTTTATATTCAATATCAATTTAAGTAATTTTTGAATGCCTGAAAACAGGGATAAAACGATTTTTTTTAAATAAAACCTGGCTATATCGATTTTTCTCCTACTAAACCCCCTACATGCTGAGTTTCACGAAATCGTTGATGCCGTTTCCGAAATTCCGATTATACATATACATATACATACATACAAGATTAACTCATTTAAATATTAAAGATATTTGTCACTTGCGTAATTCTGATTCGCCAAGCATTTAGATCACCAATGACACGAGTTATGCATTATACAAGTAGGCGTTACTTTGCGGAATTCTAAAGTAATGTTACAATTTGCTTCGCATGTTGTATGATATAATTGGAGCCAATATAGCAGTCTTGAAAGCCATTTATCGAAAATTTAATTGAATTCAACGCTGTTGGAAGGTGTGTACATGTATTTGTAAAGTTGGCAATCTATAAATTTTTAAAGGCAAATTCTATCAAATACCTCACTAGTATATTTTACCTTGTAAAATAGTTAATATGTATAACATTATCTAGCCATAGTGATCGTTCTAATGACTACCATAAAATTGCTTTCTAATTTATAAAGTATCTAATAAATATGTATTTGTTTATGTATTCGTGTATATTTAATGTAAGTTTATAGTATGTAGTGAAATATATATAATTTAACTTTATAATTATCTTTATATACTCTGTGGTCTATCCTACCAGTTATTTTATTCAGCTCCATAATGTTTAAGGTTGCCTGGAAGAAATCGCTGGTTAGCGATAAGGCCGCCTTATTGTACCTGTATTTATTTTAGTTTATCTGTAATTTTAGTTATGTAATGTTAGTCTGTAATTTTTTTTGTTCTGTGTGTACAATAAAGAGTATTCTCCTTCTTCTTTTTAAAAAGTACTAGTAGTCCTAGCCCACTTCGCTAGCCTTAATTTAAATATATCAGTAGTTAAAAAAACTGTAATTGACAGTTAAAAAAAATCTTCAAGCGCCACCAAGGTCGTATGAAAATTCCGTTAAAATTGAAGCAGCCGTTCCGGAGTCTCTAAAGGATATACAGACAAATATTAAATTTAAAAAGATTAAGCGATTAATTGTTATATTTTTATAGTATTAGTTTTTGACTAACACCAAGATAAAAACCACACAGAGTGTAATAAAAATGCCTTCGAAGTAAATTGTAAATGTATTTCATATTCAATGTTTACCTCCTATAAATTCCAATGAGCAAAAGTGCCGAATTCTATTTGAAGAAGGTCTCCCGACATTGACAAATGGCGGCACATTTAGAGTGAATTACCTATTATCCACTTCATGAAAATATAATTTTCTAAGCACGCAGGTGCCTTCCTTGTCTAATATTTATGGGATCATAAGATGTAATTTTATAAGGATATTTAAGGATCTTGGCATTTTTTTAGATGTTTCAACTCTTTTTGAAATATTTATTATTATTTTTAAATATAATTTTGAAAAGAGTGACCGCCTAGTTTCTTGCTGGTTCTTCTCGGTAAAAGCACCTTTCCGAACCAGTCGTAGCTTCATTGTAATTTGATGATTCAAAATTGCTTGTAAAAGCCAATTTGAATAAAGTATTATTTGAATTTTAACCATGTTTGAGATATATTCAGTTCTTCGTATTGTTCCATACAATATTACTAATATCAGACTAATATGTAATAAGGCTTGCTCGAATAAGCTGTAAATATGGATTGCCCACGTGTGGTATCCGGCAGAAGTGGTATCTTACCAGTGTATCCAGCTGAATAGAATAGCTCACCCTCATTTCTTACCAAGGTGTCGTAAAAGGTAAGGTAAGATGATAAATGTAAGATGATGCGGGCGGTTATTAAATAACTAGCCACAACATGTTTTAAACATGTTTCACCGACCCCACTTATAGTGGTATAAAATATAAAGGCAGGACAATGGTGATGAGGATGTAATATGGGTTGCGTAATCTGTGAGAATAAATTTCGTTCAAGATCATTGAAAATAATCTGGAGCGGCTGTTAATTTATTCTCTAAAGCAGTGTATGAATGTTAATGAGAAAATTATTGAATAATAGTGACTTAGCTCAACTTCACGGTACTGTATACATACAGTTTACTAATTAAAAGAATATGTATGTAATTTTCCTAAAAATTTTAATCTGACTATAATAAAATTTCATTTTTCATTTATTTCGTCTGCTATAGAGTCAATGGCGTAGTACTATTATTAGACTAAAGTGTTCGCTAGCGTTGACGTCACGTCGTAAGAATTGTGATGATTATGAGGCCTTAGGACTGCCTGAAGGGCTGGTATTATTACTGTTGAATTATAACACCAACCCTTATCATAATATTTTGGTTGAATTAAATGTTAGCTCTCTGCTAATAATAAATCTGGCTCAACTTGTGATGAGATTACAATAACAGATTTCAATCCATTTCAAAAGAACGCTGTGTGGTATGGGGCTGAATAGAATAGACCACTCTTATTTCTTACCGAGGTACCGTAAAAGGCGTCTAAGATAAGTTGACCCACCGTGTCGTATCTGGTTGAGTAGAATAGACCATCTTCTTTTTTACCAAGGTGTCGTAAAATGACTAAGGTACATTGACGTCAGGCAGGTGACCGGTCGTAAAATACGTAGCCAAATCATGTGACAACATGTTGTGCTGACTCTTCTTAGAGTGGCAGGAGGATGATGTTTCCATTTCAGAGGACTGTATATCACAAGTCATTAACGGGGACAACTTATATGTGTAAATGTGTTATGACTGATACAAAAATATTAGATAACATGCTACCAAAAAAGCCGATATGGAAATATATTTTTATACACCCTATTCCCTTTAGGGAGGTGGTAAATTTGATACGCTTTGTGATACAGTTTATGGTGGTCCATTTACAATCTGCAAGTCGTAACAGCGTTAATGCTAACATTAACTGCCATTTTATTATTATTGATGCCTCTACTTTACAGAACTGAAAAGTAATGTGCCCTGTACAACTGAATATTTTTATCATTGTTGATAATATAATTTTTTGAGTGATGTGGGTAATTATAGAGAAATAATTTAAAGAATTAGGCGTTACTTTGGAGGTCCATAATAAAAACCTAATGAAAATATTATTTTGCTATAATCGTGGATTATACCATGGGTAAGGCTAGTGTTTTAATAAATTGCATGCTTAGACCCTATTTGTCTGCGGAGAGCTCAGCATTTACTCATAGTAGTAGTTCTTTTTCATCGTTCTAAAAAAGGGGGTTTTTAAGTAAAACAGCAATAAAATGAATCTGCAGTCAGAAACAACTACGGTTTGCACTAATTAAATGTTTTAAAGTAATAAAATACAAAACACGTTTGGTCTTATAGATAAATTATGGCCTCGCTACTTTAAGCGTTAATTTAGGCATATATTCGTAGTCATAAGCCTGAAATTTATGCCATTAATAATTTCTTAAGTGGGCGGTAAAGCGAAGGTATGCTGATATTATTCTTATTTATAAGACTTTTGTTATTATATATTTTTGCTATTTTAACAAGTTACCGTATCACATCTGAAGTAGGTGCTCGATCGAACTACAAACATCAGAAATAATGAAATCTATCTTATGTATTGAGGTATTTACAACACTTTGGTAGATTCATTTAACTAAATAGATTATATGGGGTTTAATTTCCACATTCCTATTCTGTCTCATAATAGATGATTTTAGTTCGATAGTGAATTATTATTTAAAATATGTTCTTATTTATTACAACATATTCTCTTAAAATAGTTTGATTTTATTCACTCAGAAGATTTTTTTATTTCAGATTAAAATTCAAAAATGTACATTTATTTTGAGGGGCTTAATATTCATGTATTAATCGTTGTATTTCCAAAATAAAATTGCAATTAATTAAATAAATCATATCAACTTATCGAATCGAAAATATCGAAATACAAAATACTGCATATTTTTTGTTTCTATTTAATTTATAATATTGTCTCTGAGAAAAAAATATGTAATTAATATAATCAAAATATACTTTTTAATTTATTTATATATAATTTATTTCTAGAAAATATTATGTAAATTATAACAAAGCTTAGATTCGAATTGCTTTAAGCAAAAAACAGATTGAAAGGTCATTTTATTTATATTTTTTTTAATGTTTTTGTTCGGGCAATATTTTCCACCAAGGGTAATCGGAGCTTGGTGCGGGTAGGTGACTAATTAATGTCACACATAAGAAGAAGATCGGTCGGCCGCGCAACACGGTACTCGGTGCTCGGTGTGAATTACAATAAATAGCGGTGTTCGGTGAAGTAATATATACGAAATATAAAGGATAATTTGGTGGTTGTGTATATGAACAATATTAAAGAACAATTAAATTTGTGATTCCACGAATATAAGTGGATTAAGTTATTTAGTGGTTATATTCCGGCCGGAGCGGCGTGGACGCCATAACCTAAGAAGCCTGAAATTTAAAGGTCAGTCCTTGATTATTCGGGATAGAGAAATTGCTGGTTGTCTGCTTATCCTGCCTATGCTTACCGCTGTAAATATCGAAGGCACGCAGTAGGCGCGAACAGTTTTCTCTCTGGTTTTTCACGGTAAAAGCACAATTTCAAACTAGTGGTAGCTACATAATACTTTACTATTCGAAACTGATTTTAAAAGCCAATTTGAATAAAGAGTAATTTGAATTTAAATTTTGAATTTACAAATGCAGATAGTAATTATTTTTAAAGAAAAGGTTGTTTCACACTTCAGTCTCCAGTAATAATTTGAAACAAAGGACACGAATTCAATTTGTTTTCCTATTGAATGGAAAACAAACAAGCGCTGGCGAAAGTCCGCTAGTCATTTATCTTATGTTCATTAAAATGTCCACAGGCTGTTTGAAGTACTGATAAATATTTAACAGGCTAACCTAATTAGTTGAAAACAATTAATACAGACTCAATGAATTATATTGAAACAGCAACGTGGTATTTTTAACAGAAAGTATAAAAGGTACAATAGAATTATTTTGCTGTAATCCGCGTTTGTTAGGAGAATCTATGTAATGTTAAGTGTATGAAGCCTACATTTACAAAGCGTATACATGCAGTGTCCTGCATGTATACGCTATGTGAAAAGTCACCAGACGTATCACAAAATGCCACTAAAATTTCACATAAGCACTACACACACTCACTACCACAATCTCTACGATCGTTCGCCCTGAAACCGAAGCATCATCATCATAGGCTCCACAACAAAATCGTTATGCTTAAATGTGATGTGATGATTTAATGTTAATTTTAATGCGGTATGTAATGTTTATTACCAACTACAAAATCGTAACGACAAAAAATGTAACGACAAAACCGTAACGCATACGACTAACTTGAATAAATATTGGATGGTGACTTTGTTCTTTGTTTCAACAATATAATTTTATGTTACTTGTTAATACAACCAGGTAATACTACCCTCAATGACTTCTATTTTGTGCTCTACTTTTAATTTCTCACGCTTATAGACTCCGTTATTTTCTCCTAAACACCATAGCTGTTTAGAATTTATCCAGCGAAAATGTTGTTGTAAATTTCAACTTAACCTTAACCAAGCCCTATTTTACCTTTTACGGCTGTTTTTACTCTACAAGAAAACATCAGAATTTATGTTTATTTAATGCGTTTCGCAATATCGATTTTCTGTCAAATTTGTCTCAGGTGTTGCTGTACACGTAAAATTAGGTTGATGTTTTATTGCCGTATCGTTTCAGTTAATTGAATCGTGCCAAAAGTGCCAAAAGTAAGACTTTAATCTGAATAAATTAAATATGAAAATTTGACGGGGATTTGAGATGGGTTTGCACTTGTTGAGCTTTTTATTCAATCTTTATTTAATTTTAATGGTATTTTATTCAAATGTAGTTAAAAGAAGGCGAGCTCTTTTAGTTACAGAACTTTTGATGTTGGCGATTTTTGATATGCACATAGCATACCAATAATATCGATGTCGCGGTAAAATAAGAACAGACGAAAATTTTAGTTTTTCACACTAAATTATTGTAATAATTAATATGCTATGAACTTATTGCATAAAAGAAGTCTCAACAACTTTTAATTTGACCTTAATATTTAAGGAAATAAATTAGTTATAATTTATATTTATGAATTACGGAAAAAAACGATTTTGTTTGAAGGAGCACAGTTATACAATAATTTGCCCAATAGTCTAAAGGAAACAAATAATATTACTTTGTTTAAAAAACCGCTTAAGTCCTATATTTTTGAAAAAATAACAATAATTTGATATCTAAAGCTTGACTGGCTCGTTGGTGCAGTGGGTAGTGACCCTGCCTTCGGCACCACGAGTCGCGGGTTCGATTCCCGCCGAGGGCCAACATTTTCAATAAATGAATTTGTTGGTCTTTGAGCCTGGGTATATATTTGTATTTAAGTATGTATTTAAAAAATATATAAGTATATATATTCACCAGTTGTCTGTCACCCATAACACAAGTATTAAGTTACTTACTTTGGGGACGGACGACCGTGTGTGTAAGTGTCCCATATATTTATTTATTTATTTATTTATGTTATCGCTCTCGTCAATATTTATATGTTTAGTTATTTTTTTTATGTTTTAATATTTCTTTTAATATCAGTAAATTAATTTGCTAAGATTTTACGAATTGTTAAGTGATGCATACGTCTTAAGCAAATAAAATAGTTTAATTTTAATTCTCAGTTAAGTGAACATTGTTTTTTTGAGAAAATAAATGTCTTTAACACGAATTACAATTAATTTTTCAAAAATATCCTGTAATGTAAAATGCTAAATGCTGTAAAATGCTATCCGAATACAAAAGTGAAAAATCCGTAAAAAAGTAAGGAAGTACAAAGCATCAAAGATTTATGTTGAAAACATGCCACTTCTTTTATATCGTGAATATGAAAAGAAAAATTTTCTTAACCTTATTTATAAGTTAGCAAAAGCTGCACATATAATCCAAAGAAATTTTATAATTATTTTCTGTTTCAATCTTTTAAGTAAGAATAATAATTCTGAAACTCTTTAAGGGCTAGATTAATAAAGTTTAAAGAAGATACCTTCGCTGTCATAAAATTTTAATTAGTTTGTGTAATGATGGCTTTTTACCTTAATGGTTTGGCGGAGTTAAAAGCTTAAAGAAAATATATATTTTCAGGCGAAAATATAATTTTTAAGAAAATATATATTTTTATTTAAAAATCGGGATGAGAAATATTGATTGAGAAAGTTGAAAAAAACCAATCGATTTTCCACAAATCATAGTAACTAGTTATAATAGTCAATTTGCTGAAATGTAATATAAAATTTTCAAACTTTTCCTTTTTATGACGACTATCGAAATGTGGTATTCGGCTGAATAGAATAGACCATCCCATTTCTTATACAGGTGTCGTAAAAGGAGACTAAGGTAAATTAATCCACCGAGTGGTATCCGGCTTAGTAGAACAGACCACCCTCTTTCTTACCGAGGTGCAGTAATAGGCTACTAAGGTAAGTTGACGTCGGACAGGTTGGCAGTCGTAAAATACTTAGCCAAATCATGTGACAACATGTTTATAACATGTTGTGCCGACCCCGCTTAGAGTGGGATAAGGGCAGGAGGATGATGATGAATTTGTAATAACACCTGAGTAAAGACTAATTCTTGACACTAAGTAGTGTTGACTATAACTGTATGTATTGCATCTATATATTTTTTTGATAATTTTTTTATTGTTGTTTTTTATTTTTTTATTCTATTATAATTGCCGTGTGCTATCCGGCTGAGTAGAATAAACCACCCTCATTTCTTACCAAGGTGTCGAAAAAAGCGACTATGGTAAGTTGACCCACCCGTGTGATATCTGAGTAAAATAGACCCTCATTTTTTACCGAGGTGTGTATTTTGGGATAAGGGCAGGAGAATGAAGAGTATCGAAATTATTTAATAATATTGTCATATAGTGTAACCTACTTCATATTACAATAATTACATGCTATTATTATATGAAGTTTTTAGATTTTGCTGCGAAAGTCAATTTTTAGAAAGTAAACTCTTGATTAAAAATTGTAATTAAAAACTCCACCCATGCGTATAATTCAGCAAATTTCGCCTTACCCACAATTCGAATTTGCGCACATTGTATTGGAGCGATATCCAATAAATTGCAGCCTGGTATTAGTTGATATACAAAAATTGGTTATTGAATATTAATAGTATTCCGTTTAAAATAATTTCTATGTTTATTGTACTTTAAAAACCTGCCCAAATGCAGATTTGAATATCGCACATATCCTAGTAATTATCAGGGAATATGCATTTGTATTTTATAACGATGCTTTTCTTCAACATATAAAACATATATCAATCAATCAAATACATAAATTATTCTTGAAAATTGATCAGTGACTACTGCCCAATGTATTTAAATCTATCCATCTATTAAACTGCGTACTCAATTATAAATAATTACTAATAAAACAAAAATATAAAGTATATGCGTAAAATATAAAGAAGACAAATTTATACGATTTTAACGCACAAAGACAAGGTGTCTTCTTTCTACAAGGTGTCTTTCTGCACTTTTCCACATTCTCTTGCTATAGTTCCGTTCGCCAAAGCTTGTTTGTAATAAAAACCCCATAAGACCTCCTTTGTACAGCGTAATTTACCTTAAAAAGAGTATAAAATAAATAAATAAATACGACCAAAAACAAGGTTTTGCATTAGTATATGTGCGTTATCATATCTAGGCCACACCGCTTTCATGACTCCACATACGTAATATTGATGTCAAATTCAACTAATCCTTATAGTGTGTAGGACAATTCTCTGGAGCGAAGCCAATTATTCGGCTGACGTTAGGAAAATTCGAAGCAATTTTAAAGAATAGAACAAAAAGAGATTTTCAAATATAAGTATCATATATTTACTTATTTTTAAAAGTTTTTAATATAACTTGCCCTCTACTCGTATGTATGTTTGTATGTGAAAGTGGAATCTTGCAAGTTAAATTTGATCCATTTCCCGGTGCTTGCTTGAGCTGAAATTTTACATACTGGTCCAGTCCCGATGATAATGCATGTTTAGGATAAGCACGACCTGAAGTTGTTGCCAGGATTGGCTCCAGACGACGGAACACCTCAACGGTTGACAAAAGAGACATGAAATTTTGTTAAAAGCTTCTGAAAAGCTTTCATTAAAACTCATTTATTATTTGAAATGTCTTTTCAGTTTGAAGAAATGGCAAAGTACTTTCGTAACAAAGTTCGGGTTCTATTATAATATCATAATTAAATTAAAATGTTATGATGTCTCTACAAAACTTATTACGGCATTACAGACAGGATGGAGATATGTGAAAATTAAACACATGTCAATTGTCAATATTAACACTTTTTCTCAATTGTTGGCTTAGAGAGGTGACTTAAGTTTTTCTTGTTGTTTTTATGATTTAGGTGGACAAGACGTATATAAATTTTGATTTTATATTTTGTTGTGTTTGTTTTATTTAAAAACAAATGTGAGATTTCATGTGAAACATTTACAGAAATACAAATAAGTATCTTAGATTTGAACTGAATCAAAAAGCAGACTTAAGAAAATGATTCGAAATCGGTTGTCACTAAAATTGAATGGGCAATTAAAATGGCAACCCTAATATACTGTACACTATACGATATTCAAAAATATTTTTAGCAGACAGTTGGCATTTTTTATAAATAAAACTTCAAATACATAGAGTGACACTGTATTTAGCGCACTTTAACAATGAAAGATACATCGTTATTATGGATTTGTCTAGCATAACGTAACCATAGCAAATAGCTGTGATAAAAAACTTTTTGTTTTTTATAAAAAACAATATATATATATTTTTCTATTCAATACTTTTACTTGATCTACATCGATTAGTATGGTACTGATGTTAAGGCAACAGCTATTATAATTAAGACGTTTTGTTGAGACTAGCTAATATATGTATATACTACCAGCTTTTAGTATATTGCTATTAAGCTGCCGTAATACGAAATAAGTATACGCAACATTTGTAAAGCAGTAACTCTCTAAGTAATATGTTTGATACCACATTGCAAATAATACATTCCTTTATAAATTTATACATATGTTATACAGCTGTGGTAGCCCAGCGGTAACACCGTGCGACTCTTTCGAGGAGGTCAAAGGTTTAAATTCGGGCAGACACCAATAAGATTTTCTGTTAAAACTTATGTATCTAATTGATAATTGCAATTTATCACACGCTTTACGGTGAAGGAAAACATCGTAAGGAAACCTGCATATCTTTAGAGAATTCTGGAGATATGTGTAACCTACCAATCCGCATTGGAGCAGCGTGATAGGTCTTAGCTCCAATCCTTCTCTCCAAAAACGGAAAGAAGAGGTCTATTCTCAGCAGTGGGATAGTAAATATTTTTAATGTTGAGAAACGAGTGTATTAAACAAACCCAAACGAATAAAAAGGTATCTGAAATCGCAGAAACAATATTTATATTTTTTTGTCAATAGCTAATAATGAATACCTTTTCTATAATTTTTAATTACAATGTTTTCCTACGTCGGTTGATACTAAATGAATGAATTTTTTTTATAAATATTTATGTTATACTAAAATGTCTACTCTTACTCTGTTGATTAAACTCTTTTGGTCTATTGTGATCTCTTTTACTCTTTTGATAAAGCTTTTTAAAGATATACAAATACCATATTTGTATATCTTAAAATAGGTTTATAGATTAAGTTAGGTCACTCTTTGTTCCTGCTTTATATTCTACAGATGTTAATGCTATCTATGGTTACGTTATGCTTAATGTAACAAGATTCATTCTAAATATTAAATGTCACCTCAGTTTAACATCAATGAAAACAATGTCTTTATAACTATAACTACGTTAAAAATTGTATATATATATCACATGAATTATGTTATTTTTACTATACTGCGTTTTACTAGTAATAACTATAATTTTTTTGTATGATATTGCCAGTTCTCAGGTATCGTAGTCTGGTAAAAATTGATTTTTCTTTAAGGCCGTTAAAAATCTTAAAATTAGGGGTCCTGTTCATAATATGAATCATAACATTTTTTTTACTTTTTTCTATAAAATTACGGTTTATTACAAATATTTTGGACCGTCCTACAAATAAGTAAACGTAAATTAATTTTGAAAACCCGTGAAAGGCAAATATTTGGATTAGGCAAATATATTTTGGTTATATATGCTATTATATGAGTTGATATATATAATAGATTAAAACTGTAAAACATTGACATAACAAAATAAATTGTGGAAATCGTAAACTTTTTTTAAAGATGTTAATAACAATAAAATGTATATATGTATATACATTGCGAATAAGAACCGTATTCATTTAAATATAATAAATAAGAAATAAACTGGCTTAATCCGAACCAGTTCGACCTTATTGTATTAAAGAAACATTGTTCAGTCCTAACTAAATACTCATTAAACATTTCTTATTCAACTTCTAACAAAGAGTTAAAACATGTATATGTCTAACTTAGTAAACGAAATATCCCAGTTATCCATCGAATATACTTTACAAAAGTGTAAGTAAAAAGTTGCTAAACGTTATTAAAAGTTTATTTAAATCTTGAAAGAGCTTTTTCTGCCGCATCTAAATTTCAAATGCCAAGATTCGCTTAAAAGTTATTCTAATGTATTTAGCGTATTTTGTGGCCGTGAATGCAAATAAACATGAATATTAAAAACAAAAGGATAATTTTGCAATTGAGCCTATTTCACTGGGTAACGTGTCTAGGCATTTAGATAGTGACATAATTTTCAACATGCGCTCTCTAATTAGAAACTTTGTTGTTACACCTTATAAATTTATACTTTGAAGGATAAATATTTAAAACAAGAGTTTATTTAGGATAATTATACCGAAGCTTTCGTTATTATTACCCTAAATAAACTTTATCGAATACAGAGTATAAAATCTAATGTTTTTTACAGATCATTAAATTTACCTTCCGTTTTTTTGGATTACTTTGGCTTATTTTATCATTTGATGAAATTCCGAACAAGAGTATTCTTAAAATTTAGCAAAGTTAATTCTACCTATATAAATAAATTTGTAGTAGCACTTTTGTAAAATTTATTCAATGAACTTTTTACTCGATAACGTATCAACAGTAACCGATTAAAAATGTAACTTATATAAATATTTATAATAGTAAAATACTTTAAATTATACCGATAGAGTCGCTTAAATATTTATACGTATAAAGTAATCTATAAGCAAATAATGTTTTTGAAAGTTTTATGGGTATTAATTACATGTCAAACTATACTACGATCCCGCAGAATTTGGATTGCGGTTTTGTGTTACACCACAAAACCAAATAACCATAGTCTCCGCTAGGGTTGTTTAACACTAGTATTGTGTTAATAGTATTGTTATTTACAAATAACAATACTATTAACACAATACTAGTGTTAAACAAACCTAGCGGAGACTATGGTTGTTACAACATAGGTCTCCAATATTACTGTAACATATACGTCATTTCCAATTTACCAAATGGTTTACAACTTATGAGGAAGGGTAGCTTTAAATTCTGCAATATCGTTGAATTCGACTTGCGTTAAGTATTAATAAATACAATTTATAGTAACTTATAATTGATACCTGAATGTTCGAGAATCAATAAAGTTATGCGGTTATTTAACGTTATTTCTATATGAGGTTAATGTGATGATCTCAAGCAGATGATATGAAAACTATCGTAATACGGATACGTATTGTCTTTTTATTATATTTATATGTATATACCTAATTCTAATATTAAAACTATTGCCAATATCAATAGCTCATGATTTCTATTGTACATTTGTATCAGTTAACAATAAAATATAACAATATCCTACAATATGATCTCTAAAATGACGTTACAAAGGTATGTCCAAATTAAAATATGAATGCGATATATACTACAATCCCATATATTTCTGCTAATGGTGTCTTAGTTATCATTGTTCTGATTTCGATATCAATCAGAAATCTCTGTATTTTAGCGGAACAAGAGCCTGCCAGTGTGAAGCTTGTTTGTCTACTGGCCATTGACTTATTAAGTTACCTCTGAGTCGCAACAGTCGATTGAGTGCACTATTGTTGGAGTATTTCTTCTATTTTTGAAAACATACTACGAAAGTATTCAGCGTCAAATATAATTCGTTTTATGTCCTAGAAATGTAAATGCGAATATTCTCTGTAAATTTCTCTCACTAAAATCATATTTGCATGCTCATGGTGTTTAACTTAAGATTAGCTGGTAAGAGAACTAATGTACTTAATGCACTTACGTAATAGTAAGGTTTTTTGTGTATTTGGCCAGCGCCTAACTGCAATTTTTTCCGATGGAAAGCGATGATGCAGTGTCAATCCAAAATGGCATCCAAATCCATATTATAACAAGAGAAGCATATATATGCCAGGAGACAATCCACACTTAGGCTGTGCGTAAGGAAATGACGAAGCGAAGCGCCACGAGCGCTTTCATTGATGGTTGTTACTTAGGAGTAGAATTTATTTCGGCTCTTAACCATACGCTGGTAAAATGGCGTTGAAAGAACATGGTAATGAATCCCGGAGTACACTCTTCGAAGTATATCCTATACCCAAGTCCCAACGCCCATGTTGCACAGATAAAAGCTATAAAAAAAAAATAAGTTCTGTGCCATCTTGTATAGTTATAACACAGTATGAAATTTATGTAAAGCAATTAAAACTAAATGCGTTTATATTTGTTCCTATATATACAAAACTGCAAGAAAATTGTATAACTACTATACATTTGAATTATCTATTACTCAGTCATATATATCTTAAATAAGCATTTTCAAATGATTCGAGCGATTTGAACGCTTTATCAGGCTCGTACAAAAAAATTAGGCCTTTAAGAGGAGACGAGATTTCTTTCAAGAAACTAAATCTACTATATAAAAATAAGTCGGGTTTTCCTTCCTGACGATATAACTCCAGAACGCACGAACCGATTTCCACGGTTTTGCATTCGTTGGAAAGGTCTCGGGGTCCGTGAGGTTTATAGCAACGAAAATCTAGGAAAAATTTCAATAGAAAAGCGGGAAAATAGGGAAAATCATTTTTTAAATACAGCGCCATATCAAAACTACTGGATCAATTTTAATCATTTTTTTTACACTGACTGACATGGGATACATATTTTATACCCGTGCGAAGCAGGGGCAGGCCGCTAGTATAATTATAGATAATAATTACAATTTTTTAAATTGTTTTATTTTAACAAAACGCTAGGACCTTTGATTTTATAACAATTTTATATCGCTTTTTATCTACGCACTTTATTATTTATAAAGTTCAAATTCTCTCAGTTAATTACCACCACTTGAGTCCCGAGTTTCCACCGTATTAAGTCTTGGTATGTAAAATAATCTGACTAACTGGTAAAAAATTACTACGTTTTATTCTTTGAAATTTCTACGATTTCATAAGGCTTCTTTGTAATAAACTCCTACGTTGATCTGGAACAATATAAAAAACCAATTTAAGTGCAAATTAAAAAACTATACTTTATGATGATGGTTGTCGTCTGATTTAAATACCGGCAAGTTAATTTTAAAAGTTTTATATACGCTTACAGACGGTTGTAAAAAACATTTTTTATAGCAGCATAATTTTGTTGAGTGTTAATTTCAAAGGCTACGAAAACTACTTAAAAAATATTGTATGTATTGATATTTATGAAATAATCACTTTTTGTGTAGTTTTTTTTTAATTATTAACCTTACATGATAACATATAGAAAACAAAATTATTATTTATATTTAAATCAAATTATTCTTTAATCAAGTAAACTTGTAAACAAGTGTTTTTGAATCGGGAACATAACTGTTAGTTAGCAAAGCTGTTCCTAGCGAGAAGAGCCAGCAAGAAACTCGGCGGTTACTCTTTCCAAATATACTCGTAATTCGTATATCTAGTAACATTTAGTCATTACTCTTTTGTTCAGGGTCGAAGAATAGCTATATCCACGCATTCTTATCATCTATGTAATCCTCAACAGATTAGTAAGCTTTCTGTATTAGCCTCCTTTAACAGTGTTTTTAAACTTGATGGCAAAGCTAAAATTGATTGATAGTTGTATGTGTTGTTTGTGTGTTTAAATATTAAGTGTGTGTTTGTGTTTTAAGTGGGATACAAACACAAGTACTACTACCTATATAATATGTACCTAAGAATAGTTAAGAGCGTGTAGTTAAGAGTGTGGGAGTATAGCAGTAGAAAAAAGAAATATAAAATAACTTACATATTATCAGTACATGTATACTAAACGACGTGTATCGGACATCCATCCTTCGATCTAGCATTGTGCAGAGGCGGTGGTATTACCACATAAGTATCCCTACTGGTACATGCCATTTCTTCATCGCCAGCAAACAGTGGAGGCGGTGGGATGACGTCATTGTCCACTTCTTCTTCTATCACATCTTGCCGTCTCCTTCCAGGCATATAGTTCATCACGCAGGTCACCGCGATTAGAAAGAGAAAGAAGACAAAAACCACGTCAAACATGATGAGGAAGTTCACCATTACTAGTTGCATCACGTCTGAACACTCTGGTCACATTATGTGCCTTCATGCATATGGCTTTGTTACCCGCATTCTTTCAGGTCATGACGAGGATATTTTGTAATCTGAAACAAAAAAAATAGTTTGGTGATAGCAAAGAGGAGAAGATTATTGGTGTGGAACCGGCATTTATGGGAAAACTAGTAACATAGTACATTTAGGTCACATCAAAGACTTTGAAGTTAGCTACTGGACTGACTTTATGTAACAAATATGGTTAACTCGGTAAATACATATTCGCATCGTTCGAGATAGAACATATGGATCTTTGTAAATATATTATGACGAAATTTAGGCTCTACTTATTTATTTAATAATCGTTGTTTCAGACAGCAAGTGAGTACTATACGTCTGTCCTACCAATATCAAAAATGACATAGGAATTATATATGCTCTTACAAAAATACACAAGGACATGAAATAAATAAAATGTTTTAACTTTTCTATAAGGGCAAGAGGATGAATTTTTACTGCCATGGCAATATACATATTTACCTATTCTTATTATTGCGAAAATCTGTCGGTAATGCACACATTTTATACACTGGAGCAATATGATGAAATTTTGCACATATAAGCTTTTACCAATTACCATTTTCCTTTACGGAACTGGGAATAATAGTGCATAATTGAGGGTATGTTAAAACCAAAGTCGAAACGAACAAAGTCGCAGGTACATGTAGTATAATATAAGAAGCGTCTTGTGTAACGAAAATACGATACGGTAACGAGATCAGGTTCAGCGATCCTCTTATTATTTATAAGATAAATTTAAGCTCTATTCTCATACATTTTGTAAACGGGACGTGTTGTTTTTTGACTCAATTGGCCTTGTCGAGTAAATTACTTGTTAAATCCCTTGTTTGCCTAAATTAGACATACGATCAATAGCAGAGATCCGTGGATAAAAACCTATGGCGAATTCCTCGGAATTTCATTTAAAAACTCATGTTCGTATTGAATATTTACAAATCCTCATGATCTCAATACCAAATCAGTTGTACGATTCTTATTATTTCTAAATAAATGTCAATTTATACATATTAAGTTCAATATCATTTATAAAATTTAACAATTTCAATTTCAAATCCAACTAATCAAAGTCTTTCTAAACTTGAAATCTGTATAAAGGAGATTATGTTATCTGAAACCGCAGATTAAGCTCGGAACTTTATTGAACAGATGCTGAGTTATGTTTTATTACTATAGAATCGTCTAAGAATTCTTCACACAATTTTGTTTTTATTGCTTAATTGGTTTAACTTGTTAAGAGTCGATTTTCATACAAGACTCAGTAGAATGAAATTTTTATGACAGAATTAATTACAAGAGTTAATTCTAAAGCGTATTATTATATGAATATACAAGCTCAATAGCGCGGTAATCAGTGTCACAAAGTTTTTCCCTCGTAAATCTCAACCCCACGGGAATTCTAATATAATGTACTGCTGTATGTGTAACCTAAACCTTCCTCAAAAAATTGATTACAATTGTAAAAACGGTACAAAAACAGTAGATTTTGAGAACCTTTTTTATAATATGTACCTATATATTATAATCATTATTTTTGTAACACGTCAAAAAAGAGATATAGAAAAGCATTATATTAAATCTTGATTCATTATTCCAGCAGTAGAGTTATTAGTTGTACTCTTCTTACTAATAATTAAAGGAATTGGTGCAAAATTATTCCCTAACCATTCCAAAATACCAAAAATGCGCAACGTTCATATTCAAGTTTTCACTTCTGCCGGCACTCCCGGTGAGCAACCCTTTATTTATGTTTCTTCATATTTGGTATTCTTTTCTTAATAGGCCGTCAATAAGAATTACTACAATTTTGAAAACTTTTTGTTGAATACCACCTCTTTAAATCCGCCGCGTAATATCCGCCAAAAACTCGTTACACTGAAATGTGGTCTTTAAATCTGGAGCGGACTTTGTACTGAAATCAAAACCGTTTTTTATTGCGAGTGATTCGTTTCGGGCGGTTGATTCTGTCTTTGATCTTCAAATTTTCCTGGTACTTATTAAGGTTTATCTTGGATTCTGTCTTGAATATTTACTCTATTTCTTATTTAAACTTAGATCCGCTATCTTATTTAATGTCTGTAGTGTAGTGTTTGTGTTGCATCATCTATACTTATATTATTAATGCCAAAGTGTGTTTTTTTGTCTATCGTGTCCGAGAGAAATGGATCAATGGGTTTCTATTCATCCTTACGGCACATTAACATATTATCTTAAAAAAAACAATGTTTGTAATGTTATTTTTGTACTATTTATACTTATTATAAAACATATTCCCCAAAAGTTGTCTGTCTGTATATGACTCATAATCTACTGAACCGATTTTTGTACGGTTTTTACCAAAAGGTACTCATACAAGGTTTAAGTTAATAATGCTTTACGGTTTTATTTAAAGCGTGTTGAAGAGGTCTCGTAGTTTAAAAAATATAATTTTTTCTAATAGTCTTTAGAAGAATTTATTATTGCTCAATTTTTTTTTGTAAAGTTAACTTGTGTATGTTTCTACCGCCCTGGGGCTCCAACGGCTTGACGAATTACTACGAAAGTGATAAGAATATTATTTTGCTAAAATCCGCGATAAAATAATAGCAAAATAATATTCTTATTACTTTTGTATTATGGACCTCCGCAAAGTAACGCCTAATTCTATAAATTAATTACTATGAAATTTACTAAAAAAATCCCAAGTGATACATAAGAAGGTTAGCCCAGAAGAAAAACAAGTATATAATATATAATAAATGAAGTATATATATTTGGATGAAGTACACACACACACGTCTTACTTTAAGATAACCTTTGCGTAACGAACAAAACCGCTGGGTGCAACTTGCTTTTAATACAAGCAAAAAGTTCTTTCTTGTTTTAAAACCTTGACCTAACCTACGAGACTTTTAGCTTTACTGAACTGGATGTTGTTATAGTGAAGTTGAAGAAAAAAGAACACGGGTAATTTCGTAAAAGAAAAGCTGTATGTAACTGAATAAAATAACACTTTCATAAAATATTTATCTGTCAGAAGCTTTTTGTATCAGTGAAGTCAGACAAGTATATTAATGTTATAGTGACAATTTGAATGATATGATATGGCGAACTTAATTTGTTTTGGTTAGAACTTCAGTATTTTTTTTAAATTACTAGTTTCGCCCGTGACTTCGTCTACTGCTGAGATAACAAGTCTGTAACACGGATGTCACATGGCCTTTAAGCCGACGTCTTCGGCAACATAGAAATCATCGTGTCGCAAATTCAAAAAGTTAAAAAAAGAAAATAGATCATATGCAGACAACTTTCGGGGGACTTTGTTTTATAAGATGAATACATATATGTCTTACCCCTGTGGTGTCCAGTTGAGTAGAATAGCCAACCTCTTCTTACCGAGGTGTCTTAAAGGTGACTAAGGTAATAGGTATTTTACGACCGGCCGCCATGATGATGTTATAAACATGTTGTCACATGTTTGGCTAGGTAGCCAAATCATGTGACAACATGTTTATAACATCTTGTGCCGACTTCTCTTAGAGTGGAATAAAGGTCAAAATTTATGTCTTACATTTTTACTTTGAAGAGGTGCTTTTGCATATTGAGTTATATAAAAAGCATATAAATATCAAAAAAATGCTAAAATTTCGTGACATTTCGGGAATAGTATTGAAGTTTCTCTAGGGCAAAGAAGCTTTCTTGGCTTCGTGTCATGTTAATACGCTTCTCAACATTTCAGCGATGCTTTAGGGACATCTTGTGCGTGAACATGTATTTTTTACATTTGACAATATTTTCTCATCGTTCATAGATTTAATATGCCTCTCCGAGGTTAGGGCTAGCGCAGAAACATCATCGAGGGTGCAAAATGCAATCCCTAGATTAATGTAATGCTTTGCGATTTTGTTGTGAAGTCTATATCGCCTGTAGATGCTTCTTTTTTTTAAAATAATTAATAAATATATGGGACACATACACACGGTTGTCTGCCCACATAGTGACTAATTCAATACTTGGGTGAAAGACAACTGGTGAATATATACATTTATAATTTTTAAATACATACTTAAATAGAAATATACACCCAGGCTGGAAGAACCAACAAGTTCAATTTATAGAAAATGTTGGCCCTCGGCGGGACTCGAACCCGCGGAGCTAAAGGTAGGGTCACTACCCACTGCGCCAACGGGCCAGTCAAAGTAAAGTTCAGTTTGACATTGTGGTTGTGTATTGTGGTGAAGTTCTGTAGTGCACTCGTTTTTACGAATCATTCATGTATCAGGTATCAAAACGACTAGTCTATTACATACATCAACATATTTTAACATAGCATAGATTTTCTATTTATTTGATCCCGGATTTTAGCAAAATAATTTCGGTGTTACTTTTGTATTACGGATCTTGGCAAAGTAACGTCTAAATCTATAAATTATTTGTGACATGTAATAAAATAATTTAGACTAACTAAGCAATATTAATCCTGATATTATTGATTCCGGAATGAATATGTGAAAATTATATTACAATTTTTATAATATAAGATAAATAAAAGATAAATTGTACAATTTTCAATGAAACATTTTAACTGGAGCGTACCCAGGATGTGGACTCACGGAAGATTGCAAACTTTGTCTCTTTACGCTCAAAGACGTTCAAAGTTACTAGAGCAATGGAGTCAACTTTTTGCATAATATATACTTTAATGTATGTGTTTCTGTTGACTTAAAATATAAACTTTCAAAATTAAAGTAATATTATGCGTCTGTTATTGAAGTGAAAAAGAGATAAATGTAAGCCTTCGTTTAATATACGTTTATGACAAATAAAGTAAATTAATAAATAGTTTACGGGTTGTCTTATTTTACAATTTATTATTACTATTGTTATTACAATTTTTTCTAACTATGCGATACGGTACACTTTTGTTTCTTGTGAAGTTAATGAAAAATATCTAAAAAAGATCTATTTATAATCGCATAATATTTTGATTAAGTGTGTATTAATAAAATATTTTCAGTCAACAGAGATTTTAAATTCAAAATATTATTTTTTCAAGTAGACGTGTAATCAAGTGCTTTTGAATCGTCAACTCTATTTGTCAATCCAACTGCTTTAACAGCTCCGCGGGTCGCGGTTGCGATTTCCGCCGAGGGTCAACATTTTCTATAAATGAATTTGTTGGTATTTGAGCCTGGGTGTATATTTGTATTAAAAAAATATATAAGTATATATTCACCAGTTTTCTGTCTAAGTAAGTAAGTAACGGCCTGTTACTATCCCACTGCTGAGAATAGGCCTCTTCTCTCCATTTTTGGAGAGAAGGATTGGAGCTAAGACCTACCACGCTGCTCCAATGCGGATTGGTAGGTTACACATATCTCCAGAATTCTCTAGAGATATGCAGGTTTCCTCACGATGTTTTCCTTCACCGAAAAGCGTGTGATAAATTGCAATTATCAATTAGACACATAAGTTTTTAAGAGAAAAACTCATTGGTGTCTGCCCGGGTTTGAACCCGTGATCGTCTCTAGAGATTCACACGGTCGCACCGCTGGGCCATCACAGTTTTCTGTCTACCATAACACAAATATTAAGTTACTTACTTTGGGGATGGACGACCGTGTGTGTAAGTGTCCCATATATTTATTATTTATTATTATTATTAATCAATCGAACAACGAAATCTCAAGAACTATTATTATTGCGAAAAAATCTTGTTAATCAAGACATTTCTTAAGACTTATATGTTTGCGGATCAAAATAATTTAAATATTGGTCTTACATTTCTTTTCTGTGTTAAATGTTGGTGATGAGGAAGAGCTGTCAGGCATGTTTGTTGAAAATGTCTCAAAACATATTTACCTTTTAAATAAAATAAAAACTTGTGAACTCTCATGATTGATACATTACAAATAATGGCAAGCCTCGACCTTGGCTAACGTCGTCGTAAAAAATGGGTCAGCAAAATGTTTAAATCACCGAGGAAAGTATCAGAAATAAACCGGCGCAAAATCCGTTTATAAAATTTCTCCTTTTTTAAGTGAAACTTTTAGTTTGAAGAAAACGAGAAAAGGGCGGAGGGTTCATTGTTGAGAACAATTAATGATCCGGTGTTTTGTAGAGCTTTTGACAAGTTTTTCTGAAGCGGATCACGGGGAGATTTATTTTGATTGCTAAAAGTAGAACTAGAACGAGCTTTTATAAAGCTTCTACCCGCGACTTCATACTGCACTATCTGTGGCCAGAAAATTTGCAGTACAAATATATTCTGCTTTAACTTAGATATATATGTGTCAAATGGCAACCAAAGTTGTAGTAACAAATAGAAGTATTATCCGGTATATATTACATATATATTAGATATATGTTATAATATAAAATAAAGACCTCAATAAGTGCTTATCTGTATGTAAAAGATTTTCTCACAAACGATTAAACTGATTTTTGTGTTCGTTTTTTAGTCAAAGATAGAGATTCCGAGAGAGAGATTCATTTCTTGAGAAAGGAATAGGTTAATAGAACAGTCCCCTGGTTAAACCGGTTTTGATATTTTACTGGAAGATAGAGGAATTTGTGTAGCAATATCTGGCCTTAAGATTAACGCGGGAAATTTGATTTCCACGCGGGCAAATTCAAATTCAAATTCAAATTCAAATAATTCTTTATTCAAATTGGCCTTTACAAGCACTTTCGAATCGTCAAATTACAATGAAGCTGAAGCTACCACTGGTTCGGAAAGGTGCTCTTACCGAGAAGAACCAGCAAGAAACTCGGCGGTCACTCTTTTCAAAATCGAGTTTTACAATAATGGCTTAATTAAGAACAGATTAAAAAAATTACAATATTATCTAGTGCGTAGCTGGACGCAATTTAAAACCAAGCTTTCTTATCATCAATATAGTCCTCAACAGTATAATAAGCTTTATGAATCAGTGTCTTTTTAATTGCTATTTTGAACTTATGTAAAGGCAAGTCCAAAATAGATTGTGGAATTTTATTATAAAAATGTATACCGAGGCCCACAAACGATCTACGAACTTTCTGAAGCCGTATCCTGGGTATTATTAATTTATTTCGGTTCCTGGTTTGCCTATTACTAATATCACTTTTTTTATTAAAAAGATGTATATTTTGTCTCACAAACACTATATTATTATAAATGTATTGCGAAGCTACAGTGAGAATACCTATTTCTTTAAATTTATCACGGAGCGAGTCACGTGGTTTCATATTATAAATCGCACGTACAGCTCGCTTTTGCAAAACGAATATTTTTTGGATATCAGCTGCCTTACCCCACAGCAAGATACCGTACGCCATAATGCTATGGAAATAAGAAAAATAGACAAGTCTTGCTGTTTCAATATCAGCTAATTGCCTAATCTTCCTAACGGCATAGGCAGCGGAACTAAGTTTACTACAAAGATTAGTAATGTGGGGTCCCCATTGCAGCTTTGCATCCAAGGTTACTCCCAGAAAAACAGCTAAGTCTTCTGTTTTTACTATTTCATTATTAATTTTTACTGTATTTACCAATTTTTCAACATTAGGCAATGTGAATTCTAAGCACTTAGTCTTATTTGTATTTAAAAGCAGATTATTTACTGTAAACCAATGCGATACCTGTGACAAAGCACTGTTCACATCGTCAACTTTTGTTTTGGTTTTGTCAATCTTAAATAATAATGATGTATCATCTGCGAAAAGTACTACGTCACAAATATTGTTTACATAAAATGGCAAATCATTTATATATATTAAAAATAGGAAGGGACCCAGAATAGAGCCTTGTGGCACACCCATTTTCGTGATTGAACCGGATGACTTTATATTATTTACACACACTCTTTGAATTCTATTACTGAGATATTACACTCATAAATTCGGAACAAGCCATTTCTCTCTTACAACAGTCGATTCTTCTACTATATTAAAAACGTTGAGTACTCTAAAATCAAATGCTATCGGTTGCGATGGTATCTCATTGCAAATGTTGAAATGCACTATTACTCACACATTAGATACTATCACATATATAATCAACACTTCTATTGCAACCAGTACGTTTCCTAGTCTATGGCGTACCGCTCTTATAAAGCCAGTACCTAAGCAAACAAACCCTACCGACTTTAAGGATCTTCGCCCCATAAGTATATTGCCATGCATCTCCAAAATCCTCGAAAAGGTAATTTACTCACAGCTTACTGAATATCTAGAAACCAATGATATTCTACCGTGTAGGCAATCTGGTTTTAGGAGACAGAGAAGCACTGCTACGGTATTAGCAGATGTCGTAGATAACATCCTATGTGCCCAAGACAAAGGAGAGGCTACCATTCTAGTTGTCTTAGACTTTTCTAGAGCTTTTGACTCTATTAATTTACATTTACTTTTAAGCAAGCTGAATTATTATGGCTTTAGTAGAGAGACTATAAGATGGTTTGAAAGCTACGTTTTTAATAGAACTCAAATTGTAGAAGTCACAAAAGAAGATGGTTCAAAAGAGTCTTCTCAATGCAGTCCCATATTAAGAGGAGTTCCACAGGGGTCTATCCTGGGACCCATATTATTTATACTTTACTGCGCAGATATAACTAAACACATAAAAAATTGTCAATATCATATATACGCAGACGATATTCAATTATATATATCCTTTAATCCAGATGATGTACAAGTAGCACTAGATAAGTTAAATGATGATCTTTCTAGTATAGCAATGTGGTCAGATTCAAATAGTCTTAAACTAAATCCTAAAAAAACAAAATATATTATTTTAGGTTCTAGATCGCAAATTGATAAAGTATCGATTAAACAACCAGTTGTTAAAATTTTAAACGAAAGAATTGATCGCGTAGCGCAGGTTCAAAATTTAGGCGTCATTATGGATGAAAATTTGCGATTCGAGAAGCAAATTCTTAAAACGGTACGGAGCTGTTTCTACCGATTAAAATTACTTTACCGGATTAGAAAATATATTAAGACTAGCATACGCATCAACCTGTGCGAAGCACTAATTCTATCTAAATTGAATTATGCTGACGTTGTTATGGGACCAAGGCTACTAGCTCGAACGAAAAACTTAATCCAGCGGGTTCAAAACGCTTGTACCAGGTTCTGTTTTGAGGTACCGCCCCGAGCGCATGTAACCCCCTTTTTAAATAATGCTAAATTGCTTAAAATGGGCTATCGCAGGCAATTGCACTTTGCCACACTCTTGTTTGGTGTTGTCAAATACAAAATGCCAACATATTTGTACAGTAAACTGAAGTGGGCAAGTGACTTTTGTAGCGCACATGGAACCAGGGCTTCTTTATATAGGTTATATTATCATTCACACAAAACAGCCGCCTTTCGTGGTAGTTTCAGATTTGCAGCCACGAAGTGTTGGAACAGTCTTCCACCGCCTCTTCGTGAATTAAGTACAATATCTAGCTTTAAGAGTAAGTTCAAGGAGTTTTTGCTGAATCAACAACTAGGCCGCTAAATGAGCTTTATACTCCGCCTCCCGAGTTTCCGCTTTCGAGTCTGGGTTATAGTTTTATAGTTTAATAGTTTAATCTTTCTTTTAAAATACCGCACCTTTACCTTCATTTATTTATTTTTACCATTATAATAAGCTTCCATTTATATAAAGTGATAGTTGTAGGACGTCTCATTTTCTTCTTTTTAGTAGAATATAAGATAGAAATAGTTAGTTATATAATAGGTTTACATATCGTGTTTTTTAATCTTATCCAGTTGTCACTGTCGTCCAGAAACGGTAGGATGTCACTGAAAATCAGTGCCAAGGTTTAGCCTTAGCAAAAGCTGAGTGACATACCGTTTTGCATGTCACACTTCCATGCATGAAAAATAGGGGCGGGACACGTATTTTTTTTAGTTATTTTTGTATGTTTTTTAAATATTCTAGCCCCCCCCCCCCTTTAATTTAACTTTCTTATTTCTTTTAAATTTATTTATTTATTTTTAATTTTATTTTAATTGTTTATTACTTTTTTTTTTTCTCTTTGTTATGATATTTAATTGTTTGTGTGCATGAAAGTGTTATATGTAAATAAATGCTGTTTGATTTGATTTGATTTGATTTGATTTTAGATATGAGGCAATAAGCTTGAGTGCAGTACCTTTTACCCCATAGTGGCTTAGTTTTCGCAAAGCCACGGGCACAGCTTTATAAATATAAACCTCAGCCGATATGAATTTGTTTCTCCGTTGGGACGTATAAGACAACCACACATACAGATTTATAATTGCGGAATCTATAGGATATTTAAATTAAGTGGCTTAAAGTCTTGCAGTTTAATATAAATACCTCTTTTTCTTAGAGTAGTGAAGCCGAAACCATTTGAGTATTTTATTTTGTTGTTTTCACCTATTTTCACCACGAAATAGTCCAAGGCTCGACTCGTCTTCGGCGGGGATGTCACCGTTTTGTTTGCTACGTCGATAAAATAGGGACATGATAGGGTTCTAGTTCCAATTTTAGAAGTCTGATAGAATCCAATACTGTATCCAATGCTGTATTGCAATTTCGATGTAATACTAAGAAAGTAATTTTGTCGTGAAATAAACTAAAGTAATATAGTGCTAGACACGCACGATATTGCATACATTGTTTCTTTTATATATGTTATCATATCACTTTTTAGAATTATATATTTATGTTATACACCTGATGATAATTGAAAGGACAGTCTGAGATCAGACGATTAAACTTGGTGTTAATACTATTAAGAAGGATAACACTTTAAAGAGTGAGAAAGTGGTCGAGAGTCTACTAAATAAATATATAAATATTTTCAAAGAGTAGTATTTAAATATGGCTTTAGGGTTATGGGGTTAATAAACAATGTGAGTTATTAACGAAAGCTATTAGTGAAACGATTATTCAGATACTATACCTTTCTATCTTTGGGTAATATTAAATTGTTAGAGTTCGTCTAAGCTAAAATTACGCGCCGCACTCGTTTAAAAAAAAATATAAAAGTACAATTGTATTGGTCAATCAGTTGGTAAAGACAAGGTACTTGCTACGGAACGGTAATTCTTGAATTTGTTGTTCAACAAGTTTACTTTTCTCCGAATGCGCGAGAATGCGGACATCTTGTTTCATACAATAATCTAGCGCTACTTCATATAGAGACCGTTGCTAGATTAATCACGCGACTAGATGACCACGGCGTTAGCAAACAGATCGTAAATCACGCAACAGTTGATAGCTCTCACAGAGACCAAAATGTCATTATAAAAATTAACATTCACACATTTATATCAACTACACTCGCGTGCGACTCACCTCTAAAAAATGGATAAATGGTGTATTATATTTTTATATGTAGTTATGTAAGGCGGGCCATTTCAAATAAGACAAGCTCTGCGTCAGAAAGTGTTAGAAATTCTACTATAAAGAAAGAAAAATTGTTTTCAAAGAGTAATATTTATATATTGCTCTGCCGTATTTATTGGGTTATGGGGTATAAATAAAATATGTAATTGTTTTGAAAACATTGTAAGTTAATAAAAGTAATGGTGTAAATCCTATAAAGATTAGAAATAATTACATAGAGCATCATTCTCCTGCCCATCCCACTATCCCACTCTAAGTGGGGTCGGCACAACATAGTATAAACGTGCTGCCACATGATTTGGCTGCGTTTTTATAACCGGCCACCTACTTGACGTCAACTTACTTTAGTCGTATTTTACAATACCTCGGTAAGAAAGAGTGGTCTATTCTACTAAATCAGATACCATACGGTGGGTCAACATACTTTAGTCGCCTTTTACGACACCTTAGAAATAATCACATAGAGCATTACATAAATAATGCGAGATAATAGTAAAAGTACGAACTACTGGCAGCGTGTATTGTATTAACCCCTATCTGAAATTTACGATCACGTTTGGAGCAGGTGTCGGTAACCGTGTTACTGTTTACGTCATCTTGGTAATATATTAACTTGTGTTACGGTAATGTTGCCATCAATATTGGTAAGTTCGATTCAATTTCCGGTTGAATGAATTTGCGAGAATGGCATGTAGATGTAACATCCGATCGCTAATTGTAGTTAATATAAAAGCAGTCTTAGCTTATCTGATTGCGTTGTTTAATATAATTGATATTTCTATTAAGAAGACGCTATTTACAAAATAATACAGTGATTAATTTATTGTTAAGGCTATAACACTGTGTGAGTAATACAGTATACTTAGTAACTAATATCCTTAATCTTTAATATTTAAATCTTGTGTGTATATATAACTATATTTTCTGAATCTAGAAAACGGCTCCAACGATTTTCCTGAAATTCAGCATGTAGGGGGTTTTATGGGAGAAAAATTGATCTAGCTAGGTTTAAAAAAAAACATTTTATCCCTGTTTTTGGGCATTAAAAAATACAAGAATTTTCATTGAATATATAAAACAATTATTTTGCCGTTAAATGTCAAGTCAGCGTAGCCTTTACGGGGAACGGGTGGTCGTGAGAAATGAAAATCCCTACCCTATGATAATATTTTTTCTTTTTTTTCGAAGTTTTTTTTTATTTTGTAAAAAATTGCCGAGCAAGGCTCGGTCAACCAGGTACTGCGTAATTATTTAGCAACTTAGGTATACTATTAGCATGTCCATACACTAATTACACTGGCCTTCTCTTAACATTAAACTTCTCCCATCTAAGGTTGTATGTAAGAGGTCTCTTTTAACGATCAGACCGCCTTTGTACATTTTTTTCTTAGCATAAGTACTTTACTGTAATTTCCTATTTTAATTTGAAATAATGAATTAAATAAATAGCAAGACGCGATATATATTCCATTTAGGGGTCCATGTTCCAATAGGTCATGAAATTTTAAATGCGAAATTAAAAATGATACTTAAGCTATGATTATTTGGTAGTCATGATAGAATTATTTTGCTATAATCCGAGTTTGTTAAGAAAAACTAATCTATTAGTACTAGATAGAGTTTAGGAAGCAGGCAAAGTTTTGAGTTCTGCAAAGTAACGCCTGCTTCTATAAATTACTATGATTATCTACTGTATACTATCTAACTTTACTGTTTTCTTGAATACCGTAATCGACGCTATCTGGCTTTAGTTATAGTATTCAAGGAAGATAACATGTTCCCTACTTAGGGATCTAGGGGTTAATGTAACATAAGTATATTTTGATTACATGGTAAATTAATGCATACCGTATTTAATATATAGGAAAAATTATATTGAGTAACATAATTATTACTGTGACAAAAATAAACTTTTATAATACGTACTTTATTATACCGTATTCCAATATGCGCTATTCCTGTTTTTGACCGACTACTTACTCTAAGTAGTGGCGTGGAAAAATCTGGAAGCGTGAATCGCGTTACGGTTTCTATAAAACATTGAATCCAGACACTAAAATTGTTTGGTTATATTTCTTTTCCCGTATAGTGGTAACTAAGGTCAAAGCTTTCTACTGGACTACACTAAGGACGATAATTCGAAATAAATAAACATCTCCTTATCGAAATCACACTAAGACTACCAAAAAAACAAATGCATCTCAGAAATCATTCTTTCTGCCCTTATCTAAATGTTATCGGCACAACATGTTATAAAAATGTTGTCTCATAATTTGGCTACGTATTATACGACCAGCCGCATGCCTGATATAAACTTACCTTAGTAACCTTACCTTACCTTAGTTACCTTAGTACCTGATATAACTTACCTTAATTTTACGACACCTCGGCAAGAAAGATCTTGGTCTATTCAACTTAACCGGATAGTCAAACTATTTCCTACTTAGAACAAGGTAAAAAATAATATAGCTGCAATGCCTTCTACAATCTCGACAGTTATAGCCAAATACCTCTAAAATGGCTACCATCAATCATTTAATATCTTAATTGAATATAAGCTATAGGATTCCAGAAAATATTTATTATATAAATTAAATTCGTTATTCCAAATATCCAAATGTTTACTATTACATCGGTATTTGCATATATACTTAGCCCGCATGACTGAATCATTGCTATTCAAGATATGATATTCACATGCTCTCCTAATCCTATTTAGATGTATACATACCATTAGTTTAATATTTAAATCTGTTCTAATTAAATCAGTTTAATATTAAGAGCTTTGATATCCCAGCGGTAAGACGATGCGAATCTCTCGAGAGGGTCGCGGGTTCATACCAGCGCAGGCAGCAATAAGTTTAAACTTACCTGTTAACTTAACTGTTTAAGTTGTGTCTAATTGATAATTGCAATCTACCACACGCCTTTTCCGAAGGAAAACATCGTGAGCAAACCTGCATATCTCTAGAGAATTCTGAGGACATGTGTAGCCTACCAATCCCTCTCTCCAAAAACGGGAAGAGGACGCCTATGCCCACCAGTGGGTAAGTAAAAAATTTAAATCTATATTACAAATAAAATGTTGTTAATACGCGTATCATTTTAGAATTTTCATGTTCCGAATACCAACAACAACATATATATATGGAAAAAAATTGGAAAAGATGAGCGAAAATTTTAGGGAAAACTTACAGTGCTTTTAACTATGGATGTTTCAAATTTGGTAACGTCAAGTCAACTAGCCAATTTTATTGGGGAAAGAAGAAAAAGAGAAAGAAAACCTGTGCCATATTTCGCGCAATATGTTAATTTACAATTATCATCGAATTTTATTGGGAATACATAATAGGCGGATTTCTTTTTAAATCACTCTATTAACTTTGAGTTCCGTTCTATATAATTGTATTTTTTTACTTTTGTTAGAGTTGAAAATGCAAAATAAAATAGCTTAGTAAATTACATATACCCTATTAACATAAATATGAATTACCTTAGGTAGAGTTCCGACAAAATAAATTCACTAAAACATTTTCCAGCGTCAACACACGAAGTTTTGCAACATCTCAAGCGCGAAATACCAAGCGATCGCGCCGGCCGGCGTTAGGCGGCTGACTGAAGCTTGCCCCGCACCCTTACCGATGACACCCTTAGTTTTTGATTTACAAACATCGACAATACCACTGTACCAATGCATGTCAAGAACGATATATCTATGTTAAAAACATTTATCTTTACAATCTAAATAGATCCAGTTACTTATTTGTTTGTAAAAAATCCGCTTTTCCATAAATATCGTCCCAAACTTCCTTTTTGCGATATATTCCCATATTTTTCTATAGTCCACTTTATTATCGAAAACCTTGCCAAATCTTACTGTATATATGATTTAAAAAATTCAAAAGGAATTTATATCATTAAATCAAATTAGTATACGTGTTTTGTATAAATACTAAACATCGTTTTTTTAGGGATATAAAAGATGACACCTTGGAATCGAGACGTACTTTAACCTTAATATTAATTAATTTATTTATTAAGAAGACAAACAGTTATACAATACATAATTATAAGAGAAACAAAACAAAAACATAAACCAAAAAAGTCTTCACAGAAATCAAAAAACTTAAAGAACAAATAGAACACACATACAAGTTAAATTACATATTAATTAATAAAAATAAAAGAAAAATAAATATGAAATATATAAACTTGCAAACGGGCAGGGAAGAAACTTTTTACGTATGACACCTTAACTTATTTAAATTAATTAATTCATTCATTACCTACCTAATGTTATGTAGTATTGATGGAGTAGTATTTACTGTTAGTATTTTTCTTTGCATCGACACTAATTCGCATATGGTATTTATATACGCCGGACAACTATGTAGTTAAATATCATACGATCATAAAAGATATGATTAAAAATTATTTACGGTTGCGCTTACATACTTTAAAATGAATAAAAATTATATAAGAGCTAAAGGACTAGTATATGTAGAAATAAAATTATTTTTTGGTTAATACGATTTTTGCGAAATTATTTTCGATTGAAGTATCTACTAATCTAGTAATAAGAGTTAAATGACTACAATATTTGTATTAATTTGGTCCTTAATTTGACATAAAAGGGATTTGTGTTTCATATACACGAACAAGTAGCAGGCTCGCTGAGAGCAATCGCTATCGCAACGGATATTGTTTCCGCCTACGTGAGTGGAAAACGTCCGCTTTTCAGAGTTTTATGAAAGCGAAGTGGACCCGTTTTGTACATTTTTGTAATACGAAATGAACTTATTCCCACTTTAAATGTCACCCTAATCGCCTCAGTTAATGTATCTTATTAAATGTTCTGTTCCTACACTCGATTATGTAATCATCTTGAAAAAAATCAGTCATTACTTAGGTTGCTTAGGATGAAGTGAAGTGTGAAGGTTAGTTAGGATTAAGTGAAGTGTGAAGTATGAATCATTCAGGGAAATATATTTAGCGATAATAATATTTAATTAATTATAATTTCATAATATTTAAATGCGTTAATCTTGTATATATATATTTTCTGAATATTGGAACAGCTCTAAAGATTTTCCTGAAATTCAGCATGTAGGCGGTTTTGGGGGGAAAATCGATCTAGCTAGATTTAATTAAAAAAAGATTGTTTTATCCCTGTTTTAGGGCACTGAAATTTTTTTACAATTTTATGAGAAAGCAAACTTTGATTACACTGTCAAATTCTAAGTCCCGATAGCTCATTTGGGTAACAGGTGGTCTTGAATTCACAATACCAGGTTTGATTTCAGATTCTTTTATTATTTTAAATTGCATTTTTTATATAATTCAAAAATACCTATAAAATTACTAGGATTTAATATCATCGTCATTTAATATCATCATCAAATTCACTTTCCCCTTGTGTCTGAAGTTGGGATACCCCAAAAATTTACGAATAATCAGTTTGTAAAATCGACAAACCCCAACTTGACATTAATCCTACATTTCTATTTAACATCAAAGTATGATAAAATAAATTAGATAA
This sequence comes from Morpho helenor, assembly GCA_029227775.1. Taxonomy (NCBI): domain Eukaryota; kingdom Metazoa; phylum Arthropoda; class Insecta; order Lepidoptera; family Nymphalidae; genus Morpho; species Morpho helenor. The sequence goes on along the minus strand of JARGCU010000010.1, from coordinate 12,217,348 downwards.
ACTTATGTGTGGGGAAAGTAGTAAACAGATTCAGTTAATTTTAGAAACGCCTACATCCATTAATGGCAGGAAAATGTCGAAGGGCTCCATTCGTTTTAGACACCCACACCTTGTAAAACTCCGCGGTTGATTCTTTTGTCGGAAATTGAATTTTTGTATTGTGATATTTTTACGCAATATTTTCCGTGTTATCGTTATGGATGAATTTGTCATGATATACTGGATATTTGTTTCAAATCTTGTTAATTTGATGCCGGGTTTTTTCTAATCGATTATTTTGATTTAACGAGAGATTTTATTGTTTTGATGATGAATTTTATATTATTATTTTGCTATATCCTTGTTGCTTGACTTGTTTCCTATAATGCCTGGTAAGAAAATCTATTTAGTGCTTAAGTGTAGGAAGTACAATCCGTTCTCATACCTTATACATTAACGCGGATTTTAGCAAAATATTTCTATTCTTACTTTTGTATTATGGAAATCTGTAACGCCTTTTTCTATAGAATGTGTTTAGATTTTATTTAAACCTGTGTTGTGTGGTATTCGGTTGACTAGTATAAACCACCCTCATTTCTTAATAAGGTATCGTAAAATGCGACACAGGTAAATTGACCCACCGCGTGGTATCCGGCTAAGTACAATAGACCTACCTCATTTCTAATCGAGGTGTCGTTAAAGGCGATTAAGGTAAGTTGATCCGCCGTGTGGTATCCGACTGAGTAGAATAGGCCACCTTCAGTTCTTATCGAGGTGTTGTAAATTGACTAAGGTAAGGCAGGCATGTGACAACGTGTTTATAAAATGTTGTGCCGACCCCACTTAGATTGAGATAAGGGCAGCAGAATGATGTGTTTAGTTTTTATTTAAATATTTGATATTTCTGGTAAATAGCATATAACATAGAATTGGCTGGTAACAATGTTTGAGCCCTCCGTCTGATAGCCGCTTATAGGATTATGTATTGTGAATTATTTACTTAGGACATTTCCCTCTTTCTCGTCGTTTTCTAAACGTGGGACGGTTTTTATTACACATATGACTCAAAAACACTATTATAACACTTCACATATGTGTATGTGGTAATGTCACATGTGTACCTTCTTAACGGTTTTGAAGTTTGTCTATATATCTAGTGGAGGGTGTAAATTAAAATTCAAAATATTATTATTCAAGTAAACCTGTAAACAAGTGCTTTTTAATCGTCAACTCTACTATTGTTGCGGAAAGCTGTTCCTACCGAGAAGAGCCAGCAAACTCGGCGGTTGCTCTTTTGAAATATAATTCTTATTAATAGTTACATTTACACTACACCATCACTGACTAGCCTGCTAGCGCAATTGACAGTAAACCTGCCTTCAGCTCCGCAGGTCGCGGGATTGATTCTCACCGAGGGCTTACATTTTCTATAAACAATTCGTTGGTTTTTCTAATATGGGTGTATTTATGTATTTAAAATTACATATATAAAATGTTTCAATCATGTTGTGCCGATGAATGATGATATTTATTTAGATTTAATAGATTTTTTTTCATATTTTGTACTAGGTGTGCCAGCGGCTTAGCCCGCGTGGATATCAGTGTGTCACTAAGTTTTTCCTATTTAACATAAAACCTTCATGCACTATTAATCTAAACCTTCCTCAAAAACTGCAAAATATTCTAGTAAAAACCATATAGAAATCGATTCAGTAAGTTTCGAGAAAATCGATCACATATAGACAGACAGTTTTCGGGACTTTTTATAATATGTATAGATTAATCAAAAGCTCAAAAAGATATTGCATAAGGAAAAACGAACAAAAGAACGCCAAGCTAAAGAAAAGTTTCAAATATTCGTCATTTCCCTATTATACGACTCTTATCACTTCCGTTCAATTCATCACACTTTTTATGACTTTTATATAAAAATGAAAAATATTTGAATGCCCTCTCTTCAAATGACTTCTTAATTAACAATTTACTGCTTATTTTATCTTTGTGATCGTGTTTCACTGTTAGAATGATATAATTTTTTATAATATATATTCTACCAAAATAAACAATAATATATTTTTTTTGAGCTTTGAGTTAGTCCGGGCTATATCAATTTGTCATGCAATTGAATTAAATTTTTATAAATAGATCAATAAAAATTTGAAAGCAATGTTTTTATTTTATTGCATTTAAGGACTACCTTATACACTTTTTTAATCGAAGAAAATTTCAAAAAAATGTAGCACTAACTCCGCAAGCAAAGTTTATACGTACTATATTGTAAAACAACGTCCCCTAAAGGTGTCTATATGTGATTAAATTTATCAAAATTACTGAACGTATTTTTGTCCGGCTTTTACTACCGGATTCTTGAGGCAGGTTTCAGTACATTCTCGGAGCAGCTAAACCGATTTTGATGCGATTTTTATTGTAAGATAGAGCAGGTTGCGGAGCAATATATAGGCTGTTATCCTAGAATTTCTGAGGGGACGGGATTTACGCGGAAAAAACTTTGTGATACACTGATGCGGGTGGAGCCGCGGGCATATCTAATAAAAAAATAAATTTCTTACAATGTAATGTATTAATTTAATAGTTTTTGTACAAAAATGTTTTTTTCGGTCAATATGCTGCTAACCCTACAGATTTTAACTGCGTCATCGGGTAGGGCTTCGTATATGATATTATAATACGATCATGGATCTATGACGAAATAAAAAGCTCAACAAGTGTTAATAAAGGCTCTTATCGTTAGGACCTTCTTTATATATGACGCCTTTTATGTAGCAGTTTATTTCTGTCTTCGTTATGCTTTTAACGACCTTTTTAGGGAGGGATTTTTCCCCATTTGATATCAAATTTAACTTATATGATTGTGTTCTCTTTGTTTATAGGATAGCGTTTTTTTTTACTATATATCTATCCATCTCTCGCATCAATCAACAGACGTCCACTGTTGGACATATGTAGGTCCTTTCGAAGCACTTCTACGCCACGATCTTGTACTGGCTAAATCCAAAAATTCCCAGTGACCTTACAACATCATTATCTAATAAATATAATTGTTGTTTATGGGTTTTTATATATCTTGCCTATCAATCTATCTATAATCTATACATCAGGTATGAAAACAAAAATCACACACTACAATTAGTATTATATAAATTTTCGGTTATCGTTTATTAAAGTAAACTGACATGATTATTACTTTCGTATTATAGATCTCCGCATAGTAACGCCAAACTCTATAAATTCGATACATTTTAAAGATGAGAAGTTACTCGTTACAAGTGTTGCCATGAAAACTATGGAAATCAGACAGAAAAGGACAGCGCAAAAAACACATTTTGTTTATGACTATCGACTTTTTTAAATATCGAACATAACATACTCGTCAGGCTTCAATTATTTTTTTTCATTGATTTAATTTTATTATATAAAAATAATGTAAACTAAGTTTGTAATAAATTCATCATCGTCCTGCCCTTATTCCACTCTAAGTGGTGTCGGCACAACATATTATAAACATGTTGTCACATGATTTAGCTACATATTTTACGACCGGCCACATGCCTGACGTTTACTTACCTTAGTCGTATTTTACGACAGCTCGGTAAGAAAGAGGATACCACACGGTGGGTCAACTTATCTTAGTCGCGTTTTACAACACCTCAGTAAGAAAATAGGGTGGTCTATTCTACTCAGCCGGTTACCACACGGCTAAAAAGATTGAAACAATAATTTAATGAATAATGTAAATATGTAATGTATAAAATAATGTGTCCAAAAAAAAATATCACAGATTGTTATAATAAATGAAGATGCTTCTGTGAAAAGCTTATGTAACGAATCAGTATGAAATATGGGAGAAAAGATGACTACATCCCAATATTTAGTAAGCCGACATTGTTGTTAAGTCATGCGTGTCGCCGGTTTCAGAGCTTTGAAAAATATCTATTTTGTTAAAAAAAAAGTATAGAGCATTAATATTGTGTTGTAGCATTTAAGGTCCTTTGTGATTTTTACTCCTAATATTTAATTCACAAATTAATTTAACTCACAAAATATAACATTTTTTTTACATGATCCTTAATTAAATTTAACCTAAATGTGGTATTTAGAAAACGTTCAGCACCGCCTCTTTGTCTTAAGGTATACATCTTTTACATAATTGAAATAAAAACATTAATTTATAGTAAATACTGCCACGCATTGCTGTGGCTCAGTCTGATTTCGGCATCCTATCGGAACAAAACTGTTATTGAAAGTTAAAAAAAAAGAATGCTTCGATCGCCACCAAACTACACGGTTATCCACTGGGCCAATATAAGACTGTCTGAAAATTTTATTAAATTCGGTTCAGCCGTTTCGGAGTGTATAAGGAACATACCTACATACTTTCTCTTTTATATATACAAGGATATGTCTCCATAACCTTCTCTATTTTCCAGTGAAATTGAAAAGGGCATCAAAATCGGTTTAGCCTTTCTGGAGAACGTACTATTAACCTATCTAATCAATCTAACCTAAATACATTATCTTTTAGTAAAAATCGTACAAAAATCACTTTAGTAGATTTTGAGAAAATCGATCACAGCTTTTGGAGACTTTTTATAATATTGAATACTCGTTGTAAATATTCATACTTTGTTGAATTTAGGACAGGGTATCGTATGTCCAGCGTTTGTTCACATATTTAATTAAATGTTTAATGTGACAGCGATGACCTTTTCCACATAAATGTCCCAGTGTGACCGCGAACTGGCACCATTGTTATCTCAACACTCGCTTCTATTCAAATATAATACAAGTTGGACTACAATAGTCGTTGTTGTATTCAAGAATGAGCTTAACTCAGTGTACTATTTTGTAATTTTATTATTGTTGTATCTCATTTAAGATCGTGGCCATAGGGTTAGTTTTTATATTTCTTACTTAAGAGCATTATTAGTATGGTATTTGAAATTATTAAATGAGGTAGTTAACTTTATTTTATTATATACTAGCTGTGCCAGCGGCTCCGCCCAAATGGAAGTTAATGTCTGAAAATAATTTTCTCGCGTTAATCCCGACTCCAGAGGATTTATATTGTAATGTTCTATGAACTAAAACCTTACCTAAGAATTGCAGTATCTTTTAATAAAAACCGTACAAAATCCGTTCAGTAGACTTGGAGAAAACCGAGCATATACAGACAGACAGCTTTTGCAATTTTGTTTTATAATATGTGTAAATATATGCCGTGTGGTATCCGGCTGAATAGAATAGACCAACCTCATTTCTTACCGAGGTGTCTTAAAAGGCGACTAAGGTAAGTTGAACCCCCGTGTGGTATCCAGATTAGTAGAATAGGCCACCCTCTTTCTTACTGAGGTGTCGTAAAATACGACTGTGGTAAGTTGACGTCAGGCAGGCGGCCGGTCGTAAAAACCCAGCCAAATCATGTTACAGCATGTTTATATCATGTTGTGCCGACCCCACTCAGAGTGGGATAAGGGCAGGAGGATATACATTTATACGGATCTATACAACTTATAATGCAACACTGATACATGTAGTTAAAAAATAATAGAATTCCATTGCATTGTTATATGATTATCTTACACCTCTGTTGCTGCCTTCAATATCATTGAACTTTGGTTCAGATGCCAAAATTATTTCATTAGAATATTCGTGAATTAATTTTACATCAGAAGGTGGGAAAACGAAGAGCTATCCTAATTCTACATATTTTATTTTTGATGACTTGATTGTTGACTTTCCAACATTGTTTTTTTTTTAATTGTTTCATGTAAAAAAAGAGTTACGTGGAGTATAAAGGGCTGGTAGTATGACGTTGTGCCAATGTAGCCGATGGCCACTCCTACATTATATGGTACAATAATTTACCCTTCTCAAGATAGAAGTGTAACTTTAATTTATCTAAGTACTATTTCCGATAACAGAATATATTTTAAACATATTAAAATAATGAAACCTGTCGAAAATATATCGATAAAATTGAAAGAGCTTTTTAATGTTATCTATAGAGCATCGACAGCGACCCAATTTCTGAAACAGGCGGGAGTCACGTCCTGGGGGAGTTCCATTTTAATAATCAGCAAAATGGTTGAAAATGCTGTTATTTTGGATAAGTGAAAACAGTTTAGACGGCAATATTTGGGTTGATTTTTGTATAGAATTTATTGTTTTTGGTAAAAGAGCGCCAACATATTTTAAAGCAGATTTAATAGGTATTTTTGATGGCTTCTTCTTTTTAAAGCGTAGTTATTTTAAAAACTCGCTCAGTCAATTTTCTGAATTCAATCACAAAGGTGTGATAAAACTGTTAATTTGTTATTTGCGATAATTTTTGTATTTATTTCGAAATCTTTGGTACTATAAACGCAAATCGCTTTTGATTTGCGTTTATGGTATTTTTATCTACTTTTAGGGTGCTTATAATTAGCTGTTTTTAACTGAAATATGATAATGAAGAGAAACGTAAACGGATCAGGAATGTCTATCGTATAGAAATCATAGGAGATTGAAATTCTCAAGCAATTTCAATTATGGTAATTTTTGACATATTTCGCATTTTTTACAGTTGCGTTTAGAGCAATTATTAGTCATGCTCTCATACAGTCATATAAAGCTCTAACAATAGCTGCTATCAATATATCGCAATTTATTTGATTAGCAAAATCAAAATATTTCTTGTATAGTGTAAAAATCCAAAGCTTCATAAAATCATATTGCAATAATTGCAGTAAAAGCGGCGGTGGCGGAATGGTTAGGGTAACAAATTTGCGATACAGAGGTCGTGGATTCGAATCCCGGCCATTACACTACCGACGTAAACTCACTACTAACACAAGCATTAAGCTTAGCCGAATGGCTTAACAAGTTTAATAGTAATTTTTAACCCAAATTGATAGTAACCTTTAAAAAAAACATCAAACATCATTTTTTGAAAATTGTATATTCTGCTTTGAACCATCCTCCGTAATCCTTTTACACGTGGTTCTAATGAATGTCAACATAAATCCTCTCAGATATTTTCATTAAAATTTTGAAGGGATCATATTACCGGCGCTGAAAGTATGTAACTTTAATGAAAAGCATTCCACGGCGAGTGACCTATTCAGAAAGCTGCAGGAAGTATTTTTGTGTATCAAAAAAGCAATTAATTGTACGGTGTGTAGTTTATATAAAGATTATGCTGTAAAGTTCGATATCAAATTATTCAGTAGCAATACGTCTAATTTTACTAGTCTTGGACTTTGTTGTAGCTTAAATCGTCTTATACAAAATATTCAACGTATTCCTCTACAACATTCCGTTTTCGATAATTAATTTCAATAAACTCTATGATAGAAATAAATATTTCTGGTCACCTGTCTATTTTTATCAGCCGTGTGGTATCCGGAATACCTAAATATGAATAGAATAGTACCACCCTCTTTCTTATAGAGCCACCTTAAAAGGCAACTAAGGTAAGTCGACCTGCCGTGTGGTATCCGGCTGAGTAGAATAGACTACCCTCTTTCTTATAGAGGTGTCGTAAAATACGACTAAAATAAGTTGACGTCAGGCAGGCGGCCGGTCGTAAAATACGTAGCCAAATCATGTAACAACATGTTTATAACATGTTGTGTCAACCCCACTTAGAGTGGGATAAGGGCGGGCGGATAAGATCTCTCTACTTTTATCAGTGCTAACGCACACTATATACAATAACAAGATATATTAGGAATACCACTATTCCCGTTCCGAGATGTACTTCTCTTGAATACTGAACAAAGACTGAATGTAACTGAAATGTTTTATCAATAGGGAGACTCAACCGGAAACAACACGTTACAGTGTTGCCACCATTTTAATCAAAAGGTCGCGATACCCTTGTTTCATGACTGTGTTGCTATAAAATACAAAGCGGAAGTCAATGGCGACAACATCCGGCCCTCCTGCATACGTGTTCGTCCCGAACACGTACTAGTCTAATGTAGAAGCTGAGGACAAACTATGTTCATGAGTATAGTTATCCACAAAATGAAATTGAGTCACTCTATTCAAACATCAGATAAACATCGTGAATTGTGGCTGAGATCGTTAAACCGCAAAGGGCCGTACAACTTGCTTGTGAATCATGGTTTGGAATAGAGATACCTGAGGCCACTCTAAACGTGTATCACCATGCCACCATTGGAACAGTGTTCACTTCGGATCTCTGTTATAATTTTATCCACCCTGGTATCCTTTGTCTGAAGCGAATACATTAGACAAGACAAATAATCAGTAAACTAAACTTTGTTGTTCATAAGTTATCTACAAAATAAATATGAGTCATTAAGCTGTTAATTTTCCGTCTGAATGTGAATACTGAATTCAGACTATATCTAACTATATATCCAAACATCGGATAACCAGCGTGGATATTTTAGCTAGTCAGACCGCAAAGGGTCGTCCAATTTTTTCCATGCAACCATTGCAACAGTGTTCACTTTGGATCTCTGTTACAATTTAATCCACTTGTCTATGTTTCGTCAAAGCAACGTCCAGCAATGTCGTACAACTTGTTCATGTATCATGGTTTAGAATGCAACCATTGCAACAGTGTTCACTTTGGATATCTGTTACAATTTAATCCGCTCGGCTATCCTTCATCTAAGACAACATCCGACCATGCCGTATAACTTGTTCATGTATCCTGCTTTACTACTGCAGGAAGATCTCAACCGAATAGTTGATTGGTGCGCGTTTAATGATATGATTTTAAATCCCGATAAATGTTCTTTCATTCGATTTTCTCGTAATCTTGTCAGGATTGATTAAAAAAAACAATCCACAAAACCTGATTCAGGAAAAAAAAAGCGTTTGTCCGTGATTTGAGTATCACATTTGATGCTAAACTACGGTTTCAACACCATATTGAACATATCTGTCGATCTGCTCGCAGGATGTTAAGTTTTATATTCAAAAATTCCAAATCATTTAAACAACTTCATACTAAAAAAAAACTTCTGTATACCACCTTTGTAGAAGCAAACTCGAGTATGGTACTGTAATTTGGAATTCTAACTATCAAATATACAAGAATATGCTGGAGAGTATCCAACGCCGATTTACAAAATTTTATTCTATTGGAGGTGATAAGAGACTACCTTATAGTAAGAGACTAAAAAACTTTTAAAATAAGATCATTATTAATTAGGCGTAAAGTACACGACTTGATTGATGATGATTTTTTTACGGTATCCTATGTTAAAAAATTTTTGTATGTAGGAAATAGTGTATTTTTAAGCAATAGTTTAAGTTTTAGTTAAATAAATGTTAATAATAGTTTCAGTACTACATTGTGCCTACAGTCTGGTTGTTTATCGTACGTTGTAAATCATGTTGTGTCTACCTATAAATGAAGTGATTTATTTATTATTTATTTATATTTATATGTAATTAGCAAATAAGACCAAGTATCTATGGTTTAACAAACATGTAAATTTGTTGGTAGGCCAAAATCAAATAAATAACTGTATCATGGTTTAGAATAGAGATGCCTGAGGCCACTCTAAACGTGTATCACCATGCAATCATTGCAACAGTGTTCACTTTGGATATCTGTTACAATTTAATCGTAATCCATTCGGCTATCATTTGTCTTAGCCAACTGTCAGGCTTATAATTCATTTTCTTATACTGTATTCAAGGTTCTATGCGCTAGTCGTTGCAATATATGGTTGTAACTTGAACTTTTCTCTCATATCAACTTTTTCCGATTTGCGGCGTAAGTTCTGACCTTCACTGGTTTTATTTTCTACCTCATTATTAAGTACATCAAATCTATTTCCAAAAAACAGCCTTCATTAGCGTTCCAGGCACTGAATCAAGCAAAACGACATTTTCTTCCCTTGTGTCGGTCCATCAACGTCGTAAGTCAATGTATAAAAAGTCTTCTGGTAACTTACACAAATAACAGACATTTAACATTATTAGCGATGTCCCTTGGCAGTTATAAAGGCGGTTTTATGAATGAAATCTTCACTAATACGTAATTGATTTAAACTAGAGCAATGTCTAGCCCAATAAACACAGCACTACTTGATTCTCGAATTATATATAACCTTACTCAACTCAATAATTAATACGTAAATTCTCATCACAGGATTAGGTCCACATTAAGCAAGACAGTATTTTATCTAGCACTTCAAATAGTCTTTCTTCAATATCTCATGTTACTTGGGTAATATCTGTCTGCACATTATTCACCATAGCTCCACTATGTATAAAACATCCTATAATGTGTAATGACTCTACTATGTATACTTGTAAGTGCCTCTCAAATATGTAACACCTTTTCTATTCAAGATATCCGTGCCGATAATTACTTCAGTATTCACCAGCAACGATATGAAAATCTGCTTCTAAAGTGATATTTGTTAATTCAATCGGCGATGTTATTAAAGCTTTTGATTCTACTTTTATACCTCCTAAATCTTTAATGTTAAATAAGTCGTACTAATTTGACTTGCGTAATATTTTATTAAGTTATTAAACGTTATAGAGACACGAACCACTATTAATAAGTACATCTGTAGATACGTTCGCAATAATATAATATATATATAATAATAATTTCTGTGAGAACGTCACGATTTTTCCAACACAAATTTACGCCATATTTTTGTAAACCGGCTTAGATTTCTTAGGACAATTAATACTTTTATGACAGACTTGAACATGTGTAAAACAACTAATACTTTGAAATCTAAAAAGTTTAAATTTTAATTGAATTAAATTTAAAATTGTAGGTAAATTTAAAATTGTAGGTAAAAGATGTAGGAAAATGATGTACTCTCATCATGAATACCGACTCAAAATGAAATTAAAATATTGGTTCGATCACACCAGCACATTTATGGATCAACCGCATTGAAGTGGCCTCATTTGCATGTGACGAAATCAGAAAATATCAGTCCTCTAGTGACAATAATCTATTCAAAATTTGACACATGGTTTCAGTTAAATCAATGTTACTCGCAAAAATACTACTACGACATCTGTATTGTTAGATAGGATGCAAAATTTAAGTGTCCATTCGGTTTCTATTTCTGCTCTTTTTAGAAAATAAAGTCTACCAATGCAAGTATTTTCTCAGTTCAAATGTTTGAATTTCAACAAACATTCTCGGATAAAATAAACTATACTTTTGCACTATTTAATACCAAGAAAATTGAAACTTACTGACTCACTAGAAACGTTCGTTATACGTTATATATAACTGTAATCACTTTTTACTTACGCAAAAATATTCAAATCAAGAAATGATTTTTATTAAAATCAGATGAGAGTAAGTTTAAAAAGCCAAAATTGCCGTAAATCAGGATGCACGGAAAACGGGCACGACGCGAGTTAACTTTTACACTTCTGATGCTAACGCACACTATATACAATAACAAGATATATTAGGAATACCACTATTCCCGTTCCGAGATGTACTTCTCTTGAATAATGAACAAAGACTGAATGTAACTGAAATGTTTTATCAATAGGGAGACTCAACCGGAAACAACACGTTACAGTGTTGCCACCATTTTAATCAAAAGGTCGCGATACCCTTGTTTCATGACTGTGTTGCTATAAAATACAAAGCGGAAGTCAATGGCGACAACATCAGTGATACCATTGAACGCCCTTGTTTACGATTTGGAAACACTTTTTCATAATGACATGTCGAAATTTCGACATTACTAAACTGTGACGTCTGTCACTATATTATAATAACTTAGTACATAGTAGCTCTATTACATATATCTTCAATATGGCTCATGGAGTAAAAAAACTTAATATGATATTTTACAAACATATTACGTAGAATATATTTCATTTGAAAAAGTGTAGGTATGTTATCAAAAAGAATTAATTATTTAAGACATACGATATGTTAACGCTTTATTAAATATTTAAAAATTAATATGAACTAATGTTTTTAATATCCTTTTGATATAAACTTTATATCAAATTACTCTCTTGAATTTGAGTAATATAAACTCTTAGACGATAAAACGTTTGACTCGTTCAAACCAAACATTCAGTTGCCTATATGCAAATAACGCGATGCTTTTAGTCTGATTATGTCGTTGAATCTTAGCTTTCTGCTCAATGAGAGCGTTATTAGAAGTCATTCCATCCGTGTTCCGAAAGAGAGAAATGCTGTGTAATGACGACGCAACCATAGTGCTCATGACTCGTAGGCTGTACTCACGTAATGAGTGTTTCTATCGTGCTTGGAATACAAAATATCAACCTAAGGTTAAGACGTAGGCGGGAATATTACATTATCTTCACCAAATGTTACCTAAAGTTGAAACCTATTAGGACAAAAGAAGTCTTCAAAAACAATTACGAATTATTTGTTTGTGATTAAAGTCTCGATTATTTCATTATCGTTAGTATTATTTCGTAATTGGATGCCTGTATAAAATTAGAAGTAAAATATATTTTAATAGTTATTGCTCTTTTATTTTGTCAGGCGCTTTTTAATTGCTGTAAAAAAAATTGAACTAAGGATTTTTTAAGAGAATTGGAGTAATACATATTAGTGATTACGGTTCTTTCTTTACACTCGTTTTTTTACTTTAGTTTTTTTAATAGTTAATTCTACACTACTAAAAACTACACCACCTCAGTACCCTCAGCAATAATAAATCTTTAGTTGATAATGTTTTTGTGTATTTTTATAACGTTTAAATTTTCTCGATTTTTTTGATCTTAGATCATAGCTTTACACTGAAGGGTAAGACTTTTTTAATAATACGAAGAGAATAACTAGATAATTTGAAAATAGCACGGCAGGTCATAGTCAATTTATTTCATTATAAATCTGAATATTTTGGATTTCTTAGTATTGTCTAAAAAAAACATTATTTCGAATGACTCATAAAAATATAGGTAATTTAAACTATTAAATATTTAGTTTCATTCGTTATACTGCATTAATATTTATAAATTACCATCATTAATATCCGCGGAACGATAATTCGACATATTGCTAATGGCAGTTGAATTAATTAACGGAAATAATGCGAATGTTAGTGCGAATTGGCAAAATGTCGGCCAGTTTGGCGCCGGGGATATAAATCTAACACGTCTAGACGATTGACCGTCGACCCCTGGAAATAATTGCTATTTAGAGTTGTAGCAGGATAGTTAATTCTGGATAGGAGAGACGATTTTATCTTTCATGTCAAATATTTTGCTATCATATTTCTTAAGGGCTGTGGTAGGCATATCTTAATAATCGGGTTCAACAGACAGGTAATATTAATGTTTTTTAATTTTTGTGTAAGTACGCGGCGGACGTGGTGGAAGCGTTGCTCATTTGTCGATAGATTCCACATTCGATTACTGTCTAGGTCTAATAACATAACATTAAGTAAAAAATTAAACCAGATATGTTTCTGATAAGAGAATTAGTTATAGCTTGTAATAACAATCGACATTTAGAGAGAATTCAAACAGACAAAATATTTGATGACGTAACGAAAGCTGTTGCCTAGTTTAAATAAACATAAAGGCATAAGTAATAATAATAATAATTTTATTAGTACTATTGTATTATGGATCTCCGTAAATTAACACCTAATTCTATAAAATATTTAAACATAACGGCAGTTGGTCTAAAATCTAAAATCAGTTTTTTCTGTTTTTTCTGAAAGTAGGTAACTTTAATGAAAAGCATTCCACGGCGAGTATATACGTATGTATGTATGTGTGTGTGTGTGGCAAAAATATTTCCACAGGAAGTATTTTTGTGTATCAAAAAAGCAATTTTAGTGTACGGGGCGCAGTTTATATAACGATTATGCTGTAAAGTTCAAAATCAAATTATCCAGAAGCAATACGTCTAATTTTACTAATCTTGGACTTTATTTTAGCTCAAATCGTCTTTTACAAAATATTCAACGTCTGCCTCCACAAAATTCTGTTTTTATTGTCAAAAATCCGTTGTCCTTCGCAAATTAACGCCTAATTCTATAAATTATTTAAACATGAAGGCAGTTGATCTAAAATCTAAATGCACTAGAGCGTAAATATAGAATACCAACACAGGTCAACAGTGTTTGCCCTCTAGTACACGTTCTGTATTCGTACCAAAACATGCTCCCATCCTGTCCAACCAATAAACCTCTATAATTACGAAATAGCTTCGTACCTGGACTACGGGACTATTTATTTAATCACTTTGACGGGGAAATAATGGAGGGGCCTCGCCTGGCCTCCCATCAAAATTGTTCGAGGGCAATCTATCGCATAGTGTAGCTACCATGATGGAATTGTGCTTTGCGAGTTTAATAATTTCCGATACATGAAAGTGTTGGTATATTGGGTGCCTATAAATAGTCTTAAAATATATTGCGTCATTATGTTGTCGAAGCTTGTGATAGCCCAGCGGTGCGACCGTGTGAATCTCCAGAGACGATCATGGGTTCAAACCCGGGCAGGCACCAATGAGTTTTTCTATTAAAACTTATGTGTCTAATTGATAATTACAATTTATCACACGATTTTCTGTGAAGGAAAACATCGTGAAGAAACCTGCATATCTCTAGAGAATCCTAGGGATATGTGAAACCTACCAATCCGCATTGGAGCAGCGTGGTAGGTCTCAGCTCCAATCCATCTCTCAAAAAATGGAGCCTATGCCCAGCAGTGAGAGAGTAATAGGCCGCTACTTTACTAGTACTACTTATTAAATTAATTGGAAAATGTTTGGTGATCAATAAACTAAAAAGTTGCACTCTATTCTGAGATTTTTATACAAATTTTATGAACCTAATTATCATAAAAAAAATTCATCATGCACTTTACCGTCGAGACAAAACATTATGAATAAACCTGCAAATTACCTTACAAGTTTACTTACATTCATATCAGCGCTTTCCAAGAAGTAAGGACGCGCTGTCTTTTTACTAAGCCGTTTTCAACTTATATTTGTTTAGACCATCTTAATATGCGCTTTGAGTTTGTTGATAAATTAACTAAAGAATAATAAAGGTCCTCTTTTAACCCATTCGACATAGCTATAAATAATCTAACAGAAATTAACGGGTATTATGAGATATTAGGATAATACCTGGGACTTAAGGATTAACGCATTTCCTACGCTGCCTTTTCAAACCAATTACCAGTAGAGTACGAGGTGAACTGATCCATAATACAAAAATAATAATAAATTTATTTTGCTATAATCCGTGACGAAGTAAAATAGATATATAATGCTAAATGTAGAGTGAACTATCCGTTTTCATACCAGATAGTAAAATAGAAAAAATATATAATGTTAAATGAAGAGCGGACTATTAGTTTCTATACCTGAAATATGCAGGATTCGTAAAAATACATGCACAGACCTCTACGACCGCCACCACAATGCGCAAGCACTATACACGTTCACTATCACAAATATAACAATCGTTTCGCCCCGCAATTACAATTAGCATGATATATATATTCTATTTAATTTTTTTCCGGATTATAGCAAAATAATTTTATTACTTTAGTAAAAAAGCATTTGAAGTGAGTGGACTAAAACCATAACTTTTCCAGATCTACAATAGAGTCAAAATTTAACCACATTTTGATAAATAAGGACAACAATAACGATTGTATGAATGTCCTGAAGTTGTCCTTAAATTCAATTACTTTTTATTTCGAATATAGTATTAAAACAAAGGTCTTAAAGTGCCGGAAGTGTCTCTACGTACGAGTGTATGCTTTTACACAGATTCACATCGGTTACATACAACTCGACGTCCTTTAAATATTTATGTGCGGTTCGTTAATAGCTCCGAGTGCGTCCTTACAGGGATAACGATGCCGTGTACTGTGATTGGAGGTATGTTCTTTTTGAATCCTTCAACATCGTGCTTTGCTATCTAATACACGGATAGGATATTGAATTATTAATTTGCAACTGTAATATGTTAATATTCATTACCATAATTACAAAAGTAGAATCGCTCGTAGAATTTTAACTTCATATTTTCTTTCAAAAATATAAAATTTAAAAAAAAATGTAGTTTTTATTACGTTTATATTATATTTCTGTATCCATGCTAGCATATATATATATATATATATATATATATATATATATGTGTGTGTATGTGTATATATCTTCTAGTGAAAACTTTTATTGGGCCTTATTTTGTTTTCTATTTTACTATCTATTCTATTTTACACACAAGCATTACACATGTTCAATATCACAAACTCAACAATCGTTTCTCAACCCCGCAACCGAAGCATCGCCTGATAATGATTACATTATTACTTTTATATTATGGATCTCCGCAAAGTAACGCCAAATTCTATAAATTACCATAACTGTTTTAGCTTGTGATAATATCCATGTGTAACACAGCAGCAGGGTCTTCTCACATACTCTCCTTGTGGGGAGGTAGGTGGGGTACGGGCCTCGAGGAAATCCTCACTACCCGGGCATCTCCTCGCGGGCACTTAAGCCTGGTATTTGTTCCGGCCTTAGGCCGAGGTCACCTAGGTGATCCAAAGGTGTCGGTATTTGGGCCGTAAGCCCAGGTCACCTAGGTGACCTAATGGATGTCTTGTTCGGTGGGGAGGTCTGTGAATGGTAGCTCCCAGACCTCAAAGTTGTCTTCAGGTAAAAGTTATATCGCAATACTTCATTAAAAGAAAATTAATGTCAAATTAAAAACAAACTTGTGTTTGTCGAAAAATTACAATAAGCACAAACTAAAGCTGCATTAAGGAACTATTACTGGCGGCATTCAATTCAACATCAGTAAATAATAATTTACTATCAAAGACTTGGCATCTTTTATCTCCTATTATTTATGAGCTATATTTCACAATAGTACAAATGTCGAATTAATTCACTCCACGCACATAAACCTTTGTTCTGTATTTTATTAAGCGTACAGAGATTTTTACAGCCACATTATTTAAAACAGTATAATAAGTTCAGGAATGCTTATTTTATAATAACTAATGATCTAACCTTAAATGTTCTGAGACTAATATTTTCATTTATCTTTAAATTTATTCTTTAAATAATAAATATGTATTATAAAACAAAGCCCCCAACAGCTGTCTGTCACAGAAAGATTTTTGAACAGATTTTTGTACGGTTTTACTAAAAGATGCAAATTTTGAGGAAAGTTTTGGGTACACTCTCCTGAACGTCTAAACCGATTTTTGTAGGACTTTCACGGGAAGATTGATAAGGTTGTAGCAACGTATAGGATACTTTATATGCCGGAATTTACGCGTGAAAAACTTTGTAGCACGCGGGCGTAGCCGCGGGTACAGTTTGTAATAAATAAAATAACCGAATATGAAGATTTTTATCCCCAATCCCGCCTCTACATACTGAATTTCATGAAAAACGGCGCAGCCATTTCCGAGATGCAGAAAATATACATATATATATATATATATATATATATATATATATATATATATATATATATATATATATATATATATACAAGATTAACTCATTTCAATATTAAAGATAGTACTATCAAGTTGAAAATCAACAGTGCAAATCGAAAATTTAACAGTAGAATATATTCAGTTTCATCTATCTCCTAAACTAATTGTAATTATTAGAATTAACAAGGGAAAAAACACTAACTATACAAAATTTAAAAATGAGTGTCAAAAGTGAATTAAATCTGTCCGTTCAAAGTGGGTCAAATTTGAATTTAAAGGAGTCGTATGTATACATAAAGGTGAAACTATAATAAAGCGTGCAAAATAGTTTATTTGAAGACAGAATTTTAGGTAAGGTAACTATAATTTACTGGAGCAAAAAACAACGTTATGTTCAATCCAACGATAGAGTAATGGATGTAGCGAACAAATTCCTATTACCGTTGCGAAAGAATTATTTTACCAACGTAGTAATAGATTTATTCGGTCTACAGATATATGTATGTATGGTATAAGAAAAATAGCAAGAGTAAAGGAATAAGACAGTTGGGGAGAAATAAGCACCAAATTGTGGATAAATATTAGATGCTGCAATGTTTTGTCTGCTTTTTCTGTGTAGTATTTAGAACTACTTATTTATAGAAACTTTTTTGACATTATGTGTTATTGTTTTTTGCCCCATATCTAACAATCTTATAGCATCAAGATATGTATTAAAATATCTCTATACATATAATTTGTAGAATTAGGCGTTACATTGCGGATATCCATAATACAAAGGTAATAATAAAATTATTTTGCTATAATCCGCGATGAAGTAAAATAGATAATATATATAATGCTAAATGTTGAGAGGACAAATAATCCGTTTTCATACCTAATACATGCAGGATTCGTAAAAACACATGCACAAACCTCCACCACCGCCACAACAATGCACAAGCACCACAACACACTCTACATACACATTACACTACATACTATACTTCTGGGTCACGATATCAAACACCAAGCAGACGATGATGAGTCTTTCTGTAAAAACTAACGTGTCTAATTGATAATTGCAATTTATTAAGTGCTTTTCGATTAAGGAAAATCGTGAAGAAACCTAACCTAGAGTGTTCTAGGGATATGAGTACCGAGGTCTTAGCTCCTAACCCTTCTCCCCAGAAACAGAGATAGTTGATCAACACATAGGTTTCTATAGAAACCTTCAAGTACCCTGCCCCCTGGAATAGTAGAAACTGTAATTCAAGACTACGATATCGGAACAATGGCTATGATAAATACGCCACTCCGTAGTATCTAATAGCTTTAAGCGAATTAAGCGCTTTACAAATGTATAACGGCAGCCATTAGTATTAGTTGTAAAGCTATTGCTATCCTTGCACCTGTGCCTTGTTGTACGGTGTTCATCAATCGATCTTTGAGATGGATTGAGCTTATTTATAGAACTGACAGATAAATATTTTACAAATAATTTATAGATTTAGGCGTTACTTTGCGGAGTTCTATAAAACAAAAGTAACATATTTTGCTATAATCTGGAATAAAAGAAAATATATGTTGTGTATAAAGGGTGTATTATTCGTTCTCATACCCGTTACCTGGTTTCGTAAAGACTCATGACCAACCACCAATAACACAACAATACACAAGCACTGCACATTTTCACTACCCCAATCTCAACAATCGTTTAACCTCATAACGGATTTAAAGTCCACGACTAAATCGCAAAGGGTTTTGTCTTTTTGTTTTGTGAGTTTTTACGAATCCTGCATGTGTTAGGTATGAGAATGGATAATACACTTAAAATTTAGCACGTATTATTTTCTTTAACGGTGGATTATAGTAAAATAATATTTCATTATATTTGACGTTTGAAATAATGTAATAAATCCATATATCTCAAATAATGGACCTTCTAACAATTGAATATTAAAACTGCTGTCAAACAAGCTAAGCTTATCTTAGGTTTATCAATAAGATAACAATTCTAAACATTGTTAACAAACATTAGACGGCTGAGTAAAGAGTGTTTTAACATAATTGTACTTTCGTGATCCGTCAATCCGTCAAAATAATATATTCGTAAAGACGCCACTGATTATGAGTTTATCACATACGAGTATAGACATGCGCACTGATAGACAAACAGACGGGACGGGAGACTTTTATATCGAATATGTAATGATAACGTACTACCGCCGTGTAGCATCCGGAGTAATAGTATAGAGAATAGTGTCGTAAAAGGCGACTAAGGTTAGTCGACCTGCCGTGTGGTAGACGGCTGAGAACAGGCCACCTTCATTTTTTACCGAGATGTCGTAAAAGGCGACTAAAGTAAGTTGAGCCACCATGTGGTATCCGGTTGAGTAGAATAGACTACCCTCGTTTTTACCGAGGGGTCGTCAAATACGACTAAGGTAAGTTGACAAGCAGGCGGCCAAATCATGTGACAACATGCTTATAACACGTTGTGCCGACCCCACTTAGAATGAGATAAGGACAGGATAATGATGATAGTGATAACGTATAAGTACTTCACTGTCAGGTTTTATAAGGTTTATCATTAATTACACTGCAACTAGGTGAAACTCAGTCTTCGGGTTAATCTTAAGTCGAGATCACGTCAGGCTCTAATAAAAGTCACTAGCGTTGATTAACAGGCGCATTTCGTTTTTAACGACGCCGTCGTCAGTTCCTAATTCCGAATAGTTTCAAATGACACCAATTTAGGGTCGTACAAATGTGACGTGTTGGCAATCACTTTATATTAACGGCTCTTTTTAAATTCACGGTATGTTGTTTAAATTGGAATTCCAGTGGGTATTCCATATGGATATTTTTCTGATAATAATCTTTGAAATGGTGTAAGACTGTCTTGTTAAAACGTTTGAAATATCCATCAGAGACATGACACCGTTGCGTAAAGAGCCGATTAACACTGAGGGCTTTGGAAATCATAAATGTCCGTATATTTATGATTTGACTTTACCTAATTATATAAAATCATGTAGTATATCTTCAATCTTAGGAATAAGAAGAGCGATATTGAGACCAGTCTTTTTTTCCTAAACTGGTAATCTAAGATGGATGGATGGATAAGAATGTTCAAAGTACATTACCAAGTATTCAGAGGGTCATAGGTCCAAATCCTGTTCATTTCATTTCGTCTTGATCTGTAAAAATTTAACCCCTTAGAACGAACATCTGTGTGCCATAGATCTTTTTGATCTGATCCCTTTCTCACCATTTTATGACGCAACAACCAGGATCCGCGAGCTCCACCGGTATACCAAATATAAATATCACGGTATAAAAATCACGAAAACTCGCACAAAACGGTTCGGCTCATCTTTCCTCATGCGTACATCGAAGGCGTGGAATTCTCTTCCTTCATTTATCTTCCCGGACTACGATTTCGTAAACTTTTAAAAATAGATTGAATATTTACTATACTGGCAAGCGCAGTCCACCTTAGGCTACATCTTTGCTTTCCATCAGGCGAGATCGTAGCCAGGGGATAGCTTTATGATATAAATTCCCGACTATAGCTCTGCAAGCATATTTCTACTTTTGTTACTATTCGTGAAAGTTTAATCCTGTAATGTCCTACGTGGCATGCAAGTGGCATTGACCCACTGTAGGATTTGGGTCTGTAGAAGAAAAACCGGTTATTCTAACATAGTCATATCGGTTATAAGAGCACCGCAAGCAGGAGAGGTTGATGTAGCCTGTACCTGGCGCAGCTAATATACCCACCATGAAACAATACCTTCTAAAGGAAGAAATAAAACGACATACCATAATTATAGTTTGGTGTAAATACTCAACACGAAGAAAATTGGTACTGTAACGATCGGAAAGTATTATTGTTTTAAGGTAGGAAATTATGTTACTAATGGTGATAACATAGGTAACAGCAGTTTAAAAACACTGTTAATAAAAGACTAATACAGAAAGCCTATATACTATTGCGGACTACTTAGATGATAAGAATGTGTTGACATAGCTCTCATACTCTTCGACTATATAAGACAGTAATAACTAAAAGTAACTAGTAATAATTATATTTTGAAAAGAACAACCACCGAGTTTCTTGTTGGTTCTTCTCAGTAGGAACAGCTTTTCGAATCAGCAGTAAAGTTGATGATTTGAAAGCACTTGTTTACTAATTAACTTGAATAAAGAATGTTTTGAGTTTCAGTTTGATAATATTAGCTGCGCTAGAAAGTTTAGATTACATTGGTATTTGAGAAAACAGCTCCTTGCTCCTTAATCTTAATTAAAAATAAATTATATTAATATGGTCGTATGTTGATACAATAGATTGTTTGATATGCTCACACAATTAATTTTAGAGGTACCATTGTTTCCACGTGCCGCTGTCAGAATACATATCAATTATGCAACAAACACTAAATCTGCGGCATGCGCGAGAGTGAAAGCTTGGATATCACGACCGCAACATTTGATCCTAATTGTCATGTGCTTACATTGTCTATGTTGATAACAATTAACAACGCAACAATGGAAGCGTGGCCGCACATTCAGTGGGGTCAATTTAATTATCTAATAAACTAGAATTTAAACTTTCGCCACTTATGTCCATAGTAGGCTGAATCCGTGACGTCGTCATCTTAAATGTCAATATATCATCAACAATGTATAATTTATTTTTACAATTCCATTGCCCTAATATTTTAGTTTCTACATTCCCTGCTATCTAGTTCATAGCCAGTCCATTTATATCTTTTTTTTTCATCTTGAAATGAAATGAAATGAAATTTGTTTATTTCTTCCCCATGTGAAACGAAGACATGCACTTAATATGACTTATTCTACATCTTATCTTACTCTTTTGATATTATAAATGCGAAAGTTTGTGAGTATGGATGTATGTTTGTTACTCTTTCACGGCGAACTCGCTGAACCAATATCGATGAAATTTGGCACAATTATTCCTTATACATCGGAAAATTTTTACAGGAATAGGATGAAACTAAAAAGCGCCATCTATTATCAACCTATCACGCGATAACAAATCACGCGAACGAATTCGCGGGTAATAGCTAGTGTACTATAAACAGACAAAAGTAAAAGTAATTAAGCAGCGGAATGTTACTCTCCCACTGCTGGGAATAGGCCTCTTCTCTCCGTTTTTAGAGAGAAGGATTGGACCTAAGACCTACCACGCTGCTCCAATGCAGATTGGTAGGTTACACATATCTCCAGAATTCTAGAGATATGTAGGTTTCCTCACGATGTTTTCCTTCACCGAAAAGCGTGTGATAAATTGCAATTATCAATTAGACACATAAGTATTCAACAGAAAAACTCATTGGTGTATTCAACAGACAAACAAGTATATAAATAAAGGATTTCATGCCATGAACTTAAGCCTTGTATTTATATGCTCTTGTGACGCCTAGAAACAGATTAACTCAGAATTGTAGTCGTAAATCCTATCAAAAATCATAAGCATCAGAGATGATAATATATTAACTCGCTCGAAGCAACCTACCAATTTTATGTTATCTATCAAGTCAATTATTAATAACGACGTATAATTATAGTTATGTAGGAGATAAGTTTGAAAAGTTAGATCATTGATTTTGACACGTTTTTTTATACAATAACAACATGATTACCGTAATAACTTTATAACTAATTATTAACGATTAAAATACATTATTAGACTATACGAATGATTTTAAATTAAGGCTAAGTGCTTATCATGTTACATAAATACGAAGTTTTGCTTAATTCAGGAAGTTATGCATAATATTCAAGTCTCTAAAGACAACAACAACAACAACAACAAGACATTTATTCATTTCTGCAGGCAATATACAAAATTTATCTTATAGGTAGGTACAGACACTTAAATCTATCTTATAAAAATTCATTAAAATTTAAAAACCACAACTATGCAGAAATGAATTGGCGTTCGACTCAGCATAAAAGCAGCGTGATGCAGCATGTGGCGAACATCACGCGGCGCTGGTTTTCAGTCGAAACCTTAGTGACGCTCCGAATAAAACATTTATTTAAATAAACAAACATTGCATGCAACTAAAATTTCAATAAGATAAAACAAAAAAGAAAGTTACTAATAAAAACAGGAAGTGTAGTGTAGTAAAGCATACTTGTATGATAATGATCCATTTTAGAGCAATTTTATTTACATAGAAGGCTTATGATATTTAAATCGACATTTTTAGCCATAAAATAGAATATTAATTGTTTTATGAATGAGAATTTAAATAGTACTTAGCATAATTTTTAAATTGTTTTGCCAAATTTATAAGCAGTTATTATCAAATAATATATGAATATGACGTTACTTTGCTAAATTTCGTAGTACAAAAGTAATGATATAACTATCTCGCTAAAATCCGCGTTTGTTAAGAAAATCTATGTGACGCTAAGTGTAAAAAGCACAATATATTCTTATACCTTATACATGCATTTATAACCGCACGTGTCACCACCACTAACACCAATACATAAGCACAATACATATTCACTACGACAATCTCAACGATCGTTTTTCCCCGTAACCGAAGTATCATCAATAGGTAGGCTCCATGATATGCTTCGCGATTTTGTTGTAAATCCTATTTAAGCCATTCCAAAAGGGAAAGCTGCTCTGGCAGCTGCAGATATATTGCAGACAGATTCCACACTTATAATAATTCTAATGTGGATTGAATATAATTCTTATTTAGCCAGAATTCTGGCATAATTCTTTCCTCCCGTTATTGTATGTATTGTATTGTATGTAAAGTACCTTCTTATCGTCATCATTCTCTTACCCTTATCCCACTTTAAGTGGGGTCGGCACAATATGACTTCTTCTTCCATTCTCCTCTATCATTCGTCAGCTCTGGTGCCACTCCTTTAATATGCATATCATTTTTTACACAATCCATCCATTTTTTATTCGGCCTCCACCTAGTTATACATTCATCCACATTCATATTTAAAACTCTTTTGATCACATGATTTTCATCCCTCCTCATAACATGACCATACTTTACTCAAACCTCATGCTTTTTTTATGACTATGACTAGCATCTTTATATTGATTGAAAATAGAACAGTAACACAAACCTGTTTCCGGGCTCACATTTGTCACGCCGATTGAGAAATCCTAAAGAGATTAAGTCCAAATTATGTGAAGGAATTTTAAAGATTGTTTTGCTTCAACAACTATCGGACGGCCGTGACAACTTCCTATTGTTAAACGGATCAAACTTGAACTAAGCCACCCGAATTCAATCCACACAATGTTATAAAACTTAACAAAAACTAAAAGAACCACTGAAGCTTTACAATTTGGGTTGAAATGCTGAGTAAGTTATACGAAAAAACTTTACATTACAATTTTATTTTAAAAATGGAATACACGGCAGAAAAACAGAAAGATATGGAAGCTTTTTACTTTAATCGGCATCGTACATGGAAAAGTTAAGCCTAAATAAAAAATGCATAAAAATGCTTGTATTTTATAAATAGGTACTACATTTTTTACAAGGCACGTTTAAATATCCCGAGTTTTTGTGAAATATGACATTCGGACAAATATTCATAGTTATGTATTTTTCGGTTTAAAATTTTGTTGTATCTCATATTTTGAGTAAAATTGCATGAAGAGTCACGATTAAAATCTATGTATTTTATAATTTATTTATCTAGAAATGAAATAGAAATTTGTTTCTTTAACAAACGAGGGTTATAAGTAACAATAAAAAATAATAGAATCTCTATGTGTGACAGAAAAAGCCCGGAGCAATAGATTCCGTGCGCATTATTTGTACACTTGTTAAATTAATATAGGCGACTAAGGTAAGATGACCGGCCGTGTGATGTCCGGCTAAGTAGAATAGACCACTCTTATTTCTTACCCAGGTGTCGTAAAATATGACTAAGGTAAGTTGACGTCAGGCAGGCGGCCGGTCGGAAAATACCTAGCCAAATGACACCACAACATCGTTAAAACATGTTGTGCCGACCCCATTTACAGTAGGACAAAGGCAGGAGAATGATAATGTTAAATTAATATAGGGCACTACATATATTTTTTTAAGGAACAGCATGAGTAGAAATTTCATATGAACGAAGGAGTTTAATTCTATGCCTCTAGGAGTAAAATAATACCTATTGACAACAATTACACAATTATACGTATACAAGACATATTCATAAGGCACTGCCAAGATATTGACTTTACCGCTAAAATTTATTACAACAAATTACAGTTTCGAATAATTAAATTTTATGTACGGCTAATGCGGTAATTGGCGCTAGTGTAGTGTAGTATGTGCGTGCAATTATATCACTCTTCAAATAGACTTATCACACTGGTTTCTTTTAATGAGCTTTGAATGATTAATTTTCAAAATTAATGCAATTTAAAATTATTGTTTAAAGTAACTTTCCTACATCATATTTTATTTACTACTATTTCATAATATATTGTAGTGAATTAATGATTTACCACTAGATATTTTTGATGACAGGTATGAAATGCTATCAAGTAAATGAGCTTACCGCTGTCTTCACACTAACATTGTCAGCACCTTTTTTAGCGTAGGTTTTAAATGAATTTTGGAAAATAGATACTTAAAAATCCAATTTTTCACTCAGCGATTGGTCTTTTACGGCTTCTCGCCATACTCTCGACGCCATGATGACTAATCGTCATATTATTAGCCCTCCACTACACGTCGCCCAGGTCGTGGTCCGGCCTCACAGGAGGCACCCTTAGGACCACGTTCCCCGACGCTAGTAGAGCTTCTGCGCTCTACTCTCCGCATTTCGCAACTTTGACGATGCTTTTGCGCTCGGCCGTCACGCATATAGTCAATTCGAAAACAAAACATCTTTCGCTACAAACTTTTACTTTCCTAAAGTCTTTCTGAGGTTATTTGTCTATTAGATGGAGATCTAGCAACACTATCCATAGCAGTGCGCTATCAACTTAAGACTATTATTTTATAAAAAAAAACATCAATACAGGTCACATTATTCTCACTCACCATTGCATATGAAACTGATATAATACTTTTTTTTTTTTTTTTTTTTATTTATTTATTTGTTCATACATAATATTAAAAGATACATAAATAGGTGTGAACATAAACTTATTCAAGTTTTACCGCACACCAGAGTCAGTCGACAGATAGTGTAGCAAAAAAAAAAAAAACAATATATTAATTTCTTATACAGTATACATACTATTTAAGACTATAATACTACTAATTATACTACTATTAAAGATTATGAAATTAATAAGGTAGGCTTAATAAAATATTGTTGACAAAAGTGTCGAGTTTATATGAGTCTACCTTGTTACAAATAAAATGATTACATGCTAATACAGGATGATTTTCGCCGCAATTTACAACAAATATTAAAAATACATATTACAAATAAATGGTTCTAAAGTTATTGTAGATTGTGTGATATTAACTATGTATGATAAATTTTATTAACTAAATTATTATTTACCTAGGATTTATATGTTTATTTGCTTATAGTAATGTTTAAGTTTAGTTTTAATATTTTTAATATTTTTTTGTGTAATTTCGTTCCTAAGGGATGTTGGTAGTTGGTTTATAAGATTAGGTATAATAAAATTTAAAGTTCTTTTTCCATAAAGATTATTGTATTTAGGTAACAAAAGTTTATAATTGACGACACTACGAGTTGTCACACGATTTGAGTTTATTGTTCTGACTTTTTTAAGATTTTCATTATAGTATTCTTCCTTTAATAAAGTAAATTTGATTTTTTCATGTATGGGTAAAATATTACAAAATAAAAATAATCCTCGATAGTCTTGTTTGTATGTTTCTTTAATGTTATATGGTACGATCTCCTTTAAAATACGCAACTGTAGTGCATAAATTTGATCAAGATGGGATTTATATGTCCTTCCGTAGCTTGACAGGCCGTATGAATTTAGATTAGATACGATTTGAATATAAATAATCCTCCTGCCCTTATCCCACTCTAAGTGGGGTCACCACAACATGTTATAAACATGTTGTCACATGGTTTGGCTATATATTTTTCGACCGGCCGCCTGCCTGACGTCAACTTACCTTAGTCGTATTTTGCGACTCCTCGGTAAGAATTGAGGGTGGTCTGTTCTACTCAACCGGATACCACTCGGTAGGTCAACTTACCTTAGTCGCCTTTACGACACCTCGGTAAGAAATAAGGGTGGTCTGTTCTATTCAGCCGGATAACACACGGCGTACGATTTGAATAACAATAATAGTAGGATACAGAAGGAAGTATTGTTCCTCACTCTGTATTATTACTAAGTACTCAGAGCTTGAGTTCTTTCTCCGCTCCCCGTGTATCCCGATTTTTTTATATTTTTTGTTCTGAAAATATTTAGAAATGTATTAAAAATTGTGAATAAATAAATGAGTGAATTATAAAACAATAAGAAAAAAGTTGCGTTAATATCAGTTAGTGTGATACCGCTCTTAAATGTCGTCATTAAACTTTCTCGGATGCATTACCGCTCTAGTTTGACACCATTAACGGAGGTGAAACTTTGTAATAGAACATTTAGGCACCACTAAACTAGTGTTCACGAGAGAGCTTTATAACAAAGTTTACTTACGAAAATGTTAGTTGTGCATATAACATGTGACATATAACTGCATTGCTCTTTGCAATTTCGAAGTGTTAATATTGCCGGTCCTTGATGGAAAAGATAATATAAAGTTTTAGCTGTGTAAAAACTAGTAAGTAAATCAGGTTTATTTGTATTGCTTCGACTGATAATCTTTCCGTTGATACAAATAATATTTTTCATACTGTAGATATTAAGTACAAAGTAAAAGATATTTAATATATGGTAGTTGCATATATTATATTAATAATTGTATGACCAGCGATTTATTATTTGATAAATTTTCTATCGAGATGAAATGATGAAAAATTTCTTTTCTACGAGCGTGGGAGGCTGCCGTTACTCAGATCCTCCCACGAAGCCGCAGCTGACGTTCCCAAGATGTCACAACACAATCTGAAAAATTTCACAAATTATCGTCTGAGAGAAACTTGATCCTGCAAATCTGCTTCTAGCATACAATATTTTAATATTTTCTATTAATATTTCAAGAAAATGCTTCCTACGTTTTAGCGTACAAATATAAAATTTTATTACTTACCCTGAAAGCCTTTAAGCGTAAAAAGAAAATAAGACGTATCTATTATTTTTTTGCTGTTTATTGAAGCTTGACAATTGAGAATTAAGGAATTGAGCTTCAGAGTTTAGAACTTAAATACTTTGTGTGGAAATTAATTATTAATATTTAAAAAAAAATATAAAAATTATGAACTATGAAGAACTTAATCGCGGATTATAGCAAAATATTGTCTCCGCATAGTATCGTATAATTCTATAAATTACTCAAAGTTCAAGTTAATGTACATTTTAAATCTAGCGATGAAAAATAACAATTGCAAAACATACATACTATAAAATACTGTTTATACTATCATGCTAACGACATTTTACTTGAAACAACTACGATGTCGAAACTTCTAAAGAATATTTTATTATACCATAATATTGTTTTAGTTTGAAGTTGTCTTATAACTGTCTCTACAACTATTCATTCAATAAATTTAGGAGATAATTTAATAGCCTATTATCTGATTACTTTCCTAACTGTGAACGCTGGCAGTATATTGTCGCCGTATTAGGAATAGTTTGACAGCAATTAGGTATATTATGTACTGTAACAGTGGCATGACGATTGACGGATCTAGAGACCGGTATTTCATACCGGTTTTTAAAGGAACTGCAATAGTTTTATTTTAAGCTCAACTTCACTGTTTGAAGGATTAGGGTTTTAAATTTTATGACTTGTTAAAATCTCTGTTGCCTTAGAAAATTAAATTCTTATATACCTAATAAGAAGTTACTATCATTTATTTTGAACGTTACATTTATAATAAATATAGGGTATATAATTAACTTTTTGTATGAAAAATAATAGTGTAAAGCTAACTACGTTTGTAGATATATTTAAATAATACATTACATTCGACGTATTAATTCAAAAAAAGTATTTATGTCCTATAATTGTAATATAATACTATATAATATATACTATTTTAACTATATTTAGCAGTACACATCAGTATAAGTCTTTCTGTAATAAAAGATGTATGCTGTTACAACTTTCAGGTAAACTAAAACATTGTAATTTGTAAGGTTAATTTCTTAATACCTTTACTAGTAAATGCCTTTGACAAAGTTCTAATTATGACCTAACCCGGTAGCTGCTAAGTTTATGAGACAAACAATAGTTTGTGCATACTTGGCGAAAATTTTGTTTTGCGGCTCTTAAACAAAGGTAAACTTTGTAAGAATGGCGTTAAATTACTGGGTTGGCAAATAGCGCTGAAACCATAGCTTATGTTTGAAAAAGTTTACGAGCTTTAAGTAACGCAGATTAATTATAGTGCGCCAAAATAATTTTCTTAAAGCCATTAACTCACTATTTATGTGATTGATTTTATAACAGATTTATTTTGGTTTAGCATTACTGAAATACACGTAAAACGGCAAACAGCTGCCCGTTGGTGTCTTAAGTTGCTAGAGTGGTGACCGCCCATTAGGATGGCAGATGAATTAAATGAATAAGAATTGCCGGCGTGGTTAGCTCTGTTAGTACGTCATTGATCACGTTAAGAAAATTCAACGCTCGCTAATACTTTAATCATCGCAATCATGCCACAGACACAATCACATCCTATTCTAGTTATAGAGCTATCTAAACTGCCCAGACGTTGCAATTGTTTAATAACAATTATGGTTATCACTAATTAATGCGACTCCCATATTCGTTGAAACTCATATTCTGTTTGTTTTTTGTTTGGGCAGTACGTAAACGGCTTGCGTTCATTAAACATAGTTGACCGACGTATTTGCAAGAGCAAGAATACTGGCTGTCAGCTGGAAATTACCCTTTTAATTAACGAGTATTTAAAGCTTTCGTAATTAGCAAGTACGATCCAATTATGCGCATAAATTGTTGTGTGGATGTGCTGATTTGGTATTGAAATAGATTTATGTTGTTTATCGTCACTTAACGATCGGTTTATGATCTAAGTAGATCATATACGAAATTTTTTTCACTGGCGGTTACAGGACAATTAAAATTTTACCAAATAAAAGGTAAACTTTTATTTTAATAAGGCATTAAATTAATTCGTAATCGAGGTCCAAATTTTTTTTCTTTGTAATTTTTTGCAATTTTCACTTAACGACTAATTTACCTAATGATACGTCTAAATTAGAAACTTACAAAGTAAGAAGGTGTACTATTTCAAATTGGTTATACGGCAAACAATTTTTTTATGATAGACAAAGACCATGAACAAAGCTTATCAGCAGATGAATTATAGTTTGTTCCTAAAAGGAGATTTTATAGAACAGTCGCTTAATTTTAAGTCAATGAATGTAAATTAGAATTTATGATCGGATTGGTTATACAACTTGTGCTTTTTTAATAGAGCGGTAACTATCACTAGCTTAGACCACGGCACATACGTGAATGTAATATATTGAGTTACATTTTTAATTTTGAAACATAAAATAATAATTGTTATGTAACCTTGTTTTGTACTAAGCATTTATCACTGCTATTAAGAACGCCTTAAAAGACGTTAACTAATTCAATACTCAAATCAAAAATAATGAGATCATCATCCGCCTGCCCTTCTCCCACTCTAAGTGGGGTCGGCACAACATGTTATAAACATGCTGTTACATGATTTGGCTGCGTTTTTACGACCGGCCGCCTGCCTGACGTCAACTTGCCTTAGTCGCCTTTTACGACACCTCGGTAAGAAATGAGAGTGGTCTATTCTACTCAGCCGAATACCACACGGCTACAAAAATAATGCGATAGTCGTTAAGTAATTGGTTAGTAACATCTTACTTGTTAGAAGCGAAAACACATTTCAGACCGGGAATAAAATATTGCAGATAATCTCACGAGAGTACTGACAAAATAAAACAAAGAAACTCTCCAAACGGAACGAAACTACGTAGAGGTTATTGAGGCAGTTAGTGTAACATGTAACTAGCCCTGCGATTGCGTGAACGCAACAAAGATGGCTCCTTTATAGCCCGTTTACAATATGCGATTTTATTATAAAATCCATTAAACAATATTACAGTCTTAGATGTATCAGTGGCTACACCCGCGTGGATATAAATGTACTCAACCTAAACCTTCCGGAAGCGTATTAATCAAGCGACCACTAGTATGTCAATTCATAGGATCTAAATGTAGTTCAATAATAGGCTATACGTTATGATATTAAAAATATCTATGTGGGATTGTAAGTTTGAACGCAGCGGAGAGCAAGTGAGAAGAATGTATGAATGACAGAGTGAAAGGATTAGGTGACGTATGGATGGTTTTAGTTTGTAGTTACTACTCTGTACTCCGTAGTTTATAGTCATAAGCCGAACGACGCAACGACGCGAACGTGTTTTCAGTTTTCTGTAATAGTTTTAATACAGGAAAAAAAACCTTTTTGGGTACCGCCGCCCGACAGGGACTGGCGGCGGTTATGTCGGACTCGCACCGACTGAAACGACCTGTGTGCTCCACCACTGCTGATGGCAAGGACAGGGTATCATTGTACATATTGCCCCCATCCCGCCGACAGCTCTGATTCCAGATAACAAACGCCTTCTCCGGGTAGGGTCCCCTCGAAAGAGAAGCCCCCCTCCGCTAACCGGTGCATCGGGAGCACCAGATGCACCGACCGCCTCGGAGACCTGTAAGCCAGGCGTCCGATATAACCCCTTCGGAACACCCGAAGGTCCCCAGTTAGGGCGGCAGACGATGGGCTTGGGCGAGTCACTAACAACTGGAGTCACCAGCAGCAGATTGGATCCAGAACAACAGTTCGTGGAACCGCTCCGCCGCCTCCCTCCGCCCCCCTCCGCAGAGCAAAGGGAGGCCATCACTGCCCACGATCGCTCCCTGCCCATCGTGTTTGTTATGTCACGGTCGATTGGGAGAGACCGCGCCCCAAGTAGAGGCCCCAACGCCTTGTTGGGCGTTGCCGCCCCCACCGGGTAATTTTTTATAGAGGTTTCCTATAGAGGTCTTCCTCGCAACCCGAAGGCGTTCCCATTGCTGGGCTTCCGGGCTTCGCCGACAGTGGCCGTAACCATGTCCAGCCAGACTTAGAGTAAGTCCGACTGGACCTGTCGCTCATTAGAGACTTCACCCCAACCCCCCCGGAGTCCCCAGCCCGTCCAGATTGACCTCTGCTAATCAGAGGGTACAACTGGATTGACCACATCACAGTGGTCAGTTCGCCAAGACTAAGCTTGCCCAGGGTGCGCCACGAGGAGGCCGACCATGCATAGTTTTTAGACCGGCACCCCATAGTTTTTAACCCCTAGTCTAAGTGTTTGTCAAAAATCTTTGAATAAAGGAATAACCATTAAAGAAGTATTTTAATAATCCCACATCTATGTTTTATAAAATATGAGGAAAATATAGATTGTTAATTACACATTCAATGCATATTAAACGAGTAACGGGGAGTATTTTTATACATTTTAAATGCTATTCAGTGCATGATCGTGTAAACGGGCTTTTTTCTTGTGGAAACGACCTCTGGGAAACTTATCCGGGCGATGTAATAAGGAAATGGTTATACCCTACTCGAAAATTGCTCCAGCATGAGTGCAACTTTGGGTTGAGACCTAACAATGCTTACTTTTTTTTAATGATTTTATTTTTCAACTCACAAACGTATGGTATAGCGTCTAATACCAGTTTTTAGAAAAAATTTATATTTTTGTTTCGCAATTTATTGTTTAAAAATAATAACAACTTTTTTAAAACGTCGATTTTGTTATTTGAGAAATGAAATTATTTCAGTGCAAAACACCTCCTATATTAATTTATTATAAATCATCCGGGTATAAGATGTTTAACTTTATTGAGTTTAAATATCCTACTAATATTATAATTGCGATCGTTTGTGAGTATAGATGTATGTTTGTTTGTATGTACTCTTTCACGGCGATTCCGCTGAATCAATATCGATGTAATTTGGCACAATTATTCCTTATACACCGAAATATCATGTAGGCTATAGAAATCCTGTTATTTCTATAGGACTATGATGGCACTAAAAAGCGTCATCTATTATTATCAACCTATCACTTGACAACAGTTCACTCGAAGGAAGTCGCGGGTAAGAACAAAGTTTGTCGTATTTCCAAAAATCAATCTGGAGCTTTTTTATTTAGTAACACTATTCCTGCGATACAACGACCAATGGAACCCGGATGAGTCATAAAAACTTATCTGAGGTCATATAACCGATAGTTTATACCGATATATATCAAATAACATTAACACTATCATAAATTTTGGAAAAAGTAACGAATGCCGTAACGATAAACCAGTCGGGTTGAATTTTCATTTAACTTTGTCAATATGCGTATTTCCTTTTCACAAATCATTCCCTTCAATTATCTCAATCAACGCTGTCGAAAATATTTTTTGACTACACAGGTGTTGGCTGCCTTTACCGCGGGTTTTATTTTTTCCACCATTTTCTAAAAAAATAATATGTTGGTTCTTTAAGACTGGTTGTATTTGTGTATTTATTAGAAATTATGTAAGTATGTATATATTAACCAGTTGTCTATTACCCATTACAAGTATTACGTTACTTACTTTGGTGAGTAATCGGCCCATAAATTTATTTTTTGGCTAGCATTAGCAGACTCACAATATCTGCGATAACTCAAATGTGTTCGCTGCATCCATTATTATATTATGTTATGGTTATGGCTTAAAACTCGTTAATGGCCTCTTCAATTTAATTAAACTGTTATAATACATGATGATGAATACATGATGCTCGATGACCTCAGCAGAGTATCTCAACAGGTGGGCCTTAAAATGAACATGAGTAAGACGAAGATTATAGAAAGCTCAGAGTCACTCAGCGGGCGATGGAACGGGCTATGCTCGGAGTATCTCCACGTGATCAAATCAGAAATGAGGAGATCCGTAGACGAACCAGAGTCATCGACATAGCTCATCGTATCGCGAATCTGAAGTGGCAATGGGCGGGGCACGTAGTACGTAGAACCGATGGGCGTTGGGGTCCTATGGTGCTGGAATGGCGACCTCACACTGGAAAGCGCAGCGTTGGTAGACCCCCAACGAGGTGGACTGACGACCTCAAAAAGGTCGCGGGCAGCCGCTGGATCCAAGCGGCACAAAATCGTGGATTGTGGCGATCCCTTAAGGAGACCTTTGTTCAGCAGTGGACGTCCACCGGTTGAGAAAGAAGAAGAAGTTATAATACAGCTGTAAACCACGTTTATGGATTGTTTCATTGATGGTCTTTGTATTAAATTAATGTAATCGATTTAACTTAATTAATAAGCACACCCAAGTGTCTACTGAACTATTCGGATGGAATATGTTATTTTACATACTAAAAACTAAAATACTATTTAAAAAATTAATTCGGGAATAATTGTAAAACTTTAAAGGGATATGTTAAATGATACACCATATGTTATTTGAGTTTTTTTGTCATTTCTTTTTTAAGTTTATTAGTATTATATTTAAATGATTAACTAACTAACTAGTCTAGTCAATAGTGTAGTAATTTGTGGAAACTTTGCTGGTTTTTGCATTATTTTTATATAACTTAATTTTTATAATTTATTGTACTGTTTGTTTCCCTTATATAAATAAAATAAAAATAAATAAAGGATTTTCTACATAGTATAACTACAACTATTTTAATATACTCTAAAATCTCAATTACTTTAACATGGTTCGACTCCATGCAATATCAGTATGGAATAAGTGATGGAAAAAACCATATAATTACAATATAAGAGGTGAAAAAGTTAAGTTTCTAAGTGTCTTAAAGAAGAAGCATTTTTAATAGTATCGCATTGGTAGGTTTAAACAATGAAATATAGCTAAAGATATATTGATATAAATCCTAAAGTATATGATAATGAGCTATCGTAGATTCTTCTGAGCGCATGTTAGCGATACCCGGTAGTCATGATATTGCCTTATATTGCAAACGACGGAGTATGTATTGCCATCAGAAACTTTCAAAACGTTTTAAAATAAAACTCTAAACTAGGTTTTTTAATGTCGAAAATGGGTTGGTGTCAATTTACAATGGGACAAGATGCCGGAAACTCGACGCCTGAAGAGGCGATGCGGTGAAGGAATCTAACAAACAGTCTCTTGACCTTCTCTGTCCGTCCATTCGTGGGAAAGGGGAATTGAATAGATAAAGAAAGCGCAATATATTTGCATGTTTATTACGCAATTTTTTCTAGTTGTGTGAAATTATAGTCTGTTAGATAATTTTCAATTGGTAGTTCATTTTTCCCACATTTTGCTTATTACATAAATATTTTTCCATTAATTTAATATCGGTGCATATTACTCATCTGTGCGGAAACGCAATTACCTATCATCCAATTTGCAATTTGCAAATATATCATCAAGCCGTTGGTTTTTCATTATCATTTCATATGAAATCCGAAAGTCAAATGTTAAATCCATATACATTATAATATATTTGGTTAAGATTTTCTAATCTATGGACAGCTTTATAAATCTTCCATGTTAAAAGCTAAAATGTGTATTTATCACTATAAGTGGATCATAGATCTCCGCGAAGTAACGCCTAATTTTACTAATTAGGACGAAAATGTATTAAAATAGTACGGAAATAAAGTAATAGCGTTAATATAATATACAATTTTTTTTTTTTTTTTATGGAATAGGATGGCAAACGAGCATGCGGTGCACCTCAAGTAATCACCGCCGCCCACGACCTCTCGCTGAGCGAGTGTGTTGCTGTCCTTTAAAAAGGTGAAAAATACGCTTTTTGAAGGTACTTATATCGTACCGATCCGGGGACACCGCCAAAGGGAGATCGTTCCATAAAATGGTGGTGCGCGGAAAGAAATTATTAGAAAACCGGACTGTGGTGGATCGCCACGCATCCAGATGGTGAGAATGATATTTTAATCTGTGACGTACAGTGCGGTTATGGAACTTAGCGGCAGGAATCAGGTCATGCAGTTCGATGGAACACTCTCCGTGAAAGATGCGGTAGAAAACGCACAGTGAAGACACGTTTCTACGCATCGCTAAAGAGTCCAGCTGTTTGCTAATCGCCTTGTCCCCAATAATACGAGCTGCTCTGCGCTGTATGCGATCAAATGGCTTAAGTTGGTACTGGGGTGCACCAGCCCAGAGATGAGAACAGTACTCCATGTGAGGTCGGACTTGTGCTTTATACAGAGCAAGTCTATGGGTCGGCTTGAAGTATTGTCTCGCTCTATTGATAACACCCAATTTTTTGGAGGCCAACTTAGCCTTTCTTTCCAAGTGATCGCGATACTTGCAACTATTGGAGATGTCGAGTCCCAGTATTTCGATACTACTCGAGATACCTAAAAGAGTATTCTCGAAAGACGGTGACGCGACAAATGGCGATGTTTTAGCAGATAACGCGCAAACTTGTGTCTTCTGGGGGTTAAATTGTACTAAATTGAGTTTACCCCAGTCAGAGATCTTCCGTAAGGTGGCTTCAACAGAAGACACAATATCTCTTGAATACCGTTCTGCTGTTCTTCTCAGTTCTAATTTGATC
The DNA here is from genome assembly GCA_029227775.1 of Morpho helenor. Taxonomy (NCBI): domain Eukaryota; kingdom Metazoa; phylum Arthropoda; class Insecta; order Lepidoptera; family Nymphalidae; genus Morpho; species Morpho helenor. The sequence goes on along the minus strand of JARGCU010000010.1, from coordinate 12,180,181 downwards.
TAGAACAGAGACATCAAACATAGCTTATTTAGAGATTCTGGGCCTTAAAATAATTTTTCAGTGATGAATCGTACAAATAAATTTTATTTATACTGAACTGTGGATGCATTCTAAGAAAGTTTCAAGGCCAGCTTTTCATAGAGTAAAGAGGTCACGGTCGGCTTGTGGCAAATGTAAATATCAATTCAAACGGATGAGCAAACAAAGTCGGAGAGAGTCTTAAGCACCTCGAGCTATTGCTTTTCATAAATTTTTGTGGCTCAGTGACATATTCTTTATAGAGGGTGATACTTTATGGCCTGGTTGTATGTGTGTGTAAGCACCAGTGATACTATCTATTTACTTTTCGTTATTACTGGAAATATGTTATCAGTCGCGTTCTCCATTAGATTACTTGGATGATAAAAATGCCTGGATTTTATAATCCTGCTTTATATAAGACTGCGGTTTAATAATGTAAAAATCGATGGTCTCGGTATTCGTTTTTACAAAAAAAATCCGCAATCGATACTAGAACCGTCTAGTTTTAGATAAAAAAAGATTTTTTCCAATTCCTGCAATAAGGCTTTCATAGAATACAATACTACATTAATCATATTTTTAAATACGAGTATTTTTATACTCCTTTACCTTTGTTTTTATTGATTGCTAATTTTTGTTTTATTGAATATTGTTATAAGTTTTTGTATCAGTGGAAACTTAGTTGATTTTTGTCTACTCGATAAGATTACTATTTAAGTTTTACTATAATTGATTGTTTCCTTTAAACATAAAAAAAAAAATATTCACACTGGAATTATTGGATTGATTTAGCATTAATCCGATATAATATTAATAAATCTTTATTTTGGATACCTAAAGCCCATTTTGTTAGTCACAGAAATTTTTAATTCGAGAACAAAAGATAAAGTTGAATAATAATAACAAATAAAAAAATATAATAATAAATTCAAATAATGTTAGTAGAGATAAAAAAAAACTTCAGGGCTGCCGAGCAAGCACCTTAGTATAATGATGCATCATTAATGTTTGAGTATTCCGGATAGACCACAATTAGGATAAAACCAATATCCTATATCCTATGGGAGTATAGGTCCTTATTTTTCAGATTCGATAATCTTTTCTTGCTATTTCACTGAGTAAAAACATACACATATTTGATTACAATTGTCCTATGAAACAATTGTCACATTGCAAAGATAAATAAATCAAATGTCTGTAAATGGAACTCAACTAAGATAATTGCGATTCAAATCAATTGAACAAGTTGATACATCTATCAGGATCTGAATCGTATTCAGTTGCAATTAGCTGACAGCGCCTCAGGTGATATTTAGTTTGTACCTAGGGCTGAATTGTCAAAGAATTACTGGCTAATTGAGCATTGTTACCCATACCTGTTGGTGACTTAATATTACAAGATACATTCATCATCCTCCTGCCCTTATCCCACTCTAAGTGGGGTCGGCACAACATGTCATAAACATGCTGTCACATGATTTGGCAGCTTTTTTACGACCGGCCGCCTGCCTGACGTCAACTTATCTTAGTCGTATTTTGCGACACCTCGGTAAGAAAGATGGTGGTCTATTCTACTTAACCGGATACTACACGGTGGATCAACTTACCTTAGTCGCCTTTTACGACACCTCGGTAAGAAATAAGTTTGGTCAATTCTACTCAGCCGGATACCACACGGCGGGTCGACTTACCATAGTAATGTAACAGTACGACACTTCGGTGAGAAAAGTGGGTGATACTATTCTATTTAGCCGGATACCACACGGCGGAATATTACAAGATACATTCTCAAAACTAATTTCTAAACACTGATGATTTTTGTTTATTTTGCCATTTCATCTATGCCATGTTCTGTATTACCAATCTTTATAAACTTGATATATTATTGTGCGTTTCCTCTCACTGCATATTGTCGATCTCTACCGGATTCAAAAAAACAGTTAAGGAGGAAGGTGTCGTTGGTAGAAGGTGTCGAAGGTACTGGAGTTGTTGTTTTATTTACGATTTTTAATAAACTCACTGCACACTGACAAAATCGCAAAGATGCTTTACAAGTTTGTCGAGGAACTTGTTTCTTGATAATGCTTCCTCCTGCTAATGGTCGTAACAGTGGGTATGGGACGAAACACAACGATCGTTAAGATTGTCGTAGTGAATGTGTACAGTGCTTGTGTAGTTTGGTGGTGGTGCTGATTTCTGGTACGTGCTAATAATACTGCATATATAAGATATGAGAACAGATTCTACTTCTAACCCATAGGATTTTCAAACATGGGTTATAGTAGATAAAAAATCTATCATTACATCATTTATCATTAATATATTTACATCTTAAACTTGGGTACATTTGTTTAAAAATTTCAAATAAAACGATATACCTAAGCAGAGTAAATTATTTGTTGCTGTAATTAATAAAAAGTAAAAAGTAAGTAGCGGCCTGTTACTATCCCACTGCTGAGAATAGGCCTCTTCTCTCCGATTTTGGAGAGAAGGTTTGGAGCTAAGACCTACCACGCTGCTCCAATGCGGATTGGTAGGTTGTAATTAATAGTCAAAAGATTTTTATAGACTCATGTAAAATATTATTTCTTTCACAAATTCCAATAGGTACATTATCTGAAGCGTCGAATCACATTCAACTTAAGTGAATTGTATATAACGCCTTCAACAAACAATGGTTAGCTCTTAAGTAAATTTCTCGAGTCGGTCGTTTCCATTAAGTTGCCTACGCCTTGCTGAAATTATGTTGAGAGATAGTCAAACTATGAGCAAATATCTGTAATATGTAAGTTTATGTATGTCGCGAGACAATTGAGCGTTAAAATCAATATCAGTGCGTAACTTATTACCTTGCGTTTTGAAATTATTAATGTACTGTTTATTTATTTATTTATATATTTATACGGAATTCCAACAGCATAACATATTTAACCCAAAAATATCCAAATAGTCTTAAATTAATTATGTAGTACCAATTACAGGAAATCACATTATTCTTAGTAACAGTTTTAAAATTATAGGCTTTAGGCCTTTAATTGTAAAATGAAAAAACAAAGAGAATAACGAAAACATAGAAAATACAACATCAATGATCAAACTCTGAACTTAAAATTTTAGAGCATTTATATTATATATATATTGTATATATAACAATAATATAAATAAAATAATATAAATGAGATATAAGTGTAAATAGAAGAATACTCGTATATACAAATCTTGTAAGTGTCCGTAATCTATTAATGTAGCGCAATATTTTTTTTAAATTTATGATATACCGGTGTGTGGTATCCGGGTTATTAGAATAAACCACCCATATTTCTAATCGAGGTGTTGTAAAAGGCGACTAAGGTAAGTTGACCTGCAGTGAGATATCCGGCTGGGTAGAATAGACCACCCTTATTTATTACCGAGGTGTCTTAAAAGGCGACTAAGCTAAGTTGATACCAGGCAGGCAGCCGTCGTTAAAAAAATTAGGCAAATCATATGACAACATGTTTAAACATGTTGTGCCGATAAGGGCAGGAGGATGATGATCAACTTGTCTATTCCTGAATTCCTAAATATTCTTATGTAGCCGATATTTTTCTCGACTAGTGCCACCGAGGTAAAAAACATGATCATATATAAGGTGGGTCAACTTACCTTAGTCACCTTTTACGACACCTCGGTAAGAAATGCACCCTCATTATTATTCGACTCAGCCAGATACCACATGGCAGAGTAATAGATGTTTAAATCTATGGTATTATTCCGCTGTAAATCTTTTTTTTTTCGAGTAATTTGTCTGTAATTAATATTTCAATAACTTTTTTGGAAATTCAATTTTAGTACAACACAGTTTAATGATATTGGTACTTTTAGTGCAGTTATATTATTGTTAAAAATCATCATAGGTACCTGTTTTAGAATCATTAAATTATACATTATTATGTATATTACTAATACTCTTTATATTTGTCCAAATCACAACAGTTAGAGAAATAAATCGATATTTCGCACATATTATCCCCAAAGCAATTGACTTGTGGCCTTTGACCACGCAATAATTACGTAATACGCTATAACGAATTTATGATTTGATTAATATAACGCTGTATTGTTTAGCTTCAGGCGAGATTAAGGGCATAAATCAATGAAATAATGTGTTTTTATTACAAGGTTACATATAGAAATATAAATCTTTAATCACTCACACTATTAAGCTATAAAATTAGCTTAACAAAGAAATTAACGACGTATAATAGCTGTTATATTCAACCAAATTTATTTTTATATTGAGTTTATAATTATTAACACAGTGAATTAAGTTAGTGTTTGGTTGACCGTGCTTTGCTCGGCATTTTACTCGTTCCTTACTGAGCTATTATAACTTAACTAGTGATATACGCTATCACCTTTTCTTTCTAATAATGTTATACCAGTTTATTTTAAGTGAAACCTATTTTGATTTCAGAACCAAGTATAAAGATAATGAAATAAATATCAGCAACAGATAATAATAATAAATAAATATATGGGACACTTACACACACGGTCGTCCGTCCCCAAAGTAAGTAACTTAATACTTGTGGTATGGTAGACCGACAACTGGTGAATATATACGTATATAATTTTTAAATACATACTTAAATACAAATATACACCCAGACTCGAAGACCAACAAATTCATTTATAGAAAATGTTGGCCTTCGGCGGGCATCGAACTCGCGACCCGCGGAGCTGAAGGTAGGGTCAAGTTATAGCTTATACACATGGCGTCAAATTCAAATAATTCTTTATTCAAATTGGCTTTTACAAGCACTTTCGAATCGTCAAATTACAATGAAGCTACGACTGGTTCGGAAAGGTGCTCTTACCGAGAAGAACCAGCAAAAAAAATGGCGGTCACTCTTTTCAAAATTAAGTACTGCAATAATGTCTTAATTAATTAAGAACAAATTAAAAAAATTACAATATAATCTAGTACTTAGCTTGTTAGTGGTAGTTAGTGCTAGTTGCTTAGCTTTCACAGTAATGGCGCTTAACTTTCATGGCTTGTCTTAGGCTAAAGCTTGGTTGGCGTGGCAAGGCAAATATAAGCCTACATCAGTCGAGTCTATTAAATATCAAAATAATATTGATTTCCTTCTTCGGACATGTATTAAGGTGAAACAAACTCAATTTTACTTGAATATGAATGTACATCACTGTATCACAAGCCTAAAGCTTAACGAACTGGGCGGGCAACTACAAGTTTACAATAAAATAAATACAGAAAAACTTTCTGAACATTCTATGTATATTAAAGTAATGTGACCATAAAATTACAAAACACAGTTGACCTCAGTTTATTTTTCTAATAAATTATGTTAATTCAACATCGATGTGTAAGCGTGGTAAATGTAACGACGCCCGATTGTTATTTTATACAAATTTTCATTTTTACGATTGACCATAGAGGTATAGGTGACAATTCTCTTAGGTACGTTTTATGTTTATAGTCCCATAGCATATAAAAACTTATTCATATTATTAAATATCAATTTCGGCATTTAGGAAGCAATATATGCAATACCACTTTAGAACTCGATCCATGTGGTTTATTTTCTTTCGCTGTATTCTTAATTGTCAGGGAGTTCTATAAGAAAGAACATTTTTACAAAAATCACTTGGTAAGTTGCTCAAAGTTACTTTGAAATTCGAACGATATTTAAATATAGAAATCGCAAGATTTTTGACAAACACGTGTATGTTTCTATGAAGTTCAAATGTGTCTAGTACAAGCTAATACGTTACACGTGTTCGTTTCAGAATAAATGGTGGGGGTTGAATCAATTCATATATAACAATGGGTTATAGGTTATGCGTCGCTTTCTGATTTTGTCGTGGAGTCTATATCTGCTGATGTTGCTTCGGTTGTGGGGTGAAACGATTGTTGAGTTTGTGATAGTGAGCATGTGTGGTACTTGTCTACTGAGGTAGCGGTGGTAGAGGTGTGTTGTGTTTTTTATATGTTTTTACGAATTCTCCATGTATCAGGTATGAAAACGGATAGTCCTTTGTACATTTAGCATTATATATATTTTATCGCGGATTATAGAAAATTAATTTTAATATTACTTTTGAATTATGGATCTCCGCAAAATAACGCCTAATTCAATAAATTATTGTCTTTTTATTAATACAAAATTTTAAGCTGTCTGGTAAATATATTGTTGTAGTTAATTTTGCAGGAAAATGACAAAAAATAATTTTTTTACTTTATTGAGGGTAATCAACAAAACTACCACTAAATAGTTACAAACCGTGTCATTTAAAATATGAAATTAACCGAGCAGAAAGCTAAATGACAATGAAGTTGAATTTTTACTTTTCTAAAGACCCATATATTGAGGTACTTAATTTTGTGCAATGGTCTGAAAGTTAATTTAGCTTATTAAAATCTAGGCTAACGAGCGATAATAATTTAACTGAAATACTATTTATTAAAATCTAGGCTAATGAGGTATTTATCTAAAATGAAATCTTAAACTGATTTTATTTTTAGATTGATTTTGTTTTTCGCTTTGGAGTCCTCCAAGTTGTGATAACCATAAAATCATTGCTTTTCTTCTTCTTTTTCAACCGATGGACGTCCACTGCTGGACATAGGTCTCTTTAAGGGATCTCCTCACAACACGATCTTGTGCTGCTCAGGTTGTCAGTCCACCTCGTTTGGGGTCTACCTAAGCTACGCTTTCCGGTGCGAGGTCGCCATTGCAGCACCCTAGGACCCCATCGCCCATCGGTTTTACGCCACGCTCATTGCCACTTCAGCTTCGCGACACGGTGAGCTATGTCGGTTACTCTGGTTCTTCTGCGAATCTCCTCATTCCTAATTTGATCGCTTAGAGATACACTCAGCATAGGTCACTCCATCGCCCGCTGAGTGACTCTGAGCTTTTTTATGAGGCCCACTGCTTTGATTTTAATCGAATTATAAATTTTAGCATGATATCGATTCCTAATTTATAAACAATTGACATGCTATTAATTTACTATCATAGCCAATTATGAATAATTATAAATATAATCATTCAATTTAACCTTGCCAATAATAATTTAATGTATTTCTTGGTTGTATTATTGAGGTTGCCTGGAAGAGATCGTTGGCTTAGCGATAAGACTGCCAATAGTACAATTTCATTGACTTATCGGTTTTATCCACTTTTCTAATTCTGTATAGGCTAAAAATAAATGTTTTTTTCTTTCTTTCGATAATCATAATTTAATTTATATATTTATATTTATAATTATGGCGATTGGATTTACTTAAATAATACAAAACTAGTATGACTTTAAGATATCTTGTTTTCATTTGATGGTTCGGACCGGAGAGAAAATCTTAGAAGGCCATAGACGTATAATATGTAACGTAGTAAATACAATATCTGTCGTATACTTTAGGAAATTAATTAAATAATAGTTAGGGCTTTATATATCTGTATTCAAATTAGATAACTAATACTACCCAAACTTTAGTCGCTTAATACAGGCTGCACTGAGCCGAGTGCGCGGGGTGACTAAATTGATTACAGTAGTAACAAATTTAATTAAAGCGAACTTAGTATTCCTAAATCTGAACATTTAATATCGAAGTCCGACCGTTCCAATTTCAAATTTGGATCAAATTGTTCGATTTTCATGTTTGTATAATATTGGTATAGTATGTAGTTTGTATATTATAAAATTAACACGCTGACGCCATTCCTACTTATTTTATAATTGCGAAAGTCTGTCTGTCTATCTGTTATGCTATCACGGCTAATATGGTATACCAATCTTGATGAAATTTGGATTAAATCTTACAAAGTGGAGTAAAATATAGGTTAAAAAAGCGTGAACTAAGTCGCGGGTACTACTAGTTACTATTGAGGACATCTAAAGCGAAAAAAATTCACACTAACACCTTTTGACCTTTGAATTTTGATATTAAGAGATAGAAATGGTACCAGGTCAATCAGTTACATTAAAAGAGTTAGTACTAGGTAGTACTTGAATAGTACCTATACCAAAATACTTAGTAATTTTGTATTTTATAAAATGTATAGAGTAGTTCTGTATAGTGTAGTTGCGAAAAACGCTGTATATATCAGACAGAAATAAAAATCTTAATCATTGGAGGAATAAAATTGTTTTTTTAGGGCGACGCCAGTAGTACTTATAATTACAAACACAACTTATAAGTACAAACTACTATACTTATACTTATAAGTACAAACATATCAAATATGGGCCGTATTATTATAGTTCAATTCAGAGAGGATTTAAAATGTTACCATTTATTTAGACACTAGCTTTTACCCGCGACTTCGGTCGCGTAAACTGTTAACGCGTGATAGGTTGATAATAGATGGCGCTTTTTAGTGTCATCTAATTCGGGTAGAATTAACAAGATTTCTATAGCCTATATGTTATTCCGATGTATAAGGAATAATTATGCCAAATTTCATCGATATTGGTTCAGCGGATTCGCCGTGAAAGAGTGTAAACATATATCCATACTTACAAACTTTCGTATTTATTATATTAGTAGGATTAAATTAATTTATCAGTATTAGTATTTAACATTTTATTATTACATTCATTTGATTATACACAAATGTGAAGTATGTAGGTAAAGAAATAACTACAGAGGTAAATCTTGAACGCAATAGAACCGACCATGCATGGCGCCAGTGTCAAGACAAAACCATTAGCAGACGGCGTTTGAATATCGCAACAATAATATTAGTGTTGTAGTAAAGTAGAAATAATCGATTCTTTCATAATTTCGATCATAGGAACTTCAAATGTATTACATAAACAATGTTAATCTAAAACATTCCTTTTTAAATTTAAATAATAAGAAATTATTAAAATATAAGATACGTGTTTTCACTTTACCCCATATTTACCGCTTACTTAAATAAAATCTTTAAATAATAAAGGAATATTTTAGAATCCTTTTCTGGTAGTTATTGTAGCCATAATAATGATTACATTAATAAATATTGTCGAATATCATTATCCATACCAACTTCAGATCTTAAAGGGAATTCATAGAATTTAAAGATTTAAAACTGTCTTTCCAGTAACTCACTAAAAATCACGTTCCATCGCTGCAAATTAATTTTTTTATAAACTAGTATGTCCAGCACGCTTCGTAGGGCTTTATTCAAAGATATAAGAATTTATTTATATAGACGTTATAAAAATAAAATACTCCGATCGCCACTAAACTTTACAGGAACATTAACTGAGTCAATCTAAAGATTATGAAATTATCATTAAATTCGGTCCAGCCGTTTCGGAGTCTATAAGGGACATATACACATATTTATTTTCATTTATATACTATATATTTTTGTTTGTGTACATCAGTACGGATATAAGATTTTTAAAAGAAGTTATACTGAATATAAATATTACGTTCATGGTAAAAAAATATGTCTGCAAAATTACACAGCCTAATTATCCATACTAGCTTTTCTATTATTCATTATCGTCTAAGCAATTGTAGTCACGCTGATACAATATGAGAAAGCTCAACCGACCAGATTCCCATTGTAAATAAAAGGTGCGACTAAATCATCCTATGGAACATTGTTTGTGCTATTTACATCGACATTTTGCCTCGACTCAGCGCCACACTAGCGCACTATTCATATTGCATGTCCAGTACTGAACCGCCCACGGCGAACTAGCTCGATGGATCCGAATACTTCTCAAACAAAACAAACAAGCTTACATTGATACGTTTTATTTCAAAATCAACACTCTCACAACGCAATACGTTACTTTATATCCTCCCTCTGATTTAGCGAATAAGACGTTTAGGTCATAAGAAACGTAGTAACAACAAAAATATGAAACAATTGCACAATATTCTTGGACATACAATCCACAACTGTACAAAGGCGTACAGAGGCAAATAGTGACCCCTGCAAAACAACAATGGAATTTATTACATACAGCTTAGCAGTAGCTTTGAGTGTACAAGTTATATGCTTAATAAATGTTTCCTTATATCGCGTATGTCCCACTCCAAGAATTTGCTAATTAGTTCTTAGTAGAATACTTGCTATTGGTGTTCGCAACTGAACATAATTAAGAAAAGCCATTACACTGACACGACATACATCACAGGTATTGGTTATTTATTGCGAGTCATATACATATACTTGTGCGCAGTGGACTCAGTTGTTTTGAACTTGTTAGAGTTCACTCAGTAGTTGTTTTTAAGGGCTATAAACTGTACCTTAGTCTACAAAGTTATAATTTTTGCATTCTCTTGGTATTTTATTTTTGTTCATGCCAAGACGTGATGATGTCATCATCGGCTTTCGTGGAACTTGCGTCTCGATTGGTCGGCATTCTGCGCTTCTGGCATCGTTTTTCTTATTTGCTGTTTTGTTATGGTCAGTTCCAACTATGGGTTCAATTTAAAATTCATATACATAAATTTGGAAAGTGAATTTGAATTGAAATTGAAAGTCATGTTAAATGTAAAATGAAATATTTGTTGAAATGTTATTTTAGGTTATTACACCCCAAGTTTTTTAGTTATAGAGATGAATAGTTTGAAAGATTCGGGATAATTGAAATTTAATTTCGCCAACGCTGATAAAAATAAAATGTAGTGTTCTTTTTATTTAGGTTCTTATATTTTAATACTAAATTATTTTTTTTAGGATTCTCGAGCTATATATATTATTTAATCGTTTTATCCCCTTAGCGAAGCAAGTCAATATTGATCTAATCCTCTCTATCTTTTTTCTATTCTTTGTATTTTTAATAACTTATTGTATTTTTGTATTTCATATCAAAATTAAAACTATAGGAAGGCTTTAGTACAAGTAATATAATAATCTCTATTTATACAGACATAAACTGGCAACGATAATAATTTAAGATTATTTTGAGTCATGTACATATATTATTTGAAGTACCATGTAAGCTTCCGTAACAAAAAGTATTATCTACTTACATCATCATCTTAATGCCCTTATCCCACTCTAAGTGGGGTCGGCACAACATTTTATAAACATGCTGTCACATGATTTGGCTGTGTTTTTACGACCGGCCGCATGCCTGACGTCTACCTACCTCTGTAGTATTTTACGACACCTCGGTAAGAAAGAAATCTATATTACTGAATTAGTATACAACCAAAAGTTGACTTAATATTCAAATAACATTATTACACAACAAAATTTGCAATAGGCTTTAATTGAATTCTATTAAATTGTTTGAACAAGCCCTTACATATAAATTGTCTAAACCATAGCGTTGTCTCAGACTAGAGTCGTATATTATTAACATCCGACTAGGGATAAACGGTGAAATTGTGTTTAGTCACTCGGAATCGTATTCCAGTATAACCACGCCGGAAAATGAAGGTTAAGACAAAGGTTTACTAAGTGGTACCGCGATGATAAAAAGGTCGCGGAGACCCGCTGGTGTCAAGCGGCATAAGATTGTGATGGAAATCCCGTGAGCAGAGAAACTCCAATTGTTGAATAGAGATGGAGAGAAAGACAATGAGATTAATTGTAGTTTTAGAGTTAAAAGATTATTTTTAGTAGCAGTTAATTTTCGGAACATTTTTTTCGGTCCTTACACATACATATATAATAATAATAATAGACATTTACTTTCTGTTTGGTAGCGAACATCATCCTGCCCTTCGCCCACTCTAAGTGGGGTCGGCACAACATGTTATAAACATATTGTCACATGATTTGGCTATATATTTTACGCAGGCCGCCTGCTTGACATCAACTTATCTTAGTCGTATTTTACGACACCTCGGTAATAAGTGGGTGGTCTATTCTACTTAACCGGATACCACACGGTGGGTCAACTTACCCCAAAATGAATTTATATACAAGCTAATTTTACAAAAAAAAAATTATAAAAAAGCTTAACACAAACCTTTTATCTTTCAATAAGGTCACTATCAAAATCTATAGTATGTCATAGCATTCCACTCAGAAGTTATAGATATTCAATTAATCTTCAGTTGAAATATGAAGCTGTTATCTATAACAAAAATTTCGTAAATAAGAATTGAGGCACACGATCGCTATTGATAATTCACAATTGCACAGCCATGCGGACTATTACCTTAGCTCCGTGTTCCCTTGTTGCGTGACTTCAAACATTTTGTAAACCTCACCTCTACCAACTATCCCTAGAGATAACATGGGACCTGTAACATTAGTACGGTCTGTTAATTAAAAGATTGTCGACGTTCATTTAGATTTGTATGGTCGTATTGTCACGACTTATTGTGATTTACCGGGAATAACCGTTAAGTTTAATTTGTGTAATGAACTGTAATCGTAAAATTACGTTGGATTGGTTATATTATCGTTCAATATTCTGCTTATAAATTAATGAATGATTGAATGATAATTATTTTAGTGTACACAAGAAAATTATATAAATTGGTGATTATGGGTATATTAACTTATTTTACCCGTGTGGTATTCTGTTGAGTAGAATAGTATCCTTTCGTAAAAACCTTCTTCCTTTAGTAAAAACCATACGAAAATCAGTTCAGTAGGTTTTATGGCCTAAACATTGATCTCTCACAGAAAACTTACCAAAACGCAAACGGCTACGCCAGTAAAAAAACTTAAATTCAAAAGGAATTTAAACGTATTTACGTTTAAATATCATAAGCACATGTCATAACTCTGTGACGTGCTGGTAATGATGTCGTAATACCCATGCCCATAAATTACAAGGGACTTATATACATATCTAAAAATATTACCCTAAAGTGGTGATTTACCCACAGTGACCGGTCACAAAAAGGATCAGTAATGGATCGTTTTACACCAAATGGTTATAAAGATATTATATCCACAGCCAAATCTAGCTGGTTTTGAGATTTAAATTTATAACTAATAATTCTATCGTTTTCCAACAAAAAAAGCTTTAAACAAAATTTCATGCCCCTACTATTAATCGTTGAGGAGTACCCTCGTTTGGAGGTCCTGGCAGCAGCATCAGGTCATGTTTATCATAAACATGCAATGCATTGTCATTGAGACTGGACCATATGTAAAATTTCAGCTCAATCACAGACTGGAAAGTGGGTCAAATTTAACTTACAAGATTCTATCTTCACATACAAACATACACACAAGGCAGGTTAAAAAAAAGTTTATAATTAAACGAGTTAAATTATTTCAATGATAATAATAACATAAATTTATAGGAGTTTCACAGAAGAAAATTAATCAGCAGCACATAATAATTGCCATATTGTTTAAGAATTGTTGTAAAAAATAAAGTATGTATCGAAAAAAAATATTCTAGCTATAACTCACAATAGAGTTCACGATTCAAAAGTTCTTCTTAAAGTCTCTTTGAATAAAGTTTTTTTTTAATTACGTTGCATTTAACTCAATTTGGCTTGTTTTGGAAACTATCAATAAAACGTGTGTAATTTACCGTTCTAATAGATAATTTTTTTTAGAAGTTATTAAGGATAGAAATAGGAGAAAGTTGTTCGCTAATAAGAAAGTCCATAAAACAATGGCTTTAAGTTTGTTTTAAACTTAGCATCTTCGGAGCAAACCGTGTTCGTAAGTTAAATTTGTTCAAATAATAGCAATTTTAAGGTTTTTTCTTTAAAATTAGTTATGAAAACTGATCATATTTATTAAATAAAATGCCATTCAAGGCGTTTAAAAAGCACTAGTCTTTAAGCACGTATTTGAACGGTAATGATATTATCAATCTTAAAATTAAGCAGTCTAAATACTGTCACTGTTACCGCCCAAAGTGACATTTGTCAGTATTCTTTAAAAAGATTGAGCGAATAACAAAAAAAATTCATCAAGCATTTTATTTATTTATGTACCATAAAAAATGTTGGAAAAAACATTGGTAAAAAAAATGTACAAAGGTCAACTTATCCCTAAGACAGAGATCTCTGCCAGATAACCTACGAAGTGAAACAATTTGCAGTAAAGAAAGAGTTGATACGCTTAATAATTAACCTTACTAATAATGTTTGATATTTGGTGTTAAAAAGGAGGAAACCTGTACGAGTGTTTTAAAAAAATATTTGTGACATGTGTAACTCATCTTTAGAGAGGGCCATTTTGCCTAATTGCGGCATATCAAGGCTGTTTAAACAAAAATGTGACGCTACTAAAGGTCATAAAGAGATACTGAAACTACTTTGAAACCGTAAACTGTGTTCAAAGTAGCGATGACCGAAGTTTTTAGTACATAGATAAAAGCAACGACAAATTTAAGTTAATATCTTAAGTGCTCTGTAAATAGAGTGAATATTTTAACTTAAGGTGGTTCTTGTATAAATTGTTATTCAGAGTTTATAACAAAACATTAGAACATTGATAACTTAACTCAATAGAATTACCTAAAGTTATATATCAAAAACAAATATTAAACACTAAAATGACAATATAAGACAATTAATTTTTTATTCCAGCTTGAAATTTATGTGAAGTTTATTACAATATAAACCTGTTAAGCTATTAGTTCTCATTTATGAAACTGAAACTAGATTTGATAAGTTATTATATTAACCAATATTACTTTCTTCTCGCGACTTACCCAGATAAAAGTAGCCTACGTGATTCTCCAGCTATCTCCATAACTTTAACTATCTCTGTAATAAAATTACATCAAGCGGACGTGAAAGAATGATTAACAAACATATCCTTTCACGTATATAACACTATTGTGACATATGCTTATTTTACCAAAGGCCTCTAATCTTATCGAGAACTGGTACGATACCAGATACATCTTTTTCTAACAACTTTTATTATCTAACAAATAATAACGTATAAAAAGAATGTCGAAGGCGGAAAATACCAAACATACAAACTTTGACCTGGCGATTACACTTATCTTATTTCCCCATAAGGTGATCGATCTATAGGAAAATGTTCTAAAAATATGCTATGCTTTAAATTATTCAATCTCATGGAGGTCGTATGGGTCATAAGGCATAAACGGCATAAGGTCGTCTCATTTAAACATCTATAGACTTACGTCCAGCTGAAATCGCTAAACTGTTATGAGAGAAAAAGAAACTATTATTTTAGTTCACTTAGAAATATTTTACAATCATATATTATTGAAATAATTATTTTTAAAAATTGTGCCGAGCTTCTTGCTGGTTCTTCTCGGTAAGAGTTCCTTTCCGAACCATTCGTAGCTTCATTATTATTTGACGATTCAAAAGTGCATGTAAAAGGCAATTTGAAGTTAATTTGAACTTGTCGATAAAGCTACTTTTGAAATAAGTGGTCGTCTGTATCAAAAATGACATCATCAACAGAGCCTGTGAAGTCCCATTTGAATAAACATTTTGAATATAGTTACAGAACTTACAAATTCCTGTTTGATAGATACAAATGCCCTCACTTAAGTTATATTTCGATTTACATTTAAGTCGGCACTGTAAATAAAAAAGGAATCGATTCCCATCAAGTCCAGGGAATTCTTGTCCAAAGACATGCGCTTTTAGAGCCAATAAATATTCAAATGTCGCTCACACAAAAAAGTAAACTAAGAGAAAAAAGTGTAAGGGATTGACTAGCGAGCTATTTGAATCTTTAATCAGGTTACGGAAATAAATGAAGAACTCTAGTTTAAAGAACAAAATTGACGGCAAAATTTCAACATAAAATTTTAAAAATGAAAATTCTAAATATTTTTCAAACGTTTATTTAGATATAAAATCTTAGAAGTATACGTAAACCTGATTAAATTATGGATTATAAAATGAATAAAAATGATTATTTTGCTATATTCCGAGATAACAGAAAATATATGCAATGCTAAATGTAGAGTCTACTACCCGTTCGCATACCCGATACATGCAGAATTCGTAAAATCTCATGCACTGACCACTCACCACCAGTGACAGAACAGTACAAGTATTGCACACATGTGGTATGTCTAAGCTCTTAAAACGGACAGAGGAGGCCTATGCTCAGCAGTGGGATAGTAACAGGCCGTTACTTTAAGTGTTCTCATACATTCTACCTTATATAATATAAGACTTATTAGTTAATTTGATCACATCTATAATCTAGTTCACTAATATAATTCATATACACATAAAACAATCACATAATATAATTTCCAAAGTTTCAAAAACTAAAATAAATATTCTCCGCCTACTTTACATTTAATATCCCTAACAATTCTTATTGTTATATCAGAAAATAATGATAGTTTAAAATAGTAACCGTATATATTCATTTAGCTCGAAGCAAAATCTTGTATTTATACACTTATAACGTGGGCTTGACGAATTGTTTTCGACAGTAAACTATGGTCATACTGAGTTTGGCGAGGAAAATCTGCATTTCGAATGTAAATCCCGCAACTTATGGGTGCGTAGGTTGTATTTTAAAAGCAAACAAGACTAATAAGAAACAATTGATTGGATGGTTAGATGGGGTATTAGGACACTACGATTTAGAAGTGCATATTATTGTATATACAGTACAGAACAGTTCAGTATATTCAGACATTTGATATAGAAAATTTACATTTATTTGCAAATTTAAAACTCGAAGATCCTTTTAGTTTGTTATAAAAGCAGTAAAAATAATTTCAGTACAAACATTCAGTGAACTTCTGAGCGGCTGCAATATGAACGTAATTATATTACAAAGTTGTCTAGCCTCTTATGTGCGCTAGCGTATAATAATCAGCTGAGTACCAATTAGCGAACTCTTGTAGGATACCCAATATGAGGAAACATTTATCATCAGGTTGTGAAATAATAAGTGAATGTTAGCATATTGCTCTCTAAATTTTATAGAAGTGACAAATGTTTGATACGATGGGCTGATTCTCTCAATAAGATTTTAAGCTTAAAATACGCTTACCTAATAAACAAGCTAGAAGCTTCTGCTTATTCTGTCATGAATACGAAAAAAACCTTTTGCTGTAATCGCCTAATCCCAATAATGGGATGTATTTAAACATAATTAAATAGTACTAGAATATACCACATCAAATCCATATGATTCTTGTTAGAACAATGATATTTAAATTGAAAGTATTTTGGAAAAAATACCATGTTCTGTTTATCAACTTCGAATACCTATATATGCCGTAAATATAACTAATAATAATTATGTTATAATTATTATTTTATTTTAGTAAGCGCCTAATTTTATATTTAATGAGTGTTTTCCTGTAAATAAGCTAAAAAGTAAATTGACTTATAGATTTTACTTTAATATATTTTCAACTAGTTTTTACCTACAACTTCGTTCGCGTGGACTGTTGTCGCGTTGACTATTCCTGTAAAATTAACAGGGTTTCTTTAACTTATATAACAATAGGAATAATTAACAGGATTTCTATACCCGGTGTATAAAGAATAATTGTGCCAAATTTCATCAATATAGGTTGAGCGGATTCGTCGTGAAAGAGTAACAAACATACATCCATCCTCACAAACTTTTGTGTGTGTAAACTTTCAATATTAGTAGGATTAAACAATGATTATCCAATAAAATATAAACAATCTCGCTTTGAAAACTATGTATTTAACAAGGTTTTAAAAGATAAATCATGTATTGAATTGTTCTAATCTGTTTAACTAACAGACACCAGTTTTTAAAAGGTTCCGTTATAAAAAGTTTACGTTAATTGCTTTTTCTACGGAAAATGTAGTAGGTACGTACAATCCCGCCAATGTCCAGTTTATTACTAGTTTTTCCACGGCAACACATAAAAACATGAAGGTATGCGATATGCATCATTCATACCTCCATTCTTCCATTATTAATATTCCTGTGCATTTTTTTGCAATTATCTTCAAATAGTATGTCAATTAGTAGCAGTTTTTACTTGTAGTACACTATATTTACATTTTATCGTATAATTATTGGATGCTAATAATGTTTCACGCTATGATTTGTTTAGTTATAGTTGTTTCAATAACAATATAATGTGATGCACGTTCTTTATTGGAATGTTATTGACATAGTGCAATAATTTGTCTAGACGAAGTTATTTTTGTTATTTCTCCTTAACAATATTCAGTATATAAATAACAAATATTCATATATTTATTTAAAACTAGCTGTCCGGCCACGCGTTGCTGTGGCTCAGTCTGGTTTCCTCGAAACAGAACTCGACAGTTAAAAATGATGCGATCATGACAAAAACTTTAGTTTTTAGTTTAGTTTTATTACCTTATTAGCAGCAAATATTAACAAATATTTATAAGTTTTCTCTTTATTTTGGATTTTAATAAGGCATATCAAATCAATATTGTACTTAAATATCAGGTCCTTAAATTATTTAAAATATTTAATAAACCTTCAACACCGTGTGGTATCCGGCGGAATAGAATAGTATCACCCTCATTTCTTACCGAGGTGTCGTAAAAGGCGACTAAGGTAAGTCGAACCGCCGTGTGGTGTCCGGCTGAGTAGAATAAACCACCTTCATTTCTTACCGAGTTGAATTTGAATTTGAATTTGAACCACCGAACCCACTTAGAGCGGGATAAGGACAGGAAGATGAAGATAATGATTTAATGGGTTCACCTTCAGTATATTTATGGACAAATTTAACGTAATAATATCTGATAGGCAATATAGGCTAACCGTGCTTGTTTAGAACACATAAATTTGATCTTTTATATAACCTACTTACTTTCTTATTTATATGGTAGTAGCTATTGCTGCTCCTCTCTTATACATCTTAGCGTTACGATGATATGACTACATATCATCACGCTAAGATGATGATATGCCTTTCTCAATAAATAGACTAACTTACTCACAATTTTTTTTAAATCGACTTGCAGTTACTAAGATTATCGCGTTTAAATAATCAAACAGACAATCAAGCTTTATATATTAGTATAGCTTATATATAGCGGGTTGAACACATTTCAGATCGATATCTCACACTAAGGCGTGATGAAATTTTAACGTTTTTTCATATGGTAATTTTTATTGAGTTGCATCACAAAAGAACACTATATAACATGGTTTTATTATACTAACATTGTATATGACACGTAATTCATTATACAAGATATGTAAATAGTAAATGTATGGTAAATTGATAAACGGGAAAACAGTTTACGACTCTTAAAATATCCTGGTAATAATGCATGCTATAAATTCGTGTGATGTGTTATGGGTGTGTTAGATGGAAGTAATGATAGATCTCTCAGAAACCGGTTATAAGGTACGGTCCAAGGATTAGGTGATATTTGATATGTTAGTTATAATTTAATAGTGTCGTAACAGTTCTTGATAAGGACGTGTCTCATAATATTTATAAATATTTCATATATGCATATTAATCCTACCGTTAATTACAGTCCGCTGAGGTCCTTGAGAGAGATCTCTCAAAGTGATACTGTGACGTGAACATAACTATGTCGTTCATCAACATTTATTTCTCTTCATGTTTCTTTAAAATACATGGTACACCAAAATGTAAATAAAATAAAAGCGTACATCGATTTTTAGTCTCGATATATTAAGTAGAATATTATATAGAATATATATTATATAGAATATATTATATTTTAATATTATTTTAGAAGAAAGTCCGCAAAAGCTGTTTGTCTGTATTTAATCGATTTTTTTAAATCTACTGGCTTATTATTATACTTTTTACTAGTTGGTTTACTGAAACTTTGATGTTCTATTTCATAATTTGATTATTTATCATGTGTTAAAATACGATAACGGGTCGGTTTCTAAAATTATTGATTTCTGACTATCGATAAATAAATCTTTTAAAGGTTTTTTTTTAATTCGATTTAGCTAATTCGTCCTATAATGTTTGATAAAAATGTAGGTAACCGTTATTATCACTAATATTTATAAATTTTATACAACGGTAAGTTATTACAGAATTATTTTGTGCTGTCAAATTTTTACAGATGCGCCATATATTCATAACTTGATGACCGACAGACGTACCTGTTCGTCGCTTCGCCTATTCACACTTAAGAATTCAATTAATCTCCCTGAACCAGCATTAACGTCTATAAGAATCGATTCGTGACTCTTAAAACTTTTGTTATAACAAAAACTACACGCCCCATACTATAATATAAGGAACATATATAATACTATCTAACCGGGCAAAAGGTTGTTTTGCCATATAAATTACTTCTAGGGAATTCTACTATCACTACATATTATAAAACAAAGTCCCAATATCCCTATGTACGCATAAAACTTTAAAACTACGCAACAGATTTTGATGCGGTTTTTTTTAATAGATAGAGTGATTCCAGAGGAAGGTTTGTACGTATAATAACATTCAATACGGAGTAGAAAAATAAGTAATTTTTGAGGTTTCTGTAAATAATTACATTTTTTTCCGCTTACATTGCAACGCAGGCTTAACCCTACGAGATTTATCAAAATAATGTAGTAAGTATTTGTACATCTTGAAAAGGTCTACAGAAAAGTCCGCGATGGTATATGTCTATCTCTTATGGATAACCCACTATAGCATTTTTTGTCATTTACTTTTTACGAAAAATAATGCCATATTTTTGAAGCAATTTTTATACAATACAGCATTAATCCTTATCCAATTAAGTTCCTTAAATAAATTGTTGATTTAATATAGATCAATATGGCCGTTTACAGCATGTAATTTAAGAGAACATTTTCGGAGATATTACAGATTTAAAATGCCATGAGGACGCCGCGCTTCGCCCTGTAACACTTCGACTTTAGCAGCTATGTCGCTTTTTCAAGAGTTATTTTAAAGACATTCTGTAATTAATTGTAAAAATGAAATACATAGGGAAAATGTAAAAGTAAATAAGTATAAATGTACTATATGAATTTAGATATTCCAAAGATAGCAGGAAATCTTCTTGGTATAGGGAAAGGAAATTGTTTTTCTCCAAATTTAACGCGTGCGGGCCACGGGCAGTAATGAATAAATCAAAACTACTCGATCGATTTTAATCATTTTTTTTACACTGACTGACATGGGATATATATTTTATACCCGTGCGAAGCAGGGGCAGGCCGCTAGTACACTATAAAAGGATAAAAAATTGATCAAAAAATGTTGGAGGTGGACAACCTTTTTCACTTAGGGGTATTAAAAATAGACTGTAGCCGAGCCTCATACCTACTAAATGTGCATATAAAATGTCATAAAAATCGGTCTATCCGTTTCGCTGGAGTATGGTAACTAACATTGTGATACGAGAATTTTATACATAGTACAATAACGGATTTCAAAAAAATTAAAGGATGATATTTATAGTTATATGCGGGATAAAACAATAAGCCGCGTGGTATCGGACTGAGTAGAATAGACCACCCTCATTTCTTACTGAGATGTCGTTAAAGGTGACTAAAGTAAGTCGACCCGCCTTGTGGTATGCGGCTGAGTAGAATAGACCATCCTCAATTCTTACAGAGATGTCGTTAAAGGCGTCTAAGTTAAGTCGACCGGTCATGTGGTATACGGCTGAGTAGAATAGACCATCCTCAATTCATACCAAGGCGTCGTAAAAGGTGACTAAGGTACATTGACTTACCATGTGGTATCCGACTGAGTAGAATAGAACACCCTCTTTAAGAAGCTAAGATAAGTTGGCGCCAAGCAGGCGGCCGGTCGTTAAATAGGTATTTAGGCAAAATCATTTGACAATATGTTTATAAAATGTGTCGCCGAGCCCACATCGAGTAGTATAAGGGCAAGAGAAAATAGAAGAATGTAGGATAAACCAATATACATCGATGTATCTAAAAATAATCACGGAGAACAATATATCAAGGCCGGAACGTTCATAACCCATTTCAACCAAAGTATTACATCGAACAAAACAAAGGCGATAACTAACAAACGATAAATTACAAACAAGATTAACGCCTATCATTCATCATTGGGAAATTAATTGTTCCCGGTATTGCCTAGGGATATTTCAATATCGTACAAAAGAATCCCATTTATTTGAATTGAACCTGCCGACTTCCCTTCATATTTCTGCGGGGATTACAAAGAAACGGGCGTGACCTCTACGCGAGCGGCGTGCGCCGGCGCAGGCTAACATAAAATACAGAGCAGTAAAGGAGAATGTGAAAATTTTCTGTAATTTTGTCCATACATTGAGTTGAAGGAATGGATATAAACACATATGTTATTTCCTAAAATAATGGTATTGCAAAATTAATGAAAATATTGTTTTGCTATAATCCGCGATTAAATAATATTAACAATACCAAAAATACTTTCGACAAAGAGCTCGACGTAAAGAAAGAAAAGACACATTCTAATTAATATAATAAAAATACAGTTCAAAGTATAATATAAAAACAAGCATAAGTTACAAACGGTAAAACTTTTGTATTCTCAATCGCGTATTATAGCAAAATAATATTTTTGCAATAGCATTATGGACCTCCGCAAAGTAAAGCCTAATTGGCTTGTCAAATATAAATAGGATATAATATTACGTTTCAAATGGTTTAGCTTGTTATATAATACTAGTATTTTATTGAATAACTGAGAATTTTGGATAATAATAATATAAATATATTTTTAATATAACAAAATTAGCTATCTATCCGCGACGTCATTTAAGTGTTAAGATATCCTCAAATTTTGTACTATTTATGTTTTCAATTTCCAAAGGAAAATCGGGGAATTTTATCAATCTTTCTACACCAGATTAACAGTGAAATCATAACAGACAGGTTGTATTTCGGGGATTGTGACGTTGCGAAGATTTCCTAATTTTTCAATAATAACAATAATTTCATTTTGTCTCAAAACAGTAATATTGAATGAATGTTAAACGTCTTAATTAAAGCTAAGTAAATGCTTATATTAACTGACAAATTCTTCAGAAACAGTATTCTTTTTGTACCCGTACAAATTGTTTAAAGCTTAAAGTAAAGCTCCACGTATTGTGCTCGCAAATGAAATCGAAATACGTCTGGATCTCGGCAAACTCCGTATAAGATATGGCCTTTTGATTAACCATTGTCGGGCGTCGGCCAGTGAAGTATCTCGGCGGATTCTTTGATACTTTTTTTTATCTCGATCTTTGTCGCAAAAACCGTATTTTAAACGATGATTTCATGCAAATAACTTCATGTGTATAGATGACCTCGATGTGAAAACATGTAAGGGGAACATTTGAACGAAATACTAGTTTTGGGTCTGTCGTGGTATAAAATTATACCGGCGGTAACGATCAAATATGAAAACCTGTTTGTTTTGCTAATATGGACCTCCCAGTTTTAAGTCAATAGAAAAGTAAAGTGGCGGCTTTGTTATTATTCCTACTAGATTCCTATACATCTGGGAAAAATACTACCATCATCATCCTCCTGCCCTTATCACACACTAAGTGAGGTCGACACGATTTGGCTACGTATTTTATGACCGGCCGCCTGCCGACGTTGTCATGCCTTAGTCGTATTTTACGACATCTCGCTAAGAAAGTGGGTGGTCTATTCTACTCAACCGGATACCACACGGTGGATCGACTTACGTTAGTCGCTTTTTACGACACCTCGGTCAGAAATGAGGGTGGTCTATTCTACTCCACCGGATACCACACGGCGGGTCTACTTACCTTAGTCGCTTTTTACGACACCTTGGTGAGAAATGAGGGTGGTTTATTCTACTTAGCCGGATACTACACAGCATACATGCCTCCACACCTAACACGCCGATGCAATTAGTATTAGCAGGTTACATATATCCGAGGTTTGTATCAGAGTTTTCTCATCATATCACCTTTACCGTAAATTGTATCGCAAATTCTTAATATGTTTGTTAATTAAGTACATATATAAGTTTTTAGAAAAACTAGCTGCCTGAAAATCAGTGCGTTACAAAGTTTTTTCTGCGTATATCCCGACACTACGAGAATTCTAGGATAAAACGTTGTTGAATAGCTATATGTTGTTGAATAGCTATATGTTGTTGAATAGCCTCTGATCTCTACGTTCCAATGTAAGTCCCATCAAAATTGGTTTTGCTATTCCGGAGAATGTGCTAGTAACTTAAACCTAAATCTTTGAGTAAAAACCGTACAAAAATCCATGCAGTGGTTTTTGATCACATACAGATACAGCTTTTAGAACTTTGGTTTTTTTATGTATAGATTCATAGATTAATACGGGTTTGAATCGCAAATCATTGATAAGTGCTACGCTTTCTCACTACTGACCATCATGGTTAATCAAGTAATATAATTATATACAAATAAATGTAAAATCTATAATACAAAAAAACTTGATATGACATAATTAAATTCACTGTTAAAATGGAAGTTTCGCATTCTCAAATATATATGCAAATTATTACTTAATTCCATACAAGTTTCAGTAGCATTTGCATAACTTGATTCATGAATGAAGAATTTCGTTCTTTTGCCTACGAAAATTCCGACGTAAGTGTGATTTTTTGTCACGTTGTTTATTGTTGAACTAATTGTAAACAAGTTTTAACTTTTTACACGATTCATATTGTTTTTTTTTCCATATTTTATAGCAATATTAACAACTTCATGGACTGTAACTTTGCCTGGATACAAGACGTAAATAACATAATAATATCTTCTTTAAATCTTTTTAATATTATTCATAAAAAACCACTTGTGATATGTGAGTAAGAGAAAACGACAATAATAAAAAATCAAACCTTTGGAAAGCTCACGTTAAGAAAAAAGAGAAGAATTTCAAAAACGCTTTAAAGAACTGCTCATTATTAGAAACATAAACAATTGTAACAAAACATTGTATACATATGCAATGGACAAATTTAGGTTGTTTTTATTGAGCTTTACTGAATGGGGGAGGCCTAAATGGTTCATATAATCCAAATTCACATTTATCTAATTATTCAGACATTTACCTTTTATTTAAATATGATATTATATATAAATAAATACATATTTTATAGTATCATAATTTTATGTGAAATCAAATTACTAGCAAATCATTATCACAAACTAATTTATTAATCATACGTATTAAAAAGCTATTTGGTTTTTATGAGAACATCAATTCCTTAAAGTATTACAAAATAATCCATAAATATACATTCTTATTTTAAATTAGTTGCATAAATAGTCTATTAAAAATGGTTTTTT
The DNA here is from genome assembly GCA_029227775.1 of Morpho helenor. Taxonomy (NCBI): domain Eukaryota; kingdom Metazoa; phylum Arthropoda; class Insecta; order Lepidoptera; family Nymphalidae; genus Morpho; species Morpho helenor. Next base: position 12,155,025 of record JARGCU010000010.1, on the reverse strand, counting down.
CTTGTGTCTAAGGTAGGGTTTTCCGTATGCTCCCTTTTATTACTGTATTCCTCGTATTAGTTATTTCCGAGGAAGGTCTGCATAAGTCACGCTTTCGCTCCACTTTGCATATGACGATAACGTAACGACATGGCGTCTATAAATCGTGACTTAATATATTATCATAAGCACTTGTTCGCCACGTAACTTGACATAATGTATGATGTGCCCAGAGATTATTAATTAAGATTGAGAGAACGGTTACGTCTCGTTGGGACATAAACTATACCGCATTTCAGACATGTAGGTACGATAATGAGTAGCTTAGTTAAGGATTAAAAAGAAATTATGTAATAATTATACTTTACTTACTTTTCAATAGTATTTATTATCTACTTTACATGAAAGTAATACACGTAATTCTGTGATTGAACGAAAACGCGCTTAGGAGGGTTTTGCAGTGATTATAACTTTTTTAGTAACAGTTTTGACTTTTTACTCATTGCAGTTGCTTAGATCTGTATGAGACTTCATAAATGAATCTTAGGCTTTTGGTCAAACGACTGATTTACGGAAATGGGTGCCCAGGTGGATAATTTTATTAAGGAGCGTTTAATCTACAGGCTACAAAACGAAATATCCTAGTAATGAATTATAATGATTGTATGTAAAATATAACTGTTGAAAGACTAAAAGACTAGAAACTAAAGTAAATAAGACAAAAAATAATTTACAATAAAATATTTAAAAAAAAATTAAACTATTTTGGTAAAATTTTAAAATTCTTTGTACCGTTTTGGTAATCGTCTGACAGGACTGGTACGAAATTTAGGTTTCCGGGAATAATACAAAATATTTTTCAGTCCAGAAAAATAAGTACCAAACTATTTTAATTTTTACTTAACGCCTGCGAGGTGTATGAAATTGCTGATTAAAGCTAGTGTTTTTATATTTTCTTACTATATCGTCACGTAATCGTGACGTCTGTATGTGTGGTGGAAAAATACATTAGTCGCCGAAAAGTAGCAAACTTTATTCTCGTGGTAATTATACAAGTTGGTAGTGTTCACCCCATACAACGCACGCGATAAACGACTTTTGAATAAGAAATATATTATTTAAAAAATATTAACGCCACATGAAAAACATGATTCAAATTAGTTGGAGAATGATTTATTTAGTGCATTTTTTGTATTAATAAAACATAATTTTTGATATGTTGGTTTAAAGGTCTTATAAAACTTAAAGTAGCTTTACTGTAGTAAAATTTATTTTTAACTAATAATAGTTATATACCAAACTAAAAATTTACAGCCAACGTCATAAAGTTGTATTTATAGCGTATACGAACCTTTCTTGTTATTTACTATCAGCCATCACATTTTATAATAAATTCTCACTTATAACCTTGCCGTGTGGTGTGTGGTATATGGTAGAATAGACCACCCTTATTTCTTACCGAGGTGTCCTATACGGCTGAGTAGGATTACTATCCTACTGTAATGGCCTAAGTAATGGCCTATTACTTCCCATAGTTGGACTTAGGCCTTCTCTCTCCGTTTCCGTAGAGAAGGGTTGGAGCTATGACCACGCTCCACAGCTAACTCAGCTGACAGAGGTAAAAGTGACCACGCTGATCCAATGCGGATTGGTAGGTTACACATATCCCCAGATTTCTCTACAGATATGCAGGTCTCCTCACGATGTTTTCCTACGCCGAAAAGCCTGTGATAAATTGCAATTATCAATTAGAGGCTGAGTTTTAACAGAAAACTCATTGGTGTCTATACGGGGTTTGAACTCGTGCCACCTCGAAAGAGTCGCACGGTCTCACCGCTGGGCTATCACAGCTTAGGGTAGAATAGACCACCCTCATATATTACTGAGGTGTCGTAAAAGTCGAGTAAGGTAAATTAATCGAACGTGCGGTATACGATTGATTAGAATAGACCACCCTCTTTCTTACAAAGTTGTCGTAAAATACGATTAAGGTAAGTTGACGTCAGGCAGGCGGCCGGTCGTAATACATAGCCAAATCATGTGACAGCATGTTTATAACAAAAATAAATAATAAATAAATAAATATATGGGACACTTAAACACACGGTCGTCCGTCCCCAAAGTGATACTTGTGTTATGGGTGACAGACAGCTGGTGAATATATACTTATATATATTTTAAATTCATACTTAAATACAAATATACACCCAGGCTCAAAGACTAACAAATTCATTTATAGAAAATGTTAGCCCTCGGCGGGAATAGAGCCCGCGACCCGCGGAGCTGAAGGCAGGGTCACTACCCACTGCTACAACGGGCCAGTCGACATGTTGTGCCGACTCCACTTAGAGTGGGATAAGGGCAAGAGAATGATGAACCTCGTAGTACAAACTTTATAGCTGACCCTTGACACTACCCACTTTCAACGTTTCCTTAAAAACTTTACCTCCAACAATCACGCAAGTAGTACACTGTTAAGAAAACTGTAATTTCCGAAATGTTAGCTCACTATCAACAACTTAAGCTTGTTAGAAACATAGGTACGAACTTGTTCAATTAAAGTTTAAACACCTGCTTTTTCAAGGTCTTCAATACGAATCCTAAACAAATCGTCAAGCGTGTTGGTTATGCATTAAAATTTATTTACAACAGACACGAGACGTATGTAGTAAATGTTCATATGCAACGATAATTATAAAAATTATACTCCTTGGAGAATAAATGACGAAAAGTAATAACGTCGTCTTCAGGTAACAAAGAGTGCTGGATCGTTTTTCGCACAACATTCAGCTTAGCGATTCAACGCGGAAACGCTACCAGAATTTATGGGACCATTCCACATGGGCATGATTTGTATAGTCCAAGCGTGAAGTAATTTAGAATAGATATAACTTGTACATTTTGGTTGTAAATAAATTTTTAATAAGACACTTTATTGAAATAAGATTCTAGTTAAGTGCAAAAGAACACAGTACTCTTTATTCTGGTCTTGTAATTTTTTGGTACTTAACCGTATGAACTAGTTATTGGTTGAACTTAAATATGAACTGAACTTGGAAGTAAACTTAGCTGATTGCGAAGAATTTAATTCAAAACTATATTCTATATTTAATTTTTACACATTAAAATAGAGAATATTAATTTAATAAGACATTCTAAGCCACATTGTTGACAACCTTGTAATAACCCTTCTTTATTCAATCAGAAATTTACATAATTTTCCAATGTATTTGTAAAATTCTGCTGGAATTTTGTAATAAAATTTTACGCCTCAGGAAACAAGTGGGAATCAAAAAATATTCCTGTTATTAATCACTCTGTATTAGAAATTTATTTTTATAACACGGTAGACTAAAAAACAGTACATTCGTTTACAATAACAAATCTAAGCACGTAAATATTTTAGAGCACACTTTCGTATTATAATGTTTCTATTTAATAGCAGTATCATTACCCCCACTCTAAGTGGAGTCGTCACAACATGTTATAAACATGTGGCCACATGATTTCGCTACGTATTTAACGACCGGCCGTCTGCCTGACGTCAACTTACCTTAGTCGTATTACCTCGGTAAGGAGGGTGGTCTATTCTACTAAAGCGGATACCACACGGTGGGTCAACATACCTTAGTCGCCTTCTACGACACCTCGGTAAAAAATGAGGGTGGTACTATTCTACTTAGCCGGATACCACACGGCGGGTCGTCTTACCTTAGTCTCCTTTTACGACACCTCGGTAAGAAATGAGGGTGGTACTATTCTATTCAGCCGGATACCTCACAGCAATCGTAATAATAGTAGTATATTGTAGGCAAAAAAAATTGTTGGTTGTTTTTTTCGTTTTATTTTAGTGGACACTGATATACGGCAAGAATTGACATTAATGTTACATGAATATAAAAAATAAAAGTGTATGTAAAAGTGCGCTGTATGTATAGGAGGGCAGTTTTAATATTCGACTAGTGAACTTAGTGTGTCCACTGGCTAGTGGCTAGGCGAGGTCTGCGTCCGCAAAGCGGCTTGTCCCTAACTCGTTGGCCGGCGGTCGCCTTGGTTCTACTAGTTTGGTACGAGCCTGATAGCGCGGCGGACGCCCGTGTTCTCGCCGAGAGCGGCGCGCGCATATTAAACAAAAACATACAAACATCGAACTTTGTTACACGTGTGAACTGTGAACTGAGTGCATAGGGTGTTTTTGGGGTGTCAGTGGGGTGTTTCTGCGGGGATTGCAACGCTTTACGTATCTGAAAGCTTTCGTTATATTGATAACAGTAAGTACGGTTTTGATTTACTCTCTGTTGCGTCTATGAAATATGGGCCTTTCAGATTTTGTTATACACAAATGTGCCGGTGTTGTTTCTAGCTTTATTGATACTGTAGTGTATTGTTTTGTTGTTTGTTTTTAATTGCATTTGCGGTATAGGATTAAAATTATAAATTGTTGAATTGTAATTTAACTTTGTAAATACTAAGGGTTACTGGCGTGAATTAGAGATTTATAAAATAAAAACTATAACGTTTATCTTTAATATTTAAATGAGTTAATCTTGTATGTATATATATATAAATATATTTTTGAAATCTTGGATACAGCTCCAACGATTTTCACAAAATTCAGCATGTAGGGGTTTTTGGGGTAGAAAAATCGTTGTAGTATACTTAAAAAACTAGTTTTATCCCTGTTTTTGGGCACAAAAAAAACTACTAAAATAGGAACAGAAAGCAATAGATATTTGAGCTGTCAAATGCAAAGCTTTGACAGCCAAATGGTAACGCGCGAAACCAATAAAGTCCAAAACCTGGGATCGATTCCCACATGTCAACCGCCGTTTTTTTTATCTTTTTTATTGCATTTCATGTCACCCTGGTACTAAATTTTATTGTTTATGGTTTTAATTATATTAGGTGTCGGTACTGTTCGTCAAACGACTTCAAACATGTATAATGCAGTACACGTGGGAGTGAAAAAACCATAAACGTCATAAATCACACAAGATTAGTCACCATGATAACACTCGTTAAGATTCTTCTGTCTCAACGATAAATCGTTATACTTATCATGCCTTCCAAGTCATTGAAAAACGAATATTTATAGCCGTGTGGTATCCGGCTGAATAGAATAGTACCACCCTCATTTCTTACCGAGGTGTCGTAAAAGGCGACTAAGGTAAGACGACTCGCCGTGTGGTATCCGGCTGAGTAGAATAGACCACCCTCATTTCTTACCGAGGTGTCTTAAAAGCCGACTACGGTAAGTTGACCCACCGTGTGATATCCGGTTGAGTAAAAATACCACCCTCTTTCTTACTGAGGTGTCGTAAAATACGACTAAGGTAGGTTGACGTCAGGCAGGCGGCCGGTCGTAAAATACGTAGCCAAATCATGTGACAACATGTTTGTAACATGTTGTGCCGACTCCACTTAGAGTGGGATAAGGGCAGGAGGATGTATATAAAAATAAGCTTATTTGTATATATTACACACTCTATGACGCTATATGAAATTTTTGTTACTTCACCTGCTGTTCCTATTAATTTAGAAGGGGAAAAAATTGGACTTTCTTTAATGCTGACTGGCCTGTTGATGCAGTTGGCAGTGAGTTTGCCTTCAGCTCCGTGGGTTGTGGGCTCGATTCCCGCCTAGGTCCATCATTTTCTATGAACAATTTTTCAGTTCTTACAGTCTGGATTTATATATACTCGTATGTATTTAAAACTATTTATGTATATATTTACCAGTTATACCTGTCAGCCATAATACAAGTATTAAGTTACCGTGTGTATGACAGTCCCATATATTTATTTATTAATGTTCGCAAATACTATTTTAAATATTTCTCTTGAAATTATAAAAAAAATACTGAATGGTATTAATTACTAGAGATCTTAATAACTAATAAATTCATAAATAGCTTGCATAAAACGGATATAAAAAAACAATAATATACATGAGACTCAGAAATATACATATGTATAGACGCAATCACGCGTCCGGAATTCGTTGAACTCTTTCGTATGCAGAACGTGCGCTTGCGCAGTATTAACGCGATATAACTGGGCAAAGAACGAGATAAATATAGCATTTCATTTTTATAATAAACTAGCTGTGCTTGCGACTTCGCCCGCGTTGAAATAAGTGTATTCAATTGAAATTTTAAACATCAAAGTAGTTATTGTGAGTTAACCATAAGAGATAGAGACATGCTGTCGCGGACTTTTGTGTAGTATTTTTGTTGATCTAAAATTCTCTAGTACATTACTTTAGTTTATCTGCGTTGGTTTGCGAGGTGGACGCGACTAAAGCAAGCAAGCAACCTCTTCAACAGAATGAAACCTGAAAAATGTTAGACCCAAAGTCTCTACTCTTATACGCCCTTATTTAGTTCCTATCGTTCTGTTCAATTTAATTGTGTGTACTGAAATTTAGTATAAATTAAACTTTATGTATATCCCGCGATTACCTAGTAATTAGAATGTTGCTTGCTAATCATGATTTGCAAGTAAAAAAGGTATAAAATAAGCTCATTTGATACAAGATAGCAGAACGAGTTATTTTACGGCCGGCCACCTGCCTGGCGTCAACTTACCTTAGTCGCATTTTATGACACCTCTGTTTCTATTAGAACTATTGATTTCGAACTCTTAAAAATGTAATTATGTTGTATATTTCTAAGTACAAGTCTAGAACGATTGACTATTTTGCCATCGAAAAAAACTGTAATTTATATTTTTTTTTGTTCATGGATATTACTTGATAGCATTTATAAATGATTGAATAGATTTTTCAATTTAAGTTATAAATTCATGTGATGGCTTTTATTGTGTTTAATATATATTCTTGTACATAAGAAATACGAATGAAAAATTAGTATGTGAAAATCGTGAGCCGCATCAGGCTATTAGGGATAATATGGGACTTTAGTATAGCACTATTAGAGAAAAGGTACGGGCTTCTTGAATAGCCAATTACAATAGAGGCTTCCTAACTTAGAAGCCATTCCTTTCTGGTTCCCTCCGGCTATTTCTTAGTATTTCGCTAGGCAATTTAAAATAACTGCCGGGAATATTTATTTGAGATTGGTGAGATTATATTTATGTATTATTAAGGTAATTTCTGTGTTTTTCTTCTTATGGCTTTTTTAAGTAGCCATTTGTGACTACTGTGCTATAATTTATTACAATCTAGTACCCGTAATTTCGATGGCGCCAACTTAGGCGTTTGAGTTCCATCAATAATACACATATAGTTATTTTTTTGTTATCAAAAGAAAAACAGGATATGTTTAGCTTACATGTTATCGTTGTGTATAATCTTTCATTGCAAAATTTCATAATTATTGGTCAGTGGATTAGAGATGAAAACATAATACAGACTTTTATATTTATAATATTATTACTTGTATTGAGTTGGTATATAATCTCGAACTGCACTTAATTCCCTTATTATTTTTCCAGTGAAAAGTGAAATGGACATACCGAAAATTTGCAATTAGTCTAGATTAAAATACAGCGTGAAACCCTGATTGTCATAACCACAAGCGCGTAAGCCGTAACTCTTAACGCGTATCCTTTCATGCTTGCTTTACACTGAAGAGAACATCATGACAAAATATGATACTTTACTGTGACGTTATTAATAAAAGGTTTTTGATTTGATTTAATTTTTGACAAAATCAGCAAATTTTTAGAGATATTCTGTACGGTGTGTGTATCCGGCTGAATAGAATAAACCACACTCATTTCTTACTGAGGTTTCGTAAAAGGCGACTCAGGTAAGATGACATGCCGTGTGGTATTTGGCTGAGTAGAATAGTCACTGAAAAATTTCAACATTATTCACATTAATGCACAAAGTATTCCGGCTCATTATTACCGCGGCTTACCGAGATGTTGTAAAATACGACGGTAAGTTGACGTCAGGCAGGCGGCCGGTCGTAAAAACGCAGCCAAATCATGTGACAGGATGTTTATAACAAGTTATGCCGACCCCGCTTGGAGTGGGATAAGGGCAGGAGGATAATGAATGTACTCTAGAAATTCTCAGGAAATAATGAATATGGCCCGGTCAGCTAGTATTTAAATATTACTAAACGTATCTCGATTAAAATTCGCTTTTAAATCTATAATCATAGTAAAGGTAAAATAATAATTAATTTTACCTTTAAAAATAAATATTTTGTTGCTCAATAAATAAATGGGGTAAACATTTTATATTTGGCCGTTTTAAAAAGTAGCAATTGTGTACAAAATATATAAACTAAGCTATTTGGGAAATATGACCGCAAATAATGAGCTAGGTCCAATCGGACCTAGATGTAGGTCGGTGTGTACGTGTGCTACATTATTCATTACTATAGCTTGACACAAAATCGTTACCAGTGACTCATTAAAGAAATTCGACCGCCGGCTATTTTCTGGTATTTTGTACTGATAGCAGTGACTCAATCGCATTAACTATTAAGTATTATCAGTTGCTTGTAATCTGTTGTTCTTCACTGCAGCAAAAATATATAAGTATAAATATATATACATATATATATTTATACTTATATATTTTTAGATATATAAGTACATATAAGTATATGTACTTATATGTTACCGTATATCGTGTTAATTACATTTAATTTAAGTAAATTAAATGTAATTAACACGGAAGAGTAACTATAATCATGTTTTTTTTTTATGAATTATAAAAACAGGCGCTATTTATCGGAATTCCATAGTACAGAAATTGGAATAGAATTATTTTGCTATAATCCGCCTTTCTTAAGAGAATCTTTGTAAAGTTAAGTGTATGAAGCATTCCAACACCTAATACATTTAGGAAAATTACCACACTTATCACAAAACGCAACCTTCAGCAGCACGTAACACAAGCACTACACACACTCACTACCACAATATCTACCTTCGTTTCGCCCCGAAACCAAAGCGACGAATTACGATTTTACCATGGAGCCTTTCCTCCTAATGATGCATCGGTATATTAAATATATTTGCAAAAAATGCAATATTTTGCATTTTTGAGTTTTCATTAGAAATTTAAAAAAAATAATTGAGTAAACAATTAATTTCAGTCCCTCGTTTAACTTAATTATCTAAGTTACTATACCTGTTTGTTTTTTAATACCCCGGCCGTTTATCGCCAAATCACTTATTAGCAATTTCTCGGTCGATCCTGCGTTATAGATTGCAACCGATGGTTAAACGAGAAAAAAACAAAGATGGATCGAATTAACGCACATAAGGCTGTACCTTATATTTTTTAAAATTAACCAAACTATTAATATGTAAGTAAATTTGGGTTATATTAATATGTAAAGCTTGAAATACTCTTTTTAATCAACAAATCTGAAAATATTTTCAGAATTATATCGATACCGATTCCGGCTAAGTAGAATAGACCACCCTCATTTCTTACCGAAGTGTCGTGTAAGGTAAGTCGAGCTACCGTGTGGTACCCGGTTAAGTAGAATAGTGTCGTAAAATACGACTAAGGTAAATTGACCTCAGGCAGGAGGCCGGTCGTAAAATATGAAGGTAAATCGTATTACAACATGTCGGTAGTTACTGTGTTCACAGCAGGACACTACTCGAATTGCATATGGCTAGGTTAACATAATAAAATTAAATATATATTATATACATATATTTTATATAATGTATATTTGATAACTTTTACGCATACTGTCCAGAATACTGTACGGAATTCCGAAATGTAATAGGTCTTTGTTTAGAGGTGCAGACGTTTTAAATAAAAACAAAAAAATAACGTCTGAAATGATTTGTGGCACCATCAATCTCGCTTAGGCCCGGCGACCACCGACAGCGAGAGCGAAAGATTGCAAGGAAAATTAATAAAAAAAAGTAATTACCTGTACACGATTCGAATTTAAAAAGAAATTATGCAAATGTTGGCAACTTTATTAACTTTTTCTTGCTTAAAATTTTTACCCAATTTAATTATTTTTGTGTGTTTTGTTAATCTTATCGTTGCATAGCATTGTAATAGGAACATTTCACCTTCGGTCTTTCTTTAATAAATAATATCTCACAAATATCGTTATTTCTACTTATCTTTTTAAAATTCAAATTCAAATTATTGTTTATTCAAATTGACTCTTACATACAGTTTTGAATCGCCAAATTACAATGAAGCTACGACTAGTTCGGAAAGGTTCTCCTACCGAGAAGAACCAGCAAGAAACTCGGCGGTCACTCTTAAAAATAAATATTTAAATAATATACTACAATTGTTTAAAAATCAAAAATTACAATATAATCTAGTACGTAGCTGGTCGAAACTCAAATCTAAGTTTTCTTATCATCAACATAGTCTTCAACAATATAATAAATTTAGGAATAAGTGTCTTTTTAATTGATTTTTTGATATTTATGTAAACTCCAAAATAGATTGTGGAATTTTAGTATATAAATATATTTATTTATATAAATAATTATATACAATTTATATTTAATTTTATTATGTTAACTTAGCCATATGCATTTCGAGTAGTGTACTGTTGTGTACACAGTACAGAGATGTGAAAAAATAATAGATTTTTAATAAACGATCTTCTTTCATAAAAAAACAATTAAAAAAAAAAATATTTTGTTTTAATCATCCTCTTTCTATTTTTCACTCTTTTTTCTTGTTTATTAAGATGACATGGAGGTAAGTTGTTGGATGAAACCAATGTAGCCAAACTACACATATTAATCGCATTTTACAAAGAGCGCATCTTTTATTATTTATTCGTAGGTCTCAGCTTTAATTAGCCTGTAGTCTAATTATTATTAATATTAAAAAGGCGACTTTTGAAATAGTCAAAAATCGATTTTTATTTATAGATTACTTTGATACCAATCAATCGATTTTTTTTAAATCGATTTATTTTTCATTTTCTACTCGAAGTAACATCCTTAGTACACAGTACCTATCGACATGTGTGTTTTACGCTTCACCTTAATCTCATTAATTTGAAAATGAAAGTACTCTATATAGTAATAAAATGAACATGTTCACGTTAAGCCACATTATACACAAGACTATTACAATAATTACATCAAATCGATTGATACCCACGCATATAGAACAAAGTCAAACTTCAGTAACAGTTCAGCGAATCAGTCATTGACTTACTCTGCCCTTGATATACGGTCGATAACACGTGTCAGAAGTTGGATTCAAAGTAGACATTTTCTAGAATAAATAACATCAATATGCACTGCTTATCTTTATAATACTTTAAAAAGATAGATCTTTACTGACCAAGATAAATAACAAGAATTTTCATAGAAAACAATTTAATAAACGATGGATAAAAAATAGTATAGAATGCACATATTTATTTTATTATCATCAACGTGTAAACATGTTGTCACAATGTTCTAATTGTATTAGTGAATTTGAGCATAAAATGCGTAAATATTTTCATTTTTTTTCTTACAGTCACAAGGTCCACAACAGCAAATTTAAAACTAGCGTCGAAGGTTCATGGCTTAAATATATCAATTTTAACCCATATTACTCGATAGCATCGCGATCATTTTATAACCTTCACCCGCAAGTGGTTCATAACACGCGAGTGCGTCACCACCTCACCATTTTAAACACCCTTCCTGTTAGTAGATACTTTTTACGCCATCACATCGCTTGAGAAATCACCGGACTTAATAAGAACATCGTAGATTTATACAATGAATTCATTAGGTTTTTACTAGATATAATAGTAATAAATGTAAAACTTGATATGCAGAATGTTCTACACGCTTTTGTAACCATTTCAGCTTGCGTTTTTTATCATATTATTAACAAAAAGCGGAATAAAATTTTTTATGTAAAAATACCTCTATCACGATATGAACACGTTTAAGAATGTTTAGGTACATAAGAAATATATAAAATTGTGATGATCATACTAATTTTCGCTAAAATCGAATCATCATCATCTGGCTTTGAAAGAATTAAAATTTCCGTTTAAATTTTATACGAGTATGAATTTAATACTTCACCGAGATAAAAAATAGCTTATATCACCCTCCAAGATATTATAATTAAATAAATTGAAAATTTCGTTAATCTCTCTCTCTGTTAAGACGTGGAAAGCTAAAAAAAAAGAACAAACACAATTATAATTTTAATTTGCGTGTATAGAATTCTATTATTTATTATTTCATTCAATATATATTATTCAAATTTGATGTTTAAATGCTCTATAACGAAAATCAACAATTAGAAATCTTCTTTGCATAATCCATTGAAGTATTTAATAATAGAAGCCAATATTGTTACAAATCAACCATTGTTTCCACCAGACTATATTACAACACCGACCCTACGTAGATTTCACCGATTTGTAACCAAGATTTTTGTCAATGTCAGCGTGTTACATAGTCAATAAATTGTGCAGATCAGGGTTGCTAGATACTTGATAATGTAAAATCGAGTTTAGCATTCACATTTTATTGGCTTAAAGCAAGTAATATCATGCCAAATAATATAATTACGGTAACAATATGGTTTATTTTTTTTTAAAGAACAGTAATAGTATTTATTTTGTATTTGTTTAGTGGTGTAAAAACAAATAAAGTTTTTTCTATTCTATTCTATATTGTGAATGTTTATCGCAATCGTTAAGTGCATTAAATAGATATATAAGAGCTGAAAAACAATTTGTATGTAGATGTTGTCCAAATACTAGAGTACTGGAAGATAATTGTATGATTATAATAATGCTGTAAGAAGTGTAAAAAGAAACCACAATCAATATTTGAAAATAGATATCTAACCTTTTTGAGCGGTAACGCTTTGTGTGAGTGTGTGAACAGTGTATTTGTTGACGAAGTTGTGTGTTGTTGTGACCTTACTGACGTAGTTTTCTACTGTTATAGTTATTACTGAGACTATAAATATATATTCTACTGCACTTTTCCCGCTCTAAGTGCGGTCAACACGTGTTTTTCTCGTTCATTCTCTCCTATATTCATTAACTTTGACACTACTCCTTTTATGTACATGTCATATTTTTCCTTATAATCCTCCGGAACTTTCAAACCTCCCCTCATATACTCATTTGTATTTTATCCGTACTTGTAATACCACACGTCCATATATACGATACACATATTAGAAATTGCCAGTTCTAATATTGGAGACAAAAAAATGTAGGTATAACGTAACTTTAGTGATATAAATCCACTGTCTTACTGGCAACCCTGCGTTGACACAAAGGCTTTTGGTAAAAATACCCTAGGTCACTAATGGTACCTTTACGTCATCGCTCATGAATAATATAATACGTTTACGGTTTCAGTGAAATAGTGTTGCCAACTTACATATTGTAAACGCATTTAATTCCGGAACACATTTGAGTTATAGAGCTAACTGTTATAAATTAAATTCTAACTCCACTACAAAGGGCATTGTGTCGCATTTACAATTCAAATACAAGATATTTATTGAAATTTGCTAATTCCGGTATATTAACCACCAAAATAGCTTTACGGTGAATTAATATGGCGAATTATTTTCGACACAACAGAGTTATTTTTGTTAGTTTTATAATAATGTCACGGTTGTAATAATTAATAGGGGTGTAACAGAAAACTTTTAACAATCTCGGCAGTTGATAATTTTACCCGCAATGCTATATCACAGAGATGATCTGATGGTACTGTCTAAGGACGGCTTAACAACTCGTCATAACTAAAACGAATATCTGTGTCATTTGACTTGCAGCAATGTCATCCGCTCAACATATATTCATAAAAATAGTAAGTTATAAGAAATGTTATGCCTATTTTTTATAAAACCAAGTCCCCGAAGCTGTCTGTTTATATGTGATCGATTTTTTCAAAATCTACTTAACAGACTTTTGTACTGTTTTTACTAAAAGATATATAGTAAATTACGGTTTTATGTAAATTGTGTTGAAGAAGACGCAAAGTTTCATAAAAACTTGCCTACCACGCCCTTTTTCCACGCGGCTGAAGCCGTAGGCACAGCTAGTTTTTTAACATTCATTAATTAAATTATTTTATGACTATTGATCGTAAGCAATTTTCTCATATTATTTTGAAAATTGTTTAGTCTTTGATTGCCTCAACTTTTGAACTGATAATAAGTTGATAGATAGCAGATAATTATGACAATTATCCACAGTTTAACTAAATTATATATAAATTAAATAGCATAAGACATATTAAGCTATTCTTAATAATCGATGTGATCAATTACCGTTAAATAATGTATTTCTCAACGGATACTATCAATTCACACAAAGTAATGAATCAAACAATTCCATAACCTAATAAAATTATCCCGTTTAAGCGTACAGCTATTAAACTCTCTTATAAAGATACTATCGCCTCAAATTATCAGTTACCGCGCGCCAGTGAGTTCGAATTGACATTTAATTATCGACTACTGGAATGAATTGCACGTACCTGGCTCGTAAGTACGCAATACACGTAACCTACAGCAACGTAAAAGAGACGCGAAACATCCTGGTTATTCGCCTTAAACATATACACCGCTTAGCAATATCCAAATAACTAGCTACGCAATTTTTTTCCATTGGTTTTTCTATCATTCTACCTATTAAGTACACAATTTGATAGTCTGTGTTCGCTAAACAATCAGCCGTGTGGTATCCGGCTGAGTAGAAGAGTGCCACCCTCATTTCTTACCGAGGTGTCGTATAAGGCGACTAAGGTAAGATGACACACCGTGTTGCATCCGGTTTAGTAGAATAGACCACCCTCTTTCTTACCGAGGTGTCGTAAAAAACGACTAAGGTAAGTTGACGCCAGGCAGGCGGCCGGTCGTTAAAACGCAGCCAAATCATGTGACAGCATGTGTATAACATGTTGTGCCGACCCCACTTAGAGTGGGATAAGAGCAGGAGGATGATGTGTTCGCTTAACAATAAAACCACGTGTCTCTTACCGCGGTAAGATTCTTTTTCTGTCACACCTTCATGGGACACGGATATTTGAAAGTAGAATGAGTTTACTGCATAAACTTGGCGCACATATTAATATGAATATTTTTTTTTGTTATAATATTAAACTAAATTTAGCTTAGTGTTGTTAATATTGGATATAAAGTATAATTATACGTAGTTTCGCATAGAGCTACCCATATTAAGAAAATCAATCATTTCTATTAAATGAAAATTTTTATCCATCTTAAGCTGCCACTCCAGTAAATTTCAAAAATTTTATTTAAGTCATTAATAAGTACAATAATAAAATTCTTACGTTTTACTATGTAAACTATATTGTTTATTGTCTATGGTAAGTTATAAATTTGTTTCCTAACGGGTACAAGAGACGCTGCGTGTTGTAAGATAAATGTAACTAGAATATGCCGTTGAAAATACATTTGAACTATAATGTAAAGCAAACTAAATTCATTTAGAACTCGAAATGGTAAGGTTCTAGAAATAACTTTATTACTATATTAACGGTTGTAAATCGGCATGTTCACATATGAATATAAATTATGAATATGGTAAAAAATAGATTATCATAAACATTTGACAAAGAAAAGATTTGTAAGACCAATATTTAAAGTATTTTGATCCTTAAATATAAAAGAATCTTAAAGAAATGTCTTGATTCCTTCCCTTATCTCACTCTAAGTGAGGTCGGCACAACATATTATATACATGTTGTCACATGATTTGGCTACGTATTTTACGACCCTCCGCCTGCATGTAGTCTATTTATGACACCTCGGTAAGAAATAGGGTTGTCCATTTTGCTCAACCGGATACCAGACGGCGGGTCGACTTACCTTAGTCGCCTTTTACGACACCTCGGTAAGAAATGACGGTGGACAATTCTACTCAGCCGTATATCACACAACGGGTCAACTTACCTTATTTGCCTTTTACGACACTCGGTAAGAAATGAGGATTGTCTGTTCTACTCAGCCGGATACCACACGGCATATTTTTAAATCAGTGTAAAATATATAGATGTCAAAATATATAGAAAAAAATACATAGCAAAAATATATAGCAAAAAAAAAATATGTAAGTCAGTGGACTAACATCGACTTCTATAAACTGTTTTGCAAATGGTTTATAGCCAATTCGACACCATATTGAAACATTTCTTAGTTAAACAGCATTAAGGATTCGCAGAATCACATGCTAAAAGCATCGATCGTGCGAATTTAAAATTTATCCTGCGAATAGTTATTTCAAGAATTCATTGGATGTCGTTTCTAAGATCGATAGGTAATGTAACTTTTACCGTTTCTTCATTTGATTTAAATCATTCAGGAAAAGCATCTTCCAATAGGCCGACAGCAAGAGGTGCCTTATAAGAAGACTTACTTAGTCGTAACATCCTCCTTCTAAAAACATCTCTATTTCTAAAGAAATAGGGATTATGAAATCAACTTTGCTGATAGATAGGATAGCCATAAATGGAAAACTAGAAATATTGCCGCCGGTGTATAACAACTTCGTAAATGTGGACAGCGTCATAAGTTTCATAAAAACTGTTCAGTTTATTCCCATATTGAGTAAACTAGACATGTTTACTATATTACGTAACATGCTGACTTAGTAATAGATAAAAATTAATGGATTTATTTAAGTAATTGTTGTAAATTAATTTAGGAAAGTTCTTTTTAAATTTGAATCCTTATGTTCCAAGATAATCCACCAACAAGTTGCTTTTCTATATAGTATTGTGACCGTGTGAAAGAAGATTTTTATAAATTAAATTCCGTTCTTAAACATTATAATGGTTTGCTATATTGGAACCAGTTTTATTATAAGGTACATTGCACCAAAAAATCTGAAATAATGTTAGATCAGCGCATCGAGTAATTAGTGTTGATATCGCTGTTGTAAATGACTAAGGTAAGTTGGCCCGTGTGGTATCGGGCTGGGTAGAATAGACCACCATTATTTATGACCGAGGTGTTGCAAAAGGCGACTAAGGTGCCTTCGTGTGGTATCCGGTTGAGTAGAATAGACAACTCTATTTCTTACTGAGGTGTTGTACAATACGACTAAGTTAAGTTTTCAGGCAGGCGGAGCCTGGCAGGAGCGGCATTAAGTCAGGCAGGCGGAGGGTCATAAAATACATAGCCAAATCATGTGAAAACATGTTGTGCCGATCCCACTTAGAGTGGGTTAACGGCACGAGGATGATGGTTTTGAATAACGATAAAAATGCGTTAAAGAAATGGCGTCTCATATCAACTTGCTTACTCAAAGATTAAAATAATTCAGCTATTAATAGTGAATTTCAGTTGTTAAGATCAACAATGAAATTTAAAGCAAATAAGTACTATCTAATCTAAAGAAGAAACATTAATTTCACTATACAGCGGAAAACAATATGGAACAATCTTAATTCGTGACTCTCGATTCAGACAAAACACTCAATATACCTATATCCTAGCAATATGTCACGGTGCAGAATCAGATAGCACGTCTCGATGGCAGAAACGGTCAGTGCGACATGAGATTTATCGCGCACAGGCCTGATAATAATTTCGTATTTAATATTGAATTGTGGGTGCACTGCTTAAGGTATTGTTTACTCTCAAAAGTTGGTTAAAAGTAAAGTAATGACTTGTTACTGTCCCACTGCTGTATAGGCCTCAGTTTCTGAACAGAAGGGTTGGAGCTAAGATCCACCAAGCACCTCCAATATAGATGGTTAAGTCATACGTATCCCCTGAATTCGCTATATATATGCAGATTTCTTCAAGATGTTTTCCTTCACCCAAAAGCTGGGATAAATTGCATTTATTAATTAGATAAGTATTTTAATAGAAAATTAAAAAAATATGATTGTTTAGGATTTGAAGTAATTCAAAATTAGAAGGGCTTTTTTACCGGAAAACGCAGTGTAAGCAGGACCCCCTTTTAGCAGATGATCTCAAAATGGAGACCTATATCCAACAGTGAAGTGACTTATAATAATAATTTAAATAATTATTATTAGCTGATTGGACTGAGTAACGAAGACGTAACCACCTGTTTCCTGTGTCTCGTATTAATTATTGCTAAAAAACTTTGTATGTAACAGTGGATATTTATCAGTTATACAACTTACCCCAGCAGTTTCTTTAATTTGCCTGTTATTTTTTTATGGAGTATGTAAAATTGATTTCAACACAATTTAGGTTAAAAACGGGTGAATCTTAAGTATAGGCAGATTTTAACACTGGGTAATTGTAACGGGCTACTATTATACAATTTGTAGTATCTTGTTACAATTTTTATATAGTGCCTTTGTTCTATGTAGAACCCAAAAAATCAATTTTCTTTGCGACAATAACTCTCAATATAACAATGTAATACTAAAACATTACTCAGTTTAATTTAATGAAAACGTCGTCTACAGACTTACAACTAAAATAAAATAATTCTTTGTTCAAAATAATTTGCAATATCAAAAACGCCACCCAAATATGCCGCGCATACATTATATCTCTTTAAACTGTTATATCTACAACAAACATCTTTATGCAAATATCTCTAACGGTAACAATAAACAATTTTAGGAAAATTCCTTATCTGGTTTATGTACAGACTACTTGTTAAGATAACTACATCTTTTAAAGATCTGCATACAGAAATGTCTTTTAAGCAAATTGAATGAGAAATACAAAGAATAAAAAAAATTACTCGTATGGTAATCATATGTTATAGATTTGTTGTTAAAAATTTTAAAATTATTACAATATAATTTAAGCAAGATAAATTATGCCAACTCCCATTACGACGAACCTTGAAGAAATATGTAATATAGAAGTTATGATAGATAGCCGTGTGGTATCCGGCTGAGTAGAATAGACCAACCTCTTTTCTTACCGAGGTGTCGTAAAAGGCGACTAAGGTAAGTCGACCCACCGTGTGGTATCCGGCTGAGTAGAATAGACCAACCTCTTTTCTTACCGAGGTGTCGTAAAAGGTGACTAAGTTAAGTTGACCCACCGTGTGGTATCCGGTTTTGTAGAATAGACCACCCTCTTTCTTACCGAGGTGTCGTAAAATACGACTTAGGTAAGTTGACGTCAGGCAGGCGGCCGGTCGTAAAAACGCAGCCAAATCATGTGACAACATGTGACCCCACTTAGAGTGGGATAAGGGCAGGAAGATGATGATGAAAGCGTATACAACAGCAAGATAAACTTATGCCAACTCACATTACAACAAATCTCGAAGGAATATGTAATATATAAGTTATGACAAAATTATTTTGTTATAATCTGCGTTCGTTAAGAGAATTTACGTACTGCTAAGCGTATACATCCAGGACCAGTTACATATAAAACGGATCACAAAACGCCGCCACCAACAACACACAAAATCGTAATCGCATTACAATTTTGTCGTGGAGCCTATCCTCCTGAGAATGCTACGTGATAATGATACGGCTACGTGGCAAAACGATCGTAGAGATTGTCGTAATGAATGTGTGTAGTGCTTGTGTGGTGTGTTAACAACGCGGATTATTGCAAAATAATTCTATTATAACTTTTGCAAGCCCGTCGCAATTATTAAAAGGGTATTTACAGTAAATTATACATATATATCATACCAGTTTACATCATCATCTTCCTGCCCTTATCCCACTCTAAGTGGGGTCGGCACAACATGTTATAAACATGCTGTCACGTGATTTGGCTGCGTTTTTACGATCGGCCGCCTGCCTGACATCAACTTACCTCACTCGTATTTTACGATACTTCGGTAAGAAAGAGGATGGTCTATTCTACTAAACAGGATATCACACGGTGGGTTAACTTACCTTAGTCGCCTTTAACGACACCTCGGTAATTATTGAACTTGGTTTATTTTACTCAGCCGGATACCACACGGCGGGTCGACTTACTTTAGTCGCCTTCTACGACACCTCGGTAAGAAATGAGATTGGTACTATTCTATTCAGCCAGATACCACACGGCAATTAAAAGTAATTTATTTAATAAAATAAAAAACTAATATTACTATTAAATAATAATAATTTATTATTCACGACGACGCACCAGATGTTCCTTATAACAGTTTATTGATTACAATAGCCGGTTACGGAGGAAATGAAAATTCCCAAAGCCGTCGAACCAGTAAAACTACAGTCAACTGATAGCGAATTAATTAATGTCGTCAAAAACGAAGATGATTATACAAATATATACAGCTACTTATTATGTAAAAATCAATCTAATCTTATAAGTTTGAATGATATTTAGTTCTTTTAAATTGATTCCCATAGTATACTTTATTTAAATTTTACTATAGCAATCTAAGTTTAGTAAGTATATTAAGTATTATTATAGAATATCAAAATCTTTAATATTTAAATGAGTTAATCTAGTATATAAAGTATATTCCGATTTCGGAAACGACTCTAACGTTGAGTTGAGTTGAGTTTTTCGTCTTGCACAATATCATTTTATGACCTAAACCAAAATTAGGGAACGTCAATATAAATCGCCTATAGGATTGATATAAATAGTTTAATCTCGATTTTGGTGTGACATCTTTAGTGTCGTGTACGTGAATTCTTTTGTCATTTAATTATTTTCCAAAGTCTTGTGCAAGACGAGCAAAACCCGATCTATTTTAAACGAAATTTTTAACATTTCTCTCACATCTCTTAACGCGTTTTTCTGCTGTAAAATTTTGAGCATAACACCATTTACTTTTAACGTCATCTATAATCATTTAAAATCTATAAGTTGGATTTAGTTAAATACGGTTTTACTGCAATCTGTTACATTTTAATTTTTTCGTTTTGAAATTAAACCTTATATACCGAGCTAACATATAAGTTTTAAAAAAATCTCGTTTTTCTTCGGGAATAGAATAAACCAAATAGTCCCTAAATAAGTATTTTCTAACAATTAATTAACGCGTACGAAATAGCAGGTACATCTAGTTACTAATTATGTACATATACTAAAAAACCCTAGCACGATGGTATTAAATTTGTACTTTATAAGGAATTTCTGTAATTGTTAAGATGACAGAGTTCTTGAACAATATAAGGGTCTGATTTGCATATTTCCTGGTAGTCCAGCGGTACTGTTCGTGTGTGGTCCTTCGTTACCATGACTACTATCAATGACGACTCTTAACTGATGGACATGGCTAATTGTTGTGCCAAAGAGCAAGAAGACACGCTTTTAAATGTCGCTGACCGCTAACCTCATTTACTATCTATTTAGTACGAATTAGTTCCTTGTTTCCTCAATTCAAGACCTCTATCTTGGTTGTATTGACATTTATAATTAGCTTAACCTTTGACTATAAAAGTTTCGTATCATTGTTCAGTTGTCCAATGCATTGTTATGTTCAAATAATCCATTGTTCAATGTTTAAAATCTTAGCAGATGGAACGTGTTGCCTGTGGTTTTACTTGCAATATTCACTCAATATATTACCGGAATATTTTATACGATTCTGATTTTAAAGATAGCTTTGGAGTTAGTTTTTTATTACAATGGTTTTTCCATTGCTTTGTCCACAATTTAGGTTTTGATATATAAAAGCGCAACACGTTTTCTTTACAACATTTATTCAATCATTATTCATCATTCGCAAAATGAAATGAAAACATAAATTAATGCAAGTTAAATATCAAGAATTTTATTCAAAATAATCGATTCAAAAGTTATACAAAAACACACTATAAAATATATAGATACTAATATTAAAGATGTTTAAAATAATTAGCTTGAAGTCAAATACGCTTATTAAAGCTTCAACAACTAAGACATCCTTATTAATTATGAAAATGTCAAAAACACTATCTACAGGAAAGTACAACAATGGAATTTTAATTAATAGAGTAGGCGTTGTCTCTTAAAGGAATGTAGTCAGATTAGAATTCTGATTAGTGTCTTTTAATAATTTGTTAAGTAAATATAGCTTTTTTGCATTCGTCTATATGAATATCAATATTTACATTATGTAGAAAAAATTTATCATTTTCAACATAATAAAACAAAACATTTTAGTTTTAACCCGACTATTGATTTAATACACTGATTTTATATAGTAGTTGGAAAATGTTTTCTGATGAAAAATATATATACAACCTAAGGAAATTGGCATTATGAAAAATATTTAGTTTAATATATAACTATATGAAGAATTAATATATAAAAAAATATTCTTCATAGTTGAATTGTATACAATTTCTTGTAATTGTATAGTGTCACGATTAAAGAGATGGAACAAATGAAAAATGTTCATTTGTTCATCTCTTTAATCGTAGGAGGCTTTCTGTGTGTACTGGTATAAAACCAGTCTGGACGTTTATGAAGGTAAAAGTAATATATAATAAGACCTTACTCACTCACCTAATTTTGTTTCAAGCTAAATTTAGTGGCCAAATCCGGTTAACTTCAACTACTTTGTAATTAAATCTTGACTTTATGACCTGAACAGTATAGTAGTACTACAAAATCACGCAATACAGGTTAAAAGCTCGGCCAGAAACACTCTGTATGCTTACGCACTTGAGATTATAGGACAAAGAAAAATTTGGATTTTTATGATATTTGGTATCCGACTGAATAGAATACTACCACCCTCATTTCTTATCGAGGTGTCGTAAAAGGCGACTAAGGTTAGTCGACCCGCCGTGTGGTATCCGGCTGAGTAGAAAAGACCAACCTCATTTCTTACCGAGGTGTCATAAAAGGTGACTAAGGTAAGTTGACCCACCGTGTGGTATCCGGTTTAGTAGAATAGACACCCTCTTTTTTACCGAGGTATCGTAAAATACGACTGAGGTAAGTTGATGTCAGGCAAGCAGCCGGTCGTAAAAACGCATCCAAATCATGTGACAGCATGTTTATAACATGTTGTGCCGATCCCACTTAGAGTATGATAAGGGCTTTATTGGTTAAAATGTTATATATTGTACTATACGAAATATTGTTTTTGTGGCTAATAAACCAATATTGTTTAAAAGTAATTAATAGTTATGAATTTCTTTAAACAAAAAAAAATATTTTGCATGGCAATTATTGAAATATTACTATTAAAGAATATTTCCTTTAAAGTATTATCAATGTGAAAATTATATAATTATATTGTATGAGTTGTTTTACAAGATTAAGCTGACTTAAATTTAACTTCACTTATTAAATCAGTGCGTTTGTGGCCGGCTTATTTAGTTGTAGTGTTCGCCTATTATAGCTATAACCTTTTTAGGTCACTATAATTAAGTATAACTACCTATTAATAATTAAACCGTCGTTTTCACGCAAAACACTGGTAGTTGCTTGTATAATATACGTTTGAAGATAGTTCGTGATGATAAAGGAAAAAATCGTGTTTAAATTCGTGTAAATGTTTTAAAACTAGGTCAAATTGCTTTGTATGTTTCATGTTTCCTATCAAATTACACCACATTTCACTTAGATTTTGAGTAGCCATGAACTCTGCAATTATTTTAAAGCATTATTTCACGTAATTTTTGTATTTAATAACCTTTGAGTAGGCTGGTACCTACTGGAATATTATAGGTATAATAATTATATGCTTAAACAATACATCACTTTCAGGGGCAAAATTGATATAGTTAACAATTTATCAGTACAATTTATATAATAATACTAAGGGAAATGAAATTACTTATGAAGAGTCTGCTACATAAAACATTAATAATATGAGCAACATTTTTAAAATAAAAGAAAACATGTTACAATTTAATTTAACTGTAAAATAATTTTCTTAAATCGAAATAACTATTCATTACATAATTTTCTAACTTCTTTATTCTGAAAATGTATAAAAGAAATATATTAAAAATATATATTTGTGAAGAGAAAAAAATAATAGGCCATCAGACTAGTCGTTTGTTACATTCGCCTTGGGCATCATATTTGGAAGACATCTGTCTTTATCTGGCAGAAATAATCTTTTGGCCTAGTCTTTAAATGGAAGTCTAGGGCTTTAACTAATCGGATTTTAGTTAAGTAACACGAAACTCTATTCGACATGTATTATTTATATCAAAGAGATAATTATATAAATTGATTAATGTTATCGTAACGCGGGAACTCACATCATCTTTCAATTGCCTGTCAAAACTTCAAGCTACTGGTTGACCTTTACTGTGGGTGCGGTTGCATACGAGAGTAACCACTTATATCTGCTCGACTTTAATTAAAATGATTAGACGTTAATAGTATTTTCTTTATTAATGATGGCTTTTGAAAAAAATATTGCATTCTATAACGAGATAAATCAATAATAAAGTTCCAATCATTATCTGCGAGGAAAGGTCTTTTTTCAACTTTGGGTTGTTAACAGGCAGTTATTTTTTTAATGAATATAATAATAATAATCAAAAACGACCTATTGCCAGGACCTTAAATCTCAGGTTTTTATGGACATTCGGGATTCCTCATTATCTTTGTTAGAGCTATGTCTAACTTTAAACGGAAGCACTTGTTAAATGATAATTAATATCAATTAAGCATTTAAGTTTGTTGAATTCTTTAAAGGAGTTAGCTCAGGATTTGAACCGATTACCACTTAGTGAGTTACGCTCGTTTGTCCTTCACAAAATGTCATTACGTTAAAACTAAAACAAATTATAAGTTAAAAGTTATTATTTAAATGTCTTTCTTAAAATAGATTGATGTAATATACATTGAAACGTCAATAGCTCTATTTGTAAGAAGAGGTGAAACCTGAACGTAAATTTCGCAAGCGATTATTAAATAATGCAATATCTTTGCCCGTCAGAAACAACTAACTAGGGTTGCCAATTCCGTAATGTTCGCATTTCCGTTAATAAACGTTTTATTAACATTGGATTATATTTTGTCCGAATAACTTTATTGCGATATGACATTCTAGTTTAGCATAAGATATTTGAAGAAAAATATCATTTTTACTCAAAACATTTTATGATTGAGCTTATTAACTTTGCAAATAATCTCAGTAAAGTCTTCTTTCACTTTAACTATTATATACAGTAAATATTATCATTAAATAAATAAATTTATGGGACACTTGCATACACGGTCGTTCGTCCCCAAAGTAAGTAACTTAATAGTTGTGTTATGGTAGACAGACGACTGGTGAATACATACTTATATATTTTTTTTAAACATACTTAAATACAAACAAACACCCAGATTCGAAGACCAACAAATTCATTTATAGAAAATGTTTGCCCTCGGTGGGAATCGAAACCGCGACCCACGAAGCTGAAGGCAGGGTTACTACCCACTGCGCCAACGGGCCAGTCAAGTTTAGTTTCTTCAGGCTCTTTTACACTTATATAGAAATATATTTTATTTAAATCTTGTAAATTGATTAATAAGTAAGTAATCTTGTCGTATTTGATGATAGCGACAAATTGTCTTTGAATATTGGAATATTAACAGAATATATTATTTATTACTATATTTAAAAAAAAACGATATTAGTGAACTCCCTTACACTTTCCTTGATAAAAAATATGGGCCCAGTATAACTGATCACTTTTACAATGTAAAACAAAAAAAAAGTGACACCCCTGACTCGTTCAGTCATAAAAGCTTGTTTTTATTTTTTTGGTTATTCCGAATGCAATTCGGCCTGTCTGCGGCGAACGTATAATAAAAAGTTAAAACCTTTATAGGTTATGGATGGGTACGAGGAATACCAGGTATATGGGATGAGTGATATGGGTTAAAATTTATAATTACCGCTAGACACAATCCTTTAAAATAAATTGCTTAGTCATAAAAATCATCATTCATTATACTTTCCGAAATCGAACAAAAAAGTGTTATTCTCGGTTTTGTTTATAATTTAGTGGTATATTTTATTATAATTATTTTTTTTACAACAAAAATGTTTACAACAAAAATGAGTGTACTCATTACAAATAACATGGGTATTTGTAATAGTATATGGGCCGCTCCGTTATCAAAAGAAGCTAGAATTTTGGCAGGTTTTACATTTTAGTGTAATGAAGATGTTAATATGGGAGTGACATAGCGAAATTGACTAAACTCCTTTAAAAAAAAAAGAATAAAAAAAAACAAAAAAGTACAAGTTATATCTTAATTTACTTACATGCTAGTTATACTTATTATGTTAAAATTTTACAATGAAAGAAACAATCAAGGTAATTATAGGCAACGTTATGAGCTTAATAGGATAAAAGCCTCTGTTTTAATCTTTAACTTAAAAGCAATTCCTCTAAAGTATACTCTTTACTTGAAGCTATAATCTCAACTTCAAGAAACTATTTCATTACGTTTCATCTCATTATAAGTAGTTAATACTTAATTTAGTACCATTTCGCAATCTCATTTTAATCGGCTAAACGCACATACAGTTAATCTATTAATGATTTTGATTATAAATGTGAATCAAAATGGACCCAATATAAAAAATAAAACAATTATTTATTTTAATCAATTATACAAATTAAATTAACTATTTCTTTATGAACCCCAATCACAGTAATTACATGAGCTTCGTAACTATCTACGCTTTAGCCGTTAGCCAGACTAGCGCTATTAGTGCCAATGACTTGATAACCATTGTTTAACTAAACCTTAGTTTAATTAACATGCAACGTTATCTGGATGCAAACGTGGAACTTTTAATCAGAAAGGGCCGGGCGGAGTTGGGTTATTTGCATAGTTTAACAATTCCTCGCCTCGTTCTTAGGGATTTCACATCTAGATATATGTAACGGGAATGTCAATCGAGTGCTTAGTGGTCGCAGGACCTTAGGTCATAGAGGTTAGGCCAAGATACCTTTTGGCTGCTATATCTGATCTAAAGTTAAAAAAACTCAACAATTGAATTTATTACACTTACTAGGGGCACGGGTTTAACATACATACTTAGTATTTATTTATTTATTTTATTTATTGTTCTTTTTACACATATATTTAGAAAAGAGAAAGAAAAAATTAAAGAAAAAACACATGTATAAAGGCGGACTTATCCCTAAAAGGGATCTCTTCCAGTCAACCTTTGAGTAATAGAAGGAAAAGGGCTAGAATTGAAGAAGAAAGAGAGTGCGGGTCATATAGAGAGAAAAAAAGTTTATATAAATTGAACTATTTAATCTATTAAATAATTTTGTTAAAATAAATAGATAAAAGGATGCTACTAATATATAATTACTTAAGATAAATATTTTCTAATCTGTAACTTATCCCTGTTTTAAGGCACCGAAAAAAAGCTAAATGTAATCTAAATGTAGAATACAATCCAAATGATATTTTAGATGTCATTTTTAAAGTTGTGATAGCTTAGTGGGTAGACTACAGAAGTGAAAATACCCGGGAACAAGTCCCAGATATCATCAGTCTTTTCCTTCATCCTTTTAGGATGTATTTTTTTTAATAAAATTAACGAGCAAGGCTCGGTCATCCAGTTACTTGATAATAATGTGAGCTCAACGGCGGTAAATTCATGGTATTATATTATTTAATAGTTGATTCAGCGCGCTATGTTACCATCCGTACAAATACTTGGCCATAAAAACGTGTGACAAGCCGACCGCCGGGAGTTGAAGTTTACGATGCGGACGTTTTGACCACACGCCTTCGACTATCGGTTATCTTTATAGGGTGTTTGGTAAGTGATATCTGACAGTGAATCTGATAGCTTTAGGACCAAGCATCCGAGAGCTTTAGTGCTTTGAGTCGAAGTATTGTGAAAATTTGCATGGATATTTCTTAGAATTGTTATTTGATTAAAGCTTGCCTTTTATATACAGACGATATAAACTATGGGACCAAGAATAATGACATCGCAAAGTCTAGAATATCTATACTTGTATCTCTTTCCAAGAGGTCGCGGGTTCAAAGAGTTTAGGGTGAGGCACCAATGGGTTTTTTTGTTAATAGTTATATGCCAACTGTGTATATGAATTTATTAGACGCTTTTTAGTGTAGAAAAAAATCTTTAGGCAACCTGCATATCTCTGAAAAATTCCTGGGAAATTTGTATCCTAGCAATCCAAAATCAGTGTTGTGTATATAAGCTCCAACTTCTCACTGTAAAAAAGAAAGAGGAAGCCTATACCCAGCAGTGGGATAGGTAGGCCGTAATTTTTTTACCTGTGTGTGTGATATTTGGGTATGTGTTCAAAACGCGAGACTAGCTTTATTTGCGAACCCCAATTCCGCTATAAAACAACAAATGACGTTTTAGTATTTCCCATTCCGACACTCCAACATATATTTACAGTGTAAAATACCTTTTTGATTGGGACTCTTTTGATCGTCTCTTTAATAATCACTAACAATGATGGTTTATCGTTTGATGAGAAAAATGAAATCCATATCGGTAAAATTCGCTTTGGATCAGTATCAAATCAAAAAACATAATTTATGAGATAGTATAATAAAAATCAAAAGACCAAAGTATTATTGTTGGCGTGTTATTGAATTTTTTGTACCCGCCTAAGACTCTAAGGTCGGCCTTGTTCACTTGTTCCACAGGTTAAGAAAAAACATTTAATCTTACAGAACGGATTGAGTGAAATAAGTGAACATTACAATCAAATCGTTGATCATGTGATCATTTATAATCGGCACAATCATTTTGCAAGTGACCACACGATCATCCTTATTATCATACGGTCATAAGCATCACCCAGCGATTGCCGTTGATGCGTAGCCTAAATACCGACGATTCCCGGGTTGTTGACGATCGTAGGCGATCATAGGCGATTATAGCTATGTATTCCCCTTTACACGATCGTGGTCATGCTTAATTGTTTGTAATTGCTGAGTATGAAAAGAGGTTAAAATTATTTAAAAAAAATGTTGGTTTACTCAAAGTTAAATATTTGTGCTTAAATAATGGATGGAACTAACAGAACAATCAGTAAAAAAACAGCATTTCAAAACTTTTCCGACAATATCCAAACTATGTAAAGTTTCAAGCCTCTTTAATAATTATTTAATTATTCTGCTGAAGACGATTTAGGGATCTTAAGTAAATTGTCTTTCTCTAAAATGTTCGCAATTAATTTTATAGGAGAAGCTAATGGTTGGGTTTTATTACATCTATAATGTTCTGCAATGAAGTAATTTGAAGTATGCTTTACGATTTTAAATATGTGACGAGATTACCAAATTATACATCGCATGTTAGTATTAAAGTGACCTAATTCAAAATTAGCCATCTATGTATGATATCCTACTACGAAAAAATCTAATCTTTTCTTGGGTCTCGTTAACACTCTCGAGTTTTAAAGGTTCTATCTACCTATTGTTATAGTGGTCTATTTATTCTATTCACTCGGTTACCACACGGCAAGATCTATAGCCTATGAATATTTATCTGTATTGGTAAGGTTTATAAGTAAAAAGATAAGTTGGAATCAAGCCGCGTGCTCAGGTTGGACATTTATTTCTCGTCACATACATGAATACAACAACTAACCAACTCGTTTGTTTGGTTTTTAACAACCCGTATCCGCTTTAAATAATGCGATAAACTGGTTTGGTTTACTTTTTTTCAATTATTCCATTCATCGGTTCATGTTCGAAATTCCTGTGCTGTTTTATGCCTTTTATTGCAGTCTTAAAATTTACCGGATGTTGACAGTCGCGGTTAAGGTCATTCTCATTCTTTTGTAATTTATTTATAAAAAACAGATTGTTGGAATATTTTGTTATGTAGAATGAATAGCAAGACCATACGTTTAATTAAATCGAATAAAATTAAGATAACTTCTTATTATCATATAATTAATAGAAATCGATGAAATAAAATATTCAGATTTAAATAAAAACACGCTAATAAAACTGTTTTTAATTCATTATTGATATGAGATTTATCAAAAATAGCTTCCAGGTGATTGGAATTATCATAGATAGAAAATTAATGAGATACGTAACCTGTAAATGTGCATCAAAGCAGCATAGTGGGTCTAAGCTTCAATCCTTATCACCGGAGAAATCAAGAGACTTTTAGTAATACCCATAATGGTAGACTACTGTACTATTACTGTATTAATCTACTTACAGCGTCGTTGCCGACGAAAATGAGTTCCCATTTTTTGACGTCATTCGGTTGAGGGTCATCAACACACTCACTAGGTGCCTTGACTAGTCATAGTCTTATATTTTCTACTTCATATCCTTTAGACGACGTTCCTCGATGTTAGTAGAGTTATTGTACTATACTCTCCGCATTTTGCAGCCTTGACAATCCGGCCTCACAGGAGGCACCCTTAGAACGACATTTCCCGATGCTAGTAGAGCTTCTGCGCTCTACTCCCTGCATATCGCAACATCAGCGATGCTTCTGCGCTCGCCCGTCCCGCCCGGTGACGCTTTAAAAGCCGTTAGGGATAACAGTACATATTCAATTCCAAACTATTTAAAGTGAAATATTAATAATCATCTAGTTAAACTTCATCACATCATCATTCTCTTGTCCTTATCCCACTCTAAGTGGAGTCGGCACAACATGTTGTTACATTATTTGGATATTTTTTTAAAACAGGCCAGACGTCAACTTACCTTAATCACCTTTTACGACACATCGGTAAGAAATGAGGGTGGTCTATTCTACTCAGCCGGATACCACTCGCCACATTGTTACACAAAACATGAGGGCTACGACTATGTAAAGATTTGAAAAGTTTTCAATGATTCAAATACAAACAAGTTTTTTTTTTGGGCGCAGAATATTCACGTATTACACAATTTCCTAAAAATCTGGTATTGCTACAATACGACCGCAAACATTTCATACCGTATCTAATTCACGGATAGGCGTGAAGACAAATCCATGAGAGGTTTGTGATTTCCGAATTACTTCATTCTAAATGCATTTATTTTATCTCTAGTGTGCCGTCAATCAAACTAAATTAAAACTCAAAAAATCCTCGCAACTAAATCAGTAACGGCCTTTTTTCTTCACTGCACACAAAACCTACCAGTCACGCTTAAGTTATAAAATTTTAGTTAGATTTTTAGGATATATTTTTCTTTAGTAAGGACGTTATAGCGATTTCAGGCTCGTTTAATTTAGGTTTTCTTTATTTTAGTTAACACAAGGCTAATTGCTAATAAAAACGAATAAGAGTGCGTGAACACACGAAATATCGGGTAACGCAAACTTCGAAAGAACCTTGGATATACTTCAAAAATAACAGTGATTGATTTCAAAATTTTTAATGCTGCTTTTTCATGGATTATGATAGAATTTACATTTACGTAAGTATTTCATTTGTAGCTAGGCAAAAGCTTTCTTACTCTTTATTCTCTATTCTTGGAGAAAATAATTGAAGCTAAAACCCAACACGCTCTAGCGTGGGTTGATATTCTACATGCCAACGAATTTATTTAAAGATATACAGGTTTTCTCATATGGTTTGCCCGCTCAGGATGTGAACGCACAAATCATTAAGATATCTTACAGTACGGCCAACACCGCCTTTTTTATATTTACGTGCAGACGAAACTGCAAGCATCCTCTAGTCCACAAGCTCGTGATCGAAGGAAGTAAAACGTAAGTTAAAAGTCCAAGCCGGTACGCTGGTAAGCTCAGAGTTTTTCATGAAAAAAGCTCTCAAAATCGCGATGAAATATATGGGTGTATGCTCGTTGTCCTATTTTACGAGAAAAGAAGACTCCTTGGGTTAATGGTTTATTATCTTCTATTCTTTTACTTTACTATCTCTTTAGAAGACACAAAGAATGAATTAGAGAATTAAGAACATTCTATGAAAACAAACAATGAGTTATTTTGTCGTTCGTCCTCAAACATTATAAACTTTACAACAAACATTAGGACTTTCTTGTAATATAATTAGATATTTTATACATCCGGTGAACGAACATGTAGAAACAATTAACGTTAAAGTTAGTATCACATTAGGCTCATTTAAATTGCGTTCGTTAATCCTGTCTCATTGTACAATTGACAAAGGTAAAACTTACTACACATGCTTATACATGCGTGGGCGGTCAACGTCTCAGGAACAATATGGCGGCAGTGTAATGTGTAGCCAGATTTATTTAGTACCTAGGTTGTAACTCAGACCAATACGTGACCGATACTCACGCCTACTCGTCCTAATATTTTATAGAAGTTAATGCTAGAGGTAATACCAATAATATCTCTAAATCTTTCTTCCTATATAACAACGCATTCTCTTACAAGATATATCACTTTATGACGTTTATTACCTAAATGTAAACCTTTAATTTAATTTCTTTAATGTACTTTAATAGTTGTTTTTATTCATTACTTTTGCTACAGAAAATTAATTCAAAAAGTTAGCAAAACATTGGCGACTGTTGTTGTCAATATATTATATTTTGTAAAATTTTATAACAAAATTCATACTATTTACGCAAGATCGAAGTGTACGTGTAATTCAATTGTATTGATATAGGTACTAAGTAATATCACAACCAACTAAGCTTAAATTTACTATAATTTGTCAAGTTGTAATAGCGTAATGGTAAACGGGCGGATAAAATCTTGAAAATACAGGGTACAATTCCCACATATCAACGACCTTTTCCTTCTTTTTTATTTTTTTTATTCAATTTTTTTATATAACATTACTGAGCAAGGCTCGGTCACCCAGATACCCTAATATTATTCAACTTAAATGCAGATCATTCATACACGGACAATTTACATAATATGGCTGGA
Organism: Morpho helenor; assembly: GCA_029227775.1. Taxonomy (NCBI): domain Eukaryota; kingdom Metazoa; phylum Arthropoda; class Insecta; order Lepidoptera; family Nymphalidae; genus Morpho; species Morpho helenor. The sequence continues at coordinate 12,122,399 of JARGCU010000010.1, read as the reverse complement.
AAGAATGCGCTCAAGTTTCTTATTAACAAGATGCTAAACGGTTGCGATGCAAGAGAAACGCCTTCGGTGCTCGAACACGCCTATATAATTTTCTCTGGAAATTATAACATGAAGAAATGGTAGCGATTTTCACATACACTACCGGGGTCATTTCAGACCATTATTAACGGTTAAAGGTCACTTGCAAAAGGTTAGATCCTGTTCAGCCCACTTTCTACAGCTCTGGTTTTAAACTAGCTCAAACGCCGATGGCTATTTAAAAGTTAGACTTTTTTGCTACTTTTTGTAAATAAATTGCTTTAGAAATAAAAAACGATTACTATTTAATCGTAAAATTGCGAAGTTTACATAAAAATTGATTATAAAAGTTTTTTTTGTAACTTGTGTTTGTCAACTATTTCTAAAATAGACAAAACAAAGGAAAGATTTGTATTGTTTAATAACTCATTCCTAAATAAATTATAATAAAGGAAATAATCACGGATAAATACTGAGGGATTAATTGTATAAGAGATAATTTTTTAAATTTTCATACAAGAAAGCATAAGGAGTTCTTTTATAATTTTTGGATAAGAACGAGAGAGGAAACAGAAAACACTAAATGCTTTAAGAGTAAAGCAACATGCCTCTTTATCATTTTACAGTAATTACTTTCGGCATCTGTTTGAGGGTTTAATTATTGTAATACAAAGCATACATTTAGAAATTGCATATTTGAATCTAGACCTTCAAGAAAAAAACTCAAAAAATAAATCTTGTAAGAATTTGCTTCAATTATTTTAAAAGTGTTTAGTTTAGTGTTTAAAAGTCGTTTAATTTAAAAATGTCTGCTTAATTTTAATTACCCATTTAAAAACCACAGTAAGCGTTACTGTTGTTTTCAATCAAGTTAAATTACTTATATTTTATAATAGTTAAAAGATTTTTTACATTCGTTTAAGAACGTCATAAAGTATATAAATTACTGTCACAATATATTTGAATTAAAAAACTTTGCAACGAAAATCACCGTAATGTAAATATTTCAAATTAAATTGTTGTAGTTTCTAAAAAACATTGTTCAACATTTTTTTACTTCCCGATGTCGTAACACAATCGCTGAATGAAATCACGCGTGCAATCGCTTGAATGACATAATTGTAAGGGCTGACTCATATTTATTATAACAATTTCTCTTGTTGATTTTTTTTATAAATACTATTATCTGCATCTTAGTAGTTTAAAATATTCGTCAACATACTAAATAATCTTATCTACTGCCTTCGAATTTGCCTACGTGGACATAAAATAACCTGTCCTTTTTGTATACCAAACATTAGAACAATCAGAATATTGCAAAATTTGCGATTTTGAAGAAATAAACAGTTTTATTCCTATTATTTATTATTAAACTAATCCTAACTTTTAAAATATGTTTTTCCTATTCCTGAAGGAAAAATGGTTTTTATTCCATATATTATAATATAACATATAACCCATTATGTAGGCTTCAATTGTATCAAATTACATCAATATTGCTCCAGACGTGACCATACCTAGTTATGAATTTGTTAGAAACAGACAGACAGATAGATAGACTTTCGTGTTTAAAACACTCTTTGACTTGATATTAATACTGGTTCCAAATACTATGAAACCATTAGGCCGTGGATTTGTAAAGTGAATTCCTGAGTACATACTCAAAACACATGACCACTTTAGTAGCGATCTAAATATAACATTACACCTCGGTAAGAAATGAATGTGATCTATTCTAAAAAGCCGGCTCCGACACGGCGTGTCGACTTATCTTAGTCACCTTTTACAACATCTCGGTAAGATGTGAATGTGGTCTATTCTACTCAGATAGACTTCATACGGAATTAATAGTATATTTTATATATGGGGGGAATATATTTTATTGCATCATTAATTAGCGTTTACATTGTAGGTTAATAGTGAATAAAGCTTCTGAGATCAGAGCAAGATATAAACAGACATTACAAAACAAAACAAAAACAAACACTATTCCATAGAACACGGAAGCTTAGTAATACTCGTAACTGCACAATTCCTGATGAGCGTGGAGCTAAAAATCCATTGCTACGACCCAGGTTCTCTGAGAACGCGTGGTCTGCAATTTTGCGGCATTGATTACCTAGCACACTCTATGAGAAACCCTGAAGCGCAGCGGGTCCACACATAATATCATAAGTGGATAGCGACTTTAAAGGACCGTAATCCAACTATAGTCAAGTATTGCGTTGTTCGCCTTAAAAGGCCGACTTTTTGTTACAATGAATTTCATACAAGCTAAAACTTTCTACTGTGAACGATTATTATTACGCCTGTGTTATTTCGATTGGGACGTTTATGCTCTTTGAAGAGAGAAAAAAAAACCTGTGTGATATTTGCTATTCGTATGTGCATTAGCACATTAGAAATCGCAAATCTTTATAATTTTGTTGTGGAGCCAAAATTTACCACTAAATTTTATTTGTGGAAAACATAGCTTTGCGATTTTGTCTCCTGACGATGCTTCGGTTACGGGGCGAAATAATTGTTGAAATTGTGGTGGTGAATGTGTGCAGTGCTTGTGTATTGTTGTGTTATCGGTGTCGGGTAGTGCATGAGTTCTTACAAATTCTGCATGTATCAGGTATGAGAACGAGTAGTACACTCTACATTTAGCATTACATATATTTTCTTCTATCGCGGATTATAGCAAAATAATATTCTCATTACTTTTGTACTTTGATATCTATAGGACTGGGTGAGATCCATTATAGAGATAAGTCCGCCTTTGTACATGTGCTATTTAACTTTTTCTTTCTCTATACATATGTATGTACAATAAAGAAATAAATTAAAATAAGTTTGTGTTCAGTAAACATACAGAATTTATAAATGAATATTTCACATACAAATTACGCGATTGACACGCTTAAATACAGAAACAAGCCTATAATATAATTCCTAGTAAGTTACAATGCGCTGCATTTTTAATTGAATAACAACAAATACGGCGTTGACCTACTTTTATTTCCAACCAAACAAAAATGAAGCCTCCATGTAATAAAAGATTGACTTTGATTAAGCATCTTACAGCATAACTATCACACTTCATTACAGGTTGCATCATCGCTTTCTGCTTACTGCATGATCAATCTAGATACGTCATGAAATGTCTATTGTTGCATAAACTATTTTAATGTTATATATAATATAGAATGCAATGCTCTGGATAATAATATCACCAACGTTTTTGTTGAAAGATTTGATCACGATCTAATGAAATATGATTCAGGTCAATAACATTTGACTAATAATTAATACTGACTTAATAATTAAAAATTATTAGGAAGTCTTATCAGGGAAAGAGGGTAATGGGATTAGATTTTTAAAAGACCATTATCTTATGCGTCTTATACGCTATATATTATACGCTACTTAAAATAATTTTTAACCAATGAATAAAAATCCAAAACAAAAGTTATGATTTTGCTATAATCCGCGTTTGTTAAGAAATTATGTATAATACTAATTGTGGGAAGCAAAACCGTTCTCATACCTTGTACATGCAGGATTAGTTAATGCATTGAGATTTTGTAGTGTCTATCTCCAGACGATGCTTCGGTTACGGGTCGAAACGATCGTTGAGATTATCGTACTGAATGTGTGTAGTGCTGGTGTAGTTTGCTAATGGAGTTGGTGTGTTTGGTGGTCTTGTGATATGTGTGGTAACTAATTCTGCATGTATAACCTATGATAATGGTTTTGCTTCCTACACTTAGCATTACATAGATTTCCTCACAAACGCAGATTATTGCTAAATTTTCTATCGTCAATTTTATACTAAGAAATTCCACAAAAGTAACCAAATCATAACAATAGTTAGAATTAAAATAGCAACTGGGAGAAACTTCTATACACTCAATCAAATATAAAATGTGAAACTCTTATGTTACAGATTCCATACGCGAAAATGTTAAACCATTTTTATTATACAGAACATTTCATACCATCATAACATTACACAATTTAACTTACGTAATGAAAACGTCAACGTTGTCTGCATTTGGCAGAAGGCAAACATTAGTAGAGAGGCCGGACAGTGTACCTTAATATTATGACCAAATACAGTGAAACAGGAACTTAAGATTGCGTAGACTTGTTCAATGTTGGAACTAGGTTTTGAAAGCGGCTTTACAAAAAGTTTAACAGTAACAATAGGCTTTCGACTTCGTTGGCCATGCGTTTGTTATATCGGATTTATTGATTGAATTTCTTATCCGATAAGATCGGATGGATGCTAACTTAGTATTGTAGATATATCTTAAACATGTTTATAGTTCTTCCGATATATAAAGATCGTTTTATCGAATTGAATCAGTTTGAATCTATTAATGAAATTGGTTAGCTGAATACTTTCGCATCTGTACTAAAAATAACATAAAACTAGTACATAAAAATATATAAAATAATATATTTTGAAAAGAGCCACCGCCTAGTTTCTTGCTGGCTCTTCCCCTTAGGAACAGCTTTCCAAACCAGCAGAAGAATTGACGATTTAAAAGCACTTTTAATAATTTATACAATTCGGCGTTACTTTGCGGAGATCCATAATCCAAATTTTATTATTACTTTCAAAAGCATTTGTATGCAAATTTACTTGAAAAAAGAGGTTTTGGACTGAATTGAATAAAAAACCAAATATTCGTGAACGTTTAAATTTAACTTAGAAGTAATTGTATTTAAGTATTGTAAAATATCAAATTACACAGGAGGCTATACAATCGTTTTTAAGCAAAAGTGACAACGGCCAACGTCGTCTAATGAAAGTGATTAGACTCACTTGTAAAGACAGTTCACACGCCTTCAATGCTAGCTAATAAGAGATATTACATGTACATTGCAATACATGCAACATTATATTAGTGGCGATTCCACAGTGAAACAAATAATACTATATTACGAGAATGTCCCACGCGCATTAGTTTATGCACGGGTGCTTCTGAAGATTCTATTAGGGGATCTAGGTTTTCTAAGGAAATTATATAACATTAAATGTTTATTATTTTATGCTGTATGAAACAGGAATTAGATTTAATAATTTCTAAACATTTTAAGCATAGCCTCATTTAGTTCCCCTTATGTTAGAATTTCCTTATATTCATTGAATCTATTGTACGAATTTAGTAGTAAGTAAAATCACTACAAAGGTGACTATAACCTCAATGAAATTTGATCTTATCTTGTGAGATTAAAAAGGGTCGGAAAAATACTTTAAATTCCCTCAGCATAATTTGAGTTAATTAATCATTAATTTAATTTGATTTAGTTAATTTAATTAAGTTTACTTAACTACATCATTATGGGTATTATTATATATATTTATCATTATGGGTGGTATTATGATTCAACGTAAATGTATTCTAATCTGATACAACCGATCTCTTTGCTTAAGAAAACTTTCATTAAAATATATCTGCCAAAAAAGGTTGCATTAAGTGTTGTTTCGTCAGCAAAGATCTTAAAACCGTTTGCTACAGATTCTTCCATTACGAGTTACGAAATGCAAATGCCATTTTCTCATTAAATAAATTGATACTTACAAAATACACAAACAAAGTAAGAATTGTTGGCAAAAATAAGCAAACAAATAGATTTAAATAAATGTTCAATGGCATAATCGAAAATTCAGAGGGCCGCCAACATTTTCCTAAAATAATTTGTTTGGTTTTCGAGTCTTATAGTTTATTTATGTATTTATTTTAAATTATGTAACTTATACATTTAACAGTTGTATATCACCAACACATTTATTAAGTTGCTTTAGCGACGGACGACCGCGTGTGTATATATATTTGTCAATTTATTATCTTTAAACATTAATTTGTGATCTTCATCATTTTCCTGTCCTTATCCCACTTTAAGTGGGGTCGACACAACATGTTTAAAATATGTTTTGGCTTGTTATTTTACGACGGGCTGCCTGCCAGACGTCAAGTTACCTTACTTACCTTAGTCGCCTTTTACGACATATTGGTAAGAAATAAGGGTGGTCCATTCTATTCAGCCGAATACCACGCGGCGGCTCAATTTACCTTATTCGCCTTTTACGTCACCTCGGTAAGAATTAAGGGTGGTCTATTCTATTCAGCGGGATATCTATTGGGAATCTACTTGGTCGGATACAACATTGCGGCCATTATACCAAAGCATATTTTTTTTAATTCAGGAAGATTTTTAATTTCAAGTGAAACCTTTTCGATATTGCTGAATCATACCATATGATAATCACTGGTTTAACTGGGCTATGTTATGGTTGTAACTGTGGGATATTCCAGTTATGGACACAAGAATTACCTAAAGGTCATAAAACGCATATAAATACGCACTTACGCGTCTTATAGAGGAAAGCTGCTTACCTTCGGCCGTCTGAACTCGATCTCCGTGCGTAAATGCTTATACGTCTATATAATATACACGCAAGTCTGATTCATATCTTGATATATTTAAAGGTTAATATTCATTAAACATGTATGCAGAATCGTGACATGTGTGCAGTCTTGAATTCTCAGCGCGGTAGGTAGTTGAATAAATAGAACGAACCATAATAAAGTGTTCGTTAGTTACTAGTTGCGTAAGCGAGGAAGTTCACAGCAATACTTTCACTATTGTTTCAAATTAAAAATAAGAGTACAGATTATATTATTCAAGGAAATTGTACTTATTACTCAACTTGTTGTGTGAATTCGCATACGTTTTTGTTTAGACAAAAATAGGTGATTACAAAAGTAATGAAATATTACCATTTAGCCCGAGATTAAAGAAAGAATTCTTAAACATAAATATAGAGAAAAAATATTAGTTAAATATTTATCTCTTCAGAACTATCATTTACACAGCACGCTATAATTGCACAAAGTGTAAAGTGTGTAGTGTATCCAAAAATTTGATATCCCAGAGCTGTCCTAGAAGTGTTCTAGAGTTCATCACTTTAGTACACTTAGTTACTACTTTTTCACACGCCCATATCACTATTCGGTATTGTTAAATATTATATTATAGTAATAATATTACATGATTGAATTATTGAAATAATAATCTAAAGAACTAGAAAAGTGTCCATTATTTGCCCAATATATTCCAAAATATTTGGCCAGGTATATAATATATATCTATTATATACCTTTCGTGTCTCAGAGAGAAAATAAACCTTTAATTCAGAATATTATGAATTCTGGTTTGAATAAAAATTACAGGCCCCGAATTTAGGTAGTATATATAGTATAGTAACAAGTATCTAAGTTAGAATAACAAGTAGACCATGATTCAACACAGAAATATGGGTCAAAGTAAAAGTTACGCAATTATTTAAATATATAATAATTAACATAATTATATATTTAATTATATTATAAAAAATAATTAATAGTGAAATAGATGAATTATGCGCTTATATGAAGCGGCGGTATTTTGATCTACTTCCTTTTATTTATTGAGCTATCGCGGTCAGGGTTCTTTCGGTTGGATATATTTGCGTTGAAATTATAAAATTCGTTTTCGTAAACTTTAGTGTTTAAAATATCCTCGATTATATACTATGAAAAAGGGTTCTTTTTAATTTATATCGTTCAATATATACAATAGAGGTACTCAAAAAATACGTGTTTTTCACTTACAGTAAGTGTTAAAATAAACACATTGTTTTTAGTAAAATTACCAGCAGAACTCATAATTCAATATAAGGCTGATTGCTTAACGAAAAGAAAGAATTTTTTATTCATTTTCCTTGGCAATGAAAACTTGAAATTTATCTCAAAACATGATTTTTTGAGTTGAGCCATTATTGCAGTCCATTGCGATATGTTGCTTCGGTATTGTATATTTTCGGTATGCTTTAATTGTACCAGGTTTTATGAATATGAATAAAAGGAAAATGACAAGAATTGAAGAAGAAAGAGAGTACGGGTCATAAGAGAAAAAGAAAAAGTTTATATAAATTTAACTATTTAATCTATAATTAATTTTGGTAAAATAAATCGATAAAAAGATGCTACAAATATATAATTACTTAAGATAAATATTTAATATAAATATTTTCTAGTCTGTTACCTAAATACCAAAAGAGAAAGAGTTTTGCGGATTGATACTAGTAATTACCAAGTAAGGAATTCCTTATTTAAAAAAAGAACATATTTGGCTTCATTCAATGCAATTATACAGTAAGCATCAAGGTTGTATTGCATCGGTTAATCGCAGAGTTCATTGAATTCTCTTATTCTTTCGCATTCCATTAATTCTGTTTGAGAATTTCAATAAGTCTGTAGATACATGCATTTATCCATAATATTATTATAAATGTTTGTTATTTATTTATTCGATTGTCCAACAGCATTACATATTAAATAGTTCAACAAATATAATATTAAATTACTTATGTAAGTACCAATTATAGGAGATCACATAATTCTTAATTACAGTATTACAATTATAAGTAATTAGAATTGATAAATAATAACTAGTACCTGGTTGACCGAGCCCTAGTCGGTAATTTTTTAGAAGAAATTGAAAAAAAATGAAAAAAGTTGTTGGGCTCGAACCTAGGTATTTTCATCTCTCTAGACCGCCCATTCCCCAAATGAGTTACCATGACTTTAAGGTTAACAGCGAAAATTGTCTTTTGATTCAACGTAAATTTTAGTATTTTTCTGAAAACAGGGATAAAAAGACATTTTATAATGAAACCTAGCTAGATCGAAATAATCATCCCAGAACCCTCTACATGCCGAATTTTAAGAAAATCGTTGAAACCGTTTCCGAGAATCGGAAAATTTACTTATATGTATACATACAAGATTAACTCATTTAAATATTAAAGATAAATCTAAAAAAATAGAATAATGAAAACATAACAAAATAACATTACGGCTCAAATACTACAACTATGAAATTAATATTTAGTACATTTTTCTTAAATAATGAAAGTCCATCGTTAAGCTTGTGTTTGTTAAGCTTTCTCAGTAAATGCGATGTATTTATAGTTATATACAGGGCTAACATAAAGGATAAAGACCAAGGTGCACCCATAGAGTTATTTACTAGATATTGGTGTAATAGTCATGCCTGTAAGTAATCTTTGTCTAATTTCACCTAAAAAATAAATAGATAATAAAAATATATAGATCACAAAATAAATAGATAGTTAGACAAAAGAAATAAAGATAATAATAAATAGACAAAAGAAATAAAGATAATAATAAATAGATCACAAAAGAAATAGATAGTTACACTGTCATTTGTTTTCTCTTCATTGTAATATGGCATATTTGAGGCTTGCTTTCGTATTTTGACATTGTCAGACCAAAAACTTGTTATACAGACAGACAACCTTTATATTTTCCGGTAACCAAATTCAACGTGATTCACGTGACCGCACGTTTTGATACAGAGTGAAATATTATAGTCTCTTTATTATCTGATAGAATACAAAACTTCTATTCCATTATTTGTATTGCGGCATACCGTTTAAATTACCAGAAAATTAGTTACGACCCGGCGGCAAGGCTTTATTGGTAAAACTTGAATTTATATCTATTGATTGTAAAATAGAATCGAGGCAATCGAGTAAGTTGTTACTTGTAAATCGATTAATATTTTGTGGAAAGGTAACCTGATCGTACTGTTTTCTTGCGCTATAAATTATATTATAGGCAATTATAATATGCTGTATCTAACATTTATAATACGTCGTTATTACTTCTTTCAAAATTATATCAGACTTTTTAAACTAGTAGGAGAGTATCAGAGTAATACATATAAAAATTTCATACCAATTTGCTGTACTATGCTAGTAGAAGAGTTCCGTAGAAGAATTAAAACTACCTATATATCTCATCTATAGGCGAAGCTCACATCATGGTAATAAGCAGCATGAAGTCAGCATGAAAGGTACGAAGGTAGAGTTTTATGATGTGGGAGAGGCTCCATATCATAACACATATAGGTAGACTGATCTCCTGAAACGGATGAGAGGATATCGCCAGATCCAAGTGAGACAAGATCGTATGGGGTAGTAGCTTAAAAAGATCAATTTTCGATTGAAAAAGAAGAATTTTTTGTATATTTTAATAATATCAAAATACTTCTACTTTCAGTACTTACAAATTAACTTAGACATGACATAGTAAATAAATTTTTATTGCTGCCTGTAAAATGAGATGTTTACAAGCTTCCCAGAAGCGTGTTTGTCATTTACCATCGCTTCGTAATGTAATTTATTCTGTGAACATTTATTACGAACATTTTACAAGCTAACTAACTAAGTACGTGTTAGATCATCAATTATAACGTAAACATGTTCTTAAAAAATAAATAGCTTACTTCGATAATTATAAAAATCCACTAAATGTGGCTCTACGTCTATATAGACGAAGTCGTGGGCAGATGTAAGTTTAAATATAGCAAAGACTAACGTAGAACTTTTTTTATACAAATAAAAACCGTATGTATAGAAACGCATTTCTTAATAACCATCATTGCAAATGTAATAGAGGATTAATAAAACGGCAATTGCTAAAACTAAAGTTTTTATTATCTCCATCAAAACTGGTTGTCTATGGGTTACGGGTTGCGAAACCGACATGTAAATAGCTACCGATCAACAATAGTGTTGCACTATTGTTAAAAATAACCAGTTAAATAGCAGCGAGTTTCAACTATGGCGTAATATGCCATGTCCAAATAACTGATTTGACTTATGAAAATGAAAAAGTTGTATTAAAAGCAAAAAAATTTCACATTTAGGCAAATGTTATCTTAATACGTATAATAAATAGGAAATAAATATCTTTTTGTTATATAACCATGTGAGCCTAAATGTAAAGTATTTTTTTATTAATATCACAAGGAAGGCTAAAATATGATACGTAATATGTCACTTTAAACATAAACCATACGAGTAAACAAAATCTATCTTGAGATGCTATATTTTCTGAGTACCGCTTTTTTTGTCGCTGCCTGGCGGAGACTTGACGATGTGATGAATAGTCACAATCATTCTGGATGCCAGGCCGTCTATTTTTAATAGGAGGAACTATTAAAAAGGTATTCGACGACGAGCTCTACTGCTCTACTCTCTTTATTTTGCACCTTCAACGATATCTCAACGCTCACTCTCCACCCATTGACTCTGTGATAGTCATAAGACGTATTTTACATTTCAAAGAAAGTAGTAAAGCACACGATACTACTTAAAAATACATATTTAAAACTAGCTCTTAGCCGCGACTTCCTTCGCTTGGACTTTTGCATGATAGATTGATAATAGATGACACTTTTCAATTTCATCCCATTCCTGTACAATTAACAGGATTTCTATAGCTTATATGTTACCCCGGTGTAAAAGGAATAATTGTGCCAAATTTCATCGATATTAGTTCAGCGGATTCGCCGTTAAAAAAGTAACATACATACATCCCTACTCACAAACTTTCGCATTTATAATATTAGTAGGAAAATAGATGCCTCTACCACATTATCCCACGAAAAAAAGTAAATAGTTACTTAAATCACTTGGGTATTATTATAAACGACTAACTTTAAGCCACCTATTACAAGCGATAAAACGTCCATATGAATCAGGGGATTAAATTCTATTCTTCATAATTGTCCTGTCTAACTTAAAGGTCCTGCTCGAATTTAATTCATGGCGGTAATATTATACACGATCGAAACCACTGTATAAAAATGACCAATAAAGTTACTTAATCTCTACCAAAATGTTAGTAATAACGAACAGCTTAAATTCAAACAGGAGTAAAAAATGTAGAATCTCAAACCATATAATTTCTAGTAAATTCGTGTCCACGAATTATAATGCAAACACGGTTCAGCGCACTTTGCATTTATTATATGACCCATTGACACTCTTCATAATTTTAATCTTTTATACAACAAAAAAATTCTTCATTAAATCTCGCGCACGTTTCGCCCGCTATTTAGTTCTTACAAAGATAACGCTGTGTTCACAGACCGTTATGTTTGCCTACGTTTGGGCATAAATTTTAAGCAAACAAAACATCCGTTCGGAGCCCTTAGGCGATGGCTCAAAGAATGCGTATTCTAAATAAATATTAGGTCTCTCTATCAGCGTTTTAACTTTGAAACGACCGCGCGTTCCCAGCACAGTTATTTTCCTGTCAATATATGCATGATTTTAACTTCAAATCGATAATAATTTATTAAATTATATTTCGGTAAATGGAATATATCAATATTTATTAAATATAATATAAAACCAACCGTCGTGTGATATCACGCTGAATAGAATAGACCACCCTCATTTCTTACCGAGGTGTCGTAAAGGCGACTAAGGTAAGTTGACCCGCCTTGTGGTATCCGGCTGAGTAGAATAGATTCTCTTTCTTTCTGAGGTGTTGTAAAAGTCGACTAAGGTAAGTTAACCCGCCGTGTGGTATCCGGCTGAGTAGAATAGGCAATCCTCTTTCTTACCAAGGAGTCGTAAAAGGTGACTAAGGCAAGATGACGTCTGGCATGCGGCCGGCCGTTAAATACCTAGCAGCCAAATCATGTTTCAACATGTTTATAACATGTTGTGCGGTGCCGACTGCAGTTAGAGCGGAATAAGGGCAGGACAATGATAAATGCTCCGCTGAACCAATATCGATGAAATGTGGCGCAATTATTCCTTACACACCGGGGTATTATATAGGCTATAGAAATCCTATTAGTTCTACAGGGATAGGATGACGTTGAAAAGCGCCATCTATTGTCAAACTATGACAACAGTCCACGCTGACGAAACGTTGACGTTGCGGATAAAAGCTAATTTATCAATATAACTAGATATAGAGTCTGCCTTTCCCTATACAATAAGACATCGTTAAACATATAGACGTACCAAAATGTGAACAAGCATTCAAAATTAATAAACAGGGATAAAATATTATGCAGATGTTATCTGTTTGGCTATCGAGAATCTTAGGCTCGTTGTACTAAGGCTTAGTACTTCGAGACTGATGTACGATAATATCGATAAACTATCCCTAGAGGTATGTTTATTAAATTAAGAGAGATCAACATCTTAATCTTGCTAAGGTTTGTTGTTTTAATACAATAAGGATGTTGCAAAATGTTTAATGCAATTATTGTTCGCTTGAATAATTCTGTTATTGGGAGTTTCACTGAGCGATATTTTGCATAAACATCTGCAATACTGACCCATAACAATCTGCAAACAGTTGAAATTTGAAATTATTTAAGCGAGATTTTATTCAAACATCATTTAACATTCAGCTGATTAGTTTTAATTACCGAATTTATTGAAAAGTACAATTAAAAGAACAATTTATTTCATCCAATTTAGCCGTGTGCTATCCGGCTGAGTAAAATAGACCACCCTCATTTCTTACCGAGGTGTCGCAAGAGGCGACTAAGTTAAGTCGACCCGCCGTGTGGTATCTGGCTGAGTGGGATAGACCACCCTCATTTCTTACCGAGGTGTCGTAAAATACGACTGAGGTAAGCTGACGTCGGACAGGCGGCCTGTCGTAAAATACGACGCCAAATCATGTGAACATGTTGTGCGACCCGCGGAGCTGAAGGCAGAGTCACGACCCACTGCGCCAACGGGCCAGTCAATATACGTTGCGGTACTTGATCATTCGATTGTCGCTTAAAATAATATACTCGTAAGCCACTTTACGTCATCTTATTGTCATATGTTAAAAAAGTGAAATACATACTAGTCATTTTTTATAGTAAGTTATATGATATGCATGCATTAGCGGACCGCTAAGCACACCCCTGGCACGTGCGCTTTACTTAACATTAACACTCACAATTACATAGTAGATATAAGAACAGTCACGACATGCCAAAAGATTGTGTTGATATTACATTACTACTGGCAGCCCGGAATTTTCATTCAAAGTGGTTCAAAATGATCTGAGACAACTGTGGCTTTGATTTGAATTAAGATACGGACCTGGTTACTTTCAGAATTGTAAATGTGCTTTACTTTATAACAACAGTAATTTACTTGTTTATGATTTATAATGGCAAAGGGAGCAGAAAGCAAACAGCAGCATGAATAATGTTTAAAATTTTCATTATAATTGACTGTTAATGTTTGAATATTACGGTGACAGTGAGTTATTTTGAATGTTTATGATCGGAAGGATAATAGATAATAATAGAGCTGCGAAAGTGAGGATTTCGCTGACGCGTGTGCTGGGATGTAATGGTAAAATCTTGCGAGTTTCATCTGAATGATGCCAAATTAGATCAGCTTAGCCAGGCTGGCTTCCTCGAAACCAATGATCCCCATGTATAAGTCACTTGACCAGTGACTACAAAGGGCTAAGAGATCTTAACTTTGGAAATAGTTATACTCGTGTAACAAAAAAACAATTAAATTATTTAATATTTACAAGCATACTTAAATATAAATCGTATCTATTCTTTAATATGGTATTATTTAAACATTGGACATATGGAACAATTGATAATTATTTTTTCCCAGAGGGGTTTTATTAAGAATAAAATATATTTGTGTTGTTTTCTAAAATTAATAATTAACTGGCGTAGCAATCAAGGATAGCTTTAAGCCATTACTGGATGTGAGCTTTCGCCGCATTATCTAGGTATCGAAGCCAAAGACAATGGTCCGCGCATGCGTAATGCGTTATCTCAGATCTAACTATTGCCACATTCTGCCCTCCTAATGAGGAACGCTGTTCCAATTCTCGAGTTATGTGCTAATTGAAGACGAACTAACAAAAACGAGAAATTTTGCCTTCTAATTGAACTTAATTGAATTTCTCTCGTGAGGTATGAACATTGATATTAACACAGTTTTTCTTTTACAGGTCGGATTAAATAAAGGCAGTGGTTTTCAAAGGATGAGGTGTAAGCAACGGATAGAAAGCTTTATCGGGCCTGTTACGCTGCAGCCAACAGGTGGGTGCTAATTCAGCATTGTTCTCTTGTTTTAGACTATAATCCAGCTGCTTGTTTAAATTTAATTTCTCGCTTTCGTAACATCTCGGCTACACGTACTAACCATAAGCGTTTGCACATTGTCATATCACACCCACGCCACGTCGTGTATAATTTCGCGATTTAAATGTCCTGACAAAATACATCTCGACTGAGAAGGCTATAAATAACCAACAAATTACTTTGTTGACACAAAATGCTTTGAATTGAAACTCAAATTATATTGTAAAGATGCTGATAAGTATTCGATGATTAAATGCTGCTCCTTCAGGGATATTATCAGGTTCGTAAAAGCCACGGGTAGATTAGAGCAGGTGACACTGTCGGGACAGCAGTGAAACCCTTGTCCCAACATGGGGAAATGGGTGGAATAGTCCGGAATAGGAGCTGACCACCCGTCCTGCACCGACAGGCGTCCCCGAAATTAGATAGATAGATAGAAATGCTGTTTACAGCAAACATTAAAAAAGATAGATACATTTCATTATTTTATATAACTATGTCAAAAGCTGTGATAGTTTAGCGGTTAGACTATAAGACACTTTCGAGGAGGAACCCTAGGAAGGCACCAATGAGTTTTTTTATTAAAACTTATGTAAAATTGCAATTTATTACAACCAAAACGGTGAGAGGACGCCTATGCCCAGAAGTGAGATAGTAACAAACCGCTACTTTTTTTATTTTAACTGCTAGGTCAGCAGCTATACAATTTTGGGTTTACAAAAGCTTTAAATTAAAGACTTGTATCTAAGCACAGATACAAATGATTTAATATTTTATTTTTTATCTAAACACTAAAACGAAACTGTTTCTGACGAAATAATATCATTGATACTTTGAAAATATATATTTTTTTAGAAAACTTACGATTGCGTGCCTTTATGTATATAGCCTATGCTTTAGATAAGCGAAGGCGACATTTTGCATGCTTAAGGAATATTCTCACATCCTCCAAACAGCATGTAGGAAGAGAGTGAACATATTGTGCGTGACAAATATTTTGTACGCTTTCAGTACATTCCAAGCGTTTGTTTGAAATTATTTTCTGTTTTATGTTTACCTAAAAAGCAATTATAAAAGTTAAGTTATGGCAAGTGATAAAAAACAGAAAAGTCAATTTACAAACTTGTATCTATTTATTTACATATTTCTTATCTTATCTATAAAAAAAAAATAATCGAATACAGATTTCGTGCGCATCAACTTAAATGTTACAATAATCTCAAATATATAATTTGCGTTTTATTCTGGTTCCTTAGGAAAACGGCGATTATATTATTCTATACTAGATTTGTCCTTGTGAAAATCAATATCTCACAAAGTTTTCCAACTCGTCTGTCTTCCAGTGAAAGTCCCATTAAAATTGGTTCAGCCATTTCAAGAATGTACTATTACCAAAACTTTTTTCAAGAATTGCACTATCTTTATGTAAAAAATGTACAAAAATTCGTTTAGTAGATGTTGAGAAAATTGATCAAATACAATACATAAATGGCTTTTGGGCACCTTGTTTTATAGTTATAGTATGATGTTTCTCCAACTATAGATGGTAGCAGTATTTTACATTGCTCAAGATTGCTTACTTAATCGGACATCAGTCTATTTTAACGAAAGAACATAGAATTGCTTATTTTATAGTCCAGAACGAGAATAATTGAAAGACAACCTTAACAATGAAATTATAAGTTGTCCATATGGTATAGAAAACGTTTCATATACAGGTTACGATTTGTAATAAAATTATACGAACCATTCATACGAACTTTAAGTGATAATTACTGACGAACAACTAATCTGGGTCGTCAAAGAAAATATAAACTTAAAACGTTGTAAATCGTTTATGAGCGACAATGGAGCTTAAAACGAGCATAATGGAATATAATGGAGTGACTTAAAAAGAAAGTCGAGACATTAGGTAGCCGCTGTATATTCTTACTTAAGATTTTTATCTTCACAAAGAGCACTTTACCTGAGTGTGAAGAGAATTATATACAAATGGTTTCTAGACGCTTTACAGATACTCGTAGGTCTTTAATTTACAGTGTACATAATGTTTATGATTACATAACTTTAATTGTAATTATTTAATCTATACTTAATATTTAAAGAGTTTATTTGTCTAATTGTTTGAACACCCTAATCTTAGGAACTACTGGACCGATTTGAATTCTTTGTGTGTGAGATAGTCCATTTATCGAAAAAAGGCTATAGACTATATAGCATCACTCTAAGATGAATAAGAGAGGAGCAGCGATAAAAATATTACAAAAACGGCAAAATTTAAAGCTTTCTTTGCGTGCGCTAAGTAAACAGTGAAAGTTATTAAAAAATATTTTATAATTAACTCACGATAACTATTTTTGTGTTCAAAATTTCAATTCTGGAAATAAAATTGTGACAAACTGATTTCCACGCGGTCGTAGCTGCTGGCACAGCTTGTATTATCTGGTATTATCTGTTTTTTATTTCGTTTACTGATTAATTTTCTTCATCTTCTTAAACCGAGACACGTCCATTCTTTAAGTTTCCTTAATAAGGGAGAGAAAATCTTCTATTTCTTTTTATCATATTTTGAATCTATTTTTACTGCCACCATACATCAACATCGTATCATATTATAAATGTTTGAATTTATCTACTGATATTATAGTAGTTATGGGGCCAAAGCTTGGTCCTGTGTCTCTCACTCTCTCTCTCTCTCTCTCTGTGTGTGTGTGTGTTTGTGTGTGTGTGTGTTTGTGTGTGTGTGTGTGTATTTGAACCGCATTAATTTAAGTATGAGTGTAACTAAATGTAGGCTGATTTTTACCCACCAACAAGAGTTCTCACCGACTTTTCTCAGACTTTTCTCAAACAAAGCAAAAAAGATAGATACGTAATGAGTACGTTACTTTTTTACGTAACCTTTTGACCAATCGCGCCGCACAGTCAGTGTAGTTATATTTCTTGAACTGGCTTCTCATTATTTGTCCGACTCGTATATCATTCTTTAGTACCAATAAATCGACTCCACTACTTGGCATTCACAACTGGTATAATAAATTGCCGTCCAAACAAAGCTGTTATTAGTCAGGTATTTAAAAATACTAATAGCATGTGACCGACGAACAATTATCCAAGCTTAAAGTTACCCAGTATATAAGTTGTAAAGCGCACAGGAGATGTTTAAATATAGTAATCTTCAAAGCAGTAGAACGAAAGAAAAAGAAACGAAATGCCTAAGAAAATTATAGACCTTGAGACAGCTTTATATATTTTTATGGTTTTGTATATTTTAACCCCACAAGCAATTAAGTATGTTCTAACTTATAAACAAATCGTGAACCGAAAGGATTATAAAATAAATAAAAGATCGTGCAAACAATTAATTGCCGAACTTTGATTTATGTTAAAGAATTGAGGGTTGCCGTTTTTATTTTTATTTGTTGACATGTTATTTGAATAACTATTAAATAAAGCTGTTTATTCTGTCCTTCACAACTGATATAAATCATATGTTCCTACCGAGGCTACAGTGCGCATTGACCGGCTAATTTCAGAACTTTTCTCGGGCATGTTTCATATGCAGATTTATATAGATATCCTTTAGCAGAAGTTGTTCGATCAATTGTAACTATTAATAAAGAACATATAATTTTTGTGATTAAATATTCCATCATTGCATCCTCCTGTCCTTATCCCACTCTAAGTCGGGTCGGCACAACATGTTATAAACATGTTGTCATGTGATTTGGCTACGTATTTAACGCGTGCCTAACGTCAACTTACCTTAGTCACCTTTTACGACACTTTGGCTAGAAATGAGGGTAGTCTATTCTACTCAGCCGGATACCACATAGCTTTAAATTTTCCATGATTATACTAATATATAAAACAAAAATATAATATAAATATTTGTATATCCTAAATCAATTATTTAACTTTAATATTATTTTACTAAAAGTTTCCATAAGGGGAAACAATTCCGCCTCATACAATGTTCCTTATATAGAATTTAGGTTTATTGTATAAACTGTTGTTATACACACAGGTATATAAAAAGTATGTAATCCCAAATTGTATTAGAGTGCGCAAAGAAACCTTGACTTCTTGATGAGATGGATATGAATTTGACATCTAAATCAATATTCCGAAGCAAGTAAACTTAAACAACGAAGTTTTTATTTATCTCAACCTATATTAATTCTAAGTTCTTGTTTTGTTTACTCAAAATGTCCACAAGCAGCGGTTGAATGCGAATACAAATCTGATCATAAGTACAAACTGTTACCAAAAACGTCCTTCCGCGTAAACTAGTTTCAACGTAAATGGGATTTCCCTAGTCCATTTCCTTGTTCTGAGTTAACTTTAAGCTTATGTTATAATACTATGAATATAAGATTGGGAAAATACACAGCACATTACAGAAGTAGCTGACAGTGATCACTTATACTATTGAAACGAAAATCATGTGAATGGCAATAAAATTTTGTTGGTGTGGTACCAACAAATTTGATTGCCTGTATATTATGAAATTGGAGGTGTCTTGAAGTGATTATTGAAGGGCTGACTGATAGTGACTTCACCACTAGATATTTTTACATACGTATATTTTTGGCGTAGAGATTTCTTCTTCTTCGTCTTCATAAACGACAAATTGTGTAGAAAACTTTGAGTTGAGTGACCGACAAGCGTTCAGAGTTAGAGCAGCAAAAATGAAGAATGTAGTGACTACCACACATGCTCTATTCATTGGTTGAAATTGCTTTATTTTAAGGAAAGGTAGTACAAAAGAAATGCAATATTTTTTTTTATATAACGGGTTACGTAAGTTATCGGATCTTTGTTCTGTCCAGTAATAGACACATTTGCCACAATATATACTTACTAAACTTTCAAATATTATTCTTAAGAAAAGATAATTCCTATCATTTTATTCTTTGCCCATTTCTCTCTCGTTCGTCAATGTTCTACTAAGTTGCTCATCCATCCGTTAACTTTTTTTAAACTAAGCAAATAAAACTAAAAAGGCGCCAATACATTTTCAAACGACCACTCTGAGCTACTTAGTATTCAACGTAGCTCATAAGAATATTAGAAGCTTTTTTGTTATCAGATCGTTCACTCGCTCATTGATTTATAATTGGAAGCACAAGGCCACTCTAAAGGCCACAGATTCTAATGACCCTTATTTTTTATTGATGGTTCGATTCGCCGTATACGTGTATTACTTTTTGTATGGAAAAAAAATTGTCTTTGTTTATTTGAGATCCTTATCGTTATGCGGTCGGATCGAAGGATACAAATCTCTCAATCTTTTTATCGTGAATGGAACATGATAAAGTATGGCGACCCAAGATAGAATACAGGATGTACCCGCCTCTTGATTCGCGTCAAATTAATTTTTAAAATAACCTTAAGTGATGATCTATTTGTTCTATATTTGAAAATTATTCATCTTATATATAAGGGCGGTATATAGGCTACGATTGTACCAAATTTAAACAATACTGTTTCAGCGTATTAGCCTTGAAATTTATAAGCAGCATCATAAGATAGCATCACTAAATGACTTGTCATCAACACCTCATCCAGACCAATGAGGACATTTTGACTGAAGATACCAATCTTGATCAGACCTTTCTAGAAATTAAACCACAGTCAACCGGACAAAACCGGTACCAAAGCTGTGATAGCCCACCGGTGAGACCGTGCGACTCTTTTGAGGGGTCACGGGTTCAAACCCCGGGAGGCACTAATGAGTATTTCTGTTAAAATTTATATTGCAATATATCACACTCTTTTAGGTGAATACATCGTGTGGAAACCTGCATATCTCTAGAGAATTCTAGGGATATGTTAAACCTAAAAATCCGCATGGGAGCAGCGTGGTAGATCTTAGCTCTAATCCTTCTCTCCAAAAACAGAGAGGAGGCCAATGCCCAGCAGTGGGATAGTAACAGACCGTTACCATATTTTTTTTAAAGCGACCAAGCGAACTGAGAAATACATTAAGTACTGAGAATGTATTGAGTAAAATACACACGAAACGTCAATCTTATTAACCTTATTAATGATGTAAGGGGTTTTTGTTAAAAAAACAAAACACCTTGACTGAATGCCCACGCAGTCTGTATGGGTAGAAATAGTTGAAAGTTGCTATTGTTATTTTGATCGATGTTTTGTTCTCATTATACCGTTGAGTAGATTTAACGTAAAGTTACGTAAATTTCAATATTTAATAACAGACTATACAATATCAAAATTTAATAATTGCTAATATTGTAAAACAATTTTACGCAATAATTATGCAACATCGTGTTTTCAATATAGGAAACCAAGTGTTTCTTTTATCGTTTTATTACCGTAAATAAGTAGTTTCAAGAGTTAATTTTAAGTACAAAAGTTTTAGTTCCAGTATTTCTCTGACAATGCCTTAAAAATATACCTATATAAGCTGTAACTGCGACTTCATTAGCGTCATTTTATTTTTTAAATAAGGTTATTTATATACTACTGTTTTTATGTTACCAAAAGAATTTCGAGATTTTTTCTTCTGCTCGTTATCTCTGTATACGAGTTATGGTTTAATTGTACCGATTTTTATCAAACTTGATATAGCGTAGCATGGTTAGGTATAGAATTCAGTGTTTAGCTGTAACAAACGTACAGATTTTCGCATTTATAATATTAATAAAGTAAAGTAAAGACCTGCCACTATTTCACTGCTGGGCATAGGCCTCCTCTCACCACTATAAATTTGACGAGAAGGGGGTTGGACCCGGACAACCGTGTGTGT
The DNA here is from genome assembly GCA_029227775.1 of Morpho helenor. Classification (NCBI taxonomy): domain Eukaryota; kingdom Metazoa; phylum Arthropoda; class Insecta; order Lepidoptera; family Nymphalidae; genus Morpho; species Morpho helenor. The sequence continues at coordinate 12,100,615 of JARGCU010000010.1, read as the reverse complement.
AAGTGTCCCATATATTTATGAAAAAAAAAAATAACCTTAGTTTAACCCTTTTTTGCAAGTTGACCTTAATTCCTAAAATCATTAGGATACGTTAAATTGTCCATTACATTTTATCGTTACATTTTACATTTTATCGTTAACGTTATTTATTACGTTCCATATTTTTAATACATTTTAGGAGCTTTTGATATTAATCTAATTCCATTCCATTCATTACTGTTATTTTGATATTTTAATACTGAACTCTATTTAAGCTCTTTATCAAATCAAATCAAAATATCTAATAACAAAATTTATCCAACTAAGCTTTTTACAAACACTTTTGAATTGTCAAGCATCAGTTAGATTGAATAAAGCTACAACTGACTCTTACCGAGAAGAACCAGCAAGGAACTAGGCAGTCAATATTTTAAGCATTTCAATCTATATACATTGATAAACCGTAGTTTTGTATGAAGCTGAAAGGATTTTCAATGCCCAAGCATTTTTATCATTAAAATAATTTTTAATTGTGTATCGTGTTTTACATATAAGCACATTTCTTACACTTAATTTAAACTTCTCTGTAGACGATTCTAATATGGATTGCGTAATTTTATTGTAAGTGTAAATACTGAGACCACCGAATGAGTTGCTAACTTAGTTGCGACACAGGAATCACAAGCTTATTAGGATATCTCGTATATCTATGATATAGATCAAATTTAGTTTAGTACGTATATACTATTACTATATATATTGTGACGCTACATTAAGTATGCTCTAATTCCTAATTTTTTTTGCGAAAACTCACATTGCCGCATTTTTGTAAAGTCAGTATGGCTTTATTTTGAGCAACAAAAATCTTTCTAATAAAATTTAGATTGATTTCATATACGTAGTAAATTAGATGTAACAGCAATGATTTTTTTATAAGTGTTTTGTATCTAGTACGATTAATAACAGTTACCTGTGCGGTGGTCATCTTTATAATAACGATTGCCGTTATAAAGAGATTGTCATATAAGGAAATAGTACTTTCTATTATATAAATTATTTTATATCGAATAAAGACTACTTTAAGCCGAACGGTGGTTAATGGTGATTTATGATTTTTGTTGTCAAAGCATAAATTTGAATTAAATTGAATTAAATAAAATTGTGCGTCTTCAAATATATTTCTTAAATATACTCTTTTACCCGCAACGTCGTTCGCGTGGACTGTTGTCGCACTATATATAGTTGACGCTTTTCAATAACATCCTATTTCTGTCCAATTAACAGGATTTCTATAGCCTATATGTAATCCCGGTGTATAAGGAATTATTGTGCCAAATTTCATAGATAGTGTTTCAGCAAATTTGCCGTGAAAGAGTAACAAACATACATCCATACTTACAAACTTTCGTATTTATAATACTAGCCTTTACCGGCAACTTCGCCCGCGTGGACTGTTGTTGCGTTATAGATTGATGGCGCTTTTCAATATCATCCTATTCATGTAGATAGGATTTCTATAGCCTATATGTAGCCCCGGTGTATAAGGAATTATTGTGCCAAATTTCATCGATAGTGTTTCAACGGATTCGCCATAAAGAGTATACATACATCCTACGAACTTTCGCATTTATAATATTAGTAGGATTATATGAAAAGTTTTATCGCTCACATTCCATCGAGATGACTCGTGTATAAAGTCTTGCATAAGCTTAATCGTAAAATCTGTCTGGCATTTGTTTATGATTCCGTTAAAAAGAACATTTTTCACTTAAAAAATATGCCTGTAAGAATCCGTACGAGTCGTAAATGCGACATCGTTCTCGTCAATTTAAGTGTTTAAGCACCCTCAATAATGCAATATAGTTTTACCTGTTCCTAAAGAAAAAGAAGAGTTTATTCAGCTATAATAATATAAGCTTTAATTGTGCCAAATTTTATTAATATTGATCCTGCGGATTTGCCATGACAGTGAAACATACAGCCATACTTTCGCAAACTGTCTGTCTCTATGTATTGGGTTTTCTCAAAATATATCGAACGGATTTTTATACGGTTTTTACTAAAAGATAGTGGCAAATCTTGAGGATGCTTTAAGTAAATATGAATTCTCGCGAGTTCAGTTTTACGCGGAATATAATTTGAGACAGTGATTCACACACGTGTTAAGTCGCTTGCACAGTAGTATAATATAAGTATATTAATAATTAAGGTCTTACGGTTTGTATGGAAATTTAAATTTCTGGTAATATTTGTATTAGTCTGTTGGTCGATATAAGATCATTGTCCGAACCAATGTAAAACATCAGCATGAATACACGAAGCGCAATGTCGCAGTGCGCCTTGACCCTAACTCTAGAACCAAAGGTTAACACAGCGCGTAGTTCAATAAAGATATCAAATTGATTTATATATCACGATTCACAAACATCGAGTCCAAGAACCCGGCACGATGATGGCACGTACATGTCAATACGAACTACCGCATATCAAATAATTAATATTAGTCCCAGCGTCTGGAATATTGACTGGGATATCCTATTTCCGTCGGATATGTCAACACGGGAACGCTGTACGCCTATGCGTTTCCATATAATTACTAAGTGCACGAGTCAGCTAGATATTCAACCGTGTAGTCCGTGATTCTCCGATAATATAATACTCGATCAATAATTCGTTCGGTTTTCAAACTTAAACGGAAATTTTAAGTTATATACAGAATGTTCCAAAATTAAAAATATAATGGCAACAAAACATAGACTTCTGACTACTCTAGAAAAACAAAGAAAAATATATCTATTTTTTATGTTATAGAACAATTATGAAATTTTTGAAAATTGCCCCCTTTATAATATTTTTATTCTTATTCTCTAATCTTTCTTAAAAATTCTTATTTATCTAAACAAATTTGTTGATTCTTCGACCCTGGGTGTATATTTGTATTTAAGTGTGTATTTGATTGATATTTGAAAGATGGTCGGATCAGGTGTCCGAACAGCGAGCGTGGCTATACACAGCGCTGCCGACCGGGATAATTGGCGGCAGTTAATCCTCAAGAGAAGGGATCGGGACCATCACGATGCTCAGCAGTGAGCAAACGACTGGAGGAGGAGGAGTGTATTTGAAAATTATATATGTATATATTCACCAGTTTTCTCTCACCCATAACACAAGTATTAAAAATTACTTGCTTACTTTGGGGACAGACGACCGTGTGTGTAAGTGTTAGTATATTAAAAAAAAAAAGAAATTAATACTATAATTGTAGACAAAAATATCATAGATATATTACTCGTATTCTAAACAAAGTTATGACTCTAGTGCTCACAATATAAATACAACAAATTGCTATTCGTTGCATCGAAAATGAAATCTGAGAACCAAAACTTACAAATTCGTCGAGCACTCGTTACGACCACACAAGCTGTTTCAAGAACCCGAGATGCTATAAAACTTTTGTTTAGCAAGAAGTCGCCCGTGCCGTCACGATGCAATATTTGAAAATCTAAATAAACAGCGTGTTTTGCACAACACGCTATATATTTCGATACGCTAACCAGAACAAATATAACATAAATGAATGGAGTCAATATTTTAATAAAATTGTATTTGTCTATTTGCATTGTATAAATGTTGTTGATGCAAATATCTATTTTAGATCAAAATTGACTCTATATTAGTATCGCCGAACTTTGGAAACTATTCATAAATATATGTATATACACTTCTGGCATTTCTGTCTTGCTACTTGTTATATTATGGGTATCACAAAGTTACAGTGAGGCATCTTAATTTATATCAGGAATGATTGCAATCAGCCTCACTTATGACAAAAAAAAAAATCTCAGTACTTTTTTGGTAGAAGTTCCATAATACTAGCCTTTACTCGCAACTTTGTTTGCGTGGACTGTTGTCGCGTAATAGGCTAGGTAATAGATGGAGGTTTTCAATGTCATCCTATTCCTGTAGAATTAACAAGATTTCTATATGTTATCCTGGTGTATAAGGAATAATTGTGCCAAATTTCATCGATATTGATTCAACGGATTTGCCGTGAAAGAGTAACAAACATACATCCATACTCACAAACTTTCGCATTTATAATAAGTATTTATAATAATAGTAAGATAAAAAGATAAAATAATATTAGACATAATATTCAAACATTTGGACCTTTCTACCATCATCATGACTATTCGAAATTTATAGTATGCTAATAAGTATAAAAACCGAAAATGGCAATTAAAGGTGATGATAAATTCTCCAAGTGCATAGGTCATCATCGATAAATATAATCATTTAAAACGGTATTAAATGCGTAAGCGCTCGACCAAGAATGTACGCACTTGAATTGCTAATCGGATTCTTTGTGTCAATCATCTGTTAGCCCTTTTGACATTTGACATGTATAGTGGTCGTTGCATATGATGGCGCTCGCTGTGCATAATCGTATTACACCGCTTCCTAAGAAAACATAAATAATGTCATTTTTAAGTTTTTAGTCATATTTGTATAAAGTTTGTTATAATTTTTTTTATTACACTAAAAAATGTACAAGTTATATCTATCTTAAGTTACTTACACGCTGGGACTATACAAATTATACCCACGCTGAATGGTCCCAAGAATGACGGCAGCGTTTCCGCGCTGAATCGCTAAGCTGATTTTTTGTGGGAAAAAAGAGGTCTGGCTTTCCAGCCATTTTTTCTAATAGGTTACGAGCAATTTGGATTACAAATTACTAGTAAACTGGTTAACTCCTCCAACTAAGCTAAATGCTTGTGTTAGGAGTGTTATTCACGTCGGTAGTATAATGGCCGGGACTCAAACCAATGTCTTCTCCTACGGGCGTTTCAAATAATAAACAGGTTGTGGCAATTGAAATAGAAGTTTAGTAAATGCAAATATATTAAAAAATAATCCGAACTTACTAAGTTAGCGACTCTATCTTCTTATTTCTGTCTTATAATGCAAAATCTCTTGATTATACGACTTTGCTGTTATGATGGTAGAGTCCCATAACTATCAATGTTGACATAATACATGAAAATGTGTATCTTTATCGGCCATATGACACGATTGAATGAAATAACGGTTCTTAGTGATATTTTATGTCCTTGTTTCACGTTTCACCGACGCGAGTGTTCTTTGGGAACTTTCGTTCTTTGGGTTTTTATATTATCTTAGTATTGAAGTTCACGCAAAAGGAATCTTTCACAAAACCTGGTGTTTATTAAATTTCTTTACCTAACCAGCTATTAAAATCACAGTTATTAATTGCGATTGTCAACGTGCAGGTTACAAAAGTAATGAGGATATTATTTTTCTGTAATCCGCGATAAAAGAAAATCTTCACCACCACAATCTCAACAATTGTTTCGCCCCGTAACGACACAAGTAGACTCGACTTGCGATTTTATCGTGGAGTCTATCTCCTGAGGATGCTTCGGTTACGGGACGGAACAATTGTTGAGATTGTGGTGGTGAATGTGTGCAGTGCTTGTGTATTGTTGTGTCATCGGTGTCGTGTTGTGCATGAGTTCTTAAAAATTCTGCATGTATCAGGTATGAGAACGCTCTACATTTAGTATTACATATATTTTCTTTTATCGCGGATTATAGCAAAATAATATTCTCATTATGTTTGTATTACGGACCTCCGCAAAGTAACGCCTAATTCTATAAATTACGTATAAATTCTTTTAACAGAATTCACTAAAGCAGTTTCTAAGTATATTTTTGCAATATACGGGTTGCAATGTCCTCAATTAATGAGAAGTAATGCTTTAGTCTCAGATATACGAGACGGCTGATTAGCAATTGTACGAATGAGGACCCAAGCAGATTCTACTTGACATCGTTTCCTGAGTCTAAATTGGTTTTCGGAATGAATTCGTCTGCGTTCTGAGAACACCGTTTCAATTGGTATTATATTCAAGCTGTTTATATCTCTTCTTAAATCTTATTTTATATTTAATACTTAAATAAGTTAAACTTATGTGTGTGGGTGTATATATACATATATATTCGGAATCTCGGAAACGGCTCCAACGATTTTCATAAAATTCGGCATGCATGTTTTGGAGGAGAAAAATCGATCTAGCTAGGTTTTATTTAAAAAAAAATTGTATTATCCCTGTTTTTGGGCATTAAAAAATACTAAAATTTACTTTTAATTTATTAAATATATAAAACACTATTTTTGCCGATAAATGTCAAGTCAGCGTAGTTTATTCGGGGAACGGGTGGTCTCGAAAAAACAATTACCTAGGATCAAACCCCACGTACCCTATTATTTTTTCTTTTTTTAAGTTTCTTTTTCTTTTGTAAAAATTACCGAGCAAGTAACCAGGTACTGGGACTTAAATAACAATGAATAATTTTACGCTAGCTTTTCTAGTTATTCAAGTATACTTGGACAATGACGATCCTGTGCCATTAGAATAGTCGTCTCTTACCCTTCTTTCTCTTTCAACCGATTGACGTATAATGTACTTAACGTAACGGATTGTTGATATCCTATGCTGGGCATAGGCCTCTTCTCTCCATTTCTAGAGAGAAGGGTTGGAGCTACCACCTAGCACGCTTCTCCAATGCAAATTGGTAGTACATATATCCTCATAAATTCTCTAGAGATATGCAGGTTTCTTAACGATGTTTTCCTTCACCGAAAAGCATGTAATTAATTGCAATTATCAAGTAGACCTATAAGTTTTTAAGAAAAGGGTTCGAACCCATGACCTCTTGAAAGAGTCGATGTTCTCACCGATGGACTATCACAACTTGATTAACGTATACATCATCAATAATATGCACGCCATATGGTTTTATGTCGCTTAAATCTTCCGAATATCAGCAATTTTCATGAGGTCGTCCTATTGGGAGGTACACCAAAATTATGTCTTCTAGTGCTAGATTTATATATCTTCTAGTGCTAGATTCAGCAGAGTTTATCGATTCATGGAAGTGAATAACCACACTTAGTGCCATTTGAGCATTGCATTTTGTGCACGCTTCGTAACGTATGAAATTAGTTAAAAAAGCTTTTATAAAAGCTCTTAACTAAGTCCCTCCCTACAGTTAACCGTTTAGGAGTTTCCTTGTCTGGAGCCAATCCTGGCAGCAGCATTAGGTGTTTCTTATCACAAACATTCATTGTCATCGAGACTGGATCAGTATGTAAAATTTCAGCTCAATCGGACACCGGGAAGTGGGTTAAATTTAACTTGCAAGATTCCACCTTTACTTTTATATAGGGTAACTTAAATAAAAGCTTTTAAACAAACTATAAGTCTTATCACTATAAAAAGATGGTGTATAGAAAGCACCAGTCGTTAGATACAAGTCTGAAATCAATGCAACCACTTTACTAGTGAGATTATCTCTCGATTGACTAACCTTACAAACAAAATCACGTCAATCAACTTACAGTACAAATACGTATAGTTAATTATCTCCAACTGTATTGCGTTGTTAGTAATAATTATGTAAACTCCTAAAAACATCGCAGTGAAGTTGCAAATATTCTCTTCCTTAACAGGTTTAGTTTTTTCCTCAGGATTTGCACGATAATCAAGACATTAAGTAACTATAACGGTTCAGAAGCATTCGCCTCGTATATTGCTCCGAAGCACAGTTGACTGACGTGCTCAAACGACTTGATATATATACGATACCGGGACGAGATAAAACGGGTCTATACCTGAGCAGGATATAATATATCTCTTAAAGTAACTTAAAAACTGCAAAAAGTCTTTGGTTAATTTTATTATTTAATAAATGTTTCAAATTCAAAATATTCTTTTATCAAGTGAACCTGTGTATAAGCATAGAACATGTAACTTTAAACAATTATTTTAAAAATTGTAATTCTTATAGTTTTCGTGCATATGTAAATTACTGTATGCAATACGCGTTTAAAATAAATATATAAAGTTGTTAAGCAATTACTATTTAAAATAAAACTATTAAATAACTTCAGGAAGTACATATCTAAATCATGAATAATAACAGTGGCACCAAATTGAAAAGTAATGTAAGCTCTGGGCGGGTAATAAATAACAACGAATTCAGGTGTCTTGTTCTAATAGAACAACAATATTCAAGCTGACTGTGAACTATAAAACCGATTGCATAATTTCTATTATATAATTTAAAAAAATATTTATTTTTATAACAATCGTATATTTTATATTTAGAACATCATCTTCCTGCCCTTATCCCACTCCAAGTGGGGTCGGCACAACATGTTATAAAAATGTAGTCACATGATTTGGCTACGTATTTTACGACCGGCCGCCTGTCTGACGTCAACTTATCTCAGTCGTATTTTACAACACCTCGATAAGAAAGAGGGTGGTCTATTCTACTTAACCGGATACCATACGGTGAGTCAACTTACCTTAGTCGCCGTTTACGACACCTCGGTAAGAAATGAGGTTGGTCTATTCTACTCAGCCGGATACCACACGGCGGATATTTTATATTTAGAACATTGTTTTGTAAATATGACTTCGTAACACATTTTTACAGATTGTAGTAAATGTTGACACCATCCTGTTCTATATTGAATTCTAAATAAAATGGTCATAAGAAAATCGATTCAAGGCCCTTCGTTTGCAAAAATAATGTCTTATATCAATAGCATAACATACTTTAAACCTTAGTGTAGATATGTATTATTAATCAATTACTTAAAATAGCATATGTCCATTTAATCAATTACGTTTGATATTTGTTTTCCGGTGTCACATTGATTTGTCAATATTCAATTCCGTTGTTTTATTGAGTGACGTAAAACGTTAACTATGACTAATGCAGGATACAAGAATTTTTACTTCATTACTTTTATGAGAACATATACTATTGTCTCGCCTTATATATTAATACCATAACGTCATTTTGTAGTCACAATATAGACGCTTTGTTAGTGACTGTTTCATTGTGACATTTGATGAATATCTATATATTATTTTAAATAAAATAGAAGAGACAAAACGTTCTTAATTAAAATGTCGTCTATATTAGCGCCAGCGAAATAGACTGTAAATAAATAGAGGCTTTTAAATTAAATTAACGCGCACCGTATTAACTTACTGTTTTCTTGATTGTTCAAGTTTCATCCATTTTTTTTAAATATATATTATAACGACGCCCCAAAGTAACGAATACCAGTTACGTGATCTGTCAGTAACTTTATATCAACAAAATCATACTCCAATTATGTAAGTTAGGTAGGTCGGACCACTCAAATCGTATTAAATTCATGTCACCTACACGATACGACTACGATTTTTCGAAATTGATTACGATTAGATTATATCACATATGTGATAAGCAAATATCATAACACATCACATTAACACATTATAACACATCATAAATAACGATTTTACTACTAAGAAGTTTGTTTTAAATTATTAATATATTATTAAAAACTATCTAAAGCTATATATTAAGCGCATTTCATGATATACCATATTATCACATCTTCAAGTTCTGTTAAAATATATAATCAAGAATTAAATATATATCTTGACAGCTATAGCACTAAAAGGAGATTTTGGAAAGATCCTTAAAAAGGAATACTGGTATGTTCAATTTAAAGTTTTTATTACATCTGAACACTAACTTTAATATACTTTATTTTAAACCGTAAACACGTGTGTACAATAAATGAACGATGTAGCTCTAGAAATTAGCTTTTGCAGCGTTTATGTATAAGCTGTGATAACCCAGTGGTGAGACCGTGCGACGCTTTCTAAAGGGTCACGAGTTCAAACCCCTGGCAGGCACCAATGAGTTTTTCTATTAAAACTTGTGTATAATTGTATAATTGATATTTGCAATTTATCACGCGCTTTTCGGATAAGGAAAACATCGTGAGGAAACCTGCATTAATCTAGAAAATTTTAGGGATATGTGTAACCTAGCAATCCGCATTGCAGCAGCGTGGTGGGTCTTAGCTTCCAATCCTTCTCTCCAGAAACGGAAAGAAGAGACCTATGCCATGCAGTGAGGTAGTAATAGGCCGGTACATTATAAATATTATATCTATATAAATGTTTTTCTAAATAAAATAAATATTTAAAATGCAACTAATCATCATATATTTCTCCTATACAAAGTAAAACTAGAATTTTTCAAAAAATTTTGTGGCAATATTGATTTGTCATCTTTTGTCGTATGTTATAAATACCTCTATTGTTCATATCAACTGCTCGTAGTAAAAGTCAAACAAAATATTTTATAAGAGTGAATATACAATGCCAGATAAAAATAATTCTTGATAATTTATAAACGTCGGCCTATTGTTACGGTGTCTATTATCGTTTGGTTTTAACGATTTTGCATGGACGATTATAGGCACCCATTGATGGCTAATCGGCAGTGAATATATTATTGGAGCTTTTGTCGACGTGTTAACTCGTAGACTATTAAGCTTTCTATAGAGATAAATTGAATTACGTTTTTGTGATATATCAGAGCTATTTTGGTTGTTGTAGGAAACGGCTACCATAAATTCACCTCAGTCATGCTCGTAAAAAATATTTTTTAAAAGATCCATGACAAAGCAAATTTAAGTGGGATTTTTCGTCATTGACAATTCTATTTCGCTATAATCTAAGATTAATTTTATATAGATTACTTAATGTAGATTGTAAAGAAGCCTACTATACTGTTAAGAATTACATTGATTATAAGAATGCGTGATTATAGCTAATCTTCGACCCCGCGTAATATAGTAATGACTAAATGTAACTAATTATAATAATTATATTTTGAAAAGAACAACCGCTGAGTTTCTTGCTGGCTCTTCTCGGTAGGAACAGCTTACCGAACCGAGTTGACGATTCAATAGTACTTATTTAAGAGTTAACTTTAACAATAATATTTTGAAGTTAAATTCGAATTTTGGATTTAAGTTTACAAAAAATAGAAAATATTTGTAATGGTAAAAGAAGAGTGTAATATACATTTTCATACAACATACATTCCTTTCATATATTCCTTACAATAATCTCAACAATCGTTTTGCTCCGTAACCAAAGCTTCATCAGGAGTTAGACTCCACGACAATATCGCAATAACTTTTTTAAATCGTACTTGGCATTACAAATAGATCTTCTTGAAAGATTATAAATGTTGAGAACATGCATTTTATCTGTATGAAACTATCACCATTTTCCATGAATAATAATATCGATTGATATAACAACATCGCGATTCTCAGAATCAATAAGCAATATAATATTATGTAAGAATATCGGGTCGTTACAAAACCAATTGTAGTTCAATTTTCCCAATAAGATCTTTGTGACCCGTCCTTTCATTTGTCAAATAAGTGGAACGGCGGTGCAATTGTGATTTTGTAATCGGAATCGTGATGAACTATACGTAAAAAGAGTAAAGTATAAGAACTTTTCTTGCACATCATATTTCTATACCTATTTTACTCCGTGTGGTATCTTCATTCATGGTATATTATATTCTGTAGTCAACCTATTAACTATAAATATAAATATGAAAGAGCAATTTTGAGGTTTTCGGACAATAGAAAAAAATATAATAAAAAGAGAAATATGATCATCATCCTTCTGCCCTAATCTCACTCTAAGTGGGGTCGGCACAACATGTTACAAACATGTTGTCACATTTTTTGGCTACGTTTTTTACGACTGGCCGCCTGCCTGACGTCAACTTACCATAGTCGTATTTCATAACACCTCGGTAAGAAATGAGGGTAGTCTAATTTACTCAGCCGGATACCACATGGCATTAACCAACAAACAACTTAAATAATATTATTAATAATTGACGTTAATATTTTACAACTTACCGTATTGCGCACAACAGAATTATGATTTACTTTTACACTTAACATAATAACCTTTAATTTTTTAATATTAATGTTTGAGTGAAGTTATAATTAATATTAACCTTCATAGATTGTTAACACTATACACAAGGTCAACAGCTAATAGTTAACCTTATTATAAATATTTTATTTTTTTAAATTACCTTTAGAATAGAGATAGATAGATTGAGATAATAAATAGGAATAAACTATTTGTCTCTGGAATAGCGTAGCTATCTCTTTTTCCTCGTCGAACATTGTAAGCCCGATACAATTGAGGGATAACAATCGCCCACGAAGCTTCTCAACTCTGTATTGATATAACTGAATTATCTATCAGATTTGAACACAATGTACCAACTGATATTTTATCATGTGTCCTCTGTTTCCTTCCATTTATATTAATAATTTGAATAGAACTTTCTTTTTGTTATTTACATTATGAAAATATATATTCAAAGTTTCATTACTAAACTTTGATTAACCGTTTTATGTACACGTCTAAGGATTAGCAATTTTATCTTATTCATCATTAAAAATACTATTCCGTATCATTTAGAATTTAAAATATTTAAAGTTTGTTAATTAAGAATGTCATTTATTAAAATATATTATAAATGAATATGCCGGAAAAATACTAGCGAAATACAATCACACTTCTTATGTCGTATAACAGAGACACAAAACTAAAGAATGAGTGTAGAGTTAAAATTAATATGGAATAGAATTGCTAGAAAATTAAAATGAAATCGACTTCTGTATATCAATCTAGCATGCTCGTGTATATGCCTTAGTTGGCACAATGTAATTAAAATATCAATGTATAAATCGCTATCATTTCTGGCATCATAAAATAATTTATTAAATTATATATCTACTAAAAGGTAGGCAGCGCAATGAAAATGATAAGCAAATTAGTCGCCATCTTGGTACAGGTTAAAAATAATCAAATGTCATAATAGTGTTCTATTTAAGCGATATTTCATATCATCGTTCATTGTATTTTTATCCAATATGACACACATATAATATAATAAAAGTGCTTAATTATAAATATATACGTTTCTGATGAGATGTGTTAGAATTAAGCTTTAAACTTGAGTTTAACGAAGTTGAGAGTCTTTGCTGGTAACACTAGACTCTGTAACGAATCAACACTAGTTTCTAACCATGAATACATAAGCCTCTCAACGTCCGTAGCAGTAATTAATTGGATTATGAATATCAACTACTAGATATAATCATTGGACCGCGTAACATAGATACGTTTAAATCGAATTTACTATAAATTGGTACAACCGTAGACTTGTCGGCCAGGCTTGTGCAAATTAGTTCTTAAATGGACAACGCCATGATCACCATTTATATGTTACGGTAGCTAAAACTGACCACGCTTCGTTGTGGCTTATTTAGATATTAAATATTAAGGCTTAGAAATGCTGAGAATTTGCCTTCCCAAAAATGTTAAGTTCCCTGATAAGCTTTTGTTTTATGCAAAATGTTTTTATATGTAAAGTTTTTAATATAACTTTAATGGGTAATTAGTAATATTGCAGTAACTTTTATTTTAATTGATTTTATATTTCTCTTAAATTTTAACAGAAAAGTAATAATAAAGTTTTTTTGCTATAATTCGCGATAAAATAAATAGAAAATATATATTATGCTAAATGTAGAGTAGACTATTCGTTTATACATGATACACGTAAAAACATCCGGGCAAACCTTCACCACAGTACATTAGCATAACACACGTTCACTATCACAAACTCAATCATTTTGCTCCGCAACCGAAGCATCATTACATAGAGTTCACGACAAATCTCTGTAACAGATATTGCTTTAACAGATTTTTACACAAACAGCACAGCTACATCATTCATCGATTGTCAATTTTATTTATATCTTATTAAAATTCTAGCCTTCTCGTCACCGCATTACGACATGAAAGCGCGTTAATTATCATTAAAAGGTATATATTTAGAAAGGAGACTTATGTTATGTAAAGTAATAATTTTATATAACATAAGTCTCATAAAAAATTCCCACAAAATTCTTGGTAAGGAATACCTTGCCAATATACTTTTTTTTATATAAGGCGTGTTATTTAAATGAGTTTATCTTGTATGTATCTTTTTTTTCTGTATATTGGAAACGGCTTCAACGATTTTCACGAAATTGAGCACGTAGGGAATTTTAGGTTGGAAAATCCTTTTTTATTCAAAAAAAAATTGTTGTTTTATCCCTGTTTTCGGGCACTGAAAAAAAAGCTAAAATATATAGAAATAGAATCTAAAGTTTAAATTTTGCTGTCATTTGACAATTTGTAATAGCGCAATGGTTCAAGTCTCACGTGTCACCGACCTTTTCTTTCATTTTTATTTTTTTAATTGCATTTTTTATATCATAAAAAAATTACCGAGCAAGGCTTGGTAATTTCAATTCTTCTAAAGTGTATTAAATAGCAAATTTTTTTTAAATATTTTGATAATCAACTATAAAGAAGCGAAACACTTTTTCCAATAAATAGTGTACTACTAACATAAAGGAACATTGTTAATCGTGGTGAACGTCATAACTCATGGTACCATATTTAAATTCGCGTTTGCACGTTGAAGCACGCAAGCTGTAACGAGCAGATAGTTATTCTCACGCGAACAGACCTTAACATGTGATTTTACGGTAGCAAATATATGGAAAACACAACCCATCCGTGTCACATGTCTCATTATTAAATGTATGCAGGATTGTCTTTTTATACCATTTGCACAAGATACGCTTCCTCTCTTGAGCTGCGGTTGTATTTTATTTTAATACCTTAAATATAGGTTATTAGTAATTTCAACTTAAAAATATGACTTATTCTGTAAAAAAATGTATATTATTAATGTAAATATCATTCAATCATTCTCCAGCCCATTATCCCACTCTAAGTGGGGTTGGCACAACATGCTATAAACATTTTATAAACATGTTGTCATCTGGTCTATTCTACACAGCCGGATACCACACGGCTTATTATTAATATATACTGTTTCACTTTGTAATAGACTGGCCCGCAGACGCAGTTGGTAGAGACTTGTGTGCAGCTCCGCAGGTCACGGGTTCGATTCCCGCCGAGGGCCAACATTTTCTAAAAACAATTAGTTGTTTCTTAGAGTTTGAGTGTATGTTTGTACTTAAATATGCATAAAATGTATAAAATATTACTTATTTTGGGGACGGTTAATTGTGCAGAAATGTCCCGGATATTTATTACTTATTTATATACTTAAAGATTAAGTATGAAAATTTCATTGTTAGATTCGTTTTTTGCTGTTTACTGAAACTTTTACTGCTCAGTTTGTTAAAATATAATAAAATAAAGAGAAGATAATACAATTAAATAGAGAGAAGAGAGAGAAAGAAAGAGAAGAGAAAATAAAATAAAAAGAATATAATAAAATTATATTTTACAAGATATAACTGTCCGTTCTTAAATACTTATAAATATGATACGTACTGATTTGAATTATTTAAAGCGGGTAATTTATTTAATTATTAAAATTCAACTTATAAGGGACATTAAGTGCTGAATAAGTCTGTCAGAAACCTGAGAAACGCAAAATTTCGAGATATGTTCCGAATAAGCTAATTGACAGTTTATTGGTAACTTGTGAAACAGGCCCTTAAACTGTCTTATTATTAAGCTTTACAGTAGGTCCCTATCGTGGCTTTAGAACAAAAACAAGATCTTTTTCCTTAATTGTTTATCATACGTTCAATTGTACGAGTATATACGAGTATAACTGCAAAGTATATTGCAAAGTAAACATGTTGTCACATGATTTGACTACGTATTTTACGACCGGCCACCTGCTTGATGTCAACTTATCTTAGTTGTATTTTACGACACCTAGGG
Organism: Morpho helenor; assembly: GCA_029227775.1. NCBI lineage: Eukaryota > Metazoa > Arthropoda > Insecta > Lepidoptera > Nymphalidae > Morpho > Morpho helenor. Next base: position 12,084,881 of record JARGCU010000010.1, on the reverse strand, counting down.
TGGTCTATTCTACTTAACCGGATACCACACGGTGAGTCAACTTACCTTAGTCGCTTGCCCCTGCTGCGCAGGGCGCAGAGGATCATGGCGGTCAGACTTGTGCGGGGCTACCGGACCATCTCCGGCGAGGCGGCCTGCGCCTTGGCCGGGTCCCCTCCGTGGGACCTAGAGGCTGGGGTGCTAGCTCAGGCCTACCGCCGTAGAGTCGAAGCCCGTTCACCGGGGGAAGACTCAGTGGCGGTAGAGGTGGATTGGAGGAGGGCAGCTCAGGAAGAGCTCCTCCGCCAATGGAGGCGGCGGCTTGAATCGCCCAGTGCAGGAGCCTGGACGATTTCGGCCATCCAGCCCATTCTCCAGGGCTGGGTCGCCAGGAGGCATGGGGTCCTCACCTTCCGCCTGACACAGGTGCTCTCCGGACATGGTTGTTTCGGGTGGTATCTGTGGAAGGTGGCCCAGCGCGAAGCGACTGGTGAGTGCCACGAGTGCGGCGCTGACTTTGACACGGCGCTGCACACGCTCGCAGACTGTCCAGCTTGGGCGGTTCAGCGGGCGGAACTCGTGGCACAGGTGGGGCACGATCTCTCCCTGCCCACTGTGGTTCGCGCCATGGTGGACAGGGAGCGATCGTGGGCAGCGATGGCCTCCTTCTGCGAGGATGTTATCTCGCGGAAGGAGGCGGCGGGGCGGATCCGGGAAGTCGAGTCCTTGGATCCGATCCGCCGCAGGCGAGCGGGGCGCAGGCGACTCGCCGAAGTCCGTCGCATGCCGCCCTAACGGGGACCTCCGAGCGATCCGAACGGGGTTTATCGGACGCTCGCTGGAGTTAGGTCCCCGAGGCGTTCGATGCATCTGGTGCTCCCGATGCATCGTCCAGCGGAGGGAGGGGCCACTTTCAGAGAGGCCCCGACCCAGAGGTGGCGCACTCTGGGCTACAGAGTTGTTGCTGGCGGGGATGGGGGGCAATGTCTTCATGGGTACCCTATCCCCGCCACCAGCAGCGTAGTGGAGCACACAGGTTATTTTAGTCGGTGCGAGTCCGACATAACCGTCGCCTGTCCCCGTCGGGCGGCGGTACCCATAAGGGGTTTTTTCCTGTATAAAAAAAAAAAAAAAAAAACCTTAGTCGCTTATTACGACACCTCGGTAAGAAATGTGGGTGGGTTGTTCTATTCAGCTGGATACCACACGGCGTTTGAACGAAATTTATTAAAAGTATAGATATTGATTTATAGAAGAAGGTGTTACTTTGAATTCCATAGTACAGAAGTTACAATAGAATAATTTTGTTATCCGCGTTTTTTAAGAGAATCTATGTATTGCTAAGTGTATAAAGCAGGAAACATTCACATATCTATACACGCAGGACAAGTCACCACACGTATCACAAAATGCATTACTATTTGATTACGTTTTTGTCGTGGAGCTCATGCTCCTGATGATGCTTCAATTTTGGGGAAAAACGATCGTAGTGATTGTGGTAGTGAGTGAGTGGAGTGTTGGTGGTGGCGACGTTCTGTGATACGTGTTCGGTGTTCGGTTTTTCTAATACGGTGACTTGTACTGCAGGTATAAGGTATGCGAATGTTTCCTGCTTCGTACACTTAGCATTACATAGATTTTCTTAACAAACGCGGACCATAGCAAAATAATTATATTGTAAATTCATAATGTACAAAATTTATATCTTGTTGTATTTCATATATCACACTGTTAGGCTTTCATGGCTTTCGTTCAGTATACCTTACAGTTATACCCCTTATTCATTCTCTTACCCTTATCCCACTCTAAGTGGAGTCGGCACATACTTCTTCTTTTTCCATTCTCCTCTATCATTCGTCAAATCTGGAGCCACTCCTCTAACATGCATATCATTTTTCAAACAATCCATCCATCTTTTTTTCGGCCTCCCCCTAGCCATACATCCATCCACATTCATATTTAAAACTCTTTTGGTCCAATGATTTGCAGTTATACTCGTCTATCCCAAATTATATACCTATACAAAAAATAATTGAATGAAAAGTTGTGGTTTTTTGTTCTAAAGCGACCTAGTAGCCTACTGTAAAACTTACTAATAAGACATTGACAGTCTTAAGCTCTTATCCTACATGTATACAAGACATCATAAATTTTTCCCATACATGAGTGGTTGTTAAATCGCGTTATGTTTAACATAGTTTCGTAAGAGACCTTCCGGCATACTTGTTTATGTCCACTTATCAGTTCTCAACTAATCGGCAGTCACGATTCCATGTGGCTAGATTTGGATCGGCAATGTGTTATGTCACTGATATTAGGTCTAGAAGAATGAACTGCTGCGCTAAATGGTCGTTCTAGTTTTCAAAATTATACTAGTAACTTCTATCATGGCAATTTAAGCCTTCATAGTAAAATTGGTAACTTCTTTCATGCTAATTTAACTGTTAAAATACCCTCATTAATCCCCAAAAAGAAAAGGGAATTTTTAATTATATATGCGGCCGTGGAGCAAGAGTGGCCTAACTTCTAAAACAAAATATTAACAGAAAAAACAGTAAGCCCTTGTTTAAAATAAATTGCAACTTTAGCAAACTTACTCTCTTATTATATAATATTTTTTATTTTGTAGTGATTTTACTTACCCTAAGTATCTTATTCATTAATAAATAAAACTCAGTATTGAAACTGTCAGTTAGGTCACTCTTGCTCTCACAGCCTCAAATGTTATCGCCGTGTTTGAGCTTTAATTTGCCAAATTTCATTATTATTGGCCCAGCGGATAAATCAAGAAACCGTAACAGACAGACGAACAGACAGCCTTTTGACTTTATAATTTATTCTAATTTTAAGCATTTCAAATTTTATTCCATGTTTTATCTAAGATTCAGTAAAGGAACGGTTCAGTCCGGTTCTAGCGTAAGCCGCTGTCAGTTGTTTTCAATTAGTTCAGACAAATCAACAGGAACGCAGAAATCGCGATTTCGCATAATTTGTTGCGCTTCTAAGACGAGAGCTAGTTACTGTAATGTTTAATAATTTAGCATTGCATGCCTTGAAAATAGTTTTAGTCAAATAGCAAAGAGTAAAATTTTATATTTATTATTAAAAGTGACCACCTTGTAATGCCTTAAACGTCGTTAAGGCTAACAACATTGTTATTAATAACACCAATAATTATTATCATTCTGCTGCCCTTATTCCACTCTTAGTGGGGTCGGCATAAATATGTTGTCACACGATTTGGCGAATGGCGAATGGATTTTACGAATGGATACCCTGCCTGACTTTAACTTACCTTAGTCACCTTTTACGACACCTTGGTAACAAATGAGGGTGGTCTATTCTACTCTGATGGATACCAGAAATATATATCAAATAATGTTTTGATATTGTTTAATAAATACAACGGGAAAATGAGAAAAAAATGCCCCAATCAAACTGTTTTTAATAACTTTATTCGAAGAAACAAACTTATTTTCAAAATTACTTAGAGCAAAATCCAAAAGATGCAGTGCAATTTTGTTTAACTTATAAACATTCTAATAAATACATTTAAATGTTTCTATGGATACTTTTCAAATTAAGTTAATAAACATAACAGTTAGACAACCATGTACTATTCTTAATTTATGTTGTTTTAAAGTTCTTACTTTTACGAAAAACGCTCCTCAGTCATGTTCAAACGAGACAAATATTTATTTCATTAATATTCATCTCAACTGAGGTATCTCCCGATCGTTTCATATAAAATATTTATTGCATTCGCCAACTCAGCGAAGCGACGTAGCATCCTTTATGTTAATTTATTTGTATTTCAATGAGACGCCTTTACAAATCCCATTATGCATTCTTATTTTTGTATTTTATGGCGTGTGGTTGTTTTTATTCTACTTGCATTGTTGATAAGAATGTGCTCATGAAACATTAAATTATATCAAGTTATCATGTCCACAAATTATACAGCTGTAAAATGTTAATACATGTTTCATTTCCATTGTGTAATGTTAAATTTTACATTTACATCGAAACATATTCAATCAAAATCAAATCAAAAATCAAAAATGTTTATTTCTTACCAACATTCATTACAAAAATATAGATTGAGACCTTCTAGTAAGTATTAGAATACTTGTGTCAGAAGGTCTCGCTCTTCCATAACAAAAGTAAGTTATATAAATATGAAAGGTAAGTATTTACTATTTATTAAGTTATAATTATAGCGTACATGTATGTGTATGTGTGTGTGTGTGTGTGTGTGTGTGGGGGGGGGGGTATGTGTGGGTGTGTTTGTTTTGTTTTGTGGGAGGGTGTAGGTGGTTGAGTGTGTGTGTGTATAGATGTGACTGTGGTTGTGCGTGTGTGTGCATTTAGATCTGTGTATTTAAGATGTTTATTCTAATAGAGCTTCCGTATCTTCATAATTTAATGTTTTTAGCCAATAAGATAAAGTGTTTTTGCTGTTATGGTAAGTCATCATATATATATTCAATTTTTTATTAATTATGTCGTATAAGTGTGACGCTTGTTTATTGTACTGACGCCCAGCAAAAGCTGTTTTAGTTTTAACAAAGGGAGTGACATTTTTTATTCTTCTTTTATTTAGAATAGGCAATTTAAACTGTAGTTTTTTGTGTAATCTCAGTATAGTGTTTAGAATATATAATTTCCTAACAGATAGCATCTTACACGTAGAGTACAGCTCATCAGTTGGAAATCTGAATGCTTTAAAGAGCATAACTTTAAGTAAAAAACGTTGAGCCCTTTCCACTTCAATAAACTTAGTTTTATATGCTCCACCCCACACAGGAATGCAGTAAGAGATCACTGACTGCACAAGAGCTACATATATTTTACTAAGTAGTTCATTGGGGGCTACATAACGTAAAACTTTAAATAGATATGAAAGTTTCCTAACTCTGCTTGCCACTAGTTCAATATGTGCGTGCCATGTTAAATTTTGGTCAATCATGACACCAAGATATTTTGTTCTTGGCACTTTGGTGATGCTGTGGCAAGCACAGTTTTGGCTGATAGAGTTGCCGCACTCATGAAGTTTTATGTTAAAATTTATATCTGGTTGAGTACTATTGTAAACGGAGAAACAGATGTAATTAGTTTTGTCCGTATTTAATGTCAGAAGGTTAGTTTTAAGCCAATCCAAAACGCATGCAAGTCCCAATTCGGTATTACTACGGACCTCCTCCCAGGAAGCACCAGTGAAAACGATAGCTGTATCATCAGCATAAGAGAAGACGGTACCATTTCGCAGTTTCAAGTTGCATATTGAAAATGTGAATTTCTTAGTAGTGGAACAACACTAGGATAGTATTTTTTTTTCATCGTCCTCCTGCCCTTATCCCACTCTAAGTGGGGTTGACACAACTTGTTATAAACATGTTGTCACATGATTTGGCTACGTATTTTACGATCGGCCTGCCTGACGCCAACTTACCTTAGGCGTATTTTACGACACCTCAATAAGAAATGAGGTCAGAAATGGTCTATTCTACTCAGCCGGATACCAGACTTTAGGCCTGGTATTTACTTTTATTTATGACTAATTCAAAAAATTAAGTAAGGAATATTTTTCGTCTTATTTAAAAAGATGAATAGCCATAGGAATTAAAAATCGTTTCAATGGGCGCTTAATACTACATTTCCATTCTATTGGTATTTTTTATCAGATTTTAGGGCGTCGATAATCACTTGTGCTTAATATGTATGATTTATCTCGAATAATAAACTATTTGAGAAACTTTAAAATAGTACTTTAAATATAACTGAATACCGATTAAACTTTTCAGGATTGCTGGAAGGCATCGTTGTGTAAATTATTAGAATATAATATTATATTTATAATTCTCTCTGATCTTGCTAATTTATTTTTAAATCGCAAACATATTAGTTGGCTTATGGTAAATATGCTATTAATACATTAGTAACGAATGAATCAGAAATGTAAATTCGTTATGAAAATAATGCAAAGCAATCGCAAGAAATGCAAATACAATATCCACATACAAAGCAGCTTGTTGCTTGGATATAAATCAAATTTAGACACGTGTATTATTATGTTAGCTAATCGCTTTCGACATGTTTCGAGCGCTTAATAGCTTGAATTCGCACATAATGGTTGTGAAAAAGCTTACAGTAAATTAACGTAGGACGTTTTATTTGTTAAAAAGATTAAGTATTAACTTCTTCGACTTCGGACATATTATCGGTAATCCGGTCTGCTTATTTTTTATTAATGGCGTCTTAATTGTATATGTAAGTTCAATATTGTTTTTAATTAATATTAATATTTAGTATTGAGTTACACAAGTATGTAAGGACTCTAAATAAATTACTCTGATTTGTTGCTTAGCGAAAAACGAATATAAGCATATGAAAGAAGGAGAAATGAACAAAGAAATTCATTTTCATGTTAACAAAAATCGCATTTAAAATACAAAGTATTTCACAAAGTATATTGATATGACATTATTAATATTGTTTTCAATCACAGCGGTAAATACTAAATCTTCTACCCCAATTTCATTAAGGAAATGGAATATTGTATGTAAATTAATATGTATGTTATCCATGTTTTACATTACCTATACGAATATCACTACTTACTTCATCCTACTAATATTATATATTCAAAAGTTTGTTAGTATGGATGTATGTTTGTTACTCTTTCACGGCGAATCCGCTGAGCCATTATCGATGAAATTTGGCACAATTATTGCTTATACACTAGGGTAACATATAGGCTATAAAAATCCTGTTAATTCTACAGGAACAGGATGACATTGAAAAGCGCTTAAATAAAACTATCTACGCGACAACAGTAGGTGAAGAACGTTGCGGTTATGAGCTCGTACATATTATATACCTTAAATGTATTGTTAAATTACTTGCCAATTAAATGTTTATAACGAATTGCCATTATAGGTATTTCATGTTAAAAACATTTCAGTTTGCATTTCCACGAACACTGGCGACATTCCGGCGGATCTCTTAAAGCAAACAAGTAATTTTTTGCATCATAAGATGGTCAAAGCCAACTTTCTGACGCCTACAGGATTGAATAATCTGTGTTAATGTATACAAACATCTAAGAATTTAACAATTGTGCCTGCGTAATATTATCGAAATGAAATCGAAATGAATTTTAACATTTTTAAGGAAATATTTTAGTTTAGATAAATATATCGTCTAAGATCCATAATTAAATAATTAAAAAAAATATATTTATTTTATATATTTACAACAAAAATGTACAAGTTATGTCCATTTACACACTAGGACTATAGAAATCATGCCCACGTGGAATGGTCCCAAGAATGCTGGCAGCGTTTCCGCGCTGAATCGCTAAGCTGATTCTTTGTGCGGAAAAGGAGCCAGCCCTCATGTCACCCGAAGAAGCAATTAACCGGGGTGTTAAAACGGATAAAAAAAATAATTTAATTCTTAAATTAAATTAAATAAGTATTAAATATACAAAATATTTTTCTATAATAATTTTATTATTTATAAATTAGTCTGCTTCATATAAATGTGTCATGCAAAATATTCTAAATCGTCTTATAGGATATTGATAAATAATAGACTAGGATTATGCGTATTTGAATAAATGTTATGTATCAATTTGTATTTCCTTTTAAATCATTAATATCACCAATTAATCGTTTATTTATCATGATTTTGTTTCTTCGTTGTTCGTATAACACAAATACAATTTAATACAAACAATAAAATGAAAATAGTCAAAGGCGTGATATGTACTTTTCTCATGAAATATTGCCCGCTACATCGGATTTTAAATTCATTGAGCTATGTTTTCTTGAATTTGAAAAAAAAAATCTTAATTAAATATCAACCTAATCTAATTGAAAGAACGGTAAAATAACGACCTATTATTACACTGATGAGCAAAGACCTCCTCTATCCGTTTTTTGACAGAAGGGTTAGGCGCTGTTGCAATGCGAAATAATAGGTTAAACATATCTCCAAAATTGTCTAGAGATACTTTCTCGCGAAGTTTCCATTATGAATCCAATAACATATTCAGCAGTCTTTATTGGTTAGCATAATAAAGCTAAAATTAAACTGTAGTTTAAAAAATAGAAGTAATTGGTATTGTGTTATGATCGCTCATTGTGGTAATAATCTTAGTATTGCTGCCATTCTGATTTTGTGATTAACGGGAATATGACAAACACCGCAACATGTACGCCTCATTAGGCTCTGACCCCGTTCAGTATTACCCAACATGCGTAACAAAGCGGTCCCTAACATCGAAGAACCCATAAAGCATAATTAATAGGTTCAGTTTGGGTTAGGATATGTATTACATAACAAAACTTTCATCCATAACAATAGTACAAATTAGTATGTGGTTTAAATGATTAGCTTACGTAAAACGGACGCACTTTACCTTAATAACAAGCGAGTAACATCTTCTAATTATAATGTTAAGGATCATGCCTAGTTTGGTTCAGTGCAAATAATGTTATTATATGTTATTAAATGATTTGTAAAAGCAGGCGTTACTTTGCGGAATTCCATGGTATAGAAGTTAGAATATAATTATCTTGGATTGCAGCCAAATAATTATATTGTAACTGTTGTATATCATAATAATTAAAGAACCCCTAATTTAAAAGGCAAACCAGGATTTTCAAAGTATCTTCAAATTAATGTTAGCAAAATTAAAATCCATCCTGTATCTACAAAATAAAATAATACTTTGTAAATTATTAGGTTAAGAGCTGTGGATTTTGTAAAAATAAATAAATTACGATTGGAATTGGAATTGGACGCCTCGATAAGAAGTGAGGGCGGTCTAATTTACTAAATCGGATATCGTACGACTTATATGCCGAATTACATATCTATTATATTTTCTAAAATGTTCTATCTTGTCTGGGCCGCCGTGTGGTATCTGGCTGAGTAGAATAGACCAATCTCATTTTTTACCGAGATGTCATAAAAGGCGACTAAGGTAAGTTAACCCACCGTGTGGTATCCGGTTTAGTAGAATAGAACACCCTCATTCTTGCCAAGGTGTCGTAAAATACGACAGAGGTAAGTTGACGTCAGGCAGGCGGCCGGTCGTAAAAACGCAGCCAAATCATGTGACAGCATGTTTATAACATGTACACGACCCCACTTAGAGAAGAATAAGGGCAGGAAGATGATGATGTTCTATCTTGTCTAGGCTGGTGTGAGGCTACATCAACCCTAGGTGTCCACATCAAAACATTTTTAAATTATCTTAGTCTCGACTCTAGTCGCTATAACTACAAGAAAGCGAGGTTCAAAACTTTCTGTGCGTGTTTTTCTGTTGAATGGACAAAAAGTACTAGAGACGATACTATCTAGTAAATTCATTGGATTTCGTCCAACTAAATTTAAACCCTTGTGACTACATTAAGCCTAAACGCCGGAATCACTTGTGTAACTTACGAGTATAGTGAAGTAAGCTGGTAACAAAAAGCGTCATATGGTTACGACATTTATTATTACATCAACATAAACATTTCAAAAATTAAATTCATATCAATTAATAATTTCTACTCATATAAAATTTAAAATGTTATTTTTAAATTTCTATATATTTATTTCAAAAGTTATTATACAAAAGAAAATAAGAGAAACTTATCATAGAATTTATGATATGCTCGGTACTATGTATGTTAATTAAATAACTAATAAACAACTTTATTGTTACAGGTACTTTTAAGAAAATTAATAAACTAACAATGGTATGGTATGGTAAGTAATTAATATTTTGGGAGTAAGAATGTATGTTTGATACACTTTCACGGCGAATCTGCGGAACCAATATTGATTATTCCTTACACCGGTCCTTAAAACGCAGCCAAATCATGTTACAACATGTTTATAACGTGTTGTGCCAACCCCACTTAGAGTGGGATAAGGGCAGGAGGATATATATTTATATATTCTTTGCACTGGAATAACACATAGGCTATAGAAATCCTGTTAATTCTACGGGAATAGGGTGATATTGAAAAGCGCCATCTCTTATTGACAACAACAGGAAAACAGTCAATGCGAACGAAGTCGCGGGCAAAAGCTAGTTGTTTATAATTTCTTTATGTTTTAAGATGTTTATAAAGGCAACATTGTTGGAGAGATTTTAAGCCCTTTAAACGACTTGACCCTAATCGTGTTTATGTAACAAGACAAGTGTGCAACATATTATCACTAAATTAGATTTACTCGAGACCTCGCGAGTTCTTGCATTATATTAAAATATCCAATAAACAAGCATTTTCATAAAAACAAGTCGATAGCTTCCTACTGTCTTCTAACAGCTTAAAAACTAATCACAAGCACTACTCGTTAATAAAGTCTAGTACCATTCGCAACGATTTGGGAAACTTTAGTAGATCTTTAAGTCCTCCCTTTCTTTGTGCTATTTTGAACGCATTTTGCAATTGTCGCGTATACATGTAAAGTGTAAAACATTGATATTACCCATACTTTTTATGGATTATTATTTGTTTTAGTTTATTTATATATATTTCACTCTTTCACCTAAACCCGATTAGCCGTTGTTTTGTTAATTAGCTAACAAAATTAAACAAATTGCGCTAAAATAAAATTAAAGCTCAGCTTTTTTTTAAAAATTTGCGCCTCTGCGATTAAAGAGTCCGCCTAATAAAGTTACAATCAAGGAAAATACTTTAGTTACTACGGGAATCTTCATTAGACATAGTCAAAATGAAAACTACTTGATAAAGCAATCACACAATCTATTTACTTCCAATATATTTAAAGTTTATTTCTCTCATAAACTTGATCTATGTCATTGTGCTAACTCGTGAAAATCTCTAATAATAGTGTTCGGTATTGGTTTAATTATTTCTGTTTACAAGCTCAAGGCTATTATTTTTATTCCCAGTTAGTAAAAATCCAAAAGTTTTGCTTTCATTCTTGCAAGCATATTTGTTTTTAAAAAGGCCCAAACATTTCAGTATTTCGATTCTATGGTGATAAAGCGTTAAAAATCATACAGCATCAGATTTAAGAGTCCAAGCACTAACCTATTCAATCACTTTCAATTTCGGATGTTTCAGTTACGTCTTTTATCGGCTTGTACAATCAAATAAGTTATAATAGCTTTTAGTATATCCATAAATGGTAGTCACGACAACATTTTAAATGGAAGTGCTTTTAAAATATCGTAATAAATTAAAATAGCTGGCAATATAATTGGATACAACGCGAAAGTTGTCAAGCGCCACTCAACCGAAAATATATGTATATGTACATTGTTTAATATTTCACGTGTCGACGTGACAGATTTTATCGTTTAAATAAATAAATATATTTATATTTCAAACTGTGTGTTTCTATGGCTCAGTTTGGTTTCGAATTCTCCTCAACGAAACAGAACTCAACGGTTAGAAAAAGAATGCTCCGATTGCCACCAAACTTTACAAGATCATCCGCCTAGTCATTAATAAGAATGTCTGAAAATTTCACTAAAATCAGTCCATCCGTTTCGGAGGCAATAGAGGACATACCGACAAACATTATTTTTGATATATTAAGATTACGTAAATTATATTCCTTTAAAATATCATGTTTCATTTTAACAGTTTCACGAATATATGTTTAATTCCTTGATTTAGCATATAGGTATTTTGTGTATTGAATTGAGTTTGTATTGAAATAATTTTTACTTGACAATGCAAATTAAAAAAAAATCGTAACTCATATCGCTCATGGGCTGCAATATAATATATATACAATACACGTCAAAAAATAATGTTTTGAGATAAATGGGCTTAAACTTTAATTACTAAGGAAAATGTATTAAATAAAATGTTTGTTTAAACGACCGGCCTTATATTTTATTATGAGTTCTACCAGTATTGCTGCTAAAGAGAATGTATTTTAACATTTACACCTATTTAATTATTTATTTTTTATTTATTTATATATACATATATGCTACATTTACCATATTCTTTGTATAAAATACGTCCTTTCTAAATTGTGCCTCTATTGCAAAATCATGTTTTAATCATAAGCTTTCAATTTTTTTTAATTTTAGACAATATATTGTTGACAGCAATAAATGACCAGCTGTTATACTAAAGGCATGACGAAATACTATTTTCTTTTCATTGTAAAAAGGACGGATAATCCTATAATCTGTTTCCTGAAGCCGGCGAATAGGTCTGGCGATAAGCTCCTTAGCCCACTTGACCGCAACAGCGGTCACGCGGTCTGCATGTCTCTACTTGTGGTTAAGATAAACCTTTATGGGGTCATTTCAAATCGATTGGTTTGGTTTGTAACATGCCACAACGTAAATATTAGATATTTATAATCGATATTGCATATTACAACCCTAATATTATAAAATGCTAAAGTGTGTGTCGGACTGTTACGATTCACGACTAACAAAAATAACGTATAGAATAAAAAATCGCTGTTTTCTTTTTGGGATAAAAGAAAAAACTCATATTACAATATTGAGGGTACTTAAGTTGGTAATATGATAAGCGCTTAAGTTGGTACGAACAAAATCGCGGCTATCACTAGAATATTATAAATACGAAATTAGAATATTATAATATATCTGTGACGTTGTGAGGAAACTACTTATTAATGAACTATTTTTAATGAATTTTCGTAGACGCAAATTGTTACTTGAATAAAAACATTGAATGTATTCAAAACGAATAAAGTATTCCGCACACAACAAGTCGTGGTTACTAGTTAAATATAAGTAATCACGATAATTTTTGTATAATGTATTATTAGATACCACCAATCGAAGTGATACGAATAGGGAAGCAAGACCAACTTCCCTAAACGTATATCTTATAGTTCCTGACTACACAAAACAATCATAATTTTCCTTGATAAGGAAGAGGGTGGTCTATTCTACTCAACCGGATACCACACGGCGGGTCAACCTTAGTCGCCTCTTACGACACCTCGGTAAGAAAAGAGGATGGAATTTTCTACTCAGCCGGTTACCAGACGAAGGGTCGATTTACCTTACTCGCCTTTTGCGATACCTCGGTAAAAAATGAGGGTGGTCTATTCTACTCAGACGGATACTACACGGCATAGTATAGTCTATAAAATTTATTATATAGTAGTAGTAGTAACTTTTTCTGGTGTTATTTCTAATACATAAGTCAGTGCAGATTAGCCTTTATCTATTTAGCTTTCATAAGCCTTAATTGAAACCTTTTACAGATAAATCCTTTAATACCATTAACAGCTTGGCTGAGTTTAAGAAGTTACGTTAGCTGAGGGTATTCTAAGTCACGTCTACTGATGTCGGCTATTTAATCTTATAATTGCATAATTTTGTAACGTAAACTGCAATAGTGGTTTATAACTAGGCTTTTATAATGTTTGAGCAATGTTGTAAAAGCTTTTATATTATCATCATCACCATTCTCCTGCCCTTAATCCACTCTAAATGGGGTCAGCACAACATGTTATAAACATCTTGTCACAAAATTTGGCTACGTATTTTGCGACCGGCCGCCTGCCTCACGTCAACTTACCTCAGTTGTATATAGTTGTACCTGGTCTATTCTACGAAACCGGATACCACACGGTGGGTCAACTTACCTTAGTCGCCTTTTACGACACCTCGGTAAGAAATAAGGGTGGTTTATTCTACTCAGCCGGATATCAAACGGCGGGTCGACTTACCTTAGTAGCCTTTTACGACACCTCGGTAAGATATGAGGGTGGTACTATTATACTTAGCCGGATACCACACGGAAGCTTTTATATTATATACTTAAAAAAAAAACAAATTATTATCCCACTGCTGGGCATAGGCCCCTTCTCTCCGTTTTTTTGAAGAGGTGGGTTGGAGGTAAATTCCACCATGCTGCTCCAATTCGGATTGGTAGGTTACACACACATTGGTGCCTGCTGAGGTTTGAACCCGTGACCCCCTTAAAAACTCGCACGGTCTCACCGCCAGGTTGTTACAACTTAATTTTTACATAAGTAAATAGTACATGTGCCTTGCGTACATAAAATAAGAAAAACTATAGTAGTAATAATAAATTTGGATAAAAACAAAAATAAATATAATAATATATAAACCAGATTAAGATAAAAATGAATTATAGTATTTTATTGATAATCTATCATGGAATACTGATAGATGATTAATTATACTCTAATCTAGTCTAAATTTACCACATAATAGTTATTTAAAAAAATTACATTGACCAGACTTAATTTAAATGGATATAAGAAATATATTATAAGATATAAACATTATTTTTTTTTGTTTAAACGTTACGTATGTTAACACAAATGTTTATTTCATACGATTGATAGAATCTTTATTAAACAGACCCTTAACAAACTTTAAGTTTGCTGGCTTTATAGTTGTATCTTCAATTTGAAAAGCAACTTCTTGATTCAAAGATAGGTGTCGCACCTTTAGAAATTCCACAAAGATATATTCATAGATTACAACTCACGCGATAATAAGAGAAATGCCAACAGTTCATTTCATACCATATGGGAATAAGTATAGTGACAAACTACAATACAAAGGCGGAGAAGATAGCAGCCGTACCATCCGCCCGCTAAGCTGATTTACAGAGACCTAAAGCTTCTCACTATAAAAGATATCACGTAGTACTAGAGACGGCTGCAATTGTCTTTAAATTGAATATGTAACAGTTATTGTAATGTATTCATCATCATTCCTCCTGCCCTTATCCCACTCTTAGTGGGGTCGGCACATGATATAAGCATGCTCTTAAATGTTTTGGCTAGTTATTTTAAGACCGGTTGCCTGCCTGGCGTCAACTTACTTTAGTCGCCTTTTACGAAACCTTGATAATAAATGAGGGTGGTCTATTCTACTTAGCCGGATATCACACGGCGTAGTTTAATGTATTATTTGACTGAATAAAAAAGCATATTGTAAATAGTAATGTTTTATTCACAGTCATACCACTAGCCTTCCATTACACGTCGCCTTAAGCTTTGGTCAAAGCCATTAATTAGCTAGCATATTGTTAATTCAAGTAAAAAAGCAAAATTATTATATGTATAGACAAGCCGTTTTTGTCGTGTATTAAATATTAATGACGTTACTTTCTGATTAACTATAATACATCAACAGGACGGCAACTAAAACACAGATATTGCAATAAGAACTTATTAAAATTTCACACCGAAAAATACACTACACACAATACTATAAATAAGTTATAACTTATACCTTGAAAGATGACGATGATTGATGAGATGAGTAAAGTAACCATGTATTATTAGCCGTAGTAGGTAGCTTTAATTAATGTTGTTAATAAGAGAGTAATGTTATGTATTCAGCATATAATCATAGTTCGTTTTATCAGATTCCAAGCAAGTTTTGTAACAAAAATAATCATATGTTAATTTTATAGAATTAGGCGTTACTTTGCGGAGGTCCATAATACAAAAGTAATGAGAATATTATTTTACTATAATCCGCGATAAAAGAAATTATATGTTATGCGAAATGTAGAGTGTACTATTCGTTCTCATACCTAATACATGCATTTTTGTAAGAACTCATGCACTACCCGACACAACAATACACAAGCACTGTAAACATTCACCACCACAATCTTAACAATTGTTTTGCCCCGTAACCGAAGCATCGTCAGGAGATAGACTCAACGACAACTTTGCGATTTTGTGGTGGTGAATGTGTGCAGTTCTTGTGTATTGTTGTGTCATCGTTGTCGGGTAGTGCATAAGTTCTTACAAATTCTGCATATATCAGGTATGAGAACGAATACCACACTCTACATTTAGCTTTACATATATTTTCTTTTATCGCGGATTATAGCAAAATAATATTCACATTACTTTTTTAATCATATGTTATTATGAGGGGCTTGATGAATGGGAAATATTAATGTCATCTCTTAGTCTATCAGCGCTCAGGATTAAAATAATTCAGACTTCAACTGCAAACGTGCACTCTGTGAGGGCAACGGTGATTAAATATAACGCAGTGGAGATTTATAAGTGTTTATTTCTAGTCCAGGCCCTCTCCCAGAGCCTTTCTGCGCCACACTTAATAAAGCGTTTGTTTGTATTAAGCGTATGTACTGTTATAGACATGTGAATGCACCGGCTAAAGATACTTGCAAATATCCAATAGCAACTTATTTTGTCATGTGGCACCAATCTAATCTAATCTAAAATACAAAAACATTCGGTAAGAGTATAGAACTGTTATTCTAAAGTTCTATAGACGTATAATACGCCATCATCCTCCTGCCCTTATCCCACTCTAAGTGGGGTCGGCACAACATGTTATAAACATGCTGTCACATAATTTGGCTGCATTTTTACGACCGGCCGCCTGCCCTACGTCAACTTACCTTAGTGATATTTTTCGACACCTTGGTAAGAAAGAGGGTGGTCTATCGTACTAAACCGGATACCACACGGTGGGTCAACTTACCTTAGTCGCCTTTTACGACACCTCGGTAAGAAATGAGGTTGGTCTATTCTACTCAACCGGATACTAAATGGCTGATATAGACGTATAAAACAATTAAGTATTATTATACAATCAAATTATACAATCCTCAAATCAAATCAAATCAAATCAAATATTCTTTATTGTACAACAAAGACAAAAAAAGTTAATAATAATACATTATATACTAAAGAGACATGATTAAAAGAAAACCTATATAATGTCAGTTGCACAACAACTCAAATGTTATTTTTAAGTCTTATTGATTGTCAGCAAAATCAATTATATCAGGCTATCACATTACGTAAAACGTCCGTTATTTACCGTTAAGTTCTGTCGTCGAATTTAACTTTAATTTATTAAGATTAAGTTTTAATTAAATTAAATTAAGTTTCAGATATGTTATATTAGATCTTATATGTAATATTCATTATGTTTAAAAATGACACTTTCATATTTATGGCCTATATTTAAAACTAAAAAATCTGTGTATGTTACTTTGAAGTTTTTAAATAATTGTACATTTATATATAAAAATATTTATAATATTTTGATAGAAATAGAAAATTAAAAAAAAAGAAAAATGAAGAAGAACGCGTTCGAAAGAAGCCGAGTTAGGTAATATTGTTTTTGATTGTAATTTTTTTTAAATCTGTATGTTAGTAATATGAAACAATAATGAATGAATCATGGAATAATATTTCTAACATAAAACAATAATCAATATCAAAATAACATACAAAAAAAATGAAAAAAAAATCACTTGCGATAGCATCGTACAGTGATCATGTAATGCGACAGTAAACTTCGCTAACCAGTTTTAAAGTAACATGGCCGTAAATCATTTTCAGTACAACAATGAATACCCCATTAAATTGGACGGTCGTAAACGTAGACCTTATCAAATCTGTTGCACTCATTCTTGTAAATGGGGGGATAAAAGTAAGTGGTAGCCACATAATTTATCAGCAACACAAAGGGGTCTGTCTGAGAAATTATAAATCATAGGCACTGTTGGACATGCGATGAATTACGAAACTTTGGTACAAAGCGAAACAAGGCTATGCCGGTTGGCAAGCTCTAATTAACTGTCCAGTAATTCGACATTATTACCACTGGATAATATCCAACTTCATACTTTGAAGGTTAACCGAAACAATTGAGCGAGAGATCGAATAGTACTGATAAGTTGCTAATGTTCTAAGTTGGTTTGAAATAAAGAAAATAAGAAATAATTCACTAATCTTAGTAAGTATTGCTATATCGTTCTGGTTTCTCAAGTTTTCATATGTATTGCTTTAAATTTGTGACTCTTATCGTAAAAATCTATATTTATTCTTGAAAAGACCTAGATTGATATCGCAGACCTAACAAGACAATATGGTCCTATTTTTCATTTATTTATCACTTGTAATGTATAAGTGATAAATAAGAAAAATATGCACATAAATATTTTATTGATTCTAGATAGTAAGCAAATTTAACCAGAGCCTACGTATAACCACATTGTGATATGGTATTTATTATAGTAAAGTAAGTAGTAAGTAACGGCCTGTTACTATCCCACTGCTGGGCATAGGCCTCCTCTCTCCATATTTGGAGAGAAGGGTTGGAGCTAAGACCTACCACGCTGCTCCAATGCGGATTGGTAGGTTACACATATCCCCAGAATTCTCTAAAGATATGCAGGTTTCCTTACGATGTTTTCCTTCACCGAAAAGCGTGTGATAAATTGCAATTATCAATTAGACACATAAGTTTTAATAGAAAAACTCATTGGTGTCTGCCTGGTTTTGAACCCATGATCGTCTCTAGAGATTCACACGGTCGCACCGCTAGGCCATCACAGCTTTTTCTTTATTATAGTTATATACAAGTATTTTACACGTCCACACTATAACATATTATCAGCCCAAATCAGAGATCATATCTTTTCCTATTTGTTTACCAAAATTACATCTTCATAAAGACAATGCACTTTAACTTCTAAGCAATAACGATTTTTTTTAGTATGTTTTTAAACAAATAACTTCGAACTATATTCTCTAAGAAATAACTTCGAGTTGCTATAATAAGAACTTCAGTTTTATCGATACATATTTCGCTCAGCTTAAGTAGGCGTTTATGATTTTCCTAACATCGACATTATTGTCATCGTAAAGATGAGAGTGATATTGCATATGTAATAACAAAGCCGTTTTATAAACAAGTTCAGCAATCATATTACGATGATTTCTCTAACGCCTGTATATTATTTATATAAGATTGCTGTGGATATTATTGTCAATAAAAGATATCAAACAAAGGAAATAGATTACCGAAGCTCAATAAGGTGATAGCAGAAAAACACGAATGACAACTTATGCAAAGAAAACCTTTTTGGACATTTAAAGAGAAGATTAGAGTACAAGCCCATTACAATAGCACTGCTGGAAATAGGCTACTTCTCTTCTTTTCGAAAAAAACTACAATTTATAAAATCCTTTAAAAATTACATGTCCTTACTGTTAACTGTTGAGTAGTTTCCTCGTCTGGAGTCAATCTTTGCAGTTCATACTTATCATATACATTGTTATCGGGCCTAGACCAGTAGGTATGTAAAATTTCAGCTCAATCGGACACGGAAGTGGCTCAAACTTAATTTACATGATTCCACCTTCACATAGGAACATACATCCATGCCAAGTTAAAAAGCTTTTAAAAAGTTATTACACAAACGTGATACTTGAGTCTATCTAAATATACATATATCTAAACTTGATTATAATACCGCACTCGATGATGATGAAAAACATGCAACTTATCATTCTAAATCTATAACGCTTATATGCTCTTTGACGGCCTATTCTACGAGTTAAAGATACAATGAGGATATGTCCGCCTAAGAGTCCAGTGTTAAACCATGACTATCGGATTGTTCGCACGCATATTAGAGGCACTAGCAAAGCCCGCGGCGCCGGCTAACTGTATCCGCGTGATTAGACGCCACACGATACAAGCTATTGTCGATACACGATCTCCACTCTGAAATTGCGGAAATAGCTTACTCACAAGCAGCGGGACGTTTCAATCGCCCGGCAAATGCATGCGGGGATACAGCGGTCATGTCTTAGTTGAATTAATTGCTAGCTCTACTGATTTTATAATCGTTTCAAATGTACTGTGGCGAGTAACCAATCTATGCATAGCTTATTGTGTATATATACATTATAACTATTCAGAAACGACCTTTCATTACAACGTGTAGTCTATGTAAATTAAATTTTCTATAAAATCGGACGTAGCGTATATTTAATGGCACTTTAATATAAGCTGTGTTGGTCAAACGTGAGCGATATCTAAAGTTTTTTATTACAAAAACTAATAAGACTTCTTTTTTCTTCTGTAAAGGCCCGACTCTGTTAGCCGTGTCGTATCCGGCTGCGTAGAATAGACCACTCTCATTTCTTACTGTGGTGTCGCAAAATGCTTCTAAGGTAAGTTGACATCAGGCAGTAGGCCGGTCGTAAAATTCGTACTTAGGCTAGCTTGCGCTAGGATGATAATTTTCCTGCGTTACTCATATCTGCGTTTTCATATATCTTTATAGAAATCTTGGAATGTATGCTAAATGTTAATCTTTTCACGTTTTAATTTCATATATATTACAACATAATAATAAAATTCATCAAATATTTCCGGGATTTTTTTGACTATGATATGTTTAATATACTAACTCTGAACCTGAACCTGGTTGACTTTACATGTCGAGGAAGGAACAAATTGGATAAACAAAATCTATTCAAGAATGATGTTTCCTATCAAATGATAATGATTCAGGAATTAGATTGAAGTATTGTTGAAGTGGTCAAATAATTATAAGCCATAAATACAGTACTTACTTACATATAAATCGTTAGTTACATTTACTCGTATACCAATGTTTACTCTAACACATAAACCTAAGTCTCATATCTAGAGCGTTCACATGCGTTTCACAAAATTTATTACATTCCCATTACAACGTACATTCAGACCGTTCGACAACTTAAAATTGCTGATAGTCGTAAAACTGTAACGCGAGGACATTAGTAAGCGTCGAAGTGTCCTTGTTTACGAGCCGGCTAATGAGAAATACCATCGCTCGCGCGTGACTAACTAATGCCTCGTCCCTCTGGTTCAACGCTGCATGCTGGGCCCTTTAATACCATAACGCCCTTACAGCTCGTGAATAGAACTTATTATTCGAAAACGTGAAACTCTAAATAGTAAAGCTTATAAAACATGCCACTTACCTGTGACATAGCTATAAAAGTTGCAAATCAATTCCTCAAACATTAGTTACCGAACTCGTGCATCGTTGCCTAACGTAAACATGACAAAATATGTTTTTGTCAGGGAAACGTAACGTAGAACTGCGACCGTTCCTAAGTGACATATCACATAACGGTTTCGCGAATTCATGCTTACTAAGATTGTCTATAGGTTCGTAAATCTGTGACAAAGGAATGCGCAAATTCAGAAAGAGCCCTAGGCAATAATCAGGAAAGCGTGGTTTCACTACAATTGTACCTCGGAGGCTTTGCGATGAAACAAGAATTACAGGCGATCGATGTTGAGAATCTATATCGCAACAGATTTAGATTTCGCTTCTATCATAAATATCATCATAATTTCTCCCATATATTATATCGTTACTTAATCCATAGTTTTAGTTTTTAGTAATATTGTCAAATTTACCCTAAACTCATCTGAACTGATCGTAAAGACCGATGTAGTCGAATATAAACTGCCTCTATTTTCAATTTATTATTATTAACTTTAAAAGTCTTCTATCGTAAAATTATTATATAAAATACAGACATGATATTGTCTAAACTGATAGGTCGATATCTAATTGTCACCAAGGTCTATATAGGACTATATAAATCGAGAAAAAAAATCCCAATCGGTACCAATACCAGTTTGTTACGGGCCAATAGAGCAACTATACAGACCACAGTCCGCATCTTACAATTATGATAATCGGCCTTAACAAGCATCAAGTTGTTGATTCATTGCTAGAGACAATGTATGATGTATACATATATGAATGTTATGATGTAACGAACATTATCAGGATTAAATTAGATTTCATCGATTGTTATCGATTCTTTATGTTTTTCCGAGGCTTGTCGTTATAGTGAAAATATGTAGAGGTATAAGGGCTTTATGAATATACCAGTATTCTCAAAATGTTCAAATGCTCAAAATTCATTATTTTCGTTATTTCCTTACTTCTATCCCGCTCTTTCGCATACATCCTTCTCTTTCCACCTGTATCGTGTTCAATTTCCGAACATTATTATCGTTGTCTGCTTACTGTTCCTACATACTTCTTTCTTCAAGGCTTATTTTTTGCATATTCCTACTATTAAGAAGGATATTGTTGCTACTCAAATCAACTTACTAAAAGGCTGATCAAAGTTAGCTTTACTTAACTAAGTATATTCAAATAAATTACAAGCGAAAGTTAATATAATCTTAATACCCTAATGGATATTAGAGGCGTTAAATATTACAAACTTTAGTTACATAAGCGTTAAATTATCGTATGAAAAATATTTACACTCGAAAGCAATCAACAAAAACTCCCACACCATATAAAACAATCAATCTTCCGAACTCTGAAAGGAATCTCAATCAAAACAAAATGCGGAGAAGCCGGGAACATATAAAAGACCCTATAAATCATAAAATCAAGGCTCTATTCAAAGCGGTTTATTTCGTGGCGTAAAAAATATTTGACCCTTAGTTTCTCTTGGTATTGTTAGGTGAGATTCAGAAGGGTGCATCAATTTGTCGTGCATTCGGATAATCAACCTATCGAATGTTATTTATAGCCTCATTAAAATTTCCATAATCACTTTTTTTTTACATTACTGGATAGACATTTTTGGTATGAGAGCCCTATGCGACGCTGACGCCGCATACCGTAAAAAAATATTCACCTACCTACGTGATACTTATATACTGTTGAGCATTTCAAGTTGTATATTTATAGAGGAATGAGATGTGATATAATACGAAGTTATACAGAAATGAATTCTTAAATAAATAATAAGTATTATATGTATAAGAGATGAGTTTAGTTTTTTAACCTTAATTCAAACGATACCAAAAAGAAGCATACCTCTAGTAAATATATTACAGTTTATTTCTAAAAGAAGTTCTTGACTGTATTTTGACGAACAAATGTAGATAAAACTTGAATAGCGGGAGATAATGGGATATTTCTTGAGTAAATTACACCATTCATCAAGCAATGTGTTGCATTACACCATAATATTATCAACACAAAATGGCGGTCAGGATCATCGTGATAATGTTCATTCATGTAAAGTTATGACTTAGGTTAAAGCCTTAGTCACTATATTATAAATTAATTATATTTGGCCATTGTTTACCATATTTATTATATGGTGCTTTCGTTCACCGTTAAAAGAATTTACTTAATTTCTTAAATTAATTATATGCTAGTCCTAAGTTATTTTAAAATGAAAGCTTCCGAGATGGGCTAGGATATCAGAACTGCAGAGTATGTGAAATGCGAATGCAAATAAGCTCCAACTAGCACTGAAAAGTAGTGTT
Source organism: Morpho helenor (assembly GCA_029227775.1). NCBI lineage: Eukaryota > Metazoa > Arthropoda > Insecta > Lepidoptera > Nymphalidae > Morpho > Morpho helenor. Next base: position 12,061,789 of record JARGCU010000010.1, on the reverse strand, counting down.
TAGGAAATAAATCTATGACTACTTTGAATGGATGGCGGATAGCCATAAGTGACCAATTTCAGTAATTGGGGATTTTGTCTTCGTTTGCGATATTTATCTGAGCGATTGTAATTTATTTTGTTAGATTGTGAATTGTGAATGGTATAATAATTATCATGCGCTAAGTTTTAGGTTGATTGGTTGGACACCAAAGACTACACCTAACAATAAGAAGCGACAACTACATTTAACAGTGGATTCAGATAAATCACTACTTTTGTAATTTACAACCGTTTCGAAAAACGCTTGTAAATGTTAACGTTCATCTGAACCATATAGCTCTGGACTGTCCATTATCAATTGATTTTAATAAGGTTTCAAAGAAAAGCAATTTTACTTTTGAGATCTTCTCATTAATTACATTTCTCCTTTCCTCACTGGCATGAATACTTTCAGCATCAGTCTTACCAAAATAAATATTTAATTTTGACAAACAAAAGAGTTATCATTTATGTAAAAATTGTTAATTCATATCGTAATGACGCACTCATAGGATTTCAAGAAAAAAAAATATTATCTTTATGTTCAAAGTTATATTGAGTTTTTTCTAAGTTGTACACGCATGTAATGTTCTGAAGATCATTACCGTACAATAGGATAGCATTTGTAAGCATTTCACACACCTCTAATTTGGTCACCGTTATTACCCAGCGGCGTTAATGTAGCTCTAAGTTGAAGTTGTTGCGATTAACCTCAACTGGATACTGTTCTAAATTATACGAATCTTGTCATGCGCCATGTATCAGCACCAAACTTAATACTGGCTAATACGGGTCTAGATAGTCTTTTGTTTTGAGTTTCTAAGATAACTTCCATACTTTATGATTTCTTGTTATTCTTTAACCTGAAGAAGACACGATCTTGGTTATATCCATGGAATCCCTGAAATCCTTTTGAGGTCGTCTATTTTAGGACCCCAAGGTTTGGTTCTTCATACTATATGTGTGGAATTCATCTCTACAAACAATAATACGATTACTCAACTATCAACTTTACTTCCGTGATACTTAAGTTTTCGCGAAGGCACTCTATTATCACCAGTTATCTTTCTTTCAATCAATCGTATGTTTATGTATATGTATATCATGTGTTTATTAAAATACTTGCTATTATTAATCTACTTATAACATATATATGTTAAATAACTTAATATGAAGGTTTACACTACTTACAGTTGGTACAACAATAGTTATTTTAATATTAATAAAAAATGTATGATCTATTAAGATGTAAAAATCCTCGTTACTTATAGAATTCAGCCATTTTTAAAATTGTACCGGCATATCCAACATAAAATATATATACCGTAAGGTGATCATTAGACATAAACCTTTGTTTAAACTTCGCTTGTGACAGGTTTTGTTTAAGCTTCTAAACAAAGAAGTAATTGCTTTAAAACAGTACTTCCTATGCATTGAAACGATCTATATCTTAACAGAACAACACCATTTTAATCTGAATACCAAAACCGACAAAGGTCGGAGCGTAAATTCTCGATACGTCATTCTGCAGGGACCCGTAGTCCGTTATTCTCAAGTCCATATCGAGTCTGAGATAGGTTTATGGTGATTTGATACCATTCACTTGGAAATTGGCGTTTAACTTGAGTTCGCCGAGTCGTCTCGACATGACGTAAAACGAATTGCTTATCTGCGTGCATCATTTTTCATATAAATTCTATTTAAATATTAGCACGAGCCGGACTATAGTATTTCTATTGGTGAGGGGTTACGTTTAGGTAAAGGCAACCTGCTCATCAGAGTAAACAGGTTCACAAAGTTAATGTACAGACTTTGAAACGCACAAACCCATATAGGATATATGCCTTTACGGTTCCAGAATATTAAATCGATTCAGATACGGTTTTTGTCACTAGGGTGCTAGCTTGCCAGGTCGAAAAGATTTACCGCCAAGCATGACTAAAACGACACGAAAATGTGTATGTGAAATCTTAGACCGAACGTCAAATACGAATGACTGCGCCGAAGAAGTCCGCTATTACTTTGTTATAATGAGCATGAGTCATATTTGTGAAGAAATATAGTTAGCATTGAGAAGGAAGAAAAAACGATATTCTTCGTGAATTTTATTTTGGGTCAGCATCAGCAGTAGCAGCAGTAGTAGTAATTTTTACTTAAAATTAAATATTTAGATATTTAAAAATTAGATACCCAATATTCGAGATCAAAACAAAAATTCCACTCCCAACTTTATATTCCGGTACAATACTCCCCGTCCCACAAGGTGACAATTTCATAACCTTCATTCAAAACACAACACTCTGCATAACAATGAAGCGGTTACATGCAATATTCCACGTAACGACATATCCATCGGCGAAACGATATTTGCGCATGCTAGCGAGCAAGATTCCCGACCCTGACCTTAGGTCGTCAACCCCGCTCGTGACACTTCGATTCTCTATCGATCACGACTCGAATCTCGCTATCCAATCGATATTTTACCCGATATTTTTATCCTCTTATCTGATTTTGTACCACGAAACGCCGTGACTGCGGCCACTTGCCGAAACCAATGTAATCACAATGAGCTAACAGTTAGCTTTTTGTATTGTTATTTTAATACCGTTCAATAATCATATCGTTAGCAGGTGTTCTTTGTCTTCCTAGAAATATCCAAGCATCCAATTACAGTACATGATCTCGGTGCATTTATCGAATTTGCGTTTGATTACAGATGATGGCTACTAGAATTAATATTAACTGGTTAACTCGTCTAAGAATAATTCGCGAATGTAATTTTATTATTCAAATATTATGATATTAATTTTCTTCAAAGTCAATTTTATCTTGAATCACTTTCTCATACAATTTTTAAAATATCCTGTCATTGTCATTGGACAATGCTTGTCATTTGTGATTGATATAAGCCATAGAGTTATTTTACGAGAGTAGGTACGCCAGCCTAAAATGTCCTATATTACAATAAAGAGAAAGCAAGTCAGAGTGTATCTATCTGTCTCTCTTTTTTATGTGTGATTAGACAAAGATATGAGTTTTATCTTACTAACAGGCCTGCCTATGACTTTCCTGCTCTAGTATAAGAACTTTATGATATAAATACCACAATTTTATGTTTAAGGTTGAACACTCATATAATTAATTTGCTCACTTGCTTCAAAACGGACTTTCTATAATAAAAGCTTACCCATTTTCAATATGTTTAAACTTCTTATAGTATAAATTTATTATCAGTTTTCAAGTTTTCAGTAAATCATTATGTATTATTAGGTTTTTCTGCAAATGACGATTTTAACGATTTAAAAGTACTGAAAACAGTCCACTTGAATAAAGAATAATTTGAATTTGAATGCAATGATTAAAATATCTTTATCGAACGTTAGAGAGATAATAATGAATTTTGAAATAAATATATTATGACAAATAAGATCAGTTCTGAATTTATTATTATTTCCGTTAGCTTGTTAATACTAAAACATTGCAATAGTCATGTCAAGTGAAGGGCATGCCTTGTCTCTAGCAAACCAAATGCGGTATCAAATCTATGTGTTTGGAAAGAAATAAACCAGCCCACAGATAGGATAAATACTATTTCTATTCTAAAAAGCTGATTGGGCACTGAGTTATGTTTTGTCACACATTTTTCAATTGTAAAGCTATGTTTTGTATTAGCGTGATAATAATATCATGAATAAGGGGCCCGGATGAGTTCAAAATATTGGGGCTAACTTGATAGAAGACGTGAATACCCGTCTGACATAGACTAACATTTTTCAGCTTGAGTTCCAGAAAAACGAACCATCATCCTCCTGCCCTTATCCCACTCTAAGTGGGTTCGGCAAAACATGTTATAAACATGTTGTCACCTGATATTGCTACCTATTTTAAGACCGGCCGCTTACCTGACGTCAACTTACCTTAGCTGTATTTTACGACATCTCGGTAAGAAAGAGGGTGGTCTATTCTACTCAACCGGATACCACACGATATCCCAGAAAACGAACCGATGGTTTAAAATTCTTTCTACATATATACTTAAACTTAAGTTGAATAATGTGATGTGCTATGACGTGCCGAAAAAATTTGGCGACGCGCCGTATGCTGATTCCTTGGTTTCTTTATCCCATCCATTTGAAGCCCCCAAAAACTATATTGTCTAATTTTAAGTTACTTTTATCTGGACATGTTCAAAGATAAATTTTTTGAATTAATAAAATGTTATTAACAATTTTCTTAATAATTTTAAGTATTTCTTTAAATTATCCTGTCTGATCGAATAATTGTTTATTATTAATAAAAATAATATTTAAAAAAGAAAGCGAAAACTAGTCGGAAGCAATGTAAATTCATTAATCAATCTCAAGATAAGCTCAATAGAAAGCGAAACACAAAGCGGATTAATGAGGAACATTGATTGCAATGAACAAATGGTACTTTGTAATGCAACAATAACAATACAATAACGCATCTCAAGAAGCATTCCTTGGGTTGGTTCCACCCACGCAAACCACTCGTACCTATTTCAACACTCAAATAAGCCATAAATTATAATTTTAAAAATCATCGTGAGGCAATATGCAAGGCGGGCTTTAATGAATAACTACGTTTAAATTTTGTCGCTTTCTAGCTGTGTAATGACACGTTTTTCTATTCATTACATAGCGTGTTACAAGATTTGACTTATGAGTCCATTATGAATTAATCTCTATTAACTCAAAGCTATAAATTTCAAAAACATACTTTTTATACATGTTTAAATTTTCTATTTATAGCAAATCCATAATTCATTTTTACATGCAGCTACGTTTTCGTTTCATTATAAATTATTTGAGCTCATAATAAATAACTATAGGTCTATTTGAATATGATTTGTAGCAAACATTATGCGTTTGCCACACTTATTTACCTTGCTTCAGTTGATGCTAAATAGGTTTTTAAATTAAATAATAGACGTATAAAAGTAAACTGTAATTTAAATGACGTTGGCTATGGGGCATAGATCTATTCAAGGGATTTCTACGCACCAATAATTTCTGTCACAAAGGTGTACTGTTTTCGAAATATGTGCTTTACCTTTCCCCTACTAGTTATAAAACAAACTGCCCCGCTGCGACTTGTTACTTTATGATAACCTCAAAATACTGAAGTAATCTTTATGCGATTCACCAATAGATTGAGTAATTCATAATGATGGTTTAGGTGTATAATATGTTAAGCCTTTCTGGTCTAAAAAATCCGGAATGGAATCCTGTCTTCCAAGGATAGCTTACACATTGTTCCTTCTGAGAAATACTACGTACAATGTTGTTATTTGAAAGCTAATTAGACGAATACAGTGTCAGTCCTTGTCAAGTTAATTACCTTAATCATTTCACGCTTAACATTATGAGACTTTACACCATATAAGTCAAACTAGTATCTCGGGAGTAATTGGAAAACTTAATCTAACGAAAATAATTAAATGGCGGCACTCAAACAGTGCATTATATGCTCGTTTAGCCGTGGCGAGCTTGACTTATAGAAAACATACAACAAAGTTTCCAAGATGAACTTGGAATATAACCACAATTGAAAAAACACATGCCAGAATAATAAAAAAACACGTGCCAGATATAAGATAACTTCATAGAAATCTTATATATACTCTAATCCAAGTGGGATGAGCCGCAGGCAAATTCTCCTCATACTTTGATTGTACCTTACGACGACAAGCCTATTCCGTATGATAGGTATTTATTACCTCTGCTTGTTCCTTCTTTCTTTTTATAATAATAATAATTCTTTATTGTAGATAATACAAATCTATGACGGGTTTAAAACAAGGGTAGTTTTTATGTACGATATGTAAAGTAAATTTATTGAAAACTTTCCTTCTTGTTTCGATGTTTTCTAATCCATGAAAGTAGGAATTTTTTTCATATAGGTATATAAACCGAGACAATAAATATTAATAGTACAATATTCTCCTATATAATAAAAAAAAATCCTGCCCTTATCCCGCTCTAAGTGGGGTCGGCACAACATGTTATGAACATGCTGTCACATGATTTGGCTGCGTTTTTACGACCAGCCGCCTGCCTGACATCAACTTACCTTAGTAGCCTTTTACGACACCTCGGTAAGAAATGAGGGTGGTCTATTCTACTCAGCCGGATACCACAAGGCGGGTCGACTTACCTTAGTCGCCTTTTACGACACCTCGGTAAGAAATGTGGGTCGTACTATTCTATTCAGCCGGATACCACACGGCGTATAATAATACTTTTAATATACGCTATATACAAAATCTCTCACAAATTTTATATTTAAAAGTACATAAGAAAAGAAAAAAAGATATTGATCAATACTGTATAGACTTTAAAACGATATTACTATCGAGGTTCTTGACACAAAGAATATGCAACAAAAAGTAACAATAATCTCCCGCCGACAAAAATGACGGGCCTTGCTTTGATTATTAGTGGGTCGGAGGTTAAAGATGGATATCTCTAACAAGGCTTCATGATCAACAGGATAATGACATTCCATTTCACAGATAATCGTCAAAGTTTAAGCTCTGACCAAACGGTATATTTAATAGTAATATTAAATATCAAATAACATGTAACGATTGTCAATCTGTATTACGTACGTAAATTTTACGAAATTATACTTACCGAAAGTTAAACACCAACCAATATAGTACGGTGTACGGAGTTTATGGGCTAATAAAGAGAATGACAGATTAGTTTTATTTCGAAACTACAGCCGTGTGGTATCCGGCTGAGAAGAATAGACCATACTCATTTCTTACCGAGGTGTCTTAAAAGGCGACTAAGGTAAATTGACCCACCGTATCGTATCCAGTTGAGTAGAATAAACCACCCTCTTTCTTACCGAGGTGTCGTAAAAACGACTAAGGTAAGTTGACCTCACGCAAGCTACCAGTCGCAAAATACGTAGGGCAGGAAGATGATGATTTTTTTCGGAACTAAAGCCCACGTAAAGGAAGTCGCAGACAAAAATATTAATATAAATATAGTAGAGACGACATCTGAGTTAATAAAAAGACGATAATTAAAGAATTATTTTCTATTGCAAAGGAACAAAAGAATGTTCTAATCGAGCAATATTCCCATCATTCAGTTTTAGTACTGGTATGTGCCGCACCCACAATAGAAGAAGTCAAGACAGCATGGGATACATTTGTAGATATTACTCTATAGTAATTTAAAGTCATCAAATACCGTATTCCAATAACATGTTTAAGGTTATATCATATGTTCTAACGGTCGATACGATCAAGGTTTCAAGTAACAGTCAAAATTGGCTCATAAGGTATACAATCTCGCGTGCTACCGCTGTCAGTGACCCAGGTTCAACCAGTCCTTCTTAGGCTTAATAATACATAGGTCCGACGTAACTACGATCGGGTATGTTCGCCCTCATTAAATCCTCCTATCTGGCTGTGATATACCTGTTTCGTTCCAAAGAATTGCCTTGAGAACAATATCGCTCATTACAGAGGATCACGGTTTTCTCATTTTATCGTGTGTGGTATAGCATTAGCGGCTTCATTACGTATTTTTTAACACTAAATACTTCCTAGGAGTCTTAATAATGCAGAAAGGAGGTTATAAATATTCCTTGTATATTTTTTTTTAAAGCTAGCAATTTGGGTTACAAATTACAAGTAAAGTTGGTAACCCGTCCATCTAAGCTTAATGCTTGTGTGAGAAGTGGGTTTATGTCGGTAGTATTATGGCCGGGATTCGAACCCACTTCAACCTCTCGATCCTATTTCCCCAAATAACTGATGATTATTATTATTATTATTATTTCTAACCATTCCACTACCGCCGCTTCATATGAACTACTACTCGTTTATTACGACTTTTCAAATCTAGAATTCATAATTTGTTTTTATTTCTGTGATTAGAAACATTTGTTTCAATGGCATCACAGATGATCGGGACAGATAAAAATAAAATATTCACAATTAAAAAAATTCTTTGTCTTTTGTAATCTAATAGATACTTATTTTTTTTCTATAATTTTAATCAAATTGCGGTAAATAGTATTACGCATTTTTAGCCATACTTCCATTTTGTTTGTATTGCTGCCTATATCCGCCACCTATTAGCCCCTTATGTAAATATAATAATTAATTAAAAATATATCGATCTTTTTAACTAATTATTAATATTTTTTAATATTTAAATACGGGGCTTAGTGTCAGTAATACTGAAAGATCTATGTCTATAAAAGTACCTATAAAAACTAATTATTGTGTTTTTAGTAACAATAAATTCAAATGTTACACGGTCTTATATCGATATGAACAAATCGGACATCGATTAGGCTTAAATTCATTTAAACGTATACAAGTCAACCGAGATAAAATGTTCTTAGTAACAGTGTATGGAATCAGTGAGCCTCGAATCTAATCTGCTTTACGACGGGAATCATCTACATTCCCTGTCCGATGTTCATCAACAAAAAGCATCAACAAAAAATCACTTAATACAGATACTTGTAATATGATAATACCTGCGACATCGAACATCCGGTATCAGTGACCATCCCGGCAACGTTTCTCCTATTTGGGTTGTATATAATACATCAATTTTAAAAGCTTCAATTTTAAGCAAAATAAACTAATAATTTTAACGCTTTAATCAAATAAATCGACTATGTAAGTAAAAATTATTTATTACTTAACGTTAAATTCACGTGAATCTATAAAATGTTTAAAAATAAAACATTCCTGTATGAAATAAAATTAAAATATTTTAAATTGTGTCAAGAAAGTTTTGTGTTATGTATGCAGGAAGTAAAAAAAATAATTAAAATTAATATAGAACTACTAAATAATACACAAAAGTATAATAAAATAACAACTCGATTTCTTTTAATTTCCCAAAACTCAGTGATATTGCTCTGTTCAAATTATAATTCTTATTTTTTAATCTATTTATTACAAATCAATAATGAGTTCTTGCGATTCTTAGAAGTTTTGGTTGTTCATTTTACAAAATTTCATTACTATTTGTCCAGCGGTAAAAGGGTAAAGACAGACAGACTTTCGCATTTATAATATAATTATAATAACATTTTTTGAATAATAATTTCTTTATTGAACGCACAAAGGTTAATTAGTACATCTCCTCTTACCCTGACATGCTTAAGTTAGTATGAATAAGGCAATAATAAAATAATGTCTACAGAAAACGACATATGAAAGTTGTATTAATATCAATGTTAAAGATAGATCAGTATAGAAGTATCACTTGTTAATAGAGATGAAAAAGGCTCGCCGCATATTGCTAGACAGGGAACACGTTCAATTATTTCTCGTTTGAAATAGAGCCCGGTAGCGAGCGGGGTACAATGACGTGCACACATCGTCAGCTGTCGTGTCCCAAGACTAGGAGAGATGTAGGAAACGATGCCCATAAAAATGATGATGCTTACCACGGTGCTATAAAACCTTTGCGCATTGAGAACAATAATGGATGTTATATCTCAATTACAGATTGCAAGACTAAAATCATACTTCCTTATGTGCGCGATTTGTTTCGCTAAATATACTTTTGTTTATTAAATGTAATTTATAGAGTTAAGTGTTACTTTGCTGAAACACACAATTTATTTATTTTTATTTATTTCTTTATTGGTAATCAAACAGCGTCTCACAAGTTTTAGTAATGAACAATAAGTATTGCTATTCCACAATAAGACCAATAAAAGATTACTCTAAAATAACTTAAATTTAACAGAGAAAAGTATAGTCAGTGTGTATATGTGTTCGTGTGCGTGCTTGTGGATAATACAAAACTAAAAATAATATTATTTTACTATAATCGTCTATGATTTACGATAACATCATGGAATTTCCTGATATTGTGGATTGTGTGCAGTGATTATGTACAGGACTCAAGTGGTCGAAACATTATTTGGTTTGTAGTGCAAGGTATGAAAACTGATAGTACACTCTATATTAAGCATTACATATATTTGCTATTTTCTTTTTTCACCGATTATACCACAATATTATTATCATTACTTTAGTATTATGAAACGTAACAAATTCTTAAATTCGCTAAATGAGATATTTCATCTATTTTCAATGTTAATTTAAGGGCCAAATTTCCACTTGCGGCCATTAAGTTAACATTAGGTATCCGGCCATGCATCTCGTTCGTTATAAATAGAAAAAATAACAACAAAAGCTGTTATGCATAAAATAAAAATATAATTGCTACTGCTATGAGCTAAATAAGCTGCGTTTAACGGATTAATAACAAACTTTAAGTACACTTCATATTTAGAATAGCTTTGTTTTGGACCTAATATTGTACAGTTTGCGTGCACCTTTATCCAGGCCCGGAAACATGGACAATATTCCATTATTACTGAGCGTGGGTTGCCCATGATTCAAACCCGTTCGCCTGTCTTAGACATTCCATAAACGAACTTAACGGATGAGTTACTAGCCCATCTCATTTACTATATGTAGTATCGTTATGTTAAATACCAACCAATTATCTTAATTTTTTTCTTAGAACACCATCAAATAATAATTTAAATGTGAATGATATTATGGTGCGTTGTAAAATCGAACTGTGGACCATTAACGTCTTCAAAATGAGAAATGTCTCCAATTCCATTAGCCAGAGTATTCTCACGATGGCACTAAATGTCAAACGAAATTAATAACTGCCACAAAATAATTATTTAGGTTTATTAATTGATAATGCTTCTTTTGATAAATAATATTTTTGTTGTAATGCCTGATGATGACTGCATCACAATTGTCAAGTGTAATCAAGTTGTGTTTTTTTTTAAGTTCTAATCTGCTCTTGGAGATGATAATTTATTTAATGTCAACTATAACAATGCAAAAAGAATCGAACCTAAGATCCTCTAGAAAAGACGAAGAGAAGTTGGTATTGGTGACATTTTGATGTTTTTAACATAGCTAGATCATTTTTACTGTACCTCTTGAGATGAATATTTAGGACGACAACTGTCTCTTTGAAGCATTTTTAAATATTTTTAAAACGCATTTGAAGGTAATTATAAGAAAATTTTAAAATAATTATTAATATTTATAATTCCATACTTAAATAAGTCCAAAAAGTATGGTGCCCCTATATCAGAAAGAAGCCAAAGATTAACTTATTACTTTCTTAAGATACCTACTAAATTACTACTATACTATTACTAAATTAAACTATGTCTTTATTATAATATTTGACGCCTTGTACTAAAGAATTGACCTTTTCTTGCGTCACTGTATTTCTATCCCTGCCCAATCAATATTCCCCTAACCCCCACAAAGAGATTTGGCCCAACATTTGTCACAAGATAAGATTACAATAGAGAGTTGTATATCCTAGTCTGTATTTCTCAGTACTTATGACCTAGGTGCTTACGACAGACAAATGAATACCCATTACTGAAAAGCCCACTTCATCTTAGAGTAGATCAGACGCATAACATCAGGATGAATGACAGCCTGGTGCTTTGCATCTCGATACATTGAACTTAAAGTACTATCCTTATAATAAAGATATTCTTCATCATCCTCATCCTCCTGCCCTTATCCCACTCTAAGTGGGGCCGAGACATGTTGGCAAATGATCTGGCTACGTATTTTACGACCGACCGCCTGCCTGACGTCAACTTACCTTATTCGTATTTCAAAACACTTCGCTAAGAAAGAGGGTGGTCTGTTTTACTCAACCGGATACCACACGTCGGATCAACTTATCTTAGTCGCCTTTTATTACACCTCGGTAATAAATGTGGGTGGTCTATTCTACTCAGCCGGATACCACACGGCAATTATATTAAAAATATTGTTACTAAAATAATAACTCTTTCCGTTTTGCTATCTATTCATATAATATTATTAAAATAATTAAATTTTTTTTATCTTCATTTTAAAAATTGTGTCTATCTATACATATTACAAAACAAAGTCCTCAAAAGCTGTCTGTCTGTATGTGATCAATTTTCTCAAAATCTACTAAACTGATTTTTGAACAGTATATACTAAAAGGTAGTACCTTTCTTCAGGAAGGTTTAAGTTAATATTACATTATCGTTTTATGTTAATTGTACTGTAGAGGTCGCGCGGTTGTAAAAAAACGCCTCCTGGGAGCTTTTAGTCATGTGCGCCAAATAAACCAGCAGAGATACACTAAAGAAAGTTACTAGAAAATTGTAGATCTACAAACATACTACTAAAACATTGAAGTTAGCATGTCCCTATCTCTTATGGTTAACGCACAATAACAATTTTTAGGTTCAAAACTTCAATTCGGGAGAAATTTTATCATTAAATTATCTAATGTCTTTTACTATGCACCTGTCCAACACGCACGCAGGAAAATACATTAAAGTTTTGGTTTTTAACACAGTACATGACTCATCTATAACGGTGTCAGCCGTTAACAGATTGAAATTAGGATACTTTTGACAAAATGTTAAAATATTTAGAAACAGGAATTTGAACTTTATTCTATACGTAATACGAGTCATTTAAGCGTTTTATTCTAATTAGTCGTTTTAAGATGTGCCGATGCCCTTGTTAGCATCACGAAATTGAAGACATCAAAGAGGTATTGTGCGGACGATTTGGGTCTGATTGCAATTGATTCAAATTGAGTACCTGTTATTGATTGTATATGAATGTTGATTTTTTCTGTTGTACTCGCTGTATAGTCTACTACTGTGAATGCCGAGCATTTCAATATGTTCTCAAGACTAGATCAAAGGAATATTCGCTTTCCAAAGGGATCCTTAGATTAAATATCTGGCCATACTGTTCACTCTGTAGCTTACTTATATATCTGGCTGAAGTTCCTCTTATTATTGTATTATGATGCTAAGAAGATTATGCTATGAATTACTCCGTGTTTCACAAGAAATCATGAATCATGTTTCTTTTACATTTTAAGATTATATGGTAATTACAATGAATACTGATTGATATAAAAAAGCACAAAATTATTCGTCATTACCGAATACAGCTATTGGGATGCTCCTCTCTCTCACTCTGCCGGTGTAAGTGTATGTAAGTGTATGTTAACTCCATAAAGTCTTTAAAATCGACCCTATTTTCTAAGAAATTTACAAATTAATACAACAAAATGAGAGTTTTTTGAGGTGTCCGTCTAAGCTTTTACTATAAGAGCCTGTTTCACAATAGATAAATGTCTCTAAAGAGTAAAGAGACTTAAAAGTGATAAATTAAAAAAAAATAGGAAATAGGTATTTGCTATCCAGCAAATAAACAAAATAACAGCCACATGATCTACCTGTAAACTTATTACGGACTTTAAGTGATGAATAAGTCTATCCGAAACCTGAGAAACGCAAAATTCCGAGATTTGTGTTAGATATGTTCCAAATATACTAACTGACAGTTTATTGGTAAATTAAGACTATTAACCGAAACGATCACACAAACTGCAGAGAATGAACTGTAAAGTCAACGAGCTGTAGAATATTGTTTATGAAATATAAACAATATAAAAGTTGTGTAAACAAATTTCTATCCACAGAATTTAAAAACAAGACTCCATTAGGCTTTCTGTAATATAATGTAGTTGTCTATAGTCTATACCATTGCTTGTTTACTGTTATTCCAGGATTATGTTTCAATAACATACCGGTATTGGTTACTGAAGCAGTACTGGAATCATGAATAATAAGCACTATTGCTTACAGTTGCAGTTACCACACATACAACTGTAAATTAGATTATACGATAGATAAGCAAAAATGTAAATACAAAATGGACAGAGTTCTCATTGTTTCAAATCTGTGAACAAAGCGTACAAAGCTCTGAATGGGTTGCTAACAAAAATCTTATATAATGATACGAACAAAGATAGAGTATAGTTGCCATCTGTCTAAGTAAAGAAACCTACTAAATCACAGTATAATTTGAGTACCAGATAACGAACTCCTTAAAAAGTATAATTTGGAGAAGAATATGCTACTTAATGAAAGATCAAGAAATAAATATGTACTGTATACTAAAATAAATCATCGGCTCTGTGGTATCCGGCTGAGTAGAATAGACCACCCTCATTTCTTACCGAGGTGTTTTAAAAGGCGACTTAGGTAAGTTGACCCACCATGTTTTATCCGGCTTAATAGAATAGGCCACCATCATTCTTACCGCAGTGTCCTAAAATTTTGACTAAGGTAAGTTGACCCGCCATGTAATATCCGGGTTAGTAGAATAGAGCACCCTCATTCATTACCGAGGTGTTAGAAAAGGCGATCAAGATATGTTGTCATCAGGCATCATATCACAGGTCAGGTAAAATAACTAGTCAAAACATGGAACAACATGTTTAAAACATGCTGTGTCGAGTCCACTTAGAATGGGATAAGGGCAGGAGAATGGTGATAATACAATATATGTATTAATGAGAAATTCTGCAGCAAAAAGATATCACTATTTATCAACTTAAAATAAAAAGAATCTATTTTATTAATTTTAAGTATCGATCAATCAATTAAATTTTTGTTTACACTTTAATGTGATAAAATACCTTTTAAAAAGCATAAAAATTTTGTGCACCATAAAATAAAAAACTATGATTTACTTAATCTAATTTCAAAGCAAAGCTTCCTTACACAAGCTACACAAATGTGGGTCGGTCCGTTCGTGCAAAATAAATTGAGTTAATCAAGAGGAAACATTCTTGATTGCATACGCAACGTACATCGTAGACAAAAACGTGACTGGGGAAAGTGGTCCAGTGCGTATCGATACATATAATGGAGTAACAGTAGCCGTTTGTGTACCCGTTTTTTTACTATCCTAGTGAGGTGATGTTGTTAAATAACGTTTCTTTACAAGACCGGAACGAATTTGTTTGATACACTCAATTGTAGTGAATTTTACGGTACACACAGCATTTCATAAAAAACCTTTCCAACAGTGAATGTCTATTGTAATCATTCTCCTGCCCTTATCCCACTAAAAGTGGGGTCGGCACTACATGTATTAACCATATTGTTACGTGATTTGGATAGGGATTTGACGGCTGCCTGCCTGACGTTAACTTACCTTAGTCGCCTTTTACGAAACTTTAGTAAGATATTAGCGTGGTCTACTCTACTAAGCTTGATACTTCACGGCGGTTTAACATACTTTAGTCGCGTTTTACGACACCTCGGTTAGAAATGAGAGTGGTCTATTCTACTCAGCCGAATACCACACTGTGGAGTCGATGTCTATTGTATGAAATTTCATATAAAAAAAATATTATATTACGCTTAAACATGGGGGTTGTAAAAAAGGGAAAAATTGAAAAAAAATAAAAAAAAAATAAAACAATATCTCTCAATTTTGAAGGGAATTAGATTATTGGGAAAATATATTAGGGTGGGAGGACTGAGCGTATTCAGCATCTAGTTTGGACAGATACTAAATAAGGAGGGTATGTAAAAGAGAATGTATATGAAATAAAACAAACAAAAAAAACAGTAAACAAATAAAAAAGTCATATAATATAAAATTGCAATTATATTACAGTGATGAAGCATAAGTCACGGATTTTGGATCGATTTTCGGCTTGTTTTTTTTTAAATACTGTACTAAGTAAAAGAGTTCAAAGTTTCGGCCATGCCTACGTTTGCCGTGAAGCTAATTGATTAAATATTACGGTTTAATACCGTTACTTGTTATCACGTAATATTCGAGTTCCACCCAACAAAATTATCTGTTTTGTAATTTGTTTGCAGCTTGTTAACAGATATGATTTACAAGGAGATATAACAATTAATCAATCGGCAATAATATTTCTCACATTCCGCCGATTGCGATAGCCGATGGAGTCGCGAACAAAACCTAGTCGTTATTAACGATGTAGGCCGATAGCCGGCCGACAATCATTTATAAAACCGATCCAGTTGCCAACACAAATGTAGAAAGTAAGAACCGAAGACAATTAAGAGATCATATCGACCAGTTCGTGACAAATCTGACGATTGGTTCCAAACAGTGGGGCACTGATTCTTGATTACTTTGCAAAGATTGCAACTTGATGATTTACAAGCTTTTTTAAGGCCTCATACTAAGGCTTATGGCTTCATAGTAATCTAAATTAGACAAATATTGTTTCTATGCTACACTAAGCTCAAGGATTCACCCCTAATGGTTACGAAACTTTCTTATTCTTAACATAGAGTTACAAATTCAAACCTAGCCATGTCATTGAGTTTGTTTAAAAATGCATATTTTTAATCAACAAAGCATTAATCATCATTAATTAATCAATCATATTTGGTAACCAAAATATTAGACACATGCGAGATGCCTTAATCTGCATGTGTTTAAAACATCTTAGTATGCAATTCGACAATAAACAGTCTTACAGTTTATAATTAGAATGTTTAATATTGTTACCCCATTACTCAAGTACGCCGTGTGGTATCCGGCGGAATAGAATAGTACCACCCTCATTTCTTACCGAGGTGTCGTAAAAGGCGACTAAGGTAAGTCGACCCGCTGTGTGGTATCCGGCTGAGTAGAATAGACCACCCTCTTTCTTGCCGAGGTGTAGTAAAATACGACTGAGGTAAGTTGAAGTCAGGCAGGCGTTCGTTCGTAAGAACGCAGCCAAATCATGTGACAGCATGTTTATAACATGTTGTGCCGACCCCACTTAGAATGGGATAAGGGCAGGAAGATGATGACCCTATTTTTCAAGTAAGCTACATATACGAAGGTGAAATGTGAAACAGCAATATGATCAGAAACAACAAATTATTATTTATATAAATTTATACATAAGTTTAAGAAATAAGTAAATAACTAAAATAAATAAATATCTTTAAAGTGAACGAAAACGACGTTTATGAAAATTAACAAATGTTATTGATGATTTAACTACGGTGCATGGAAGTATGATTTGACATAAACCTATAAATTTCTTTGCGTACGACGTGTTTTATATTTTAATTTAACGGTCCAACTTAATTTGAAACACCTACATAATAGCATAAGGTATGCGTAACCTTCACAATGTCACAAAGCGATTTGAATATATCATCCTAACAATATTCTACCAGGAAAAGCAACACAATATGAATCACGATCCATCACAGTCGATTGCCTAAACCTGCTCCCAATTTGCATAATTCTCATTTAGTTCAATTCAGTACAACACCACAGCTATAAAACCACCGTGCCCAATTCCAATCCATAAACCCGTCTGGCTTTTTTTCTGTAAATCTTGATTAACCTTTCAAGTTAATGGTAGTTACGTAACTGCTACACTCTAGGGTAACAAAGATTGATATGGTTTTACGTACTTTATACCGCCATTTACATAGTTTTATTGTTGTTACGCGTTAAGCTTTTGTCGTTGTTTTCTAACAGTTTAGCTTCAAAGGTCATCCATAACTTTGATGGCATTTATATGGTATTAAAATACTTGGATACAAAAGTAATAGTATCGATTCAACACCACCATTTATTTTATTTTGCATACCGATTAGTATATAACTAAGCTTATTTGGTTATTGCTTCGCTATGCGATTTTGGTCGTGGAGTCTATCTCCTGATGATGCTTCGGTTGCGGGGCGAAACGATTGTTGAGTTTGTGATAGTGAACGTATATAGTGCTTGTGTATTGTGGTGGCGGTGGAGGAGGTTTGTGCATGTGTTTTTTTTTTCCGAATCCTGCATGTATCAGGTATGATAACCGATTGTCCACTCTACATTTAGCATTATATATATTTTCTATTTTACTTCATCGCTTATTATAGCAAAATAATTTTACTATTACTTTTGTATTATGAATCTCCGCAAAGTAACGCCTAATTCTATAAATTACTTGGATACTCCTAATTAAAACTATATAAGTCAACTCAACAACAAAAATTCATTTTAAGTTTACAATAGCCTCCATTTTGAAAATGTGTGCATAGACTATTATATGTTTATAATGGGGCACTGATATCCATTACCGTAGAGAGATATTTGGTCAAGCTGGTTATACCATAATCGTTACATCGTGGCCAGGTGCGAAAGTTCGTTACCCTTTCATACCCTTCTTTACTTATTATAGTTATATTTAATTCAACATTTTAAAATCATTATACCTATTCAATATCACACAGCTAACTACCTTCGACTGTAGATTTAAGAATGTATGTACATACATAATTATGTAACAAACTTTTTTAGTTTATTATCAGGTAAAAATTTCTAACCTTATTATACGTAGTCGAGGTTTAAATAAATGTCAGAAGAAATATACCAAAATAAATCTGGTTGCTTAAGATATGCGTTTCAACTTTATGACGGAGAATTTTATAACATAAATTTACCTTATTACTATAGTTACTTTATGATAATAATTAATTTAATAAATTTTTATTGATTGTTCCATATTTTTCTTGCTCCAATCGAGATGTTTTTAACAAAAATCCAATACGTTAAACAATGAACGATAAGGGTGTACTAATAACTAACCTTACATGTAAATGTTTCTTCGGAGACCATATGTTTGCTTTTATTACGTGAGCTTGTATATAATATAATATATACACTTTAGTAAAAGTAACAAATTTTAATTATGTTTACATATCAAGAACTTACACCTTACTTACAAATCACGCCAAGTTAATAAAATAACTCAATTTGTTTATACAACATACAAAATAAAATATAAGAGACATCAATTTTCGTTATCACTATACAAAATTACCCTGCCATAAGGGTATTGAGGTCAACTCAGCCTTATACGATGGCCGTTCAACGTAACACTGTAAGGGTCAGCTCGCGTGATCCTTGCTATAAAGTTAACTTTTTGTACCGGCTTACCGCACGATACCACCTTATAAGGGTCACGGAGTCAAACACCATGTTAATAAACCTTAATAAGTCACTCCGAGATCGAGATTACCGCGGCTACTCTAGAAACCTTATCTACCTAATTATCAAACGGTAGAATTGTGAAATTACAAGGAAGCGGGAATTAATAACCATTATAATATAGTATAGATATAAATAGAATTAAGGTTCGTTCTTTGAGAATTTACTTTAGTAAAAGAGAATACAATATGTGCCAATTAAAATTAATTAAGTAGATTTGTAATACAAATTAAACAAGCAATCTTTTTGTGATTTGGTAGGCTTTACATCTTAATATTTATGTGAGTTAGAGGTAAATTAAGCAGTGCCAACACTCGATTCTTATGCTTTTTTTCTCATTTAAACATATAGGTCTTTTTAGAAGATTTTACCTATTTTTTGCCGCTAGCGCATACTGAATCATCCAAGACTTTCTTAAGAACGTCTTACTAAATAGATAAATATTAAACAAATAAATATATGTATATAGAAATATATGTTTTTTTTCTGTGTTTAAATGATCCCGCCTAACTCATTCGAAACCAAATGCCATTTTCCGCCACGTTCTTAAATATCAGGATTGATTGTGATTTATTGATTGTTATATGTTTTAGTTTCATTTTCAGTTGATGGCGCCTTTTCTAGAGATAGATTGTGTTCGAGAAGGCCCTCTTGTAAAATGAAAAACCGTAAATACTTACTAAGATAACTGATAAGCTAACCATGATTACAAATAACAATAAGCAGAAAGTCACAATTCATTTTCCGGCTTATCGTTGTTAAATAAGTCTTACAAAATTCTAATATAAATTTAAACATAATATGTAATTTAAAGTTATAGTAAAATTTCTAAAACCATTGAAATAACACTTTATTATACTAGTCCAGGATTATGTAAACCCAATATGGGATTAAGTTTACCTGCCGCATCAAACGTTAAAAGAATTTGTAATCCAACCGCACAGAAAGGCATAACTAAAACGATCCGAAAAAGAGTTATTAAAAGTGTATTAAGAACGTTTTATGTTTTTCAAACAGTCTCAACTAAAATCACGCCATTGCGTTTTGTGCTATTGTTGTATTATTATACACGTACGAGAAACCGTTTATAGTTCTTTCGCAAAGTCATTATGTAATGAATGTGATTATAACCACAAAGAAAAACAAAATGCGGGGAAAGTGGAACGTCAGTATTTAAAGTAATCAAAAACACTCGCAGACATAAAAATGTGCTATAGATTTAATTTAACATATTTAGTATTATTAAATTGTCTCTTTTCTTTAACCAAAAATGGTCAAAACATTATACAAAAGTAATAATAATATTATTTTGCTGTAATCCGCGATAATATAAATTATTCAAAACCTTTTTAAAATCTTAGACAATGTTTTCTCTAAATAATTAATTATTTTCCGTAAATCATCATTTTCCCGCCCTTATTCCGCTCTAAATAGGGCTGGCACAATATGTTGTAACACGATTTGGCTACGTATTTTAAGACCGGCCGCCTGCATGACGTCAACTTATCTTACTTGCCTTTTGTGACACCTCAGTAAAAAGAGGGTTAGCTATTCTACTCAACCGTATACCACATGGTGGGTCAACTTACCTTAGTCGCCTTTTACGAGACCTCGGTAAGCAATGAGAGTAATCTATTCTATTCATAGGGTTACCACACGACGGTGGAGAGTTACGACACTTCGGTAAAAAATGAGGGTGGTCTATTCTACTCAGCCGCATACCACACAGCACTATTATTTTCCGTAAATCGACAGACATCTGTTAAAAACAATACTTCTATGTTATTAATACGTGTAATAAGAATTCCTGGGTACTAGGAAAACATAAACAAAAAGCGCAAACTAAAGTGGGATCATAACTTCACTATGCTGTACATATCTCCCGCTGTTCAAGTGAACCGCGCTCACCTCGCAATCAGAGATGCTTTGATAGATGGCACTTCACTATGTTCACAACACCTAGTTATTCGTATTTCATCCTTTGTTAACTGATAGGCGATGGATGTGATTTGCAATCGTCGTGATAGATTACGATTTTGATTGATATTTGACATTTATATTACCCACCCTTAAAATTGAAATAGACGTTATGCAAAAAGCCCTTTTGAAAGCACTTTCACATCATCTCATCTCATTATAAATCATCTATATCTATATTTTTTATGAATATCCTTAAAAGCTGTCTGTCTGTTATTTTATCAAAATAACCAGATTTTTGTACGGTTTTTACTAAAAGGTAGTGCGAATCTTCCGGATGGTTTAGGTAAATAGTTAATTACGTTTTTATGTAAATTATGTTGAAAAAATCGCGCAGTCCTAAAAAAACTCGCCTGCTTTAGCTTTAGTCACACGCACCGTGTAAACCAACAGAGATACTCAAGTACTCATTGAACATCTACAAAAATAATACAAAAAAGTCCGCGACAGCATGTCACTATCTTTTATAGTTAACTCACAATTAACACACTTTTATGTTTAAAAATTAAATTAAATACATTGATTTTCACGCAGGCGATGCTTTAAGCACAGATAGTTATTTAATAATACTGAGTAAGAATCAGGTGATATATAATTAATTTCCCTATATTCTAAGCAACAATAAATCTTCCGCTCCCTATTGGTCAACTTTTTATTATTTTTAATTGGTTTTTTATATTTAATTTTATAAATATTTAAAAATATAGTATAAATATGTATATAAATAAATAAAAGTCATAATAATAGTTGGTGCGACATGTTTTTCGACTACAACAAAGTATTAGAAGAATTTATAGAGATGTTAAATATGTTAAATATGTTTTTTCATAGGAATTGATAGCGATTTTAAACATATTTCGGTCATATATTTAAAAGATCCAAATTAACAATTCAAAATACAAAGATAAAACATCAAATGGCTTCTTTGAAATATATTGCTATTCTTTTTTAATAAACATGAACAGGTTTCGGAAAATTCTTTCAATATTTTTTTTGTTACAATTTACAATCGATAATTTGATAGTCTTCCTAAAATCATACAAAATCCATGTGTTTGAAAAAATTGCCTAAAGCGTAAAAAATTGGAAATAAAAATAAAATAAAAAAATTGGATAAAGCGAAAACGGGCAATAAATAATCAAAACAAGCAATCGAAACAGTTATAGGTGATTTACAATATCGTATAATATTTAAAATGAACGTCGATATAGGACTATTTCCGCGAACATTGATTAAAGAGCCGTATTAGTTAAGGAAATCTGTATTCCTTAATTAGTTTGATGGGAACAGGAATGATTGAATGGCCATAATTGCTTTTCTGTGGAGATCTATTGGCTATAACCTTAGTAGGCATTTTCATAGTTTACAGAACCACAGTATCATCAATAAATATAGAAATATAACATTTCCTAAGAAAATTCTAGACGTATTAACAAAACTAAATACTGACATGTCTTTTTTAATTTTTATTGAAAATATGCCCAATGTGTTATTTGCGATGACTCGTAATTGTCTCGAAAAAGTGGTAAATTAAAGTAAATATATGAGCTATTTGAATAATTTATAGAATTAGGCGTCATTTTACAGAGATCCATAATCCAAAAGTAGTAATAAAATAATTTTGTTATAATCCGAGATAAAGTAAATAGAAAATATACATAATGCTAAATGTGGAGTGGACTATCCGTTTTCATACCCGATACATGCAGGATTCGTAAAAACACATGCACAAACCTCCAATACCACAACAAGCACCGCCCCTATAATATATAAGCACTACGCACTTTTACTATCACAAACTCAACAATCGTTTCGCTCAATAACAGAAACAGCATCAGGAGATGAAGAGACGAGATGAGATCAGGAGATGTGATGAGAAGACTCCACGACAAAATCGCTTTAGATAGTCCACTCTACATTTAGCATTACATATATTTCCTTTTTACTTTATCGCGGATTCTAGCAAAATAATTTTATTATTACTTTTGTATTAGCTGTTTACTTTTATCGAAATAATTGTCAAATTGAAAATTCCGCTTCCACTTCTAGAATTTATCCTAACCTTGAAATTCAAATTTCAAAGCTTATGACGCTCAAATTTATTCAGGTTACGAAAAAAATCACGCCTTTTGTTTTACATAACTAACAATCGGACTTGTTATTCTAATCCGGTTTGTGATTCTATAATGAAGCTCCAATCGTTTGTCTGGATTATCACAGATGGCGATGTATAAGTTATAAATAAAGCTCACAAGCACGCGACTACAAGAACGTCTCAAACGACGCTTACGCAATACAATAATTTATTGTTTGGCGCCTTGAAAACGAGATGTTGTGACCGGCTATGTACTGCAATAAATTATTCAACAGGCCCTGATATTCGTCATTAAGTAAGTCAGTTATCAGGAGTTTTAGTAATAAATATATTGAGATTAATTTATTTAATAGAGATTTAATATGCTTAAATAAATCATAATTTGATTACTACTGACCAATACAATTAAATTAGTCCCTTCACAATTCCTTTTTATATCAAATATTCAAAACAGAGTTAAACGTTAAATAGCATTTAATCAGTTTAATAAGTTTTAAACTGAAAATAAATATGTTACCTCCTCAGAAATAGATATCAGCCAGCTATTTTATTTTTACAATAATAATATATTACAAGTTCGTTTGTTCATCTATGGGCAGAACAAATATAATATATACTTAGAACAAAAAACCTGTTGCAGAATATTTAGCTCTATATAGTGATAAATCAATAAATTGATTTTCAATACGATAGTGTAATATATGCATGAATTCAAATATTGATAAATTTAACTATCTGTATTTGGTGATCAAAAAATTAATACCTAATCTATTTTTCGTTGTTTCCAAAATAATGAAAATATTCTAATGAATATTTAATAGCATAGATTTTGTGAGGTTACAATTAACTGAACATAACAATATGATAACGTTAATATATCGCTATCATTATTTTCTTATTCCAATTATTCTGGTCTTGTAAATAATAAAGTACATAGTTCATTAAAATATCACAGCTGATACCTTACGCAATGCTAAGCTGCCTAAGATACTAGTGTGCTAGAAGGGTACTTTCCACTAGCATTCTAGTCACTAGTGCCAGTGAACTTGTTACTTACACAACCCGGAGATAAGCTAAATTTACCATCTGACTATTATTAAGCTCGACGCCTTCGGCACAGATCACGTTTGTTATCTTAGATAGCTATAATCTACTAGGGATGTGAAAAATAATCGATTATTTTATTATTTTAATCGATTTTTAATAATCAATTTTCTGAAGATTATTAACCTTTTTGTATCGATTATATCGATGGTATCGATGGTAGATAGACAACTGGTGAATATACACATATATTTTTAAATACATACTTAAATACAAATATACACCCAGGCTCAAAGACCAACAAATTCATTTATAGAAAATGTTGGCCCTCGGCGGGAAACGAACCCGCGACCCGCGGAGTTGAAGGCAGGGTTACTACCCACTGCTCCAACGGGCCAGCCAATTAGATATTAACACTGTAATATTAATTACAATTGAAGATAGAGAAAGTAAGATCGTATTTATGGATTTTATATCTATAGCTAGGTGATCATGCTAACGTTGTTTTGCCATATAAATTATCTAACGTACATGAAAAAATTAAAAAAACTATTTGGGGTACAAGACATAACATATGTATAAGACAGTCCTTCTCACTTAGGGGTATGAAATATAGTAGCCGGTTCTCAGACCTACTCAATATGCATATAAAATTTCATAAAAATCGGACAAGCTGTTTTGGAAGAGGTAACTAACATTGTGTCACAAAAATTTTATACAGGAATAATTTTAAGCCTTTTATCGACGTCATTATATTTTGAGCATGTTATATTATATATTCTCCTTCTTCACGTGGTATTTTTGTGAGCCACAGGTCCTCCTCGACAGTCTTGCTATCGCTTTCTGGGTCTACTTCTAGGTCTTGTCTGCGGTTTACCGGGTCTCTGCTGTGTAAAATAATAATAAAAATTTAAAATAATACATTAATAAGCACATATGACTTAAATTAATTTGAATCATTTTTTCATCATATCATCATCCTCCTGCCCTTATCCCACTCTAAGTGGGGTCGGCACAACATGTTAAAAACATGATTTGGCAATGTATTTTACGACCGGCCGCCTGCTTTTCGTCAACTTACCTCAGTCGTATTTAACGACACGGCAAGAAAGACGGTGGTCTATTTTACTCAACCAGTCGTCAGATACCACACGGCGGGTCAACTTACCTTAGTCGCCTTTTACGACACCTCGGTAAGAATTGAGGGTGGTCTATTCTACTCATCCGGATACCACACGGTGGTCGACTTACCTTAGTTGCTTTTTACGACACCTCGGTAAGAAATAAGGGTGGTACTATTCTATTCAGCCGGATACCACACATCGTTTCATGCTATATCTTTAATATTTCTAAATAAAACTTTAAAAACAGGATTAAATCAATATTTCAAAGAGAGTCTTAACTTATTAATAACGCAGTAGCTACTAAGTGGGTGCAATCTTTATCGTTCAGTTCGTGCTACACTTTGCGAAATCAACGTCAACCCATATTCCAGCGGGGCTCGCTTCGGTGAGCTATTGCACGTTTATATGTTAAACCGATACCCAAGGTGTCAGAGTGTCGTGACGGAGTTAGCCAACCTTTAACCCGGAAAATGTGCAGTAGGAGATTCAATTTTAATTTCATATCTGATGTTGCGCGCTTTATTCACGCGAAATGCTTGTCAGTTTCAATTGCAGTGAGGTTCTGGTACAGACAAGCGTTAAACATTTTGTATTTCGAGAGATATATTGTTTTCAAGCTTTAAATAGTTTGAATTACCAGCAAAAATAGATGACGGGCTATTTATGTAGGTATTTTTTGATTTATACAATTAGGCGTTACTTCGTGAAGGGCCGTAATACAAAAATTGTAATAATAATATTTTGCTAGAATGTACAATTAGATTAGATCTAATCGCGGATTATAACAAAATAATATTATAATCATTTTTGTATTCGTTTATTTTTCGTGTCGTTTCTGAGTTTGGGTATAAGATTCTGTAATAAAATTCCGCAATTTTAGCTTTACCATTACATCAGTTTAAAAACACTGTTAAAATCAAAAGAGGCTGCTACAGAAAGCCTACTATACTGTTGAGAATTATTTTGATGATAAGAATGTATGGATATAGCTCTCTTCGAACCTGTTCAAGATAGGAATGACGAAATGTTACTAGTATTAAGAATTATATTTTTAAAAGAGCAACCGCCGAGTTTCTTGCTGGCTCTTCTCGGTAGAAACAACTTTCCGAACCAGCAGTAGAGTTGACGATTCAAAAGCACTTGTTTACAAGTTTATTTGAATAAAAAATATTTTGAATTTGAATAGATCAAGCTACAAATGAAAAATTTGTAAAACATTATAGAACCGTATTTTCTTGTACTGTTTTATAAGTCTTACTTATATTTAGTATTTATGGATTTAAATGTTGAAATATCACTAATCACGAGTCATATTAAGCAAGTTTAATGAACCTGTTTAAAACAAATGAAATCTTTAAATTATATTGTTATCTCCTATAAACCTGTTTAAAAGTTGTTTTGTCATAAATATATTTAATAAAAGCCTTAACCGGACTATATGAATAACTATTTTTTACAAGTCCATTTTGAGAACATATTGTGCTTATCTGATAAACGAGTCTAAAATTTAATCGTTTTTTTTATTAATTTACACTAAAGCTCCTAATAAATTAATTAGGCGGTCTCTTCTGTAGATATTAATGGCCGTTTGAATTTTATACTCAAAATTTGCTTTATTAAAATAGAATTTTACGAATTCTTTTATATCGTAAATTCTAATAATGATTTAAAAATTACTCTTCCTAAGAAGACGCAATATGAATTTTTGTTGGTCTTTTTATAATCTTTAAGTTTTTGAGTAGGATACTTGCATAAAATAGCGGGAGTTTCCGTATGTGAATCATCACAGTTCTGAACCATCCCCGTCCCCATAGTCCTATTAAGGACTATTAGATGCTCTATTGCTTAGGGTGCTGTTATATAGGTTGTCGATATTTGTCTTACTTAGGTGCATAAAAACAGTGTCATCTTAGTTAATAATACATTCAGAGTATTCTTATGACGCCAAAGAGATGTTTTAATGTATTCCCTTAATATATCCGTGCTAGCTAAAGTTGGTCATTATGGAACCTATGCAATTCTTTTTGATTTACCAAATAAGAGCAACCTATAAATTTTTCGATATTTCTCATTCCCAACAGTATTCCGAACTGATAGTAAAATTGTATAAGTAATAAACTTTAATTATAACGACCCTATTGGTAAGTCATTGCAATAATCAAATGATAATCTATTAATTCTCACTTACCCCGTATATTTTACGCCGCGACTGTGTTTTGTGTGTATTAACATCCAACAAATACTTATTTTTAATGTATAGAACACGGCTCACGTCTTATCATATCGGGTGAGCCCGACTAGTTTCAAGGCCATCTGGATCCCTCAATCATGAGCTCTTGATACGCCGTCACCGCAACTGGAGCTAGTCAGCTTGACCTAAAAAAGCAGACGTAAGTCTACCCGAGTTCTATACATTAACTATGAACACTACTGAATATAGCTTAAATTAAAAAACACTCATATATTTGTTGCAACGGAAACAATTGTCATCTCTCACAGCCTTTATTAGTGTAAGCAGGGGCGGATACAAACACGAAATTAAATGAAAGCGTTAGTGGTAGTATCAAAGCTATAAATTGGATGCTTCCTGATATAACAGAGAAGCGATTTCATAACAATTTTCCCTTTCGCAACACCAGTTTGTGGTATTCAGAGATATGAGTAATTTACAATTGATTATGGTGCGCGCTTTCCTCGTTCTTATTTGTAGTTCATAATCTTATTGTCTATTCTCAACTCCTATTCTGTTAAATATAGGTTCTAAATACGCCACTATATAGCAAGATAGGATCCTTAACGTTTGGAGTTTAATAAAACGAACATATCTATATTCAATAATTATAAATACTATATAAATACTCTTACTTATACTCTCTTAGCCGGGGTACCATATGAGGC
Source organism: Morpho helenor (assembly GCA_029227775.1). Classification (NCBI taxonomy): domain Eukaryota; kingdom Metazoa; phylum Arthropoda; class Insecta; order Lepidoptera; family Nymphalidae; genus Morpho; species Morpho helenor. The sequence goes on along the minus strand of JARGCU010000010.1, from coordinate 12,033,739 downwards.
AAGATGGGGTATGTCAGATATATTAAATTTTTGTATGCAAAATTCGCATATAAATATTGCTTCATCGTCTTCGTCATCTATTCCAGCATAAATCTGTTAAATGTAGGTTCAAAACATGCCACTATAGCTACCCTCTCTTATTTAGGACATTCTTTATACTCAATTATAGAGTTGCCATTGCAGCAATTTAAAATTACTACCAAAAGGACGCTGTTACAGGAATGTTACACTGTTGACGAATACGTAAATTATAAAAATGCATGTGCATCATACTGCGTAGATTTTAGCCGTGTGGTATCCGGCTGAGTAGCATAGACCACCCTCATTTCTTACCGAGGTGTCGTAAAAGGCGACTAATGTAAGTTGACGCGTAGCGTGATATCCGGCTGAATAGAATAGACCACCCTCATTTTTTACTGAGGTGTCGTAAAAAACGACTAAGATAAGTTGAAGTCAGGCAGGCGGCCGGTTGTAAAATACGAAGGCATATCATGTGACAACATGTCCATAACATGTTGTGCCGACCCCACTTAAAGTGGGATAAGGGCAGGAGGATCGTACTGCGTAGATTTGGCCACTCTTCGATCTTGCGTCTTGAATATTAGGATTTGTGTAACTATTGAAAAACAAAATTAACGTAATTACATTACGTGACTGGAAAATGGAAGCTTAGTTAAGATTTACGGTTGACAATTACGTTTTCAACGTATGTCGTAATTTACGGTGTTTCGCAGTAGCATAACACACTTTTTACCGATAAATGAATACTATCTTACCAAGAAATGAGCTTAAATGGCCAAACGGTTAATGTGACTGTTCCACATACTATTTACGTTAAAGGAGAATATCATGATGAAATTTACTTACCAACATCCTAATCTCCAAGAAGAGGGAAGGTGTTAACACAGTTCTATTAAATTCATCCATGTCTAAGTAAACACTGCCTGAAATGGTGAAACTTGACCGCTTGAAGAAACGTTTGTTTCGTAATATCTATTCGCATTTAACATTATTCTACGGCAAAAGGTTATCGTGCAACAAAATATTTGTTCACTACAGAGAATTTCAATGCGTTACAAATTCCTGTATTATCAAGTATTTAATACAGGTGAATGTACCATAGAAATTTATATAGCAATAACGAAAAACGTGTAAAATATTGATTTTGTGTAATTTTTACAGAGTTAAACGAATGTGAGTGACTTGATATGAATATTGATAAACATTTCATATCTGATGATCATTAGATTATAAAAACGGTAAAAGAAATGTTTTAAATCTGACGCCAGGGATGAATATCCAATGGATAGCCGTTAAGCTATGTATTTTGCATTTATTAAAATACATAGCTGAGTAAAAGATAGTCCAGTTTTGAAGGAAGGCTATAGACCATATAACATCACGTTAAGATGATTAGGAGGAGCAGCTACAAAAAATATTGTGAAAACGGCAAAAATTTAAGGTTTTCCTTGCGTGCCCTAACGGTAAAGTTATTCAAAAATCTCTTATAATTAACTCACGATAACTACTTTAATGTTAAAAATTTCAATTCAGGAAAAAATTGTGACACTAATTACCATTACAAGCTGCTGGCACAGCTAGTATAATATAAAAGCTCTAGGTTTAGAGTAAATAAATCTTACCAATATTTAAAGTTTAAGACACAAGGATGACAGCTAAGACTGCTTAATTTAGCAAGTAAAGATAATATAGCGAAAACCAATAAAATATTATAAATATATTGCGATTATTTCAGGAACTTATTTTATTTATTTACTTACTATTGGGGGTATAACATATAGCATAAAATATTACATAATTAACAAAAATCTTTAGTTAATACCAACAAAGTTTCTACTAAAAATTAACAACAAAAGGAAGTGAACAGTAATTAAATTTCAATTTTAATTATAAATTTTAAAAAAAAGTATAAAAACATTTAGACAATTTTTAGCATTTTTGAGCATTCTATCTAGCCACCATAATAAAAGCACCATAGTAAACTTCGAATTGTAAAATATTGATAACATATAGTCTAATTTAAAGGATTGTATAATTTGTGTATATTTCTTTCAATAAGGGATGTGCTTAAAGTGCCTTTTGTTTTTCTATATAAGTGTTTTCTAATAAGGCTTTATTATTGAACAGGATGACGTACACAGCGGCGCTGGTGTTGCTCGCGTTGTTCTCGGCAGCTCACTGCGGCGACCCGGTGTTCGACCCGAGCACGCTCATGCGGCTTGTGCTGGTGCCGGCGGACGCGGCCGTCGGCTCCGTCATCTACCGCGTCCGCGCCTCCGACCCGGACTTCGACTACCCATTGCACTTTGAACTTATTGGTAAGACTAAACTGTTTCACAAAAACAAGCATTTACAAAAGCAGTAATAAAATTATTTTCCTATAATCCGTGATGAAATCATCATTCATTGTGGATTGTAGCATAATTTTATTATTTTGTAGTATGGATCTCCGCAAAGTAACGCTCATTCTATAAATTATTTAACAAGCATTGTATGAAAACTAAAATTATATGGTCAGTGGTATTAAATCAGTACCCTCGGCTCTTTCTTTCTTCGATTCTCTATTATGGATAACTTTATAGTCTTTCACACTTCTGTAACTGTCTGTTACTGTCGTTTTTACTGTCGTTAGATTAAGTTATTAGTTTTAAGTAAAAATGGTCGCCATTGAAAACCAGCGTTAAGGTACTCCTCAACTTAAGCTGAATGGTGGTCCAATTTGTAACGTCACACTTCTGTACCTGAAAGTACATGTCTGTGGATGTTGATATTGGCATGCATAATACGAACCATACAATCTCCGTGATTCATCTTAGTAGATTTGGATTACGATAATTCATATCACTTTAGCCGATTTGTCTGTTCCTTGAATCCGACGGCGTACCGGAGTGCTCTATTTATTACAAAAACAAACGAATACGCGAATGCTAGTTAAAACATAAAATCTATTTAATCTGTAAATCCATCATCATCATCACTCTCCTGCCCTTATTGCACTCTAACTGGGGTTGGCACAACATGTTATAAACAAGTTTTCACATAATTTAGCTAGCTATTTTACGACTGCCGCCTGCCTGACGTCACCTTAGCTTAATCGCCTTTTGTGACACCTGGGTTCTATTCTACTCAGCCAGACATCAGACGGCAAGTCAACTTACCTTAGCCTTTTACGAAACCTCGGTAAGAAATGAGGGTGGCTTATTCTACCACATGGCGGATATTTAATCAGTAAATTCAATCTTTAAAAAAAATGCGTTTTTACTTTACCCTTAATAATTTAGTTTTAGATAAGCATCACAATCTTTGGTCCGTGGCAATAATGATTTTTATACAACTAGGGCAAATGGGCCGTCTAGACGTCGGCATTGAGTCTCTGCCCTGCACACGCTACAACTCCGTCTGCCAAGCCAACGTGATCCTGCTTCGACGGTTAGAGCCAGGCCGATACGTAGACTTCAGACTGTCGGCGCGTAACATTCGGGGACGAAGCGCCCGTATCGCCTGCTCGATCACCGCGACCAACGCCACTACGCCGCGAGACACAATATTTCCTCACCAGCCTGGAATCATTTTAGTTCCTGAGGTAACGAGTCATTTGTTTTTCTTCTTCTTTTTCCACTGGACGTCCACTGCTGGACATAGGTCTCTTCATGGAATCTCCACACCACACGATGTTGTGCCGCTTGGACCCAGCGTTTTTCTTAAGACAATTCATTTATTACACTATGTAAATTTGTTTTATAACTATTTTTTATTCATTTTTTTATAACCAATCAAGCGTTATCGACATATATTTTAAATTGCTTTAAATTATCTTGTATTTTTTTAAATCTTTCATTACATTTTTTTAGTGAATGTGTGCAGTGCTTGTGTACTTTGGTGGTAATAATTTTTTGTGGTTCTTGCTTACTAATCCTGCACGTATAAGGTATGAGAACGGATTGTGCTTCCTACACTTAGCATTACATACATTTTGCTAACAAACGCGGAATTTTATATTATTTATGGTTCGACAATATATAAAAAGTTTTAGATTTTAATATTCACATGTATAATAATTTGTAATAAAGACTTTTTTTCTGGTAAATTAGTTTCAAATTTTTTTTCAGTTAACATTTTAGTTCATACGTCCGTACAGTATTTATTACATGATAAGATAGACAATCTTTAAGAGTATAGATTACGTTTTTAGCGGGTAAGGTACCACGTAAAAACTGTCGATATCTTCCCTATATTCACGCCATTAAATGAAGCAGCACCGTGCGCCTGCTGTGATGTGCCGTGATTGATGATGATGACGTGCAGCCTTGCTTCGGAAACGAATATCGGAATTAATTTTACGGTTATATTATCCCATAAAACTACCTTTGGAAATAACAAACCTTTCCGTTAATGCCTTTATTAAATATATTTTTAAAATAGATCAATTAGACACATAAGTTTTTGATAGAAAACTCATTGGTGTTTACCCGAATTTGAACCAATGATCGTCTCTAGTGATTCACACGGTCGCACCGCTGGGCTATCACAGCTTCTTTTTTAATCTAACACCATTAAATTGTTGCAGGACGCTAAGCGTGGGACAGATCTCGAGATTGTAATTGCCAGAAAGAATTCGCTATCACCAAAGCCTCTGGAACTTGAACTTTGGGTATGATTCCTTCATTTGAATATTAAACGGTAGATACGAGGTGATGATTGAATTTAATGATGCGCCTGTCGTGTTCAACACGCATTTCGCTGTAACCGCATAATGAAGTTTCGCTGCCACCGCTAATAGGGCTCATTTTCACCGTGAAATCGCGTTGACGGAATTTCACCGGCGTAATTCATTTACTGTTTCATTTCGAGTGAAACTTAGTTAAGTATCGTATAACTTACCTTCGTAATTGTGTTAAAAAAAATAAAATGTATTGTATATAAATAAAATAAATTTCTTTTATATTAAATTTAAATTTCTTTTATATGAATGATACTCTTTATTATTTATTGTTAATCTTTATTCTTACTAATTATAGATTAGAGGGCTTGATATTAGAATAATTATAACAGCCTGGTGGATAAGATATTAGAATAATTATAACAGTCTAGTCTTTTTGCTTCATTTCCAATATTAAAGTTATGTATTTGATGGATCACAACGCTCTTCCATTTTTAATTTGATTACGTTTAAATTACAGATGCACTCGTGATGATTTCGAAATGTTAAAGTTGAAATCTGCGTGAACTAAAAAATCACCCAGAGCGTATCCGTAATCAAAGCTCTTTACGTGCCTCAAAGCTTTTGGTTTCATTTCAACCTGTGCAAAGTACTTTCTGTTCATAAAGGTTGATTAAAACCCCTTGTCACGTCTACAGTCATTGTTTTCATTCAGGGTTCGCCGCTCTTCGCAATAAGGCAGCGTCGTGTATCAACTGAGAATACCGAAGGCACGATATTCTTGGTCGGCCCATTGGACTTTGAAGCTCAATCTATGTACCACTTGACACTACTCGCCGTGGTAAGATTTATTGTATTTTTCTATTTATTGTATGTGTAGCTATCGTTAGTGGTATTCATAGTTAATGTACCGTAACCGGCTATACTCAAGTCTTAATTTATCGGGTGAGTCTAAATAATTAGTCGCCCATATGGGGACCTCATTCGTGAGCTCTTAATACGGGGTTATTATAGAGGGTAACTAGTCGGGCTCACTCGATATAAGAAGACGTGAATAGCCCTTGTCTGTACATTAACTAAATAGCGCGCTTAGTATTAAAGTGTCCGAATCCATAATTAGGCTTATTTGAGTTTAATAAATTGTAATCCTTATTTGAATCTGTGACATCACGCAACGAACTATTCAAAAAACTAATGTTTTCTAGCTCTTTCAATTTATGGGTCTCTTTAACACGCTACGCAACGCTTTATTCCAATTTGCCACAAAACACCTTTTTTGAATTAGGTCACTTTAATACTAAGCGTGCGATTTATGTTTTTACATGCAGTAAATGCATCTTTTTAAAAAACCATTAGAAGATGAAAGATTTTTAGTTATCTCATAATAAGTAAATAAAATTTATTGCTTTGCCATCCAAAAAAAAAAAATTGTATTAAGCTTAGTATCGACTTAGTATGGTGTATCAACTAAAATAACAATTTAACATTAATTACATGTTTGGAAACCTGTGGCGTCTTATTAGTTACACGGACCATTAGACACAGTCATGCTAACAAAAGGAAGATATTATCTCACTATACCTAAAAAAAAAATTCACTAAAATCAGACTACTCAGACAATAAAGTCAAAAAAAATTATGGTCAAGAGAAGTATGCTATAAAACATTGCTATGCTCTAAATGGATTGATGATTATAATTAATCAATCAATTATTAGCATTTGATAAATTTTAATTTACATAATGTGCCCATCGATCTTAATTTTACACTTTTATAAGTCAACTGAAAGTATTATTTCGTGTTACTCGTAGAAGTACATACCCGTGGTATGTAAGCTAGCAATACACTGGAATGTAATTAAGTGAATGACATACATAGGCATTTTTTTTTAAATTATTGACATCAGTCACAACTAGGCTTTAGTGTCTTATTAACAAAATTATACTCAAATAAAATATACTCTTACCTAATCTTAATTTTTATACATACTAACTTTTAAGTAATATATATCAGCTATAAAGTAATATAATAGCTATAAAATATTTCTATATTTTAGTGTTAAAACACCAGTTATTACGTATGATATCGATTTTTCCTTTTCCTGAAGGAAAAACATGTATTATTTAGTCTATATGTTAGCCCGGGAAGAAGTTTATTAAAGAAGTTCATTAAAGAAGCTTTAATTGCACCAAATTTCATTTAAATTGCTCCACCGTATTAGCCTTGAAAGCGTAACAGACAAACTTTCGCATTTATATTATAATAGCATACCTTTAATAAATAGAATAATTATTCTTTTAACGATATTCCAGCTATTTTATGACATTTTGTATCTAAAAACTTAAATATTCCATAGTCAAATACAATTTAAGCTAAAATTTGCATGCTGTGTAACAGTAGAATATGTTCGTGCCTTTTAACATGACAACATCTCTGTATATTACTCATATTCTAGCAAATAAATGATTATTATTATTAATTATATCGACCTATCAGAAGTCACATTTCCTATGCTTATACATGGGAGATGTAACTTTATTCTTCTGATAGGGTGACATAGCTCTTTACATAATTTATTATTTTATGACACTTTGTATCTAAAATATTAAATATTTTTATAATATTCGATATTCGAATATAATTTAAACCAAAATTTGCATGCTGTGTAACAGTACAATATGTTTGTGCGTTTTAAAATGACAACATCTTTGTATACTCATATTCTAACAAATAAATGATTATTATTAATTATATCGACCTATCAGAAGAATAAAGTCACATTTCCTATGCTCATACATGGGAGATGTAACTTTATTCTTCGGATTGGGCGATATATCCCTTTAAATCATATAAATTTTACAGGATCCCTATGTAGAACTTGGCAAGGATACTCGGAATATCGCGGGTCTCGAAGTGGTGGTTGTAGTACAAGACGTCCAAGACATGCCTCCTGTGTTCACATCAGCGCCACCTATCACTCATTTACCAAGGCAAGTGGCACCCGGTGATATGGTGGTGAAGGTCAGAGCTGAAGACGGGGATAAAGGAGCACCTCGACAAATCAGATATGGCTTAGTTTCTGAAGGAAACCCGTTCACACCGTTCTTTAACATCAATGAGACATCAGGTAAGATATATTATTATTTTTAATGATTTTGCAAGTGCAAGATTAAAATAGTATATAATAAGGAAGGATGATAATCATGTGACCAAAAGAATTGTTAAATATGAATGTGGATGGATTTAACACAACACAATTAAATCCTAGGACTACAATGTCGTAATATAAGAAGTATATTGTAACAAATATATTTTATTTGTATATATTTAGTCAAAAACAAAATCTACCAAAGCATACATAGAAAAATGTTTGAGTGAATGTGGAATCAAATAATGTAGAATGGTACATCTCTTAATTTCATATTAATACATACAATAAACGATCATAGTTCAATGTAATTTTTGTAATAGAATTTATTGAAAGGCTTTCAGTTTGAGCTATTTTAAACTTTTTAACTGAATTTCACTCAAAAGTCGCGTGCTAAAACTATTATATATTTGTTTGATACTGACTTTAATTTTTCTATATGTTCCATATGTGTTTATGTATCGACTCATACATAATGTAATAGCCATAAGAACCGTATCATTTGAACATTGAATATTGTTTTCACAGGTCGCGTTGAAACTATAACCGGAACCTACATTTTCGAATACAATACCTATATGCGTAACCTTTTGATACTATCCACTTTACCTTAATATCGTATAAACATACTGAATGTTTAATGTAACATGCATTGTCAGACCACACCGATATTTATACTGATACCAAATTTTACTCGATTTTGTATAACATTTGTGATGATAATAAGGATATATAATTAATCAAATGTATTTATAAAATGGTCATAAGACCTGTCGTATTGTGTTAATCAGAATGTCGGACAATTAAAAACACGGTTGAAAGAAGTGACCATTCAAATGAGATAAGAATCTTACGGAGATTTGTGACTGGATAATATAAGAGATGAGTATATATTACGGGAAGTCTGAAAGTTGCATCCACTATAGAAAAGACGAGAAGCGCGACATAAGGATGTTATGGATATATAATTAGGAAGATGTAAATCACCAATCGAGTATTAAATATGAAAGGGATTACTTATTTTGGCCAACATTAAAAATCTAATCTTTAAGTCATCATATTATATGATAGAACTATAGTAGAAATAACTATATCTTGCTCTATAACCTCTTCTATTTTCCAGTGAAAGTCCCATTAAAATCGGTTTAGACATGCCGGAGAATTGACTAATACCCGTAACCTAACTCAGGTATTAACAGTAACTTTCAGTAGAAACTGTACAAAAGTTCGTTCAGTAGATTTTGAGAAAATCGATACATTACAGACAGACAGCTTTTAGAAACTTTATTTCATAATATGTATAGATGTATTATAGCATATATAAAAAAGTAAAAAGTAGCATTTTGCCAAACAAAAGTATATAATACCATTAATAACTCTTTCTTTTAAATAGATTTTGCTGTTACAGACGTAGAAGGGTTCATAATAAAAAGGACGGCTTCGTGCGAAATCCTTGCGTGTCGCAAGCAGCTTTATGTTTATGACCTTTATGGTAATCTGTATCACATTTAAATGTAAATGGGGTGCTAAGATTTGTATGTCCTTCATACTTGATTTAAATGGGACTTGTCTAAAAATTTAACATTTCAAAGCGCAAAACATTACATGAATAATGCATAAGTTTATGAAAAACATTACATTTGATTGCACATTACTTTTAAATCTATTCAAATATAAGGAAGGTACCTTAGGTTCATACAGTTCAAGATATACCCTAATCACCTTACTGTCAGCTCACCTTTCTTTAGCTCATGAGCTTTTGGAGTTATGGCTTAATAAAAGTATATCCTTTAGTATTAGCAATTTGATATACAGAAACTTGCATAAAACCCATTGAACCTGACGTTTGCTAATGCTAATGTTAATAACTTAAAAAAAAATTATGAACGAAATATTATCATGTATATAAGCAACGCAAATTTCTACCATCCAATAAACATATTTAAACATCTATCTTATAATGTCCATATCCGTTAAGGTTAGTAAAGAAGACACGACGCATTGAATGGGTTCAGATTAGCATGTCGGAAGCCACAAGTTGCGAATTTGAATAAATTGTATTCCTAACGTCTATTTTGAAAATGGATTACCACATTTCAATCCACTACAACTTCGATTTGCATTGAAAGTACGTTTAACTCTAGAACTAACTGGAACATTTAAATTCGCTCTATCCGAAGAATAAAGTCTCATTTTTATATCATTTTATATATACAAAGGAGATGTGACTTTATTTTTCGGATAGGGCGATTAGTTTGGTTCTGTCTAAATATGGGCTCTGTTGCTTAAAAATGGTGCATGAAAATTCTATAACTTTTGCTGAAACGTTTGCAGAGGGGATGTCTCCCTGAAGCTGTACCATTGCACTCAAAGCCTTCAGGCAGCTTTAGCAACAAGTCACATTTTTAGTTATTCGTTCAGACGAAAGCGTCAATATATCAAAATCCTCGTTTTGGGTTTAGTTTTATGTTTATTGGTTTGCTAGCGATTACAACATAAAATATGAACGCAATTACAATTAAATTAATACATACATATAGGCACAACCGTTTAAACGCAAACTCATCATGCGTTAAGATGTCATTACAATTTACACAGATTTATAAAATGATGCAATTAAAAATTTAAAAAATACAAAATTACAATAAAGGCCGGTACGTTAAATAAGTTATAAGCCTAAGAAAAAAATTGAGAAAAAAAATACACAAATGGTTAAGCATTATTAGAATTATATTAAATTAAGAATATTATTTAAAATTTTGAATAGGTAATTAAAAGTTTAATAAATATTTAAATAATGGCATAAAAATGATATATACCTATTAAGTTTTACCCGATTACCATGACATTATGTCGAATATTAAAATATGTCGAACGCAATTATCCTTCCATCAATATGGACAGCTGCTTCCGTTCGCATTTCCAATACTGGGTTAATATTTATTAGAAAATATTTAATAATAATAAATTCGTCCCCGACTTCGCAGCACAGAAGTAACCTTAAGCACGTTAAAAGTAAGTAATAGGCCTTATCTCTAACATAAACTTTTAACAGAAAAGCTTACTGTTATCTGCCCGAGTTTGAACCCGTGACCCTCTCGAAACAGTTGTACAGTCTCACCTCTGGACAATCGCAGCTCACACATTTACATACATTACGATTATATATATTTGGTCCGAGTTTATACCGCATTGCGTTCTCAATTTTATTCGCTATAAAACAAAGATTAAACTAACAGTAATTTAACCAAAATGAATGCCAACTATAGTGCCAAACTTCGACTACTAACCACTAAGCTTGTTTTAGTAGTTGATACCGACAGACGAATTTAGTGAAATTTTAAAACTATCCAACGAGCGCTAAACCGTACTTTAATCTCATAAGCTGAAATTGCAATTTAGTTGCTGCTCGCAAATTTCATATAGCATTATCTTTAATATTTAAATGAGTTAATCTTGTATGTATATATACATTTATATATTTTTAGGAATCTCGAAAACGGCTTAACGATTTTCCTGAAATTCAGCATATAGTGGGTTTTGGGGGAGAAAAATTTAATCTAGCTAGGTTTTATTTTAAGAAAAATTCGTTTTATCCCTGTTTTTGGACAATAAAAAATACTAACATTTAAATTTAATATGAAACACTGTTTTTGCCGTAAATTGTCAACTCAGCGTAGCTTATTTAGGAAACGGGTGGTTTCGAAAAATGAAAATACAAAAAAGACACTACCATTTTTAATAGTTCGTAGCATGTTGTAGATGGCATTGAAATAAGGATTACAATGATATAACTCAAAACTAATTTTGAATTTGGTCAGTTTAATAATAAGCGTGCGACATATATTCTAGCTTTTAAATAATCTGAATAAATGTTATTTTGGGGAATTCCATAGCGCGAAAGTAATGTTACTATAATGTGGTATTAGTGAACCGCACACACTACAAATCACTACTAAAATTCGATATCACTACATATTCAATAAAATAAAAACCTCAAGTAAGTATCATCAGTAGATATACTTTACTGCAAAATTAAAAAGCTATCCTAAAGCAGCTATATCTACGTATGGGCATTCATTGTGCACTCCAATAGATTTTACTTAACGCAGATTTTGTTCATGGCGTTTTATTGCCGTGTATGTATGTGAAGGTGGAATCTTGCAAGTTAACTTTTACCTACTTCCCGATGTCCAATTGATCTGCAATTTTACATACTGGTCCAGTTCCATTGAGAATGCATGTTTGTGATAAGCATTAACTGATTCTGCTGCCAGAATTGGCTCCAGACGAGGGAACTCCTCAACGGCTAACAGTAGGGAAATTATAGAGTTAAAAGCTTTTATTATGTTTAACTTATTATTAAAACGTTTGTATATTCAATCTATGAAAGATTTTACAAAAGGATAGCCGCAGTCGGAGTTGAAGTTCATTTGTGCTAATAGTCATGGACTACGAGACTATGTCTTATGAAGTCTTCAAATAATACCTCATTAGACCATAGTCGCTGTCGCAATACAATTGTTTGTAAGGGCCTACATCCTTATTCCATAATGTCTCTTATTTACATTGGTTGCGATGTATAATAAATTCTACTGGTTTAGGAATAGAAAAGCGGTCAGTATACAAACGGAAAATATGATTCGCAAATGTGCACTATCCAAAAGCATTATATGTAAATAAACACGCTGCTACGAGTATATACAATATCTGGGTGACCGAGCTTCGCTCGGTAATTTTTTACAAAAGAAATATAAAACTTAAAAAAAAGAAAAAAACAATTATTTAGTTGGGATCGATCCTTGGCATTCACATTTCTCGACGCTGCCCGCTAACCGAATAAGCTACGCCGACTTGACAGTTAATGGCGAAAATTCAATTCAATATAAATGTTAGTGTTTTTTAATGCCCAAAAACAGGGATAAAACAATATTTTTTTTACATAAAACCTAGCTAGATCAATTTTTCTCCCCCAAAACCTCCTATATGCTGAATTTCAGGAAAATCGTTGGAACCGTTTCCGAGATTTGGAAAATATATATAATAATAATAATATAATATATATACAAGATTAACTCATATATATACAAGATTAACTCATTTATAATATTTTTATATATTTGTGCCGTTTGCAGCTGAGACCCTAGGGCCATGGAGTCATAGTGAAAATATTTTTTTATCCGTTTTAACACCTCGGTTAATTGCCTCTTCAGGTGACAAGAGGGCTGGCTCCTTTTTCGCACAAAGAATCAGCTTAACGATTCAGCGCGGAAACGCTGCCAGCATTCTTAATACCATTCCACGTCGGCATGATTTGTATAGTCCTAGCGTGTAAGTAGTTTAATATAAATATAACTTGTATATTAAAAAAAAGTATTGCTAAAAATTTATATTAATGTGCTACACATAAAAGGCGTGATAGTGAAATCGTTTGACCTTTACTAGAAGGATCACGGGTTCAAAAACCAGACAAGCACCTAAGAGTGTTTATACCATATATAGAGTGTAATTTAGGTACTTGATTGATCTTAAAATGCAGAGTTTTTCGGTGAAGGAAAAAATTGGAAGGAAAGTAGCATATTCCTGGAGAATTTCAAGAAAATAAGTAACCTGCCAATCCGCGTCGAATTAGCGTGATGGTTTTAATTTCCTATCCATTTCTCCTTTTCTCAGAGGAGAGGAAATCAGAGACTTTTGCCAAGCAGTAGAATAATAAGCTGTTATGAAATTTTAACAGCTGGTGAGAAGCACAGGCTACGTTTTATTAGTAACTCTGTACCTAACGCATAAAGTTTCGGGCGGATGCTAGTAGGATTATAATTTTTTTTTTAAATGTTTTGCTAGTTTATATAAAGTCATCTTAAATTTGTAGTTGTCTACGAAAAATAAAACAAAATTCCGTTATAATAACATGTAATACAGATTTAAAATAAATCTCTTCTGCGCAAAGCTATTTTTTTGTTGGCAAAGTTACCAATGGATCGCATGTCAAAGACAAACTTTATGCAAACTTATTTGAAGGAAACTTATATTTCGTACCGCACTCAGTTCTAAGCCTTTTTGACGGGTGAATTAATAGCTGCTATTTATTAAACACCTTTCACAAACAAAATAAGCGTAAATTGACAACATCTAGATGCCAAACATAAGGATTTGCTAGCTACTTTACTCAACTAATAGAATATTGAATTCAGAATATGAAATAATAGTAAATACCCTGCGTGGATTCTCCCTCGCCGAAGAGGTTGTGTAAAAATTTAAGTTGGCTAGTTATTTTTCAATTCAAAATATTCTTTATTTCAGTAAACTTATAAACAAGTGTTTATGAATTGTCAACTACTTTTGATTCGGAGACTCGTTAATATCGAATAGAGCCAGCAAGAAACTCGGCGGTTGCTACTTTCAAAATATAATTCCTGTTACTAGTAGCATTTAGCCATAACTGTCTTATACATGGTCAAAAAGTATTCACGCATTCTTATCATCTAAGTTATCCTCACTAACACTATAAGTAGGCTATCTGTATCAGCCTCTTTTCAACAGTTTTTTTAAACTGCTGTAATGCCAAAGCCAAAATTAATTGTGGAATTTGATTGTAGAAACTTATACCCAATTCCACAAACAACGTACTTTTGTAGGGCGCAAAGTAGGATCGACAAGCTTATTTCTTTTAGTTACGTAATATATCCTGAAATTAGGACGTTATCGTAAACACTATGAGTCATGTAAAAGTGTATCCTTGTATCTAGTTAAAAATATATTAAGTAAAACAACTTCAATGTATGAGACAGACAACTTTTAAACTTGATAATTTATGTAAAATGAAAAAGGATGTAACAATGCCTAACCAATTATCTCCACAGATTTATACTATAGCCATGACGTTTATCTCATCGCGGTGTACAAAATCCTTTTGTATGCTAATTCCGCTCACAGCTTTTTAAGTCCTATTTCGTTACATTGAACTTATGACCGAGTCGTTACCGGTAAATGTAATATCAGAATATTGTTAGCGAAATATTTTTTAGGTCTTTAGTAGTTCGATGTACTTAGGCTAAGGTAGAAAAGTTAATGCCAGAATAAATATGGAGCAAAAACTATTTAGCTATACCTAAATATATTATTGACATAGTAATAATAATGGAAATAAATTTTTGATTCGGATCTAATTTATTTTTCCAGTTTATTCAGCGTCTATATTTGCATAGAAACCTGCTTACAGAGTTAAAGACGTAAAAAAGGCTCTGGCATTATAAATAAATACAATAATAAATTGAGTAATCATTCAATAAGTGCCTGCGTTTTATGAGTTTTTAGGGCACCTATATTTTCGCTGTTCTATCTAACAGGATTTTATTTTAGTATCACTGTTATAAGGAAATGTATATCAGCTTCCTCGAATTTCGATCTAGAGAAGGGCTTAAAAAGATAAGCTTTTGACGTACAGAAACCTCTGGATGACTACAAGTTTCAATGTTATCAAGTATTTTATAACAGAAAAGGTTTTTAACGTATACGTTAATCCTACAAAGTATAAAACGGTATTTTAGTCATTTCTGTGCAAAAATAAATCAGAGGGAAAACATTCATGCTCCTGACACGCTGACAGACGCCTCAGTAATAAAATACATACCATGCCACTTCTCCGCTTTTTCTCATATCTAAATGAAATCGCATTTCTTTCGTAAAAAATTGGGACAAATCTTTTTCTAAACAACAACTTTTTATAAATGCGAAAGCTCTGTACGCCGTGTGGTATCGAGCTAAATAGAATAGTACCACACTCATATCTTACCGAGGTGTCGTAAAAGGCGACTAAGGTAAGTCGACCCGCCGTGTGGTATCCGGCTGAGTAGAATAGACCAACCTCAATTCTTACCGAGGTGTCGTAAAAGGCGACTAAGGTAAGTTGACCCACCGTGTGGTATCCGGTTTAGTAGTTTAGACCACCCTCTTTCTTACCGAGGTATCGTAAAATAAGACTG
The DNA here is from genome assembly GCA_029227775.1 of Morpho helenor. Taxonomy (NCBI): domain Eukaryota; kingdom Metazoa; phylum Arthropoda; class Insecta; order Lepidoptera; family Nymphalidae; genus Morpho; species Morpho helenor. The sequence goes on along the minus strand of JARGCU010000010.1, from coordinate 12,017,926 downwards.
AGGTAAGTTGATGTCAGGCAGGCGGCCGGTCGTAAAAACGCAGCCAAATCATGTGACAGCATGTTTATAACATGTTGTGCCGACCCCACTTAGAGTGGGATAAGGGCAGAAGATGATGAATTCGAAAGCTCTGTCTGTGACATTATTGTTGAAATTTGGTACATTTGTAGCTTATATTCCGAGGTAACATAGATATTAAACAAAATCCTGTTTTTCTCTTATTCATACAAAGTGGGAATAACTTATGCGTTACTTTCCTTGTTAATTAAAATTACAAAAAACAATTTTTACTTTACAATGATTGACAGATTCATGAAATCATACTTAATAATTAATAACTCAATATTAGTGAATATAGCTGGAACCCAGGTATTTTTACCCCTTTAGACGTTTTGATAGCGAAATTGTCTTTTGAATAAAACGTAAATTTTAGCATTTTCCCGAAAACAGACAGAAAAAGACATTTTTTTAAATGCAACCTAGCTTGATCGAATCTTCCCCCCAAAATCCCTACATGCCGAATTTCATGAACATCGTTGGAGAAGTTTCCGAGAATCGGAAAATATATTTAAATATTATATACACATATACAAGATAACTAACTCATTTAAATATTAAAGATTCAGATCTGTCCCGATTTTAGTTCTGTCTCACATGGTAGTCCCACCAAAAACAAAAACATGGGCAAGGCATGAACCTCATTATGTTTTATTCAGTGCCAACTAGAGACTGTCGGATGAAGAAATGTTTTTGTTGTATTGTGAAACAATGAAAGTGACAGACAGACGATAAGTAGACGTTCACGTTGAACCATGATTGTATTAATCTATACTTATTATAAAAGACTCCTAAAAGTTGTCTGTCTGTATTCGATTTTCACCAAATCTACCCAACGAATCTTTGTACAATTTTTACTAAAAATTAGTGATCAATTTACGCAAAATCCACGGATTCAATTTTGTACGATTTTTACTAAAAGGGAGTATGATTCTCCTGAAATATTTTGGTTCATAGTGCATTACGGTTTTATATAAATTTTGTCAAAGAGGTCGCACGGTTGTCTAAAAACTCGCCTGTGGTAGCTTTAGTCGCGTGCGATGCGTAAACTAACATAGATACACTAAAGTAATGTACTAAAGAATTGTAGATCTACAAAAGTAGTACAAAAAAGTCCGCGACAGCATGTCTCTATCTCTTATGGTATACTCACAATAATTAAATTACTTTTATGTTCAAAATATTAATTTGAAAATTTTTGTGATACATTGAATTCCACGCGAAGCCGGTAACACGGCAAGTTAATGTAAATGAGATAAACCGATTACTGAGCATTCACACACTCGTGATCACTAACTTACTTCTCTCAAAACACGCGAGCAATTAATTCATAGAGTTTTTGTACTAGAATAGGGTGCCTATATTTAGGTCTGTAAATAAGAATACCACAATAAATAATGAGAGAGAGGGAAGATGTAACTTGTATATTTCATTTTTGTATTTTTTATAGCCTTTATTTTCTCCTTAATTACCGTGATGTCGTAAAAGGCGACTAAGGTAAGTCGACCCGCCGTGTGGTATCCGGCTGAGTAGAATAGACCAACCTCATTTCTTACCGAGGTGTCGTAAAAAGTGACTAAGGTAAGTTGACCCACCGTGTGGTATCCGGTTGAGTAAAATAGACCACCCTCTTTCTTACCGAGGAGTCGTAAAATACGACTAAGGTAAGTTGACGGCAGGTAGGCGGCCGGTCGTAAAATACGCAGCCAAATCATATGACAACATGTTTGTAACATGTTGTGCCGATCCCACTTATAGTGGGATAAGGGCAGGAGGATGATGAATTGTACCTAGTATATTTTTTTATAATTAATTTTAATTTTGGTATTTATAAATTTTTATAAAATATGTAAAATTATTGATGTCAAATCTTTCTATTATTTTAAGGACCTCTATTTGTTATATATTCTTTGTCAAATCACACTTAAAAAAATAGACAGACAGATCTTCTATTGCTTTCTCTTTATTTTATGACACGTTTAAACGTAAAATAACTCTATGAGTAAATAACTGTCAATTATAATACGACAATATTTTGTCCTTTGTTTATAAATTGCGCGAATGAAATGTCAGAATTGTATTGTTTAATCCCTAATAAACCTAAGCCTACGCTTAGTATTCAGATTGTTTATCACAGCTCATTATTTCTTTTTTTCAATATAATATCTAGTTTTCAAATTTTACTTCTAAACTAAGCTTTTATATTATATAATCGTGAACCAAAATTATTAACGATAAATAAATATTGTTAAATTTAAGCTGTTAAATTGTACATTTGACATTCATCATCCCTCTGTCCTTATCCCACTCTAAGTGGGGTCGGCACAGCATGTTACAAACATGTTCTCATATGATTTTGCTACATATTTTACGACCGACCGCCTGATGCCAACTTACTTTAGTCGCCTTTTACATCTCGGTAAGAAAGAGGGTGGTCTATTTTACTCCAATCGGATACCACACGGTGAGTCACCTTACCCTCGTCGCCTTTTACGACACCTTGGTAAGAAATGAGGGTGGTCTATTCTGCTCAGCCGGATACAACACGGCGGGTTGACTTACCTTAGTAGTCTTTTACGACACCTCAGTAAGAATGTACATTTGACATTATTTGAAGATAAAAATCATTTAAGTCGGATGAGATAAATAGACTAATATTGTTTTTTTTATTTTGGAATGACCGATTTTAATTTATCAGAAATTGTTTCTAATAGCAGTCATTGCTATAACCCACCGTTTGATGTATCCATATACTAAACTCAAGCTGCTTATTTGTATTATTAGGTAAATTAAAATTAAGCAATACATGTGAAATAGTACAGTAGGTACAAATTTATGTAACTGCATTATGTACACAAAAACTTTGCTATATATTTTACTTTATAACGATCAAAATTTGTGAAATTCAAAAAAATATATCATCCAAATTAATGTACTTAATGTATAGAACCGGCTATACTCACGTCTTATTCTATCGGGTTAGCCCGACTAGTTTCGAATCCATCCGGGGCTCTTATTCATGAGCTCTTTACACGACGTTATCGCGGCGGAAACTGCGTCCCGCAGCTCGCTGGGCGCGACTCGTGGGTGGCGGGGGTGCCCGCACCTCTACCAAGTGTTCCCTGTCGCTCTGGTCTTCCGTCTTCGTCAAATTATCCAAATTATTAATAGTAATAATATGTTAAAATAAATCTACGGTTTAACAACGTTAAAAAACAGACATGAATCTGTCAATGAATCAAGAACGTATCGTCCAGAACCACTGTTGCCTATTTCTGATTTAATTCTCAATTAAATATTATTCTAGTCTGACACAACAGTAATGTGGTAATGATTCATTATAATAATTTCCCTTTGTGATCAGACTGCGCGTAGGTTGTTATTGTCATTCACGGTTCAAATATTATAATAATGTCCCTATATACTTACCATGTTGGGCTTAGACTGCATCTAAAGCATATTTCATGGTGCACATTAGGTTCAGAATAATAAATTCACAGAGCAGTGATTACATCATCATCAATCTCTTACCCTCATCACACCCTAAGTGGGGTCGGCACAATATGCCTCTTCTCCCATTCTCCTCTATCATTCGTCAACTTTGGTGCCACTCCTTTAGCATATAATTTTAAACACAATCCATCCATCTTTTTTTCGGCCTCCCCCTAGCCATACATCCATCCACATTCATAATTAAAACTCTTTTGGTCACATGGTTTTCATTCCTCCTCATTACATGACCATACCAACTTAGTCTAGCACTTCTCGGCTTTTCTGTTTTGATTACATAAATATGTGAAATATGATAATTTTTGTAATTCAATTCGTTCATTGTATTATGGAACTCCGTAAAGTGACGCCTAGTTCTTTAATTTATCCCCTTACTTACTCAATTAAATGAAGTGGTACTCTAGTATGTTACATTGGAGTTATAAAACTAAATCGATTTAATTAAGAAAGTGTTTAAAAGAATCAAAACTTTAAGTACCTATCAATTACTGTATAAATGAAAACATAAATATTTGTTTGTATAAACACAAAAAATCATTTTTCTATAAAACTACATTTGAATTTGAATGCCACAATTTAAAATTAGTACATGCTATCTATTGGACATGTGATGAACTATTTATGTTGAATAGTGCAAGAGCGGAAGGGAACACAACATGTACTGAGTACATCAAAATTTTTACAGATGGCGCTAACCTCCTTAGCAGCTTTTACGATGTATATTTGATGCTTTATTGAAGCTTAGAAATTCAATTTTATTTTTCTATACTTTTTTATTAATTGTATAAAACATTTAAGTGTTTGGTTACGCACACCTTTTTTTATGGACTTAGGTAATTCATTAGTCTATATTATTTTAACCATATTAATAAATGTGTAATAATGAAACATACTTATAGAAATTTATTTTAATGTGCTAAATTTTTGTAATAATATAAAAGAAATATATGAAATAACTATTTCATAGTTGTAAATTTTGTTTAAAAAATTCAGTTCCATTTGTATTGCATTCCTGTGATCATTATCTACAACTTTTCTATGTAACCTATGTATTGCTATGATATACGGTGTCTATTATATAATTATCAAACATAGACGCGTTGTCCTACTTTCTAAAACTGTTCAATTTACAGCTTCATATATGAGGGGATCAGAATCATAATAGCTAAATCCTCACAAAGTCATAATCAATTTTAGCTAATTTTAAATATTATAAATTAATCACATGAAAAATAATAAATGAATAAAATGAATAAATTCACATGATTAAATCTGTGTTTCATTTTTTTCTGTCGAAACTCCTAGAATTAAACACATAAAATAAAATATTCATTTTACTCAATTTTAATTATTTTGGATATAGTTAGGTTAGATTCGAACCCCCTAATATATGATTTTCACGCTACATCACATAAAACGAAATAAAATTCAATTTATGTTACTCAATTGTTTTAATCCCCAACTCATACATTGTTCCGTAAATATATATTTCTAATAATAGACGCACAAATTAACGTTTACCACTTCTTTTATTCCAGGCGAAGTGACACTAGAACGGCCGATTGAAGAGATCGCGGCTATATCTCACGCAGGAGCACCGATTCTACTTACTGTGGTAGCCGAAGAGGTACGACTGTCCAGAGAAGAACCTGAAGCCATGTCGTCAACTGTGCAGCTTGCTTTCATTCTACCCGAACGAGATAATTCTCCTCCGTACTTTGAGAATGAGTCGTAAGTAAACTAACATTTTTGTTACGTACATATTCGTAATTCAATAATAACCAATGTAAAATTTAGACCTCAATATAACTCCTACTAAATTATAAATGCGAAAGTTTATGAGTACGGGTGTATGTTTGTTACTTTTTCACGGCGAATCCCTTGAATCAATATCGATGAAATTTGGCACAATTATTCCTTATACACCGGGATAATATATAGAAATCCTTTTTATTCTACAGGAATATGTTGGTATTTAAAAGCGCCATCTATTGTCAACCTAAATCATCATCATGTTTATACACAAAGAGAAGTTTCTCGGCGTATAAACATGGAATATTATTTTAATGCAAAGTAGTGATACAATAATTTTGGTATAATTTTTAAATTTTGCGTCCGCTATAATATTGAAAACGCGGAAAATGACCCTTTATTACTTTTGTACTATAAAATTCCGCAAAGCTACCCAAGTTATCCAAAACCCTACTTCTATATAAATTATTATTTTTATGCATTGTTGCTTTTGGTTATCTTAGGAATCAAATCCACTGAGATGTCATTTGAATAAGAAATGATAAAATGTACTAGTAATGTAGTCACTAATACTGAAAGTATAGTTGCATAAATTTGATACACTTGCATTACAAGCTCCCAACGATTTTGGAATAAGCCTATATTAACATATTAACCAAAACAAAAAATTAAATCATAACCTTGTTTTTTTCAGTTACATCACCTACTTGGATGAGAACGCACCTCAAGGTACGGCACTAGTTTTCAACGATCCATATATTCCTCAAGTGAATGACAACGATGCTGGTAAAAATGGCGTCTTCTCTCTCTCCTTGGTTGGAAATAATGGAACGTATGAGATATCGCCCACTGTAGCTGAGCGGCATGCACAATTTATTATCAAAGTACGGGATAATACGATGCTGGATTTCGAAGCACGCAAGTCAGTTATTTTTCAGGTAAGTTTTGTGTAAATGATTAATTTTTTACTTTAATTTTAAAAATAATGGCATTAAAGTTCACTATATTTTATTCTATTGTATCGCTATCTAAACATAATATCATAAACTAATTAAGATATTTATAAATCTTTTAATTAACTTAGAGCTAAATAAATTAAATATATTTATTTAATTTAAATCATCATTTAACAGTTAAGTTATTACTTTTTATCTTAGATTGACCGTTATTGCGGTTTATTTGGTAATCATTGTTATAATAAATCTAAAATATTCTTTCTAGATTTTGGCTCAAGAGCTTGGTCCAGCAACAAACTTGTCAGCGACAGCAAACGTAACTGTCTACTTAAATGACGTTAATGATAACCCTCCCGTATTTCTGGCACTTTCATATGAAGTAGAACTACCAGAAAATGTGACAGCGGGTACAAGGGTCGTACAAGTGGCTGCAGATGATGTGGACACGGGAGCATTTGGAAAAATACAGTACACTGCCATATTAGGATACTTAAATACTTCATTAAACTTAGATCCTATATCAGGATTAATAACTGTAGCGACCAATAATCATGGATTTGATCGTGAAGCCATGCCAGACTTGCATTTTTTAGTAGAGGCTAGAGATAACGATGGTGTAGGTTTAAGAGTAACAGTGCCATTAATTATTAAGTTATTAGATGTAAATGATAACCCACCGGAATTTGAACGGTCATTGTATGAGTTTGTATTATCGCCAACTCTGAATAATTTTACTTCATCAGCGTATATAAAGGCAGTTGATAAAGATGCTGAGTCACCAAATAATATAGTGAGATATGAAATAATAGAAGGTAACAGCGATAACAAATTTGCAATCAATGAAGAAACGGGTATGTAATCTTTAACAATATTTTGAAACAAACATATTTAACAACGCTCTGAACTTATGCATTACTTAATTTTTTCAGGTGAACTTTATCTTTTAGAAGCTCTAAAAAGGACAAAAAAACAAAATACTCATAGACAAAAACGGCAATACGATGATGAACTAGAAACTGAGGTATACATGCTAACTATACGAGCCTATGATCTCGGGGTTCCAAAATTGTCTTCAACTACTGTAGTGAAAATTTATCCTCCAGAAAGTAAAACCCGATCAATGTCATTTATTGTACCCGGAGCAAATCCAGATAGAAAGAAACTCGAAGAAGTTTTGAGCACTCTTTCAGGAGGAAAAGTTACTATTGTGGATATCAAACCTTATAAAGGAAATGAAGACAATGAGCCAGGATATGTAAATGGCCAAGAGTCTAGTCAAGAAAGGTACAAAATATGTTATAAATTAAATCAGATATAAGTTTTTTCAAAAAGGCCTTTTAATCCAGTATTGCTAATTTATTTTCTAGAAGCGTGGTTACTGCAGTAGTTCGCATGGCCGGAAATAATGCAATAAATGTTGCTAAACTTCAAGAACAATTAGCAAAAAATATAACAATTTATTCCACAAGCAGCGTGCAAAAGGACCAGACCTCTTCAGTTGAAGATAGTAATTCGGTAAAAAATAACTTAGTAAACTTATATTTTATTTATTTGAATGATAATTCGGTATTAAGATATCTATTTTATTGTTTTAGGGTGTATATAAAGCAGAAAGTCGATTGTTATTCTGGTTATTGATTTTGCTGGCTATATTAATAGCCTTAGTATTATTACTGCTGATATGTTGCTGTATATGTGAAGGTTGCCCTCTATATATGCCCCCCAGGTAATTATATGTTTTAAAGTATATATTAATAATTAGTAATTAATGCTTTTATTCTTTGCTACTTTTACAAATTCATAGCTATTTTAGTTTTAAGACTAATAAAATACCTAGATTTTATACATTAATTTTGTAATAGGACAGTAGAAGCACAGTAATTACTCAACACTGTTTAATGCTACAAAAGCACTTTCACATTTTTATCGGATATTAATCAATGTAAAAAACCTATACCAGATAGGTACATAGATCTCCATTAATAAATTCTAGGAAAAGAGTGATACGTGTCAACTCCACAGAGGACGACGTGCATTTAGTGGTTCGCGACAAGGGAGTTGGGAGAGAAAACAAGTCGACGCAAAATATAGAGAATAAATCTATACAAGCACCTGAGTGGAGGAGACGGGAAGCCTGGAGTGCTGAACAAACGGATTTGAGGACGAAACCAACACAGTGGAAATTCAATAAAAGGAATTATAGATCAAAAGAACATAGTAAACCAGCATCAACGCCTGGTGATATGCGACACGAATTTGTACAGACTGCCGCTGACAACGATTACAAATATGACGACACTAGACAATCCTTCCGGCACAGGTAAACTTAATTAATATATCCTTCATTAGTACTTTAGCAAATTCAAAATAAAAATTAAATACTAAAATCTCACATATTCTCTTACAGGGATGGTCCAAATATAATTTATACTAAAGAAATGCAACTTCAGGAAGCTTTTGCAAATAAACATAAGGAATATATTGAGGATTTAGAAAATGGATATGACAGAATTGCAACTTTGCATCATGAACGCAAAGAACAGGATAACGATTCAATAAGAAGACATGAAATAGACCGAGGTTCTGATGTTGGAGGCTTCCTCAAGTCCGACGCTGACAGAAATTTGCATGATAAAGAGGAACACAGAAGTAAAACTGACTATAATGCTCCGACTTCCCTAGGCAGAGATCAATATTTTATCAAAGAAGGTAATACTGAAATTTTAAGGCTTGTAACACGAGGAAAAAATGATGAGGAACGTTACGTTAATCTCCCTGTTCAACAACAAAGACCGGTAACTTTAATTCCACGCACGCAATATGTTGTAATTGATAACGGTAAAGAGCTCTTAATGGAAAGATTTATCCGTGAACAAGGAGAGGAAGCAAATAATATTCGTGAACGAATGAATAAAGTTGTAACAGATTTAGATAACATATCAATTGACAAGGATGGTAAAAGTATTGGTCACAGATCTCAAATTGGCGGTGATCAACAAAATGTTCTGCATGAGTATTCTAATTTACCACCTGATGTTCCAGGTATTGTTCCTTTAAAATCTGATTATTTACAATCCGCTTTGATAGAAATGCAAAATAAATCATCAATCCATCAAGAACTGCTAGAGTCATCATTAAGAAAACAAAATGAACTGCTTCATCAAATATTGATTGAACGAGAAAGAATGTTACAAAATCAAGAAACTGCATCACAAGTAGAAAATAAATTAGAAACTCAAAGTTTACCAGGACACTCAGTTATGGCCACTCAAACAGAATGTCATATTGGTACACAGACGGAACCTCAATTACTCAAGGAGGTCATTAGAAAAGCTAGGAGTGATAACGATTCATATAGTGAAGATGACTCACAGGTTACTTCAGATAATGCGAAAAAAGTAACATGGATTAAAAAGAAAAAACCTAAGAAAAAAGTTAAATATAAAGATCCAAGACGAAGTATTCGTATTTATGAACTTAAGAGAAAAATTAAAACTCCAATCCTAGAAGAAAGTGATGTATCGCCATCTTTAGAAAGTGAAAAGCATGTTAGAATAAGCAAAACAAACGAAAGAGAGGAACGAGTCAAACATTACGGTGATGTAACCAAAAGCACAGTTACAACTTCTAAAAACGAAATTGTGAGTTCAACGCAAATAAAACCATCTGAAGCAGATCGAAAATTAAAGTCACGTAGAGAAGTGTTAATGGAAATATCTGACTCTCTTGATAAAAAAATTAAACGAAAATCAGACACACAATTACTAGCCTCAAACAGCGAAACGTCAAAACAAGTCTGTGGTCATGAAAGTAATAAAAGTACGAGTAGTTCAGCGAGTAAAGATCACCGAAATCTAATATTTTCCCGGCAAGGATCTTCCACAGAAGAACGTGAACGAACACTTGAACATTCCGATAGGAAGTTACAAATAACTGATTTAGATGAACCAGAAAAAATTGAAACGGTCAGTAGTAAAGAAAATTTGAAAAAAAATGTAGACAACGAATCAGTAAAAACTTCTGACACGGGTAAGCCTGCACAAAAAAGTTTACCACGGTATATGCAGTGGTATGGTAAAAAGTCTAATTTAAACACAAAACCTTCCACTTCAGACAAAGTTATTCCAGATAAACCTAAAAGAGCGTCAAAAACGAAGAATGAACAAGAATTAAAAGAAAAAACTGGCAGATATGGAAAAATAATAAGCAAAGAAAATCAAAGTCAAGCAGGAGAGACAAAAAAAAACTTCAAAGAGAAAGAAAGTGAATTTATTCACCCTCGTTTACTGAAAGAAGGCAGAGTCACCCCTGTTCCAGAAGGACCATTGCCTGATGTCCATCCGTTATTGCAACACTCTGAGCATAGGTACGAACATAATTATGAAAACCAGAATCCTCTGTGTTACATTCAACCAACACATATACCAAAACATTTAGGTGGTCCATCTAATGTCCCTGTATTACCACAAAGGCAATCTTTAGAAAATCAGCCTATATATGTAAATCAAGATGACGTAAAAAATAAAAACGTCCATAAGGAGAAGGATATTGCAGAAAGTGCTTTAACGCATAGTATATCCATTTCAACTAACTATGACGATGACAAAAAAACCTCATCTGAAGTGCATGTTTCTAAAATAAATATCGGTGGAGATTCTGTTACAGGCCAGAGAATTATTACGTCACAAGTCGATGATAATGATTCCGGTATTGCTATGAGCACACTTGTTCAACAAACAGGTAATATCAAACGATTACCAATTACGGAGAAAAAAAGCGTTTTTACTATTGCTTACGATGATGTTCAAACAAAACAGCTTAGGCCAGATAGCAGTTCTACGTCGTACTAAAGTTTTATCAGTATTCATACAACATGAGTGCCTTATAGATGTTATTTTTATAAAACAAAATGTAAACATTATTCCGTCCTATTTATTAATTGTGTTTTCTTAAAATTTTGTAAATAAATGTTTTTACACTAAATTAGAAAATATAAAAAAACTGCCTTCGTTTAAATGACTGTTCTTGGAATAAATTTAAGCGACATTATATTGTAAATATTGTTTTTAAATACGTATTATTTAATTATAGCTTTAATAAATCTTATGTAAATAACTTCGTTACTCTCAATAATCATACTGTTTCAGTATGCAATTCTATATTTGTTATAAAATATAAAGTTATATTATACTTTGAAATAGTTTCATTTTTCATTCTTACCCAAAAAAAAGTAGAAATGCCTTCTTAGGAAACGAAAATTATTTATAAATAATGTAGAAAAATTGTACAGGTCTTTGCTGCAAGTGTTTTAGCCATGATAAGATTATTTTAACCTCATAATAGCCACTCTCACTACTACGCGTAGTCATTTGTATACATAACATGATATTCATGATTAATAATTTATCTATGTTATAAGCTTTACCATAACTACAATTATGGCCCCAATTTTTAGAAGTTAGAATGCGTATAGCAAGCTATCCTTAAAAAGGATATATGCCATCGCAGACTTTTCTGCAGATCCTACAAAAGATGAAATACCCTCAACTCTACAAAGGACTAAAGACCATGTTTTTCATAAAAGTTTTTGGCGGCTTTACTTTTACTATATTTGTCAACAATTATCACTACATATTATAAAACAAAGTCCATATTTCCGTATGTACGCATAAAACTTTAAAACTACGCAACCGATTTTGATGCGGTTTTTTTTAATAGATAGAGTGATTCAAAAGGAAGGTTTGTACGTATAATAACATTCAATACGGAGTAGAGAAATACTGTAATTTTTGAGGTTTCTGTAAATAATTACATTTTTGTCCGCTTACATTGCAAACGCAGGCTAAACCCTACGAGATTTATCAAAATGATGTAGTAAGTATTCGTACGCCTTGAAAAGGTCTACAGAAAAGTCCGCGATGGTATATGTCTATCTCTTATGGATAACCCACAATAGCAGTTTTTTTCATTTACTTTTTACGAAAAATAATGCCTTATGTTCAAAGCAATTTTTATACAATACAACATTAATCCTTATGCAATTAAGTACCTTAAATAATTTGTTGATTTAATATTGGTCAATATGGCCGTTTACAGTATGTAATTTAAGTGAACATTTTCCGAGATATTACAGATTTAAAATGCCGTGAGGACGCCGCGCTTCACCCTATACCACTTCGAATCTTTTAAGAGTTTGTTTAAAGACATTCTGTAATTAATTGTAAAAATAAAATACATAGGTAAAATGTAAAAGTAAATAAGTAAAAATGTACTATATGAGTTTAGATATTCCAAAGATAGCAGGAAATCGTCTTGGTATAGGGAAAGGAAATTGTTTTTCTCCAAATTTAACGCTCGCGGGCCACAGGCAGTAATGAATAAATCAAAACTACTGGATCGATTTTAATCATTTTTTTACACTGAGTGACATGGGATATATATTTTATACCCGTGCGAAGCATGGGCAGGCCGCTAGTTGTTTTATAAGAAACAATTGACACAAATCCTTACAAATCAAAGATTTTAACTTTGTCATGAATTGGTGAAAACCGCCAGTCGACAGCTGACTGTGTGCAGCGGGGATTGTAGTATGTGTAGTGACTAACAAATACAAATTTATGAAATATTTGTGATAGAACTAAATTTGATAGTTAAAATATACATTATAGTATACATTACAAAAAACGTAAAGATTGCTCTAAGAAGAAGCTCACTACTAGTTAGCTGTAGTAGTTTAATATATATTATATAATAGTCTTGAAGAGATATACAAAATATTTCACAAATCAACATGAGATGTGTGATTTTACGTTTTTAAAACTATTAAATTTGGTGTTATTATTCTATGAATTAAAACATAACCCGAAATGTCTATAAATATATCTCTGAAGAACCTAATAATAGATTTATTTTATTTTGTAAATTCTAGTAGTATCGCCACGGTTTATTTTTTAAAAACTTAAAAATCATAATTTCTTAATCTATTTATTTACTTTAAAACTTCTGCTAAAGATTTTTTTAATATTCTTGTAATTAATTGATTTGATTGTATTATATATATTATTTGTAAAGCTTTTTTTTCAAGAAAACCTGCGAAGTTTTAAGTAGAAAAAGATTTTTTTTTTTTACAAGAAGATATCCGCCGCCATTACGGTCTGTTATGGCTCAATATGTACTAGGAAAACAGAATAAGTCAAGAGATTAGTTAATCACTGTTTTGCTATTCGTCAACAGATGGCGGTGAAACATAGATTGTATATTATTTTAAAAAAAATCCTGTATATTTTACTATTACTTTAAAATAATAATATAATATTAATATTACATATGTACTACATAATATATTAGTAATAATACAGAAAGTGCACCTATTTTGTGTTGATGAATATCCTTTTTCGTATGGGTAATGTGATGAAATATTTATTAAAAATGACGCTCGAACGTCGAGTTTAAGATTTGTAATATTAATATTGTAATATAAAAGAACTACGTCAAATTGGGTAACTTTGAATTTACGGGTAACATTGAATAAAACGACTAAAATAATTATTAATTTTTTTTTCAATATCTGTAACCTGATTTAAAACTGATAACTGAGTGAAATGAAAATACTAAATGTTCTAGTTGTCAAATGTCATTTAAAATTTATAGTTTTGAAACAAATTTTGACACTTTTTCAAAATTTTCTGTTCGCTGTCTTTTAGCAGTGAAAAGTATGTGAGTTACATTTCCGATTTAATTACAGAAAAGGTGTGTAAAACACATGAGATTCGGTTTCTAATGATCAATTGTACGTTGAAATTATACTTATTCACATAATTTCATGATTTTGCATCGTTTTATATCCATTGACAGGGAAATTTGTGGACCACCCCTATTTTTAGTTAAATATGGGTAACTTTGAACGGTTCAAAGATACCCAATTGCATTATCTTAGTTTATGGGTAACATTGACAAAGAGTTATTGATTTCTAAAAATATTTTTAATTACATACAGTAATTACAATAGAATTATTTTGCTATATAATCCGCGTTTATTAAAAGAATCTATGTATTGCTAAACGTATAAAGCAGGCAACATTCACATACCTTATACCTACATGCAGAACGAGTCACCACACGTATCGTAATAAAATCCAATCCGGTGCTTTAACAAGGATGAAAGCTTAGCTGTATAGCTGTGATAGCCCAGCGGTAACAACGTCGGACTCTTTCGAAGAGGTCGCAGGTTCAAACCCAGGGCAGGCATCAATGAGTTTCTATTAAAACTTATGTGTCTAATTGTGAATTACAATTTATCACACGTTTTTCGGTGAAGGAAAACATTGCGAGGAAACCTACGTATCTCTAGAGAATTATGGGGAATGGTGTAACCTACTAATCCGCATTGAGCAGCGAGGTAGATCTTAGCTCCAATCCTTCTCTCCAAAGACGGAGAGAGGAGGCCTATGGTCAGAAGTGGGATAGTAACAGGTCGTTACTCGCGGTCAAGGTTTCCAAAAAAGGAATTTACTATTATTAAAAAAGAAAACATCGTTTTCATCTTAAAAGAGCATCAAATAACAAAAAATAAAGATAAAATTTACATTGAAGATGACATCTCATTCATGGAATGGGGTGAATTATTTTTCAAATTCTTTTGCCAACCATTAATGTTTTGATCTCATTTGAATGGTAATTGATTATAGAATTTGTTATTTAGGTTTGATTTTTAATAAATATTTACAATTACAACTAAATATGTATTCGTTACAAAAAAAAAAATCTACCCATATGTTGCTAATATTTAGTAAATGGCAATTTTAAGTAAACGGTTGGCTGTTAAGTATGACAAGTTGACTTTATTTGATAGATCTATCTTTCATTCATACAGAACATAAGTAAAAATTTTTACCCATGATACGAAAATTCTGTGAATTCAAGGATTTTTAGTTTTCGAAATAATTCGGTTCAAAGTTACCCAAAACTCAAGGTAACTTTGAACACGCACAAAAGCATATTTTTTTTCCATTTCCTTTCTAGTTACTTAGTAATACAGTTAGTTATTCTAAAACTCGGTATAAAAGAACACTCATTATTCATTAAAACCTTAAATAAGGTCATCCTATTTTTTTATATTTTGAAAAATCTGAAAAAGTCATTCAAAGTTACCCAATTTGACTGTACATATTTTTAGTCAATTTTGATTCTTACCCAGCACTTCCTTTCACAACGATTCAATACTAGATTTGTACATATAGTCAGTCAGTCATCTATTCAACACTAGATGACGCTGTATGTTTTAAAATAAGCAAACTTCCATCACTATGTACATAATTAAAATAAAATGCCTTATGTTATGAGTTCCAAAAAAATAACGAACGAGTATTTGGTGAGCGTTAAGTAATACATCACTTCCACTTACCACTATGTTCTTTTTATTGCTGCTTCTAGTGAAAATATTTTTTTTCCTTAGCGGGATAGGCTAGCGCAGAAGCTTCATTAAGGTTGCGGAAACTCAAAGAATAGAGCGCAGAAACTCTACTAATGCCGGGTAACGTCGTCCTAAGGGTTTCTTCTGTGATGCCGGATCACGACTCAGCGGAAACATAGAATCGCTGTACATATTGTCCATGACCCTAGAAGCAGCAACCCTGTAAACCCTACGAAACCCCAAAGAAACAGCTCTACAGGTCTTACTTCGGGATGAGACCTCTCTTAAGAGATACCTTACACTAAAGTAGCGTCCGGACCATCAAACTCCAGCCAACTAAGGAATCTACTCCAATATATCGCTAGAATTCCCAAATCAGAGTCTTCGGATGTTTCAATTAGGGCGACATACAACAATTTTTAGTAGTTTGTTTGCTCCCTGGTTAGCTGAAGCGTATTGAATCCAAGAACTTCCCACAACCGATGACTTCTTCTGTTTCCTCCGAGATTGTCTTTATACACTTCCATCCTTATACACCATGGCACTAACCACCAAAAACATATACCACTCAAGTATGGAAGAAGATTTTTACCATGAGTTCAAAACATATATAAAAAAATGACCAATCGTGATTAAATTATTGATTATTGATAAAATCGTAACATAAAAACAAAACAAGTAAAATCAAAACGAGTAACAAGAAGTTGTTCTACAGTAAAATAAAAAAATTAAATTTCCATAAATATAAATAATGTTAATAGTTAAAATATAATAATAATAATATTCTTTAATTAATCCAAAAATATTACTTTTAATTCTTAGCGAAATTTTTCTTGATCTATTTAAATCTGCACGTGTAGTTTTATTTCTAACGTTGCCAGGTTAAATTCACTGTAGTTATTTGGCTATTGTAGTAAAGTATAAGTTGAGAATAGTATGGGCTAGTTTTGGTGGTAAGTATGTAAGTCGTTTGTAGTAGCAGTGACCAAGTCAGTAACTGGAAGTAAGACGATGATATTTGGTGTTTCATTTTTGCCTCGGAGAACTATTTAACGTCAGCCTAGCTTAATTATCATTATAATCTACCAGTAATCGATAAACTAGAATACAATTTATTTTATTCGTATCCGAGTTTGATAAAAATGAGAAATATGATTTATTAATTAGTTTCACGGCTAATTTATAACAGAAATGTCCAATAAAAATGCCAATCAAATTTCTTTCAGATTAGCAATCAACTTTTGCGATGTAAAGTTGAACACTGTTTCATCGCAAGCGCTCAATCATTCGCATGAGCTGCTCCTTCATTCAGCTCATTTGCACAGACAACTCGCGCGGAAAATTATTTCTTTTCATATTCCCATTTTTCATGTCTTACTTAAAGTTTTCGCCCGTTTACTGGGGAGTTTACAATTCGTCTGTTTATTTTGAATTTTTCTGTGAGTACGAATTTTTATTCCTGCGCTGTTTATCTTTCCTAATTGCTTTCGAATTTTAAACGGTTCAGTTTTATTAGAATTTATTAGCTTTTTAAGTTCTCCTTCTAAATGTGTGGAAGCTTTAAGTGTTTGTTGTAAAAACATACTTGGTTTCATAAACTATTAAAAAAACAAAAAAATATTTAGATTTGTTTTTTTATGCTCTTACATGATCTTTTACTTTTTGTATGTGCTTTCTCAATCAAGAAAAAAAGGAAATCGGTAAGTAAGAAAGACCTGGTTCTGATGGGGGACAAGGTAAAAAATATTATTTAGTCTCTTTTTTTTATTTGTTGAGAAATAATGTTCATCATGCAAAACTTTTATTAAGAAAGTACTAGGGCGACAGAAACAGACATGAGGTATGGAAATTACGTCTCCCCGCGGCGACTTGCTTTCACGGTCCACTGGGCTGATCATAATAAAAACTCGCGCCGTCGCCTTCGCGCGAAGTTTGACCATAAATTTAGTGGTCGCAGTAATCGCCCGCTTGCCGAAGGCAAAATTCCTTGCCGACCCTAGATATGCTTTTAATATAATAATAAATATCACAGAATACACTACTTTTTTGTAAAGTTTTTTTTTGCTCTTTGTTTCCCTCGAGGGTGAGCCAGGACCATTAAAAAGGTTGGGGCGGGCGATATTTTATGCGATTTTAAGTGTGTAACGGCCTTAATAGCTGTTGTATGGCATCGAGAATTGGAAGGTAAAAATCTTGTATTAGTTTACAACGATAAGAAATAAAATAAGAAAATTTACCATTAAACAATATATGATCAATGAATTGCATTGATAAATATATTTAAATTCAAAATATACCTTATTCCAGTAAACTTGTAAACAAATGCTTTTATATCGTGAATTCTACTGCGGATTCGGAAAATTTCTCCTATTTAGAAGAGCCAGCAAGAATCTCTGCGTTTTCTATAATATTTTTTGTGGGATGTGCAATTAAACATTCATAATTCATTTTCAGTACAATTCTATTGATGTATAAACTGTGTGATTCATTCATTCATTCATTACTAAAGGTCATTGGTTCAAACACCAGGCTTTTACTATGAAAACTTATGTATCCTATTGATATTCACAATTTATTACACAGTCATTATCATCCTCCTACCCTAATCCTACTCTAAGTGGGGTCTGCAGAACATTTTATAATTATGTTGTCACATGATTTGAATACGTATTTTACAACCGGGCGCCTGGCTGATGTCAACTTACCTTACCTAGTCGTATTTTACCTCGGTAAGAAATGAGGGTGGTCTATTCTACTCACCTGGATACCACACGGCGGGTTGACTTACCTTAGTCGCCTTTTACGACACCTCGGTTAAAATAGAGTGCGGACTGTACTACTCAACCGGATACCATACGGATCGTTCAACTTACCTTAGTTGCCTTTTACGACACCTCGGAAATAAATGAGGAAAGTCTATTCTACTCAGCCGGATACCACATAGCACACAATATATTATGCATTTGTCGGAAGAACACATTTTGAGGATATACATATCTTTGGAGAAAACAGAAGAAAATTATGTGTAAGCTTTCGTCATGCATCCAAGCATGGTGGATCTAAGCTCCAATTCACATTAAAAAAGAAAAAATATCTGCCCAGAAGTGGAATGGTAACAAGCTATATATAAAGCATAAACTGTACTTATTGTGAAAAAGAAATAATAATCTTCTAGTCTTAAACATTTGTAGCGATATTGAAAGTTCGCACAAACGATATCCCTCATTATACCAAACTGAGAGAGGGTTAACTCTGAAGTATCATTGCCATTTATTAACGGTCAAGTACAACCCCGCCGCGAGCGAACCAATTGAAACTGATTGCTTTAAATGAATTATTAAATTGACGTCGTTTGTTATAAGAAGCCTTATTTAGAAATTTTGTTTTCGGTGATATTAATTTTACGATACCCCATTTTCAACTTTAAAGTTCATTTGTTTTAATTATTTAATATATAGAAATGTTTCTACATATTAAGCTTTGCTTACTTAAGATAAAGACATGTAATAAACTAGCAATCCCCGCCTACGTGGAAATATTAAAACCGTAATATAGTCTTTTGATAACCATAAAAATGTTTAAGTGGGTTTACCTTAAAAGCTAGACATATGCTACCAAGGACTTTTATTTAGAAATTTTAGAGCAATTTTGTAATACAATTTTGTAATTTTTGAATAACTATTACCGTTTACTCAGCGCACGCAAGGAAAGCTTTAAATTATGCCGTTTTCGTACTTTATTTTATTGCTGCTCCTCTCCTTTTCATTTTGGCGTGATGTTATATAGCCTATAGTCTTCCACTGAAAGAATTTTTCAAATCAGTCTGCTTGTTTCTGAAATAAGCGCGTTCAAACAATCAAACAAACAAACTCTTCAGCTTTATATATTAGCCTAGATATGGGGATTTTTTAAATTGAATCCTATCTGATGCACGACAGCTGATTGTGTGTGAAAAAAGCATTTCCTGAGTTGTTTATTGATTTTCAAAATTGAAATGAATTATTTAAACGAAGATATTATGAAATCGGCTATTAATTTTCAGAAATATATCATCTATAGAAAGAAGTAAGCATTAATATGCCAATATTTCATAGTAAAAAATTACCGATAAAACTATTTGCTAAAATCTGTAATGAAAGAAAATCTATATAATGTATTACATGCAGGATCAACTATCTATTCTCATACCTCATTTGTAATGTAATTGACTACAAGTATAATTAATGTATCATAAACAACTATCATCTCACTTCTGCACTATCACTGCACACATTCACTTAAGACAATATCAACGATCTTGTTTGCCGTACATATTTAGGAGATAACTAGTTGTAATGATGTAAAAATGATTATAGTTGTATATAAAATAGTTAGGTAATAATTGTTCTTCTTAAATTTTGGACTTTAGCATTATACTAAATTTTTGTCGTAACTTCTGTACAACAATACATACAAAAATTTTATAATAATTTACAGTAATAAACTGTTTATAGTTAATGTACCCTACTGTCGAAAATATGATCACGGTAGCTTAGAAACATTACTTTTTTAATATATTTTCATCGTTCTAAATAATTAATTAAGGAATTATTTTTTATTACTGACAACACCGTACTCCCAAAAATTGACACTTATTGCTTTTCTGTAAGTTTATCGTGAAAACCAATTAATCACGTCGCCTGTGCCCAATAAATTCCGTACGGACTTTAATTATTTTCTTATGATTTTAATTTCGGCCCCTCACCCAAATCTTGGATTCGAACAACTGTCTCCACTCTGATTTTTTCGACTTAAAGTTCTCGACTTTTATTAATAAAGGGAAGATAATTAATACTACTTAAATTTTGTTTAAGAATTTCCAAACTTAATTAAGGCATTTTTGTAGTAAGCGGACGAATCTGGAATTAAGCCGACGTAGTAACCGAAGTTTATTTATCATACTTTGTAATATTGTTAGACATCCTTAATGGTAACTATCATTTGAAACGTTATAATATATTTGACTATACAACATCATTTTCCTGCCCTTATCCCACTCTAAGTGGGGTCGGCACAACATGCCATAAACATGCTGCCACATGATTTGGCTGCGTTTTTACGACCGGCTGCCTGCTTGACGTCAACTTACCTCAGTCGTATTTTACGACACCTCGGTAAGAAAAAGGGTGGTCTATTCTACTCAGCCGGATACCACACGGCGGGTTGACTTAACTTAATCGCCTTTTACGAAACCTCGTAATAACTTAGTAACCGAAGTTTATTTATCATACTCGTACTTTTATATTGTTAGACGTCCTTAATGAAAATTATCATTTGAAACGTTATAACATATCTCACTATACTACAATGAAATAAAATTTAATTAATTACGATGAATAACGAATTATCGTTAGTTAATAGCAACAGCTAATGTCTTCTATCAAATATATATCTATAGGGTATAATTTTTTTGCTAGATTTAAGTAATTTCATCACTGCGCTAGAAGTCTGTGAAATTTTCTATTTATAACCAATGGTAATCGCATAGCAAGCAATTATCAGCATTCGACCCAAAAACCGCGCAATTAAGGCGCCATTTGTCCACAACAATAGACGATCTTTTCGCGCCCCTTTTCTTGGGAAATTAGTGATGACTTCAATAAAAATAATTCTTGTCTTTTAAGCAAATTGCATCGGCAAGTCCAAGAAAGCCTTTAATTAAGGGTCGCCCTCCACCACCCCGAAAAACAGCGGTGCGGCCGTCACCTTTTATTTTTGTTAATTCTTGGAGCTCTTTCTTCGCCGCATAAGTTACTTTCACCCCTTCGCCCGTGATTCTTTACGCCTTTTTGTCACCGTTTTGAATTCTTTTGAAGAAACCCCTTCCTTCCCATCTGCTACGCCCGTCAATATTAACTCCACGACGAGTTAAACTTTTTAATATCCGTTAAATTTTGTTACGCTGAGACTAATACCTTTTAAGGAGAATTTGGCAAAAATACGAGTACTTAGTGTAGATCTTGTTACAGAAAACTTTATATAGACAGATCGCTATATGTATATGTAAAAGGTATTTTATATACTTTCATTCTTCAACTATATGCGAATAGGCGTAAAAACAAAAAGTAGAAGCAAAAACGTTGTGTTTGACATTTGTAAGTAGGAGTTCAAAATATCTTTTTGCAGACTGATTTAATACTTTAGGTACTATGCCTGTTGATATTTGTGGCGTCATTGGTTTTCAAATAAGAAGGCTCGTCTAAGAATTTGTCGTGCATTTTTGATAAAAAATTAACAGGTAATAAAATAATACATTTCCATGTTAATTCATTTTTTTTCCATCAACAAACTCCTGATTCCTACACTCGTCATTCTCTTTTGAAATAGATCGAATTTACACCATCTAACAATATCTTATTTAATAAAATAATTTAATAAATTCTTAATCTTAATAAATTATTTTATACAATTCAACATTATTTTTCGAGATATTCCATTATACGAATACAAAAAAAATACAAAAGAAGAATAGTTAAATAAGAATATTTAACACAGGTAGCACCATAACATTACAATGTAAAAATTATTATCTTTAAATAATTATTATTATCTTGTAATACAAACCCAATAATATACTCGTAAACTTAAAATTCATTTCATTTGTATTCAAGTGAGTTTAGCCTAGATTGTAG
Source organism: Morpho helenor (assembly GCA_029227775.1). Lineage (NCBI taxonomy): Eukaryota > Metazoa > Arthropoda > Insecta > Lepidoptera > Nymphalidae > Morpho > Morpho helenor. The sequence goes on along the minus strand of JARGCU010000010.1, from coordinate 11,995,568 downwards.
GTATGACTGGTGGGTGGTTTCGTATAAACCATCCCCCCCCACCCCCGAAACAAACAAATGAAACGATATTTCTTAAGATTCATTAAATTATTCACAAGGGAGAAAAGAAAAAAATAATGTAAATTAGATCGAAATGTTTAAAAAAAACTTGTTTGGAAACAAGAGATCGTGATGGGGCCGCAGTTGTCGGGACACGGAATTTTTAATCCATTTCCTCAGTCGATTAATATTCAAGACTCGGCCGGTCTGGTTCATCTCCTTTCCCATTATTGGCTGGACGCCATCGGCTTGTACCTTCATTTTGATTTCGAAGCTAATTGTACCTCGGTATAATACTTTGAAAGTTATTTCAGAAGTGTCTAAATCAATTTTAAATGCAAATCTTTGTTATAGACTACACATCTATAAAAGTAATAATAAAATTATTTTTGCTATAATCCACGATGAAGTAAAATAGAAAATATATACATATAATGCTAAATGTAGAGTGGACAATCCGTTTTCATACCTGATACATGCAGGATTTGTAAACACACACGCACAAACCTCCTCCTCCGCCACCACAATACACAAGCACTACATATGTTCACTATCACAAACTCAACAATCGTTTCGCCCGGCAACCGCAGCATCATCAGGAGATAAGACTCCACGACAAAATCGCAAAGCTTGCGATTTTTGCTTGGTTTATAGCAAAATAATTTTATTAATACTTTTGTATTAAGGATACCCGCAAGGTAACGCCTAATTCTAATAAAATTAGACTACATATCTGTTTATTTATTCTAATTTATATTTTTCGAGTTATAACCGGTTTTATGTTGTTAAACTGTACTTCTTGAAATCAACATGTATAGCTAAATAGCTATACAGGATGTACCGATTCTGTCGCTCTATATATTTTGAGCCTGTGCCTGTGCCTCCTTCATAATAACCTCATAATAACGTTACGTAATACAAAACTAATGAAAATATAATTTTACAATAATCCGCGATAAAATCTATTATAGTAAATAAAATTCTCGCGGATTATAGCAAAATAATATTTTCGTTAGTTTTATATTATGGACCTCTGCAAAGTGACGCCTAATTCTATAAATTAACGTTTAGTATATAAGCATTTTATAGATAACTATATGGAGAACAAAAATATATTCTTTGAAAAAAAGTGATTCAGAAGACTGTACGACTTATGAGTGGGTCACAGGTTCAGGACACCATTAAGTTTTCTACAAAAAACCCTTTACTTATATTTACAACTTGTCACGCGCTTTTTGGTTAATGCAACATCGAAGGAAAACTTGCATATTCTATTCCTTATTGATGATGCTACTAAGCTTCCTACAGCTTTTTCTTCTACTAAGATTACTACTTTTTTTTATATTTCTCTTCACCTAATCATAGCTATAAAGGTTGTGTTAATAAGATTGGTACAGAAGCAACCGAGATATAATGGAGATATTTTGGTCAAAATGTACATGCTCTAATCATTCACGGCAGATTGTTTTGAACACCAGTTCATATTAAATTAATTCCGCTTAACTCAATATAGTTCCTGGGGCCGGCTATTACATGAAGAGAAGGCTGTTTTGCATCAAATGGCAATATTGTCGTAATATATTCAATATCCGTTAAAATGATAATTTAGTGACGGGCGGAATCCATTATCGCTATTTACTTGACCTTAGCTTAGTGCTTACTAAGACAACAGGGGTGACCGTGTACTCGAATATGCCTAATGTTGAGGCTTCTCGAGAGAACCACTCCAAATATTCACGAGGGACTAAAACAAAGTAAACGGCTATAAATGTAGAAGTAAATATATGACAACAGTTTATATTGATTCGTTTTATCGTCAGTATATTTCCTGGCATGCAAATTGTTGAGCTTAAAATGGCACCCAAACTTAGACGTCTTATATCACTGTAAGTTAGGCCGATAATTTAAAATGTATTTTAATGATTTACTATTCTAATACACGTAAAATTACCCGCATTTAAATTGCGATAACCGTTAACCTTAACTGCTGACAAAAAAGGAGATATCCGTTTTAAATCTGAAAATTATACTATAATTTTATAATACAAAATTCCACTTTTATTTTAATTTCCAAAATAATCCAAAATTCTAATTTAATTAAATACGAAATTTAATTATTTTCACGTCATAACAATAGTAAATTCTTATTTTGCCCAGCTACTAGAGGTCGACTACCGAATAGGTAAAATCATATTTAAAAATAGCTCACTTGTATGTAAATTAATTACTTTTTAGTTTATAACTTTATGTCGAATTAGGATAATAAATATGTTGTAGTATTTAAAGCACTTCTAGACAAATAGTTCCGAAGAAACTTTACGTTTGGTTTTGACGATGTCGAGACGGTATTCATAAAAGATTTTATTAAACCTCATAAGCATACCCAAACACCGCGCCCGCAGCTGTCAATAAGAAAATAAAAGAAGATAAACAATACGAAGGAAAACAGAAAGGTGAATCGAAATTACCGCGACCTGAATTTGGAATTCAAATCTCGAACGTTAGCTTTTGCATCCCGCCAATTCTTATTGTTGATACTTGATATTTACTTATTCGGAATTTTAGGAAAATAAATATTTGCTTTGTAGAACAAAAACACATAAATTGAAAATGAAATATTTAAATTATATGGGTTAAAATTTATATATAGGTAAAGTGAATATTAAAATCGTTTTCGGTATTTGTTTTTAACGAACCTTTTTAATTAGCTTGATGTTGAACGTATATGTGCTAATTTTAATTCAACTTTATTTTGACTTTTGAGGTTATTGTAAGTTTATCTGCAATTTTCTTTGACCCAATTTTATCCATAGAGTTATTATACTAAAGTTGTCCATCGAAAAAAAGAGAAACCAAACAAGATTTATTATCTGTCTCCCTTTTGTATGTGTGATTAGATAAAGATAAATATATATGAGTTTCATCGTCCCTCTCTTATTATTTGTTGCGACACTCGTAGTAGTATAATCACTAGTAGATTATATATAGATATTTTATTATAATATTAAATCAGAAAAAATAAAAAATGGTTCTAATTATTTTTTGCTTCCCTGGAATTCTAATTTTTAGTTAACTAGTAGTAATTTTTAATAACCAATCAAAAACAAGAACGTTTTTTATGGTGGTAATCATTTCAATACAATAAGTATATTCTGAATTTAAATTTGGATAATAAATAAATATAATACATTCCACTAATACTACTATTACTATTATCCGATTACCTTCAATAATGTAATGTCTCGGTAGAAATATGTTTATGGGCTCGCGAAATATTTCAAGAGGGAAATCCGGGATAATCTATAAATATCGCCCTCGACGCCCGCCAAATTTTAAAGCGACAGTATTCCTTATTGTACCCACGTGAAAAATGTATGCACACCCCCTCAGAATATACGACTCGCGAGGGGTTATTAAAATTATAAACAAATAAAATTATTCAACGCCCTCCCTATATCGTGGCTTGAATACTTCATGTGTGAACTGTGTTTATTTGTATGTATTCTATTATGTAGTATGTGCTAATAATTAAGCAGTATGTACCTTTTAATCCATTAAAAACTTACCAATATAAGTTTTTTGTATGGAAAATTCACGTATCGTTTAATCTCTTGGTAGCCAACAATCGATTCTAAGCATTAAAACTATGACTAAATACATATACTTATTAAAAATATTGGAAATTAGAATAGTATTATCGCTGTGTTTTAAGCTTATTAAAGTTAAAGTTAATGACTTAAATCGGTCATGCTATTTAATAGTTAATCGAAATATTTTTTATAACCTTAGCGTCTATTTAACTTATGCAAGACTCCACTGCCCTACAGAAATGCTTAACTTATCTTTTAAATTAATTTATTATCTTTTAAAGTTTCATTTAAAATAATAATTAATCCATTTCTTCAAAATTAGCTTTCCCCAACTTATCTTATACACTTTCCAAACTATAGCCAGTGCTAGAACGCATTGTTTAACAAATAAGTATAATTTTAATTTTCGTTATCGTTTAGCACAGAACAGAAAATCGCGAAGATCGGTAGAAGCAGCGCGGTCGCCTGCTTATTTAACGTATGTCAAGGGAGTGACGGATAAGATAGGCTACTATCTTCGTCGTAAGTACAATATCAAGACGATATTCCGTCCTCCTGGTCAAATACGTAGCCTGCTGCGCTCACCGAAAGATCCGAACCCATTTAGCGTACCTGGTGTTTATAGGATTCCTTGCGGCTGTGGGAGGAATTATATAGGCGAAACTCGTCGCAACATCAGTACGAGGATATCGGAGCACATTCGTAGTGTCAAGAATATGGACACCAATGGTTCGGCCATAGCGGAGCATATCCACGATTCGGGTACTAACCACTACATCAGGTTCGACAAGGCTTCCGTATTATCCAGGGAAAAATTTCTAGTACCTAGAAAAATACGAGAAGCCATTGAAATTAGCCGGTACCCGAATTTTAACAGAGACGGTGGATGGACACTACCTCCGGCGTGGAAACCGATTTTTGACACTACTGGTTCATATAAAGACCGCTTTGAACCCGACACCGTAAGCGTCGCGTGCACAAACTTCATCCGTGCATGCGATGACGAAGACCAGAGCGACAGGGAACACTTGGAAGAGGTGCCGTCACCGCCGCCACCGTGTCCCCCCGCACCCCCGCCACCCACGAGTCGCGCCCAGCGAGCTGCGGGACGCAGTTCCCGCCGCGATAACATCGTGTAAAGAGCTCATGAATAAGAACCCCGGTTGGGTTCGAAACTAGTCGGGCTAACCCGATAAAATAAGACGTGAGTATAGCCGGTTCTATACATTAACTATGAATACTACTCACGATAGTTTAAATTCAAAAATTTTAATTTTGTTGGTATTTAAATAAATAAATAAAATAAACTAGAATAAAATCTCAACTATTATGTATATATATTCAAATTTATTTTAATTTAATATATTTTCCATTCACGATAAATAAATGTTTCTGTATTTTGAGACGATAACACTATTGCTATAAGCAAACGTAAAAAAAATTGTCAGCATGATGTAAAAAATTAAAATATCAATAATATTTCAAACATGCTAAATGTAAAAAATAATATCACTCTCCGTTACTCAGGCTGCCAAGAGGGCAAGAAATACAATTTCCCGTTAAATTTCATGTCGACGTTTTTCATATATCGATGTACTTTAACCCCGTTCCCTTTATTTTATATTAAAGCGATAAACATGTCGATTCCTAGAGTCACGCCGGCTCACGCCTGGCCGCGCTCCCTCTCGAATATGCAAGTCATGAGAAAACGCTTATCACGAGGTTTAGATACCTCAGAGATAGACGTGAGATGAATTATGTTGCCGTATGGTGTTTGTTCTTTAGTTATTTGCATATGTTGTCATAACAAATGTTTAGGTATTGATTTAGTGTTACAAACATCAATATTGAATTATCACTTGAACAATTAAGTATTTAAATTTTATTTATAGTGATACCTGTGATTTTATTACTCCTATTTAAACATTTAAGTACAGTCACTAATATTCGGATTTATTCCCAGATCACGAAAGAAAAACGGAAATTTTTTATCTTATATGGTAACCTGGTGTTACCATGTTAATTTTTACCTATATCGGTCCAGATTAGTTAGGAGAGCGTAAAAGACTAACAGACGGATTTAAGCATTTATAACATTATTTATTAGTAAAGATTACTCCAAAAATATATTTCTAATCAAATAGTGAAGTAGTGAAATTAACGGCCTCCTACTATCCCACTGCTGGGCGTAGGCCTCCTCTCTCCGTTACTGGAGTGAAGGGTTGAAGACCCACCACACCACTCCGATGCGGATTGGTAGGTTACACATATTCCCAGAAGTCTCTAAAGACATAACTTTTTATAGAAAAAGTAATCGGTGCATGCCCGGGGTTTGAACTCGTGACCCCTTCGAAAGAGTCGCACCGTTTCACCGCTGTGCTATCACCGCTCATATTGATCCTTGACTATTTAAAAGTTCTTGAAAAAGATTATTTTGATTTGATTTAATTTACACTTAAATATGTTTAAAATAAAAAAGTAAATTAGTATCATTTTATATTTAATAAATTCTAATGATATACTTATAACTATTGAAGTGGCTAAAAGTGGTTCCATTAGAGAGATTTCAAATATCATAAATTACACTTCGATTACTCTAATCCGAAGGTTCCGGGGTATCGGACACTCCAACAATGGCGTTAAAAATGAGCCCGCAGTCCAAATGTCGGGCCCGATGAATCACTCCAGTGCACTCGGAGAAATATCTACGGAGGATTATTTGCACTTTTAAATTGGTAAGTAACGCTTTTCCATTTAAATTAAGTTATATTTGTAATAAATTCTAAATCTTCTTGAAAAACAAGATAATTTCAAGATAGCTCTGAATTATTAAATGGTAACACAAGCAAGAACTTTTGTCCTTTTTTTAAATTTAGTAACCAATTATTTTATAAACTCAATTATTCTCAATTTAAAATCAATGAATTTCAAAAGTAAAAAAATAATCGAAAATGCATATATTTTCGATTATTTTTTTGTTTATTTTAATTTTTTTACAACATAATATAATCATAAATATTTCATTATATTATATTTGTAAAGTAATTCTTATTAAATTGAGATATTTTATAATTCTATTATTAAAATAGAAAAGATTTCAAAAATATATCAAAACAATTCTTAAACACTTTCTTACTCTTAATTATTTTAATAACAATTATTTTTCATCAGAACAGAATGCCGCCAAAATGAATTCCTCCTCCATTTTTAAAATCCTCTTAAGTTGAGAGTACAATATTGAGACTAATGCCAATATTTATGCTTCCAAATACACTTAACTTAATACAATAATTATTATCTTATTGTACAAATGTTTAAATTGCTAACACTATACAAAGTCATGACCATATAGAATGGGTCCAAGAATACATGTGATTCCGCGTTGAATTACTAAATGGATTATTTTTGCAAAAAGTAAGCCAGCCCTTTAGGTACTGAAAAAGTAATTAAATGAGTTGTTAAAACGAATAATAGTTAAAAAACAGTAAAAGTATATGTACCTATATAAGTAAAGTAAACCTTACTACAATTATGAATTTTCCCGACATTCTTGGATATTGTTTAACGGCGCTTTTATTGGCAATTATATATGCTGCAGTGGAATTCCCTTCAATAGCAACATTCATAAAGCAGTCGAACGATTGTGTGAACAAGCGGCCGCCTGGGACGCAAAACTTTCACAATTCCCTGGTGGCTTGTCGCGAGCAGAGTTTTACGGCCAAATTAATATGGCAAATTAATGCGTTCCGCAACCGTATAATTTTCGCATATGAGAGGGTTTCTTGCGACATCCCAGTTCATGTAGCACCTTTCAAAATATTATCTATACCAAAATATCAGCAACCGAATTCAGATTTTATGACTTTAGAAATTAAACCTAAATTTCTGTGCACTCATTTAGCAGATTGCTACTAGTCTTGTTTCTGTTGTGGTGTCGGCAAATGGGAATACTAGGGCGAGATTCGTATCATTTTTCCATATGGAAATGATGTAACGAACAGAGCGCACAAGACAACAACGATATGCTAATTAAAGGAAAACATACAGTACGTGCATTCCATGTTTATTTTGGTCCAAGAGGTACGCCTCGAAAAGGGTAATTGTTTAAAATTTATTCTTTATTAGACTGAGAAATTTTTAACATCTAAAGTTCAATTTACGTTAAACGAGTCAAATCGTTCAACAACAGTATTAAATAATATATTAGGTCTACCAGAAAGTTGTGTCTGTTTTTAGAATGAAAAAAAAAAGAATAAACTTTCATACTTGGAATAAATTTTATTGAATAAAAGCTGTCAATACAATAAATAAATTCTTAAATGATTATTTATGTCCTTTTCTTCTTCTTCCTTTTATTCAGGTTTATATTGAAGTATATATCCCTGTCTACTTGCTTATTGAAAAATGTTCGAAACGATCAGATATTAGAAATATAAAATTATTTGTAGTACATTAGATTTATATTTATTTTTTACCTTAGACATAATAACCTTAGTTATAAGTATTAAAAAAGGAAAATTCAACAATAATAACTATGCAAGGATTTGCAAACAAATATACCTACTTTTGTATATAACGAAACATTTAAGTCAATCTTCGCAGCGAACAATCTTAACAAGAACAGTTAGGCTCTAGTTAATTATTACACACGTTAAACCGGCAACAGAAGGTTGTAAGGACCGTACAAGTTTATGAGTGCGATTCGTCTCGAAGATTGAACTCGTGGGAGGGTCTCATGTACCTTACATTTCTTAAAGCAATAAAAAGGTAGCGGAGCTTCGTTTAATTTTACACATTCCTACAATCTCATTTGCTTAAGGTGTGTTAGGGAAAATTTATAAGTTCTAGTTAAATTGTCTCGTATCTAGGAAAATATTTGCATTAAATTACATTAAATTAATGTTCTGTAAATAGAAACAAATAGTTGTATATTCGTCCTCATTGAATACATTTAGAAATAATGTGATATTTTATCTAAGAATGTTATAATATGGGACATATGTATAAGCTTATTTAAGTTTTACAAGCAATTATCTTAGTACAAAAAGTTAAAGATTATATTTTCAGTTCTTCTGATATAAAAGAAATTATGATAAGTACTAACAAAAATATTGTAAACATTGTTTTTATTAAATTTATAGAACCAGTAGGTATCTGCTGAGCAAAATTATGAAGTATGTATACAAAATTTAGTTTTATGTGTTTCATATTATATTTTAAATACAAAAGTCTGTTTGTATGTCTTTTTGTCTGTGAATCTGTTACATTTTCGTGTCTAAAATCTGCTGGAGCAATATTGATGAAATTTGGTAGAAATTGAAGCTTAAATAACAGTTAAGATAAATAATAAAAATCTGTGATTTTCTTTGGGAACAGAAAGCACATAATTGGGGTATTTTAATACTAAGTAGCGGGTACTACAAGTTGATTATAATACACAAAAATAAGTCTTTGAAAATATTGTAAGTGTTAAAATTTAGATAAACACTATTCAACCAACTTATTAGCAGAATGAAACATTTTGAGTCAACATAATGAATAAATACATTTAATATAACAATGGACGTCGACAATATCGAGAGCAAACAATTAGAGGCATGTTAGGGAAGCAAGGGGAGGGGGTGCCGATTAAGTTATACACATGCGGGTTAGAGGGTAACCCTGACTCAGGAAGATTAAGATTCATCGAAAGGCCCTTACACGAAACAAACATTGTATTACGAGCCGGTGTCTTGGCGATGTTTGCTAAAGGTAGGCGGATGTTAATTTAGTATTCAGTATTCACCCCCTTGAGCGTCGTATCCAATATTAATATTTTGGTACAGCGTAGGAAAGATTTGCTGAAACTTTCTCATTTACTGAAAAGTTGATAATTACTTGAATGTAATCTATTTAAATGGTGTATGTTCTTCTAAGAAGTATAAGAAGAAAGAATTTATTGCACAATTTAAAAAAAAAGCTGTGATAGCCCAGCGTTAACACTCTTTCGAGGAGGTCACGGGTTCAAATCCGGGCAGACACCAATGAGTTTTCTGTTAAAACTTATGTGTCTAATTGATAATTGCAATTCATCACACGCTTTTCGGTGAAGGAAAACATCGTGAGGAAACCTGCATATCTCTAGAGAATTCTGGAGATATGTGTAACCTACCAATTCGCACTGGAGCAGCGTGGTAGGTGTTAGCTCTAATCCTTCTCTCCGAAAACGGAAAGAAAAGGCCTGTTTCCAGCAGTGGGAGAGTAATAGGCCGCTACTTTTTTTTATAGAAAATACTATCACCATTAAGATACTAATACTTTTGTGATTTATGTTTGTTTTTATTCATTCTCTAAATATTTATTTCGTAGGTTGTAATGTCAGCGTCATCAATATAAGAGTAATCATGAATGGAACGTTAGTTTTCTTAAGACTAATTTGCGGTTACAAACAAGGGGAGGAGTGGGAACGCCATTAATGTTCCCGTAACGCCTTCGGGCTGTCCACAGCTTGACCGTCCGCTTGGGAACACTCCGCACTATTAAAGTGCTAAGAGGGACATTAATTTACCCTCTTGGGTCCTGTCATCAGAATAAATTAACGGTTTAATTGTCTTTATCGCAGTTATTGATACTGAAGGTGACATCTGCTAATATTGTTGATAAAAATTATAAACTAATAAAATCGTAGAAAGAAAGATAAAACTTTATTTATGACGTACACTACTAAGTTTTACATCTAAGGACACGAATAATAGCGATAGTTTGTGAGTATGGATGTATGTTTGTTACTCTTTCGCGGTGAATTCGCTGAACCAATATCGATGAAAATTGGCACAATTATCCCTAAACACGGGAGAAACACATAGGCTATAAGAATCCTGTTAATTCTACAGGAATAGGATTACATTGACAACAGTCCACGCGAACGAATTTGCGGTTATAAGCAATATATAAGGTAATATATAAGTATTTTAATAATATTTTTAATGCACCATACACTCAATGACTGCATTAGCTTCATTATCATTGTTTCATTATCATGAAATAAAATATTGACAAAATTAAAAAAAAATCTAGACAAAGTGATTTAATATTATTCTTATATAACAGAATGCGTTACAGTTACATATACGGAAATTAACCTTAAAAATAAGTGTAACACTATTTATGGTATATTTTCATTCATAGTTCTTTTTTTAGTTTTAATTAATATGTATCATATCTTTCAGATTCCTCAAATCAATATTATAAATATTTTTTCTTTCTATATATAGGTACTTTCTTTGTTCTTTTTTTGCTAGCATTAAATACCTCAAAACTGCCCGTTCTTCGATAAGCAAGTTAATCCAAAAGACAAATGTCATGCGATCATTGTCCACAACTGGGGGCAGTTGAATGATGTGTTTCTTTTGTCTCCCTCTGTCGGGCGGAGACAATGTAAGGAAGGACTTTGCGCGTCAGCAATCGAAGACCGACAGAAAATTTTGACTTTGTAGACCTAGGAAACTTTAGACAGTCATTAATCTATATATATAAAAGAAAGTGGTGCTAGTTACACTATTTATAACTATAGAACGGATGGACCAATTAGGCTGAAAATTGGTGGAGTGGCTTAGAACCAGGAGACGGACATAGGATTTTATCCCGTTCGACCGCGTTTCCGCCAAGTCACTATAAAACGTGGTATAACAAAAACGCCTTCGACATGGAATAACAAAACGCAAATGACAGTCGAATAATAAAACATAAATGACAGCTAACCGTAATTTTGTCTTTGGTTAAGTATGGTAAAAAATTTGACAATTATCAAAATAAAAGCTAAACGTCACTACATAGTACAAACAAAGTCGCTTTCTCCATCTGTCCCTATATTCATATGTATGCTTAAATCTTTAAAACTACACAATAGATTTTGATGCGGTTTTTTTTAATAGATAGAGTGATTGAAGAGTAAGGTTTATATGTGAAAATGTAAAAGTAAATAAGTGAAAATGTAGTATATGAATTTAGATATTCAATACTAACTACGGGACTAAACTACGGAACTAAACTACGGGATAGATTGTAATCATTTTTTTAGTGAGTGACAGGCTATTTATTTTAAACTCGTGCGAAGCCGGAGCGGGCCATTAGTATTTTTATAAAAATTTAAAAAACTGTTATATCTCAAGAATTAAATTTACTTTTTTAACTGCTGTGTTTATTTGTTTTTTTCAAATATATGTTTTCGAAAATAAATTGTTAAAACATTCATTCAAAAATTCACTATTATGTTAATATTTGAAATTAACCAACAGATAATATTAAATAATGATAACAAGATTTACTTTTTAGTCTTACAACATATATTAAAACCCAATTAAATACACACACGTTTATTTATTCATCTAATTTTATATAATTTAAATGTTTATAAAATGGTTTTAAACGTTTATTTATAATAAATAAATGTGACCCTCAAACACAGCTTGTGCCAGCTGTAGTATTGGTTTCCTTGATTCTGTTGACGGTTAAATTATTTGTAGTAAATAAAAAAAACACCAATTACATCCTGTATTTATTTATTTAATTAAGAATACAAACAGTTATACAATACTTAATTATAAGAGAAACAAAACAAAAACATAAAACAAAAAAGTCTACATAGGAAAGAAAAAACTTAAAGAATAAATGCAACATAGGTACAAGTTAAATTACATTTTAATAAATAAAAATAATAGAAAAATAAATATGAAATATATAAACTTAAAAACGGGCAGGGAAGAAACTCTTCGTATGATACCTTAACTTATTTAAAGATATGTTGAACAAATCAATGTCAATAAAAAGTATGTTAATGAGTAAATTTTTCTTCTTCTCAGAATCCTTAAATGAACTCTCAGCGATCGGTGTACATGCGTCACACAGTCTTGAGCGTCCGGAGTGAACAAAATGTAAAAATTATTTTAATTTGATGTCATATCTAAATTATTTTAAGTCTATTAAATCTTAGCAAAAATCTGTGTTTCAGAGGTCCGGCACATTAAGTACAGACCGCAGTCCAGAGGTTTGCCGATCGGAGGGTGAATTTATTCAAAATCACCTATTGTGTAAATTTGGGCGCTGAAGAGTACGATTTATTGCTTTTTTGTATATGATTTCAAATATATTTTACAATAAATATTATATTAAAAAAACTTCAAAATTGTTTTTTACCCTTTTTATTTAAACTCAAAAAGTATAATCCCGCCATGTGGTGTACGGCTGAGTAGAATAGACCAACCTAAAATACGACTAAGGTAAGTTGACGTCAGGTAGGCGGCCGGTCGTAAAAACGCAGCCAAATCACGTGACAGCATGTTTATAACACGTTGTGCCGACCCCACTTAGGGTTTTTTTTTCTAAATAGTTGAAGTAATTCATAAATTAGTCAAGCTGTAAGTAATTTCAAAATAGTTCATATACAGTTATCATCAATACAAAGGATAGAAAAACGGGACAGGGTGGTTGTTCTCCTTAATATCTAGTCATAGAAAATAATAAAATTATGACTAATATTATGACATAAGTATATATTATACGCAATATATGTTAATAGTAATAAAGAAATAGAAGTGTTAGTTATCAAAATAAATACACAATATAAAAATATTTTTTTTATTGTACAGTTAATAATGCGGCATATTATCACAAAATAAAACTTTAACAGGAACAAATGTATGTTGTTTCCCTGATACAGTGGTATGATAACTGATAACCTACATGATTCATAAATACGCTATTTAGATAAAATAAAGTTTAAGTATGTAATTAATTAATTGCGCTAGATATTAATAATAAAGATTTACGAACCAATCATAAGAAAACGCCCCATTTCATTGGAGTTACAATACTGGATTGTTATCTAAACGTACAAGCCGAACATGAAGATGTAGGATGTGCTGAGATTTGCGGACAACGCCGGACTATCGGATAAATCGACCGGTAATAATAAAATGTAAGGGGTAAGAATGTAGATGGCTATTTAGATAATTGTTAGCTGCGTCCGCACTAGCCAGTGTATCGGAAAAGTCGTCAGATATAGGGAGGTTTTATTACCGCCCGAGGTGGTCATTTATACGAAAACTATCAGAACGGTCATAGGAAATGGATGATCTCGTTTTGTTGTTTCCGCAAAACGGATTTGAGAAATTATTACAACCTTAGGCTATTATGAGATATTTTGAAATAAGATAAATTATTATGTCTGTAACTATACCAAAACTAGGTAAATGCCTTTTTCCTTGGAGAGAACTATTGAGACCTAGACCTCTCAAGCTATATAAACGCGAATTGGCAGGTTACAAATATCACAGGAATTCTGCAGAGATATGGATATTGCTTCACAATGAATAAAGTTTAAATTAAACCGCATGAATTGTTAATACGAATAGAGGACTCAAGTTTTTAAAGAAAAATGATAATTCCGACCGATGTTCGAAACTCGCCAAATCACGGTTTAGGTCACTTTAGCTCAACGATCCACCATAACGGTTCTTGTTCTCAAAAGTTTAATGATACAAAAGATTATATTAGTTATAAAAAACTGAGATAAAAGACAGAGATAATAGATTATTTTTCAGTTTTTGAAATAAGAAATAAATATTGTGCAATAAGCAAGAACAAATAATTTTAAAATTTTTGAATTCTCACAATTGATCCTATTAAAATTGCAGTATAATTAAAGTAGAAAAACGAAATAAGCACTAATAAAATCATACAATGCTCAAATCAGATACAATTTCTATATTATAAGTCTTTAAATTATTTACGGATATATTTTTGCAACGATTGTTATAAATGCTGAAGCTCTAATTAAAATATTATACCAGCAATACATTGGGTTTCTTTAACATATTCAAAAATTATTTGTTACACCAATATTTTATTGAAAAGTCTAAATTCCGAAAATGGAAAACTAAAAAGGAACCATCGTCCCTTAGTCGGCACCGTCCCTTAGTCGGCACCGTAAAATTGACACTTTTGTTTATTTGGTTGAAGCCTAAACAAGCGACCGCCAGGTGAGAAGTGAAATGGCTCGCGATTTTTTCCCTTTGCGCTTTCCACGTCAACTCTTACCCTAATCCTGTATTTTCACACTTCCAAGCGTTCTAGCATCGCTGTTTTTAAAGCAAACAGAATTTCCGTTCAGTTATACAGCACTGGGAAAGCGCTTTAACGTCAGCTAGTTACGGAATGTTTTATGCGTCACTGAGCACATTCTGACGGTCCCAACAACGGCCGAATTATGACGGTCAACTGACCACCCAACGGAGACGCAAACGGGTAATCAGATCAACAAACATTTACTCCATTATTATAGATAAGGCATCTTTGTCTACGCCGCATTGTTTTCGAACCAGCATGATTTGTTTAAAGTTACGCATTTCGAAAATGATTAAATGGTCCTTGCATTTATATCATTTTCATGCTTATTATAAACTACCGTCGTGTGGTATCCGGTTCAGTAGAATAGCCTCATTTTTTACCACGGTGTCGTAAAAGGCGACTAAGTTAAGTTTACGTTAGGCAGGCGGCCGGTAGTAAAATATAATACTTAGCCAAATCATGTGACAATATGTTTTAGCACGTTGTGCCGACCCCACTTAGAGTGGGATAAGGGAAGGAGAACAATTTTTATTACAAACTAATAAACATTGTCTATTTGATAGGATAATTATCCTAAATTAGGCCAACCACCAATATTAAAAAGAAGTCGCTCCGTAGAAGCCGTTTTGTGATTATCCACATATAAGCAATGCTATATGAAATATTAATAGAAAAGAAAATAAACAGAATTATCATATCTTTAACACAAAAAAAATATGACAAAAATATGTAAAAAAATATATAAAGAAATATAAAATCTACGCAGATTGAAATCAAAACATATTTTTTCGTTAGTTCGTGACAAAAAACACGTTAATAAATTTATATAACGTTATAAATAACGTTCACATAACCTTAGTTACCTCTCTATATGATGGTTAAACCAGCGGGGCGGTTCCGCGATCCTATGTTCTGCCCTGCGGATAGGCTGATAAGGCGTATAGTGCAACAACAAGTCAAAGCACTTACCTTAGCGGTTGTGGACTGTATGGTTGTAGCCTGCTCCAGATCTCTCGGAATCCGAATAAGGCGCGGCGCGGATGACCGTTGCGGTACAAAAGCGGTGATGCGGAAAAGCGGTGCGGACTTGACTTGTCGGCGGTGTCAAGCGTAATGGCGGTTGCGGCGCGGCGATAAACCGCAATGGCGGCTGCAGCGCGACCGTTCGATTGGTCGCGCGACTTCACCACTGTCACTCACCACTAAGTTCGTGGTATCTATTACAAAATACGCACAACCACTACACAAATCACAAATAATCTAAGACATTCTTAAGCACAAAGTTGTGTCATACCTCCTTGCTAGAATAATGTTTATTTAGAAAACTGTTTATTTTTAATTTATATAATGTTTTTTCTGAGTTTTATTTAAATTTAGAATGCCTCTGAAGGCAATATAAATAGAACAAATAATAAACATTGCCACTGAACTTTGCTTTAAGACGTGACTGACATGACTCTTCTATTTAAAACACTATCATTCGATATTAGACTATATTGAGATAGCAACAGAAACTAAAATTCAACAGTAATCGATTCAAGCGTTACATTTGCAAGTTGGATGTTTAACACCACCTGTGTCGGCCATCGACTCATAATATTCGGCTTAGCGTTCCTCGTACCACACGCGTAGCGTTTTATATTAAACGACTTGAACTTTGTATGAAAGAATTTATATCTTCGCAAACAAAAATCAGTCAGGATTTTATCGATTGCTTAAAGCCTATGAATTGACATTAAATTGTCCTTTTATATAATTAGTCTGTGTGTGATTTTGTGATGTGATTTGTAAATTTATATTTTTTGAATGGGAGCAAATTTAGTTGAATTTTAATTTTGGTTTGTGATATTTAGATATACTAAAAAACTTTCATCAAAGTCTTTCATACAGTCAGTAATTCGTAAATATGAACATGTGAATAAGAATATGTAAAACACACGGTAAAAACATTTTTACACAATATCATATTTTCAACACGACCATTACTATTGACTAAGCTCAACCAAAGCTTTAAACCAAAACCAAACAGATATTTGGGATTTATTATATGATTTGTGATTCGACTTCACCAGCAGATGCAATGGTATTCTAAATTTATTAACGTTATTTTTATTTATTAAGTTCACTTATAATTATTTACACCAATTTATTAATATACTTACTTATATAAATAGAAACTTTACTAAATGTAATAATTATTTAATAATTAACACAGAATGTCCAACAAAAAAAAAATCATAAATAAATTAATATTACTAACAATATAAGAAAAAAATAAATATGTGAATATTAAAAAAACTAAAAAGACTATAGTTTTCAAAACTTCCAGAGTGAGTCTACATGTAAATCAGCGGCATCAGATATTTAATTTAAGGCTTTACACATTCTTCGGACAAAACAGTTGGCATCTAGCACTGTCCTACTGTAAGTGTCCCATATATTTATATTTATTTATAATATTCGGTCGATATTTATGAAACAAAGATGCAATTAATAACAGTTAATAAAAAATAATACTTCATTCAAATGAACGAAAATATACAAAATAAATACTTATACCAAATGATATAAATAATACTTATACCAAATATTCCCGGGCGAAGCTTAACGGACAAAGAGTACGTATTGTTTCAAGATGAGCCTTCGATAAGTGTTTCACACTCTCCCATCAAGCCTTAATAAAATGCCCAAACATTCAATTAACTATAAATGAACACAAAGACATCTAATGTAATATAAACGGCAAAATAAAACAACTCGTCCGAAGCGCCGATGCATGGGGCCGTTGAAATAATATTATCGTTACGACTCCGTACTTACTCTCCAAGGAAAATCAACATAAAGTGAATAAAAGAAAATTATGAATCGCACGAAAATAAATTACCCCCGTGTTGGCGGCAAAATAACATCACATTTGAATGCCTTTTATGCTTTATGGGCCCGTAACTATATGATATAAGTCCTGGTGCTGCTTTATGAGACATGGGAGCACGTACGCCGCATAATTTTTATACTTTATTCAGGATTGGCGTGTTTTTCTTTTCATTGAGTTAACGCGATCACCGTTTACATATGAGTATCATCATTCAGCTACCCTTATCCTACTCTAAGTGGGGTTGGCACATGTATTAACCATGTTGTAAAGTGATTTAGCTAGTATTGTACGACCGGCCGCCTGCTTGTCATCAACTGGCCTTAGTCGCCTTTTACGATACCCTGGTAAGAAATGAGGGTGGTTTATTCTTCTCAGCCGGATACCACACTAGGGATAAGTATTGTAATGTGCAGAAGAATGAATTGCTTTTACAATTAGCTATCTTAACTAGCCATCCAACCACATGTTGCTGTGGCTCAGTCTGGTTAAGTCAAAAATACTCCGATCGCCACCAAACTTTACAGGAACATCCGCTGGGTCAATCCAAAGATTAGCTGATTTGGAATTTTGAATTTCATTAAAATCTGTTCTGCTGATTTGGAGTATATAAGGAACATACAGATAAATATTCATTTTTATATATAACATTCTTAACAGAAGAATTGACGGATAAGGTAGTTAGTATACTTTTACATTTCTAGTAACCGATAAAATATACCACACAAAAATCTGCAACTTTGTATGTGAACAGTCAAACAGATGTAGTAAAGAATTGTAAAGCAACGACCCAACCCTCAGCAAGTCTGTTATAAAATTGTGACCAGTACTAATGTTCTTTCCAATGAGATATGGCGTGTGAACGCACGACGCCTACAAACCACTTAAACGCGGCATAAATTTCCAATAATTACATTATCGAAAAAAAAACGTCCCACCTCATCGCCGACAAATTTCTCCTACCTCGGAAGCCCATAATTCCTAATGACATGCAATAACCGTACCCCCAATTTTCGACATAAACCCGCCATAACAATATCGACATCAGCGAATTTTTTCCTCAGGAATTTTTTATTTGAGAATAAGTAACACTTTTCGCTGTAATCAAAATTTTCGCCACCCAGCGGTTGGGTGTTTATCGGCCACTCAATTTGATTTTTACCACCGCACTGATTCCACTCCTTCTGAATGTTAAAACGTACGTGCCAAATTGTAGTGAATTTATAGGTCGGAGTATCGAGTTATCTATTACTCTGCCTATCTAAACAATCTTTCTTTGGGTTTTGTTTGAGAATATTTTAATGTATATTATTTTTAATTCTTACTTATTCTTATTTTAGTTACGACTAAGTTTAACGGCAGATATTTGTTATAATTAAACAAATATCTGCCGTTATCTTTGTTATAACTTAAAATAAAAACGACTTGTTTTTATTAGATATAACAAATATCTAACAAAAATATGTCGCTATTGTATTCTATGTGTATATGTATTAAATTATATTTGTTGTTATCTTAACTTCCATTTTCATTTCAACGAATGTCTCTTAAGCATCAGGTTAATAGATCTAGGATCTTGTTGATGCACCTATTTCATTTTTATGTTACGATTTCTTTTCTCTAAAGATTGTCTGGTAGAGATTGCTTTTAGTAATAAGACCGCCTTTGCACGCCTTATGTTTCTTTAGTTATGCTTCTTTCTTTTTGTACTTTGTATAATATAATTTCCGTGCAACAAAGAATTTCTATCTATCTTGTTTCATTATATATATATTTAGCTCCAAGAAATATGTATCGTGAATATAATCTCAAATATTTCATATTTTCCTATTTCTTGACCCATCAAATTTTATATTCATCTTGCTGTTCTCAGTCCACTGATCCAGTGGCGTGGAAACGTATTTATATTCTGTCCGGTCCGATGTTTCAATTGCAGTGCCACTTTACCGCCATAATCCAGTTATTGGAAGGGTACGAAGTAAACTTTATGTTATTAAATTTGGACTTTTGAATATAACGACTTCTTTCGTAATATTATCACTGAGAGAATGGTTAATTCATGGTGTAAAATGATTTTTAGTTTATTGGAAAAGATAAATTTATATGATTTATAGAAGCAGGTGTTACTTTGCGGATATCCATATTACATAGGGGAATAGGCTCCACGACAAAATCGTAATGCATTATGATCCTATGCATTATCCTCCTGATGATGCTTCGGTTTTGGGCCGAAACAATCGTAGAGATCGTGGTAGTGAGTACGTGTAGTGCTTGTGTGAAATGTTGGTGATGGCGGAGTTTTGTAGTACGTGTGGTGACGTGTCTGCATTAAATGAGGTATGTCAATGTTGCCTGCTTCATACACTTAGCATTCCAAGCGAAGGTTCGAAAGCAATGTAGGCTACATTTTATCTCGTCCTAATTTCTTCGTTGACAGTTATACGCTCTAAAATTATCGCTAGTTACATTATACTTACTTAATAATAATTCAAGAACACTTTGGTCATAAGCCACCCCTAAAAGAGGGATCAAGGGTTAAGCGTTCCATTTCCACAAAACAGCACATACCCGTAAGAAGTCTGATCACGTCCCTTCCTCCTTATGACTAATGACCAGCTCACATGCCCTCACACCTCGCGCTTTATATTCAAATCATATAGCTTCCTTGCCCTGATTAATGCTATTTTCTTTATCGTCATTTGTAAACGTCTTTGCAGTTCATCATTCCCTGGTACAAGAAGTGTCGCATCCTAAAAAATATTTTATTAATTATATCAATAAGCTTTATTCTGAATGTAAATAAATGTAAGATGATTTTCTTTACTCAATGTATGGTAATTTGGAAATATTTTTGAGTTTTTTATACAAATTATAGAATTTCTAGCGAATTCCTGCGATATATGTAATCCACTAATCGCATTGGAGCATTGGTCCAATTCTTTTTAATCATATGGCCATGGATACTGGATACCAAAATATCGCTGTATATTAATTACATATATGTATCTAATCTATCTAACACGGCAGCCATACAAACAGTATAAGGCGATTTATAAAATCATTATTTAAAAATCTAAATCCATAAATTATAAAACTTTACTCATAAAAGTTTATACTCCCAATTTTAGATAATCATAATTACCTACAAATCATTTACCAGTGCCTTCATGTCAATTTACCGATTTATTTAATGTAAATGTAAAGCATTACATGTGAAAATATTCAATACGGATTAAGTAAGTGGTTAAGTAAAGTTTTGGAATGGTTGGCAAACATTTGCCGTATCTCATTTGTAAGACGTCTGGGTCCGCCTTATACAAATTAATAACGAGATAAAGAAACTCCGCGGGTCTTAATTCATTAATTAACCTAATTGTATTTGCCGCGGCTCCGATTATTATTGTGTTTCTGTGATTATAAGTACAGAGTAGGTCACTTTTTAATCCTTTTGGCGTGTATTGTGTTTACCTACTATATATTTATACAAAGTGATCCATGAAAGAGCCTTCATGAATTTTTAAGCTTATATGTCATTTATATGTTTTTGTTTTATAATGGGTAGCATACGAATTAATTCATAATTATTTACCGTTCCGTATACGTATTGACAAACCTAGAAATGGATGACGTTGTAACTGTCACATGCCGCTAAAATGTTGTTTCTGTATTAAATTAAGTGGATCTACTTTCGTAAAATTAAAAAGAATAAAATAAAATTCAAATTCAATTTGAAATAACTAAATATACTCACGAAACTCTTTAGCATTTTCTTATTAGAGATTAGGAAAATTACGCCCTTTAACAGGAGCCAGCCAAGGAACTGGATGGTACAAAAGACAGTTCTTATAACTTGGCTACATTTCGTTATTATTATGTAAAAATAATAAAATTTGAGCACTCGCGTTTATTTAAAAAACATGTCTTGTAAACAGCATGTCATAATAACATCGACTTTAACATCTCTATATATAGCTACTCTATACTAAGATTTCGGGTTTGTTTGATTGCCAAAGAAAAGGGTGGATCGAAAAGTTTCAACGAAGAAAAATTTCGCAACTTAAAGATTCAAAATAAGCGCAGATCCGGCTGGCTGTTCAGAGATTTTTCACTTTCAAACATTAATTGCCACTGAAAGTAAAACAACTCTGCACTGCTTTCCGTTTTTTCGACGTAATCAATTAATTTTATTGCGAAGTTTTGTAGGACTTTTTAGTTTAAATTTCTACTCTCTTTATAATTTATTGTAAAATTTACATTTTTAATTTATCTCGGTTTTTTAAAATACATGTTAAGAATTTATACAATTTTACATATACCATACAATTATATTAATTAAATCATTCATATACTATCTTGCCAGCGTCCTAATAAAAAATATTACATGTTTAAATTAAAGAAAGTAGGTATTTTTTTTATGTGCGTCTCCTGGACAACCCATCCGAACTTCAGGCTAATCAATAATGTGCAGAGGTTTTTTAAAATAAAAATGATTTCTTTAATTACAATAATATCTAGTAACTTTTAAAGGTTGAACTATGGTGAGTAGTATTCATAGTTAACGTATAGAAACCGGCTATACTCACGTCTTTTGGATAAGCCGGACAAGTTTCAGTTCAATAAAGAGCTATAATAAAGAGCTCATGAATAGGCTCGATAGTAGTCAGGTTAGCCCGATGGCCGTTTTCTATACATAAACTATGAATATCTGATCTTTCAAACAGGCACTAAAAGAAATGAACAAAGTACAGTAAAAGTAAAGATTCATCTAAAAATACACAGCTTACGCAAGCACGCACACACTCAAAATCAAATACACATATACACACTCATTTACTAAGAAGAATGTTACTTGATTTTTTTTATTTATATTAAAATTTTATAACGAACAATCATTTGTTAAAAAAAAATATAATTGGGTAATCCTCATATAGCCTTAGTTTAAGGTGATAATATTAATATGAATTTAATGAGAACTTTGTTAAGTTTTAGGATTACTAATAAACAAATAATAATAAAAAATTTATAACCATATCTTACATAACATTTATATGCCTTCATCGTGATGACTAGTAACAATCACATTGACAGACTTCCACTAAACCCATCTAACCATCCACTAAGCCATCTTTGCACCCTTAAAACAACGTCCCTGCCGTTAGTACTTCATCTAGACTTCAATCTACAAAATCGAAACATGACTCATAATTCATCAAAGCTTTTTAACTAACGAACAACTAATAACTATATATCCAAACATTCATAGCAGATAAAAAGCAAATCGTAGGGGGCGAAATTGTTTTTTTCCATAATAATTTAGTGTTGCCATAACCCAACTTTGTAAATAAAGTGGTAACAAATTATTGCCGCCCCCGTGTCGCACATATCATAGGTGCAATACAGAGCGATAGTAAAAAAGTTGCTATCGGTTCATACGCATTATTTACGTGAAGTTTTCAGAATGGCTTGTTGTTGGCATCGGTACTAATATCGTTGTTTGTTGTTATACCTAAATATATATAGTACTACAAATAAGATCTTGAAAATGTCAATATGATGCCATTATCAAAAGCAAAATCTTTTAATTAATGAACTCAGGTATTTAGACCATTTTTTTATGAACTCTATCCGTAAAATTTGTTGTCGGTTCATTTATAGAATTAGGCGTAACTTTGCAAAGTTGTATACTAAAAAGGTATAATAATGCTGTTTTGCTATAATCAACAATGAATCAAATAGAAAATATATGTAATGCTTCATGTAGATACTACCCGTTTTCATAACTAAAACATGCAGGATTCGTAACAACGCATGCTTTACGTAAGCGAATTATCATCAGAAGATAGACTACACGACAAAACGACAAGACGACGCGTCGAAATAGAAATATAGTCGTTGGATCAACCCCTACCATTTTTGAAGGGAAAATAAATGTGAATTATTTTAAAGGGACAGTTGCCACCTGACATAGTATCGTGTCATCATGTAGGTGATATTCAAAAGGTGTGTGTATGTGTGGGAGAGAAAAAGCAATAAACAGTTCAAGGATATAATATATGAATTAGTATATTCACAGACAATTTTAAGAAGATTTTCTGTTTCTTCAAGCTAAGTCTGAAAGCTAAATAAACTTTGTATTTTAACTATATAATGTATACAATAACTTCGACATGCTGTTTTCGGGATGTACAATTTCCACCCAAAGAAAATGCAGAATATTTCCAGTTTATACCATAATTGTTGCTTTCAGACGAAGACAAACAAAATTAAACATTTCAAAGTTAAAGGGCACTTAATTGAGTTTGTTTAGGACAAAACAAAGAGAGAAAACTTTTTTAAATTGAGTGTCCGTGAAGTGACATGTTGATCTTCGCTACCTGCTGAGAAAGTTAATACTTCGTTTGGCCAAACTTTCTTTAGTATCACAAACTTAATATATGCTTATATTTAATCAAAGTTTTGTCATTTTTACTAGAAACTTGAAGAAGTCGAGTTTACATTTCTAGTAAAAATGTTTTACAGAAAAGAAAAAGCTGAGATTGAGTCTTTTGTGTCTGTCTGTTTCATTTTTACTTCACTATTAACTTTAAAAATTATTCTTTAATATTCTTCTCTTTTCGAAAGGAAGCAGAAAAACACCACCAGGCTATAATTAATATGTGACACTTTAATCTACAATTAGTAAATCTTAAATTGTAATTCGAAGTAAAAAGAGCTAGTTTTTCTCGACACTCTTCGAAACAGTGGTATCTTGCTTAATAGCGATTCAAAAGCACTTGTAAGGTCCACTTTAATATCAGTGAAAGATTCCTTAACAACAATCACTTTAGATTTTATAATATATTATAGTTTACTTTAAAGATTTTTCTTGAAAATTAAAACAGACATCATAATTTACATTTTAGACAATTAAAATTTAAATATATAAAGAGGGAAAAGAATCTTACTATAAATATGGTAGAAACCCTTTTTAAATAAATGAACTATATATTGTTCGTAATAAAAATTTACATAGACTAATAATTACACTGTAAAAATGGAAGCATATGTACTAGTCTAATAGTATATGTAAGTCTATAGATATTAACAAAAATATCTGCGCTTAAATAAGTTATAATTTATTATTTGTTTCAAATAAAATCTAATTTATTTCATTAAATAAACAATGATGGCATTACAATAAGCATATTATACAAAAAGGCTTAATATTAAAACTTGTTTTTAAGAAACTAATCAGAACCAATTTTAGAATAACAATTGGCGATTCATAAATTCTTTTGAAAAATCTACTTGAGTAAAGAATATTTTAAATTCGAATTTATCTTTCTAAACCCAGTAAAAGATGTTCAAAACTGCAACATTTAATCAAACCGACAAGTAGGCAATCAGCGAGTGGTCCCGGAATTAGAATTGAATGTAAATGTGCGGGCTTTATCGGGATTATAGTGCTCGTCTGCGAACGGGAGATAGTTGCCGTCCGTTCTTATACACACTACGACCAATATAGAGAGACACTGGACAGCTGGTGTCTAATATGCCTTATATTGGAATTTTATTTTCGTACAGCTTGCGATACATAATAAAATCTTAATAATATAAAGTAAAGTAACCTGTTACTATGTCACTGCTGGTGTATAGGCCTTTTCGTTTTTGTAGAGAAGGATTGGAGCTAAGACCTACCACGCTGCTCCAAAGCGAATTGGTAGGTTACCATATCCCCAGAATTCTTCAGAGATATGCAGGTTTCCTCACGATATTTTTCTTTAGCGAAAAGCGTGTGATATTGCAATTGTTACTTAGACACATCATTTTATTAGAACAACTCATTGGGCTTGCCCGGGGTTTGAACCCATGATCGTCTCTAGAGAGTCTCACCGTTGGGCTATCACAGATCTATAACATATTACGAACCAAATTCCATAATGATTTACTGATAGAAGCTACAGTAATATTGTATATAATATTATTTGTACCTAGTAATATAAAAAAAGTAATAACATATTTATGTGTGAATTCCTGTGATAGCGTAAATGAGATAGAATCAAAGCTTTCGAAGCTATTTAAGTCTTTGTCTAGCAGATACTAACAGTTTACTACTTACTTAAGGTCGATAAATCATAAATTTAAGAAAACTGTTCTTAATTTTATGGAAACATCTATCGTACCTATACTATACGTGTATTAAATTATGTTTTTCTACTACAAAATATTTATTATACTACAGATATTTCGAGAATAAGGGGTTATCAACAAAAAACTAATTTGTAAAAAAGAATGCATGTACTTTCTTACAAACACCGTCTACTGTAAGGGTCAAAGTAAAATGGCTACGTATCCGCCACGAGGCACCCATATCCCACCTCTTCAACAAATTTTACTGCCAACTAATCCGCTCTTTTCACGGAACAACCCTTATGGTATGTGTACACTGCTGTGATATATAAAATACTTATCAAAACTATTTATAAAG
Organism: Morpho helenor; assembly: GCA_029227775.1. Lineage (NCBI taxonomy): Eukaryota > Metazoa > Arthropoda > Insecta > Lepidoptera > Nymphalidae > Morpho > Morpho helenor. Next base: position 11,969,494 of record JARGCU010000010.1, on the reverse strand, counting down.
GATTTAAGTCGCATGAAAAGCTTAGTTCCGTATACGAAATCGGTAACAAAACTGCTTTATTACATACTAGGAGTCCCGCCCCAGCTTCGCACGGGTATAAAGCATATAGCCTATGTCACTCAGTGATAATCACAGTATTTCGCTACTCCATATTGAATTTTATTATACATATAAACCTTCCTCTTTAATCACTCTATATACTTAAAAAAAACCGCATCAAAATCTTTTGCGTAGTTTTAAAGATTTAAGCAAACATAGAGATATAAGGACAGACAGAGAAAGCGACTTTATTTTATACTATGTAGTAACGTTTATAGCTACTACTATGATAATTGTCATATTTTTACCATACTTATCCAAAGACTAAATTACGTTCAGCTGTCATTTATGTTTTGTTTTTCCATGTCATAGTCGTTTTTGCTATACCACGTTTTATAGTGACTTGACGGGATAAAATAAATGCGGTCGAACGGGATAAAAGGTATCCTATGTCCGTTTCCTGGTTCTAAGCAACCTCTACACCAATTTTCGGCCGAATTGGTTCATCCGTTCTTGAGTTATAAATAGTGTAACTTAGACCAACTTTCTTTTATATATATAGATTAATATATATTTTATTTATTTATTATATAATAATATAATCGATACCGTCTACTTTTGACTATAGCTTAAACCAAAAATTTATATTAGTATGACTTGAGTGAATTTATATAACGTACACACTTAAGTAGATGATGTAAAATTTAAGCGTTATGCCGTGTGGTATCCGGCTGAATAGAATAGTACCACCCTCATTTATTACCGAGGCGTCGTAAAAGGCGATTAAGGTAAGTCGACCCGCCGTGTGGTATTCGGTTGAGTAAAATAGTCCACCCTCTGTCTAACCGAGGTGTCGTAAAATACGACTAAGGTACGTTAACGTCAGGCAGGCGGCCGGTCGTAAAATACGTAGCCAAATCATGGGACAACATGTTTGTAGCATGTGGTGCCGACCCCACTTAGAGTGGGATAAGGGCAAGAGGATGATGATGTAAAATATAAGCGTTAAGGTTAAAAGTATTTAGAATATAATTAAGTAAGAAGTCATCGTATAAAACAATCTATTTCATTTATCGAGATAGGTTTATCCTTATGTAAGAAGTACCATTGGACATTAGTGACCTAATTGCTTGGAGTAGCACCAGACAAAGCACCGTTGTTAGAATACCACACTAGGTAAAAGACGGTCCAAGATGTTTTCATCCCACAGTGGATGGTACAAAAGACCTTGACCTCTTAAATGATTATTAACATGATACCTACTGATAACAGCCTCCACCCGCGTCTTACCCCGCCCGCCATTTTATGAACAAGCTTTACTCACGACTTGAAATAATCATATACGCGTAGTGTACGCATACTGCTACATGTCTTGTAGCTATGCGATTATTATCCCATATAAATCTGGGTTATATCGGCCAGATTAACTCTGTTCTGATATACTTTATACACTCAATTAATTTTACAAATTGCGTTTTATATATATTTCTTTCAATTTTGACGGTTTTACTCAAAATTGACTAATCTCCGGTTATTTTTGTAACGACTAAAATATATTAGAATTTTTATATAACTATGGTGTTTAACTTTATAAAGAATCTAAAAATTTAAGTTTAACAGTTTAACATTCAAGTTAACAGTTTCCTGTCAACTGATGATAGAGACCGGAAAGACCTTCCTCATTTAAATTTTTTTTACAAAAATACTTGTTTGAATGTGTTTGAATTTTGTATGCTTTATGTTGTAGAGTAAGTCTATGTTAACGTGACTTTACGTACCTACGCGTCAACGTCATGTTAAGTACTTATAACTAAGGACCTTAGTCAGATATCACGCTTTCCAAGAAAACCCAATACTTACAAAGTATTGTCTATTTCTATACGACAAATAATTGTTTACTTGTGTCATTATTAACAAATAAATATTTTTTCTTAATACCAACTCAAATGAAGCAGAGCTAAGTATAAATATTTTGTAAACATTGACATTTAGCTACATCATTAGACTTAGTTATAATAAATAGAAGTTATAATTTAATGCTAAATAAGACACAAAAGAAAACATAAAAACGATAGTTTATTTTACGCGTATAACAAGACTAAAACAAACATTTGAGCCAATGACACATCCAATTTCATTAATAGTTCAAAACAATCGGTTTCAAAGTTGTTTCATTAAATCACATCGCGGATTGAAACTATCATTAACGTTTCGTAAGCGAATATCGGGCGAATTGTATTTTACCAATCGAGATCGATATGAAAACGTCCTAGCATTGACAACTGTTGATAATAATGATATATTTTCTTCTTATACCTTATTTATAAGATGAAACTAAGAACGCTGATACTGTATGACCCTTATTAGGGATCTCGTGTTCAATCCCTGGCAGGTTATATATGATTTTTCAATGAAAAAAAATGTTTTATCGAAAATTAAAATCAATCATGCTCTTTAGTATATAGAAGAAGCAAGCAAAACAAAACTTTTTGTTTTTGAAAACAGTCTGTACTTTTACAGGTTACAGAATAACCATCAAAAGACTAGTTTATTGCATTTAATTGCAATTTTCTTAGATTTCTATAATTTTAAATCTTAATTTGTCTAACGACAGTGTTAGAGTCGTGTAAAATAACCGTGTTTGAATCCTTTTTATTACAATTTAGATAAAAATCGTAAGCACCCAATGTGTATTTTATTGGGCTAATCAATTGATGAATTTTGTATTTATAAGCGATCCCGAGTCACTTTATAATTGCAACGAGTTTCGTAGGGCTGTCAATCCCGCCAAACCACGCATTACGCTAAATGGCTCGCGTAACGGTATCCCGGGATAAAGGATAGGGGAGGAAATAGTAACGGTAACATGCAAGGATATTCGGCTACTTATGGACAATAAAGCAATGTTACACGACTACCACGGAGATGGGTATATTTATTATCTAATTTAGTGATGTTTTAGTTGTCCAATTTGAATACTAAGAGAATCCAATCATAATTCCCGAATTTCCTTTCCATTATTTACTATAGAATGCCTGGTTTGGCTTATATATATATATTTTTTAATTTTATTTTTAACAATTTTTTAACTTAACTTAACTTATTAACCGTGAGAATATCTGATTAAAAATTTGTTTTAACAATTTTTCTTTATACACACTATGATAAATCAGTCTTCATTTTTATTTATCTTAAAAGCTGAAATCATCAAATCAAAGCCTAATGGCCCCAGTATTAAGTGGTATTAGTATGTAAACATATAGAAGTATATCGCACGCTTTTCAGTGAAGGAAAATATCATGAGCAAAGCTACATATTTCAAGAGAATGCTGGGGATATGTGTAACCTACCAATTCGCATTGAAGCAGCGGGGTAGTATCTTAGATCCAACCTTTCTCTCCAAAAATTACTAGAGGTCTATGTCCAGCAGTGGGATAGCAAACGCCATTACATTACTATAAAATATCAAAAAAACTTTCCCTGTCATGTAAAATTATAATAATTTCAAAATTGGGCGAAATAAATCAAACAAACACACTAACTTTTGTTTTGTTTATCTATGTTCACAATGTAGAAGCATCAGACAATAATATTCAGTCTGAACATTATCGCTGTTTGACTTCACATTAAATCTTGCAGTCGGCCCATAAATAACGCAAACTTTTATCCCACCCGAAATAAGCACTCAAAAATGCAAAGAGCAGAACGGTATAGAGCACGTTCACTAAATTTATTTTGTTTCGCACAATTCAAATAACCATAACTCACCGGTACGGTGTCTTAAGCCTATCTAACGATATAATGAAATGCCATTAAGTTCCGAAGCAAAGCGTAAGTTTAAAACAGTATTTACCCCGAGATAAAGATGTGACTTTTCGATTTATTGATCTTACTGATTTGTGATAATGGGAATGTTCTTATAACTTGATTATCTGTTCTAAATGTTACAGTTACTTTTTCACTTTAAATTGCCTCAAATGTTAAAATAGGTTTCACAATACATACACGTTAATAATGGAGACAACCTTATCCTTTTGCAATGTTAACTATTAGCACAAAATTTAAAATTAAACTAAACTTTCAATAGTGGACAATAATCGATGTAAGGTTTTTATATGCTATACTTTTATTTGCTATATTTATAAAAACTTTCTGATTATCACATAATCTCGGTAGATTATATTTATCAGTTTAGATTTAGTTCTCACTTAAATTTAGATTTATTAATTCTTTTATTCACCTTTTTCTAAAATCGGCCGACTTATTTTAAAATATTGCGGAAATTAATTTCTTTTAACTAGAGAACACGAAAGTTTAGTAATCTGATTTGGTTCGCTGCAGCTATATAGATATGACGTGTTTTATTAGAAATTTTGAAAGCTTAAAAAAATTAATCGTAAACTAAAGTACCCAATACTAAGGGCGGACGCGTCGCCATCTTGATTCTATAATTAGATGGTTTAGATTCACGCCGCGTAGGCCGTATGAATTTTACCTATTGTCTGACATTGGACCTCGGAAGCTATATCATTTGGCACCTACCTTCCGTCTACTTAAGAGAAGGGGGATTGAGTGAAAAAGAGGACGCATTATAAAAAGGCTATAAGGGCCCAGTAAAAAAAAGTTACGTAACATTTTATTTAAAATATTTATACATAGTAATATATAAGTCCGTATATCGTTAAAATATTCTTCTGTTCTTAAATAGATGCCAGAAATAATTATGATACTAGACACTGATGCAATGCAATTATTTTTCTAAATATATATTTCTTATGAATATATAAGAAAACTTATTCATTTAAAGCCTGAAAATATGCTTTAATTTAGATGAAATTAAGATTTCGTTAAAATACGATCTACAAAATCATAAAGAAAATATATGATAACGGTAAATGTAATTCCTGTGTGTCAAACATATCTCTGATAGTATTCATAGTTCCAGCATCTAAAATCATTTACATAAAGTTATATGAAGCATTAAAAATTAAGATATACAAAAAGCACTGTACGAAACCCAAATAAACATCAGTCTACACTGTTAAGTCTACCCTTGTTTGCGAACACGTCTACTCATTCCAGACAATCCCTCAACATGTAACAAATGCGCCCATTGAAAAATATTAATCTTAGGTTGCTTCCTAATAGATATTTATGCTTCGTTGGAACTAATTTCCATGAAGCTGGGATAGCGGTATATCGTTAACGGGTAACAAATTCAATCAGCTGGAGCTGTTTACCATCGATACATTTATCCGGTTTCCTCATTATCTTAAATTAGATAAGTCTTTAAAAGAGTACTTTTATGGCTTATAAAGTCTTAAAAGATTTCATAGTTTATAATATTGCGTCATGTTAGTATTGCGTGTAACCGCCGGGTTGTATCCTGCTGTGTAGAATAGACCACCCTCTTTCTTACCGAGGTGTCGTAAAATACGACTAAGGTAAGTTGACTTCAGGCTGGCGGCAGTAGTAAAATACAAAACTGGCTGCGTTATTATATTTAAATTCCCTAATATAATTATTTAAGTAAAAATAAGAATATCAAATAAAAGCAAATAATCGTGGTAGTAAAACTTAGAAAACAATCTAAATGGTAAATGCGTTACCAGATAGGTACATATAATATATTAATTAGCGTCTAGACTAAAGGGTGCTGTCGTATAAATATTGTTGTTAAAATTAAAGAAAATCTCTTCATTACTCATTATTTACTCGATAGTAGGATCAAAAAAAGTTACATTTGTGAAAATCTTGTATTTTTAGTATTAGTAATTTAGACACTTAAAATATTGCATTATTTTTCAATTTTTTCTATTACTAGAATGTGAAATTTCACCGGAGAAAGAACGTATGAAGGAACAGAACCGAAACAACGCAAATTAAAAATTAAAAAAAGGAATGAGGACAGGGGACGGGTTATGACAAATATGTGAGCCAATGGTGCTAATGAAAATGGACCTTTAAAAAACGACTCACGAGAAAGGAGCAATGTTGTCGCAGCTTGTGAAATGTGATAAAAACAAAACTTTGTATACATTTTTCATCCAGTGACTTTATACTTACAGTTTATGTGATAATGCAATATGAGAACAATATTTTATTAATTTTATTTTAAGTTTAGCTTTGAAGCGGATTCAAAACTTAGGGTATAGGTAATTAAGAATTTGAATTTTAAATCCTGTTAAAAAAAATTGTTAGGGCACCTAATTTAATTACAAAATAAACCAAATTATAATTAGGTATGATACGTGGTATGATGTGTGGATATTATTCGAAAAAAGTTAAATTTATTCCATTACATTTCCCTTTTCCAAATTCAGTAAAATTGTCAAATTCTTTATTATATGTCCATATCAATTTCTATCTTCGAATATTTTTCTAAAGTATGCAAAACATTATATGAACATTAAAAAAAAATGTAAATAATAATATCAAATATTTTAAATTGCCTAGAAACGCGCTTAAATGAGATCTAATAAATTATCTAATGTTACATAAATCACAAATTCATTGAATTATTGAATTCATTGATTCTCTTATCGTTGTAATAAACTGTATCGGCAATCCTTTTGATTCAACTAATGACGGCAGAAAAAAAATACACAACAAAATTTCTGTACATCAGATGATCAACATTGAATTTCCAGATGAATGGTTTAATTAACCTGATGGTGTTGTGACTGATCGCCCAGAATTCGCAAATTTCGTCGCAATTAGAAACACTTGCAAATCTCATATCAATTAGGCAGCCACCCAACATCACGCCGTCGTAATTGTTTTTGAATGCGTAGTTCCCGCTTTGGATGATTTATTTTTCATTCTAACACAAAACTTGATATTTAACACGATAATTTGTTTTAGGTACGAATAAATATATTTATATTTGCCGAGTTTCTTGTGGAATCTTCGGGGTAGGTGCAGTTTTTCGTACTAACATCCTAGAGTTGACGATTTATAAGCACTTATATACAAATTTACATGACTAATAACAATTTTATTTTAGGATCGTACGAATATTCATAGTTAATAGTATACGCCATTTAGTTGAGTGTATACACCATTCAAAATATATATTTTTTAAATGAATCAAATTCTTAAGTTATTCTTAAAATTGTTAATCTTATAAATCCAGCCATACTTTATTGTGGATTTGCTTTCTATAAAATATTTAAGATTTAGTCGAATAAAGATCATATAATTGGTTCAAAAGAGTACCTTTTTCTCAAATCTGAAGCAATTATAACACGAAATATAACTTAAATGAACTGCTTATTAAAATTTCGCTCTATCCGTAGAATAAAGTCACATTTCGTATGCTTATACATGTAACTTTAGTCTTTGAATAGGCCGATATAATATTCGTAATTTTATTGGCTTGGCTTCCGTATAATAAGTCCACCAGTGAAACAAAGCGTGAATAAAAAATAGAATGCAACTGTGTATTAAGATGCGCCCGCCACACAGCCTCCCGCAAACCGAAAGAAATCACTAGAGACATCTTTTGAATAATTTCTACTTCTGGGACAGGCAGGGACGCGCGAAAGTCTGCAGTCTTGACAGCTAATTAGAGCTTTCATTGTTAAACGAATCTTGCCGCATTTTCCAGATTTCCAACACATTTCCAGTTATATAAACTTAAGCCATCCGTTATAAGGTCTAATCTTCTACAACCGATATCCGATTCATTATTATCTTTCTTAAATATTTCAAGCACTGAAAAAATACAATAATCCGTTGTGAATGGCGGGTATTGTATTGAGTCAGTGTCCAGGAAGAATGTTTTGCCAGGGTGTTCTTTTATTGCCGAATTTGCGTTTTATGGGATGTCGCAAGGGGAGTGCTGAGATGTGACAATTCTGCAGCCTCTACCTTTTTTTTCAAATTGACAATTAATTACCTTATTGATATTCGACATCCTGGAACTTTATTTTACTTGACTCGTAAGTGAAGTCTGTTTTTATGGCAGTATAACATTCTTATATTAATTTGTGCAATAATGATATAAAAAACAAATATAATCCTTAACATAAAACCGAAAAATACACCATTATCATTATTATATATTATTTGACACAGACAATATCTGTCTTTGTCTTTTAATTCAAAGATCTTAATTAAGTTATTTAAATTTTTTTTAGATCCCACTTAACTGAAATAGGAGATATGAAATAAAAATCAAGTGATCATTGTGATCTGCGATCACGACCGGATCGGACCAGATTTTATTATAAAAATGTAATACTTTTCTATTAAACAAGTATCTTTTGGGGATTAGGAGCGCAGCAGTAGACAGAGGTCAGCAATAAAGTGACCGTCGTCAAGCTGCGTCACGTCCGACCGCGGACAGCGTCTATAGCGACACCCTCGTTTCGTATACGCTGCGATTCCGTTTTATTGACTCTTGCGGTTTCTACTCTCCTGATGACATTTTGTGTAATCGAAAGTGAAAATGAAATCAACCGTAATTTTTTTGTATGTATATATATGTTCACAACAATGTAATTTAAATAAAATTTTACATGAAGAAGTATTTATTGTAAAAGCTTGTTAAATTTGTTTGATTTAAATAAACAAAGTATTTCAAAGACATGCAAATAATACATAAGAAATACAGATGCACGTATTCTTAGTAACTGCACGTCAAATCCCGTTTACAGCATTTAATAAACGTCAAACTTCAATCAAGTACAACAACATCAAAATGTTGATACATCACTTGCAGATTTTTGTTATAAATCATCACTTAAAATTGTAATAAAAAAAATCGATACATCACTAGCCGAGATATTTAAATGTAATTTAATTTATAGTCCGCACTTCTAGAGACTGTCTCTAAAAAAATGTACGATATTAAATAAAAAGAAAACAGATGAACTTGATTCCAGAGAAACTCGAAAGCCTGTCAACAAACTTATACATATACGTGCATACGGGACTGCAAACCTCTAATTGAGATTTTCGAATTCTCCATCCTTCGTAAGTGTTACAAATATCCTTCATATTTCAAAGTCGTTTGCATCTGGACAACGGGCATCGTGATACGCACAGGCTTTGCAAGAATTAGTTAGGGTCCCCTTGCTTATTTATTTAAAGCTTACTGTATTATTAAAAAAGTAACAAAAGTATAAAACTACAAATAATGAAAATGAATGCAAATTGTAATCCAAATATATATTCTATTTATCGTTGATATCGTTGAGTACATTACGCACTCGTAAATGTTAAGACTAAACAATTTTAAAAAATAATTGAAGAAAATCTTTTAAATATTACCTATTTCCTTAAACTTCTCTCGCAGTGAATCACACGCACTTAAATTTAAATACCACGTATGGCTCTTTTTTGTAATACATTTTTTTTAATATCCCCGCATTTACCCCATAACCATATTCCATAAGACAAGAGCTGAATGGTTACATCTTGATTACTTATAATCTATACTTATAATAAATCTGTAGAGAGGTCAATTCTGTAACTGGAATATATTTCCAAAATAACTATCAGGGGGTGATTAGGGATCGATACTGATGCCAAAAATGCAATCAGTAAAATTTTTGTCTGTCTGTCTGTCTGTCTGTATAACCGTTATAGAAACAAAAACTACTCGACGGATTTTAACGAAACTCGGTACAATTTTTTTTCATACCCCTGGGCTGGTTATAGTATACTTTTCATCACGCTGCAATCAATAGGAGCAGAGCAGTGAAGGGAAATGTTGGGAAAACGGGAGAAGTTACTCCATTTTTTAAGCTTCCGTCGCGTGTGCAACCTTGATGGTTAAAGCTACACAGAAATCATGTATGACGGAAATGTTCTCCTTAAAATTATATAAAAACTATCCCACGACAGCATATGTCTATCTTTTATGGTTGACTCACAATAACACGTGTAACTCCCGATAGCTTAGCAGTTCGAAGCTTTCTGGTTATATTTGTCTACTCCTACGTTTATATCACTCTCAGTCATCCCTAAATAAAAAAGTGAATAGTATTAACCATTGTATAAAAAAAGAATCATTGAAATCGGTATAGAAACACCAAAGTTATACATGAAATACGCTAATAATAAGCCATCGCGCGTGAATACTGAATCATGCTTTAAGGATTATCACTACATAGTATAAAAAAGTCACATTCTTTGTTTGTCCCTATATCCCTATGTATGCTTAAATCTTTAAAACTACGCAACAGATTTTGATGCGGTTTTTTTAATAGATAGAGTGATTCAAGAGGAAGGTTTATATGTATAATAACATTCAATATGGAGTAGAGAAATACTGTAATTTTTGAGGTTTCTAATGTAATGTCGTAAATAATTACTTTTTTTTCCGCTTACATTGCAAACGCAGGCTAAACCCTACGAGATTTATCAAAATGATGTACTAAGTATTTGTACACATTGAAATGGTCTACAGAAAAGTCCGCGATGGTATATGTCTATCTCTTATGGATAACACACAATAGCATTTTTTGTCATTTACTTTTTACTAAAAATAATGCCTTATTTTCAAAGCAATTTTTATACAATATAGCATTAATCCTTATCCAATTAAGTACCTTAAATACATATAGATCAATATGGCCGTTTACCGCATGTAATTTAAATGATCATTTTCGGAGATACCACAGATTTAAAATCCCGCGAGGAGGCCGCGCTTCGCCCTATAGCACTTCGAATTTAGCAGCGACCGGAGGCGCAACAAAATGTCGCTCTTTTAAGAGTAACCTCTAAAGAAAACATGTTTTTATAAGAAAGCTATGAATGTTGTATATAAAGACATTCTGTAATTCATTTTAAACATAAAATATATAGGGAAAAATGTAAAATATAAATATGTAGTATATGAATTTAGATATTAGATATAGCAGGAAATTTTCTTGGTATAGGGGAATTGTTTTTCTTCAAATTTAACGCGTGCGGGCCACAGGCAGTAATGAATAAATTAAAACTACTGGATCTATTTAAATAATTTTTTTCATTAAGTGACATAGGCTATGTATTTTATACCCGTGCGAAGCAGGGTAGGCCGCTAGTTATAAATAAAAAACACATAAATATCTTAAATAATGTTCATAAAAATTAAGGCATAAATCGGCACAGATATTGTGAAATAGAAATAGAAATAAATAAAAATAAAAAAATAAAATATCTCATTATCATATATTATTATTTTAATTTACAATAAATTCTAAATTGAAGTGTTCAAATGTTTGAAATTGGAATATATATTAAGAAAAACAGGGGATTCACCGATCGTACCTATTATCCTTTATTAATTAAGGTCGTATATGCAGGACCTCGGTCCATTAGACGAAAGACAAACAGCGGCTCAACAGTTATTATAATCTCTTGTTAAATTTGCTTGACCCCTGATGCCATTCAAACGGGTGTAAGCTCTATATTATTATGTGTCATAAAAAGTAAGTATTTTAGTAATAAAATATTTTTTCATAATATGTTTATGCGTAAAGAAGAAGACGTTTGATTCTTGTATCTAAACTTTCGTGATATATATTTCTAATTAGCTATACAAGGTTCTTAAAACATTCTTAATTTCTACAGTTTCTGGCTCATGGTATCGACACGTTACGATCTAGAAATTTCTATGGGTTCGTAACTAGTCTGGTCAGTACGATAATATTAAATTATCGAACCGAAATAAAAAGCAAACAAAGTAACAGAGGTACCACTATCCAACCTTTCAATTATTTTCATACCAAAATTCATATCGATTGCATTGGTTCGCTATTTGGATACGAAGAACAAAGTATGGACAGGTAAAGTATGGACAAGATAGTCTTATAACAACAAAAGCCGTTAGTATTTATATATTTTTATAGAAAATCATATTTAATCGTAGAAAAACAACAAAAAAAAAGAGACTATATCAGAACAAATATGAAACTACTGAATAATTATAATGAATATTTCTTGATTATTTATAGAAATAGACGCACTTTATTACAACAGTAACAATAAAATATATTAGTTATAACGTATACATTATAGCAAATAAATCCTTATTTAGTAACATACGTGTAAACTGTAAATATAACATTACAATTTTATTGAATCGTTGTCGGTGTAGGTAAATTACCTAATATAACTAATATAATTTTAAATCTCTAACATATACGCGGTCATATGTATGTCTGATTTAATCGTCTACCAATTTAAACTTTTGTAACAACGGCGCATCGAGCTCGTTACCGACGGATTATTAAATATTGAAACAGTGTCCGCGGATGAAAGCTGCTTCCTAGACGACCATACAAATCCTCAGCAAGGAAAGAGAACAATGACAATGTTTTAATAAGGTTCTATTTTAACCGGATATTCATTTCAATCAACGGATTTAACGTTTGTTTTTAGGACATGAATTCCTTATAAGCTATGCGAATACATGCTACCATTATCTACCATGTCCTAAAAAAGTATTGTTTATATATAAATGATAGGTAATATTTAAATAAATGTTATTAGAATTAGACGTTACTTTGCGGAGATCCATAAATACAAAAGTAATAATAAAATTATTTTTCTATAATCCGCAATAAAGTAAGTGCTAAATGTAGGAATGATTGACCGTTTTCAGCAAAAGCTTTTGCGATTTTGCGAGTCTATCACCTGATAATGCTTCGGTTGCGGGACAAACGATTGTTGAATTCGTGATAGTGAACATATGTAGTCCTGGTGTATTGTGGTAGCGGTGGTGGAGGTTTGTGCATGTGTTTTTTTTACGAATCTTACATGTATTGCGTATGACAACGGATAATCCACTCTACAGTTAGCATTTATATATTTACTTAATTACTTTATCGCGGATTATAGCAAAACAATGTTATTATTACTATTGTTATTAAGTAAACCTATTTCATTCATAATTAGTAGAATATATATCAAAAGTCACGAATGATGAGAGTGCATTCGAGACCTTAGCAATGATAAGTAACTCGCCAATCCACATCAAAGAAGCTGCAGAGTGGGTCGATGCTTAAATTTTGGCCTTCAAATATAGAGGACAGCTTTGCCCATCTGTAAGAGCGAAATAGGTCACAATCATAATACCAAGACGTCGCTTGCCGATTAATAGGAGTCGCAGTTAAAAAGCTCTGCTTTTGTTAGCATTCGCTTCGCTTACTATACAACCAGTAATTACCCGTGAATTTGCCAGTACTTTAAGCAAGTCGTTTGCTTATGCTTATTCAGTATCACGATCAGTCCACTGCCACCTGCATTAGACGTTGATCCAGATATAAACCGCGCGAAATTGCCGGATTAGGAACGGGATGGACTAAAAAAGAAATGAAACAGATTATCCATTCGGAACTGCGAAATGAAAATCGCTATCTCTCAACGTACCTTGCATTTATTTGAAACATCTATTGTAATGGCAAATTTTATTTTTAATTAAGTAAGTATTTCTATACTTTTATTCAATGCGAATTATGCAATGTTTCTCTTTTGTATATGACATTTACTTTTTCTTTAAAAATAGCTTACTTATTATTAGTTTTTCATTGTAATTGCTTAATTATATTTTCATATTTGCTTGCATATTAGAAAAAGTTTACTTTTGAAGTCTTTTACCATTTTTAGAACTTAGTCTTAATTTAAATGTAACTAAGTAAAAATTGCAGGCTGATGAAAATGACTTCGTTTAAAAATTAGAAAAAAGCAAAATGAAATATGAAAATAAGTAATATTCTTACTAATATTATAAATGCAAAAGTCTGTAACCTGCGTAACATACAGAAATCCTGTTAATTCAACAGTAATAGGATGTAATGAAAAATCTAAAACAATATTTCTTATATTTAACATGTATGTGAGAGAGATGGTTCTAAATGGTAGATATGGAAAAGGAATCGTAGTTAAGCTGTATTCGGTTATCGGCGTTAAACACCCAGGGGTGTATAATTGTGAAAAGAAATCTTTGTTCTTTGTCAGCCGCGCCGAGGGGAGCTATTGATTTCTTTTGTTTTATGCTGATTGAGACACCTTAGCGTTCGCGGACCCCTGAGTTTGTATGCCTCGCAAAACACTTTACTTTTAAAATAAATTACAAAAGTATTTAAAGTCCTACCAATATTTTTTTCAAATACATTATCTAACTTGGTATTTACCTTTCTTGTAAAGGTTAAATAACTACTTGTAGGAGATTATATTTGAAAGCAAACTTAAAATGCTATGTAGTGTATGTGTTCACTTGTATACACGCACTAACAAGTAATATGACACAGTACGTCCACTCTGACCAAGGGCTCTCGTGTTACTGTCGTGGTGCATTCTGATATCGTGTATGTTTCCCTTGTACATTAGTATTAGTGTATGTTTATGTATTTATTACATATATGTGTCTTGTATATAAATATACAAGGAAAGATACACATCTCAACCCGCATACACTACGTGCGATATTCAATGTTATGACTTTTAAGAAAAGACTAAGCATCAAATTTTTTTACTTCTATCTTAACATATATTAGGATTTACTAGCATTTACCCACGGCTTAGCTGGAGTGGAATTTCGTCTGCTACCAAAAAACCACCTGAAGCCTGATTATTTTCAGACTTAATTGACATGTATCACGACCAAAATTACATAAAATTACTACAAATTGTAGCCCATATGTTATTCTGATATATAAACTATATTATTATAAAGTTTCACCCAAATCCTTCCAATAATTTTTTCGTGAAAGAATAACAAACATACATCCATACTCATAAACTTTCGCTTTAATATTAGTAGGATTTGGTTTATTGCATATTGTTTAAGGTTTTGGGTAAGTTGTAAACCAAACTAAATCTTTTTTTCAGCAAGAAACAAGAATAGTGAAGGCTAAAGCTGAACACATCAATCTTCGTCCCAGAGATTCTTATCAAAAGGTGTCAAACCTCGATCAGAACCACAAATATCGACAGAACAGAATACTTGAAAATGGAAAATGAACTTAATTACCCGCAGCATAAAACATGAAACTCTATGCAGTAAATTAGAAGAGGAATTGTAAGCCAATCAACATTAGTCTCTTTGAGAAACGCTGCTGGGCTCATTTCGCCTGTGATTGAGTGTGACTTCAAAAAAATTGGATTGCCACCTTGTATGCGATAGAATCGCATTTTTGAGTCTTCGCTAATGGGAGTCTGTTTTATCTCTAGCCCCTAATGTTCTTATGCGGGCGACAATAATAAGATTTTGACACATTAATGAAGCGCGGATTATGGCGAGATCAAAACGATCAAGTACAATTATAATTTAACGATTTTGTTGTGTATTATCTCAGATAATATATTTGTCTATAATTTATATAAAATTTAATTTAACACCCCAATAAATTTGCAAGAATGACGAGAGACTAGACGAAAATTTATTCTTATATGCATTCTCTTAATGTTTATATGAATATTCTCGTAAGTTGATTTTAAAAATCAGAGTTTTTGGAGAATTATCACAATCAAATTATTCTTGATTCACCAAAAAAGGACTTTTAGAAATAAAATTAAGTACTCGTAAAAAAAAATTAATACGTAAATTTTTTTTTTTTTTTACGTATTAAAAAATTGGTAGTGGTATGTTATATCAGCTCGTATTTAACAGTTTTCATTCTCCTGCCCTTATCCCACACTAAGTGGGGTCGGCACAACATGTTATAAACATGTTGTCATATGATTTGGTTAAGTATTTTACGATCGGCCGCTTGCCTGACGTTGACTGGACACTTGACTTATCATAATCGCTTTTTTAGTCAGCCAGATACCACACGGCTAGTCAAACTTACCTTAGGCGTCTTTTACAACACCTCGGTAAGAACTGAGGGTGATCTATTCTATTCAGCTGGATACCACACCTCGGAAATGAGGCTCGTGTTTGACAGATATAAACATATTTTTATGATTTTAAATTTCGAAGACTTTGTAAGAAGCAATCCACAATCTTATGTTAATAATCTTCTCACTAGCGTTGGAAATTAACATATCTTAACAAAAGAATCTGATGACAATGACATATTCCATGTCACTGATCACGGTGCAATTTTTTAATCGTCTCAAGGTGTCCTCCCGTTTTAAGAACCTCAAGGACCAGTCCTTAAGCCAGGGGTGTGCCGTCAACGGCGACTTTAATTGTGGAGCACTTCGTTAACGGCCGCCTTGATGGCATCTATAATGAACACCCGAATTAATGTAGTGGGTGAAATCGAAAATCGAAGTGTGGACACCCTTCGCAATTCAAAATTTGTTTACTTAGGATTGGTCTGAGCGTTACTTATTCTGCTCTTGTTTTTAGAAGTGTTGATGTGGGTAGATATATTAGATATACTTGGATACATCCTCCTGCCCTTATCCTACTCTATGTGGGGTCAGCACAACATGTTAAAAACATGTTGTCACATGATTTAGCTTACGTATTTTACGACCGGCCGCCAGTCTGACGTCAACTTACCTTAGTCGAATTTTATGATACCTCGGTAACAAAGAGGGTGGTCTATTTTACTCAACTGAATACCACACAGTGGGTCAACTTACCTTAGTCGCCTTTTACAACACCTCGGTAAGAAATGAGGGTAGTATATTAGATATTCTTGGATGTTAGGAAAATTAACGACTATGATGTGATTGATTAGGCAAATATAAAGTACTGTGTAAAGTAATACATATTGTTGTGTAAGATATTACTAATTATATTACTAACAAGCTATATCCGCGATTTTATTAACGTCAACTTAACCGTTAAAACACCGTATTATTTGTTATTTATGTACTAATTCCATTGAGTTATCATACTAGTAGGGGATTCATCGGCTGGCTTGTAAGCGTCGCAACAAATAATGAAAGGGAAAATGAATCTCATTTACTTATTTTTGTCTAACCACACATAAAAAGAGACAAATAATATGATTCATTTGCTTTCCCTTTATTATTAATAGACACATTTTAAGGTTGGCATATAATAACTCTATGATTAATTGAAAGAATATAAATTTTAAAAGTTGTGAATTTTATATAAGATAAGATGATAAAATTATCTCAATACATTTTAAATAATTATGAGATATGATGTGTGAGCGTATGAGTGTGTGTGTATGAGGAAACTATATTCGGAAGAAAACGGGAATTTTTTACCTCTTTATGATAGTCCAGTATATAAGCCTCAATTGTAATTAATTTCATTAATTATGCTGCAGCGTTTTAGTCGTGAAAACCTAACAGACATACAGACAAATAGATAGTAATACAGACAGACTTTCACATTCATAATACTAGTATGAATATACGTATAAGCAGAATCAATTAACTCTTTTAATTGATCAATGCCTTGTTTTCGGCAACTGGTCCTAAATAAATATACGAAAATAAGAATTGTTTTGAAACTGTTCAATACTTGAAGCTATTGAGTAACGAGGAATTTGGAAACAAAATTTAGGCTCCATGAAGATTGACAGGTGCGTCTTAATAAGAATGGCGACATCTGGTTAAAGAAATGAGAAAAGGTAAATTGCCGACTTTACGAATTGAAAGAAATATTATTACCTACAGTTTGTTGATTTTTTTGTGAGGAAATCATAAGCGGCAGTTTCCTTGTCTCTGATGATAAAGTGTTCGTTTTATTAAAATTTTCGGAGTATTTTTGATATCTTTGTTAATGATCTTTTGATTATTATAATTAAATAATATCGTTAAATCATCATCCTCCTGCCCTTATCCCACTCTAAGTGGGGTCGGCACAACATGTTATAAACATGCTGTCACGTGATCTGGCTGCGTTTTACGTCGCTTGCCTGACTTCAACTTACCTTAGTCGTACCTCACGACACCCCGGCAAGAAAGAGGATGGTCTATTCTACAAAAAACCGTATACCACACGGTGGGTGGACTTACCTTAGTCGCCTTTCAAGACACCTCGGTAAGATATTAGGTTGGTCTATTCTACTTAGCCGGATACCACACGGCGGGTGGACTTATCTTAGTTGCCTTTCAAGACACCTCGGTAAGATATTAGGTTGGTCTATTCTACTCAGCCGGAAATACACGGGTATGACTATTTATTGTTACATACTTTAAAAAAAAAATGAAATTATTACTTTACTATCCGCGATAAAAGAAAATATATGTCATACACCACAATCAACGCTTATTGCATATATTTTCCTTTATCACGGATTATCGCAAAATAATATTTTCATTACTTTTGTATTATGGACCTCCGCAAAATAACGCATGATTCTATAAATTTTTGTTACATTATCTATTATCTTGTACAATAGTTATAATTATATATTATCTTTGGATCTACTATAACAAATGAAACGACCAAATTTGTTTTAAGAGCATCTTTAAATTTTCGTACTCTTTTTAATAGTAGTACCAAATGTATAATTAATTCAAGTACTACATTATTGTCTCTCAGTATTGTTTTCTTAGTAAAATTGCTTTCATAATGAATTTATCGGACGTATCTGAAATAACATTTGTACAGACCGAACGTTAGAGACAATGGGAGGGATATCCCAGTCTGGGCATCAGCCACTTATTCCGCTGGCCTAAGCAAATTTTCGCCCGGCTCTGTTGATTTTTCGTCGGATTCCATTTCTTCACTTCTGATTATATTATTCCATACTTTGGATAAACAATGGATCTGCCCCAACCCTTTTGCACTATTACTGTTAAGATGCTAAGTTAGTATGGATATATTTTAATCAGCTTCGACGGCTTTTATTTATTAATTTGTTCACACTTTGCGACCATTGTCTTGGACGCAAGTTATATGGATCTACAATTACATATATCGCTCTCCTTCGACCAATGGACTTCCACTGCCGGACATAGGTCTCTTTACGAGATCTCAACCGAATTTCCACACGATCTGATGTCACTTGAAACCAGCGGCTCCCGCTGACCTTGTCATACCTAGATAATATTTACCTGACCGCTGTAACAGATTTCTCCATTGATCATTCATAGCTGTATTGGCGAGAGTCTTGTTAGGGAGAGAGGTCCCTAAATTGCCTGACGTAATCAAAAATCATACAAAATTGCTAGAAGCCAGGCTTTAATAGAATCTTTGGACGTTGAAATGGGATATAACGTCAAAGGTCGCTGTGGAAAGTAATGCGTTAATGGTGTGTTGGGTGGGGCAAGATCTTGCGTTTAGAAAGTCGTTGACGCGGAAAATTCTCCGCATTGTAGAGCTTTAGTGAGTATAAAAATGTATTGTAGAACACACACTTTACATGTATTTGTAGAATAACAAGGTTTGTACAAAAGAAATTTAGAAAAGTCAAATAATATGTAGCAGTCAAATGTTATTAAATTTTGCTTTTTTTGTCCCGTTTTAGCCTCAGATACTGCGTTTGAGAATTGATTAATTTAATCAACTTTTGTCATTAAAGTTTGATCTTATTCATATTTATAAAAGCACTCTCTTCAATTTGTAAGCTTTCTATAAACATTTTTCTGTATATCTAACCGCTGTAAAAGGTTTTTGTATACGTTGCTTTTTGGCTCCTTTTGGCAGCTAATCCAATATTGACCACCCCGGCAGGCTATTGACTTATGTTTGTGTTACTCATAATAATTTCGCGTACCTTTTATTATTTAAAACATCAATTTGCTCGAGTTGGTTTCTTTTGGTAAGAGAGCCCATTAATGTTATGATGTTTATTTTGAATTATAATTTTAAATATGTATATTTTAATTTATTTTATCCCTAATATATTTTTGTTGCCGCTTTCATGTAGTCTGCTAATAATATTAATGTCTAAGTTTGTCTCAATCACGTAAAATTCCATTTTAAAATAATGGTGATATTTGATATGGATAAAATATATATTTGTCATTGTTTAGTACTCAAGATTTAGTTGGAAGAAGGAATAAATAGTAGTTTATTAAGTAATGTATACATAAAGGCGTTACTTTAATATTCGATAATGCCAAAAGTATTTATTCCAAAAAAAATATAGGTCTGCTTTATACCTTTCTATGTTAGGAGTACAATACTCAAAACTATCACAATACTTTCTTCTTTAATGTCATCTAAGACATTTTTTTGTAATTATAGAAAATCTTAAAACATAGGCAACATTGAAAATTTTGTTCAGTATTTATATACTGGTCAGGACTTTTTATCTACTGACTAGGCGATGTTCATCCGTAAAGTCGTGTCGTATTCACAACGAATATCATCGTATCATTTAAATAAAAAAATAATGTCTTTTGATTCCATAACCGGAGGGCTGAAAAGAACAGCATCCGTTATGGACAAAGAGACTGCGGTATCTAAATGTTAATCTTTGGTCAGTCGCGCAAAAATTATGTTTTTCGGACGCCGGTAAAGTTACTGGGTTGGAAGCGAATGAGCTTCATTTAATTTGCTAAGTTGGAAATATCTAACGCCTACACGGTTATACCCAAACGTGAGGGAGTCCGTAATTCTTGGTTATTAATAAAAATAAATCCTGTTATTTATTACAGATTAAGCGCCGCATGATTATGAATACATTTATAAGGATTTTAGATGAAATTTGTGAGATGTTTTACTTTTTGTAATCTATGGTAAGTTTTGTCTAACTATCACATAAATTTGTCTTGTTGTCGGTTATCGAATTTTTCGTAGAAAGATTAAGTTTTGGACGTCAAGTAAACGATAATATAAAAGTTAAGATTATGTCACATAAAGCACAACAGACACACTTTTGAATTAACTTCTAAAGATTTATCATTAAATTCTATTAGAATATAGAGTAGCAAGGAAAATAAGTATATCGTATAGCAAAAAAACCAATATTTTTTATTAAATTATTTTTAAGTTATTTTTATTTATATCAGTTAATAATATATATAGAATACTTAATCTACTACTAATGTAAAATAAATACAAAGTGAATACAAAACTTAAAATAAATTAAATCTTCAGTATATTTATATGTTATATCTAACACGATATAATGATTGTTATTTAGTAGTCACGTATTGAATGCATCCCAAAATATACTTGAAATCAGGTACTATTTATTCTACTGCGCTATATTATATTTATTAACAATTAATGTATATTATTTGTCCGTTTAAATTTTAAATACATTATAGTACTGTTTACCGTCAACGTTAATGTTTCGAAAAATGTTATTACCGTCATTAAGGACAGAGAGCATTTTAAAAGGATTCGTTTTATTTCGCGTCAATTTCTACAAAGTAAAATGACTTCAATTTGAATATGTAATGACGGCTTAGTATAATCGTCTGGCTTACACTAATAAAGGCTCCTACTTTAAAGCGGGTGCCGTCTCAAAAGAATCGAACAATCGTTCGGTTCGATTCGGGGGGTGGTATAATTTATTCGAGTGTGGATCGCCATTTTGCGGCGAGGCGGTCTACGCTATCGTACCGGAAGACGCCTTAAGACATTGATGCTGATTCTTTTTTTATTATGCTCCCCTGGTTTCTTAAAGACGCTAATATAAAGCGGGCCATATATAAATAAGCTGCCTTTGTGAAGACGCCTCGATTTCGTAGGCAGGAAACGGTGGTGCCCTCGTCTAAGGCAAAACAATCTAAATTACATTTTCACGCAACTTCAAATGTCTTATTAATTGCGACTTTTCAATGCGATAAATTTTCTTTTAACGCTCCCACTCCGAAATCGGCTTAAACATAAAGCTGAATGCGGGCTGATCATTCAATTGTGTTCTTAAATTTTGTTCCTTCTTTGTTTGCTATTATCTTTCCATGCAAGATTTGTATTTAACGTTGCATACAATATAAAATATTGATTTTGTTTACATTTCAGAACTAGAGATATTTGCAATTGTTATTTTCTCTGGTTGGACTGTTTACTTTTAGCACGCCGTCTTGAATTAAGTTACTAATATAAGAAATTGGAACTAAGCAAATCATTATCCTCCTGCCCTTATCCCTTTCTAAGTGTGGACGCTACATGTTATAAACATGTTGTAACATGATAAGGTCACGTATTCTACGACCGGCCGCCTGCTTGCTTAGTTACATTAGTCGTATTTCACGACATATCGCTAAGAAAGTGGGTGGTATATTCTACTCAACCGGATACCACACCGTAAGTCAACTTAACTTAGTCGCTTTTTACGACACCTCGGTAAGAAATGAGGGTGGTTTATTCTACTCATCTGTAAATAGGAAAATATAATCCAATATTACCTCCTCTTAATTAAATTGTACCTTTAAAACAAATGTTCACAGGACATTTATCACATTCTACCCATTTGGAATAGACAATAAAATAAAAATGTTTTTCGCATTGTAAGTTTTTCTAATGTGATGGCCATAAATAAACCTAGCTCTATCTCTAAAAAATACGGCCCAAAGAAAATACCTGCGAATGATTTACAGGTGCCCTCAGACAGTGCGATACGGTTTTCATCACCTCCGGAATGACCCTGTATCCCTCTAGCTTTTAGTAATACGAGATAGTGTCACAAACTCCCAGGGGATTTGTCAAACAAATGCTTCGCTATGTATCGGAAAAAATCGACGGCTCAGTAGTGGCCATTAAGGCTATTTATGGGTGATTCTCCCTTGGCTTTTTTTATTAATAAAACGTATATTTTGCGCACAAGTGCGTTTTATATCGCGGTCCTCCTATTCTTCGCGGATATTATCGTCCATCTTCGGACATCCTATGGTATCGATTACGTATTAGTATGAAATATTCGTCCTTATTGTATTCAAGGCGTCTAATAAAATAAATGAGCTGCGAGATTTCGATAGCATTTAAATATTTGATGATGTGTTCGTTAAAGAAATATCGAGGTATGGAGTTAAAGGTAAATATCAATGATTTCAGTATATCTGTGGATCAGTATTTCCTTGATAATTATTGATAGTAAAAAAACAATAAATGTAAGCAATAGCAAACTACAAAATAAACTTTTAATAGGACAAAAAGCATTCATTGAAGAACATATTGGACAAAAGCATACAGTTTTCCTTCAGGAATAGTGAAAATATCACATTTTTAAGGGTATTTAAACGCTAAGTTGGCGCAAATGAAGTCGTGGCTACTTCTAGTTCAATATAAAACAACGTATGAATACTGTAGAATTAGCCTCATAATTATTACTCCTTTTTATTTATAGCTGAAAATCTCTAGGTAAACTAAAGTACCTGCCGACGAATTATCATTCTATCATCTGTAATGATAGTATTACAATTCGAAAATCGAAATAGTTTGATTATCATTAGACTGCAGTTTTATCAGGGCGGTAGATACACTTTAATAAAACTATTATTAGTAGTAATTATTAGTAATAGATCTTTATACATAACAAAAAACAATGCATTAATTTATATTACGTCGAAACAGAATAGATGTGAGACAAATAAAAAAACATCATTTTTCCAAAAGCAGCATAAACAGACAAGTCGTGGATAATAGGGTGTATATAGTAAAAACAAAATTGTCTGATATTTTTGTTTATCAGCACAGTTCAAGAACATGGACGTCTCAGGTACAGATATGATGTTTACTCCACTCGCCGCCAAGCAGTTATGCAAACATGAATTTATTGATACGGAAACTTCTTGGCAGAAGGAAAACAAAGAAAATGTTCGTATCAATACTTGATAGATACAATAAAGAAAATATATTGTGTGTGGGTTTTTTCAGCTAAAACTTCGAAAAATTTTATTTTGATCAATTTGTTTTTTTTTCCTGCTGTTTGGTACCCGGCTAAGACCACCCTCATTTCTTCTCGAGGTGTCGCAAAAGGCAACTAAGGTGAATTGACCCACCGTGTGGTATTCGGCTGAGTGGAATAGACCACCCTCATTTCTTACCGAGGTTTTGTAAAAATTTTAGTAACTTTCTGGGATTATACTCGTGTCATTTAATATCGGATATTTACTAAAAATTCAATGCTTATATCATGTCCCATGTATTTATTTATTTATATTTTTCCATGACAGTAAAAATACACCTTTCCCTTTCAGGTATAAGTCCGCCTTTGTACATGTGCCATATCTTTTTCTCTGTTTTAACAAAATGTATATTCAATAAAGAAATAAATAAATAATATACACTGTCTGGCTCGCTGGCGCAGTTGGCAATCCTGCCTTCGTCCGTTCCTCGGTCCGCTGGTCGCTGGTTCGATTCCTGACGAAGGCTAAAATTGTCCATAAACCATTTGTTAGTTCTTAGAGCCTGTGTGAATATTTGTATTTAAGTATGTATTTAAAATTATATATACGTATATATTTTCCAGTTGTCTGTCACATATAACATAAGCCTTAAGTTATATAATAAATATGGTTTATATATATAAATATATGGTAAATTTATTATATGTATATATGTATGTATGTATATATGTATGTATGTAGATGTATTTATGTATTAGAATATGTATACATTGCACCACCTACCTTATTACCCTAAATTTAATGTCTCTAGCCCAAAGGTTGCCTGGAAGAAATCGCTAGTTAGCGATAAGGCCGCCTTATTGTATCTGCATTAGATTATGTCGTTTTCTAAACAATGTATATTATAATTTTTATGTGGTGCAATAAAGAATGTTCTATTCTATTCCATTCTAAGTTACTAACTTTGGGGACAGACGACCGTATGTCTAAGCGTCACATATATTTATTTATTTACTGTGTAAACAGCAATAAAGCACATAGTTTCTAAAGAATCTCATAAATGACTGCTTGGAATTTGATCTTGCTTATAAGTATATATATGTATTTTCACTAAGCACATTACTTCACATCAAATACCTAGATGGCTGATTTTGATTTTGTTCAAAATTTGCTTAAACTTACAAACTTACTAACTAAACTACAAACTTACATATAATATTTGTTAATATTTAAATGGTTTCTGTAATACACAACGCACAATCCTAAAGATCTTGGAAACCCACTTGGGTAGTTCCTTAAGTTGGATTTATCGTTGTTTTTCCTCGCCCGATGAAAGAACTTTTCAATCCCTCGATAATGTTTGCGTAAGAGCTAACAGACGGTACTTATTCGAATTCACCGTGTAAGAAATAACATGTGGAACGTGGAAATTTGGATTCTTTTTATGTCCTATCCTACTAATATTATAAATGCGAAAGTTTGTGAATATGGATATATATTTATAAATCTTTTACAGCGAATCTGATGAACCAAATTTGCTACAAATATTCCTTATACATCGAATACCATATAAGCAATAGAAATCCTGTTAATTCTATAGGAATAGGATGACATTGAACAGTGGTGTTCCGAAATATAAGTACGATCAGGATTTGATGGTAGATGTGATATGTGTAAAGGTTGTATAATGTATAAAAAAAATATCAAAAGAGTACCAATATGTAAATTCGATTCCAAAAAATATAACCACAGGTCTTACGAGAAATTATGATATGTATAAATTCTTAATAACTGAATAAGAGTAGACACCCCTAATCAAAATACTTAAACGGAAGTGTTAAAGTTTTGCATAAAATTCTAATTCACACGTAAAAGAAACGCTTATGATACCTCAGTTAATTCCCCACCGTCTGTAAAATACAAAAGACCAAGGCTTGCTAAAATTAAAATGTATTTATTCGAAGGGATAAAAAGCCAATATGAGTGGCAATAAAACGAGGATGCAGTGAGAAATAATAAAAGATAACCTCTGGAGTGAATGGAAACTCGCAAGTGTTTGCGTCGTGGATAAGACGCGATCATGGGGTCGCCTTTTCATGCTCCTGGGTGAGAAATCAAAATCTTTTCACAATGCGTGTGTAATTGTCAGCAGGATTGAAGAATACTTAAAACTATATAAGAATTAGGAAGAACTGTTAGTTACGCTACTATATTTTGTTTATAAATATATTAAAATAAATATAACATAAATAGTACATAGTGCGTATGGCTGCGCAACAGATCTCATATTAAACTAAATAATACATTAAAACGGGCAATATATGAATTTTAGACATCAATGATTTTAATGAAATTTTATGTGCAGGGGGTTTTGGTGGTAATTAATCGATCTAATTAGATTTCATTTCTTTAGAAAACGTCTTTTTATCTGTATTTCAAGTCAATGAAATACTGCTAAAATATCATTAGAATATGAAGGTAAATTCCGTCGTTATCTTCAAGATTATTATTTATAAGTACGATTAGTAATTATAACGAAAGAAATTTAAGTCTTTCCGTAATTTACTAAAAGGATATGTTCATATGTGTGTCACGGCTGTAAGTCATGATAAATGATTTAAAACTAATTTTCGGTAAGAGGTATTTTACATTTATTAATCCTGCGTCATATAAGACTATATCACACTTGATTGTGGAAAATTGCGACATATGTGTCTTATTAACAGGGCACTTTAGACAGCGGCTCATTTCTAATTCAGAGTTGTTCTCTCGACGCGACATTAAGTCGTTACCGAACCCTTAAGCCTACGGTGTACGGTCATTGTCATAGAGCCACTAAATTCGTTCTCATTATAGTTTATTAAATATTTTAATAAACAAGGCATCTAAGGGCCTGTTTCGCAAGTTACCAATATACTGTCAGTTAGCCTATTCGGAACATATCTGACACATATCTCGGATTTTTGAGTTTCTCAGGTTTCTAATAGGCTTATTCTTACTTATGGATAAAGATTAATGCTGTATTGTATAATAATTGCTTTGAACATAAGGCATTATTTTTCGTAAAAAGTGAATGACAAAAAATTCTATTGTGGGTTATCCATAAGAGATAGACATATACCATCGCGGACTTTTCTATAGACATTTTCAAGGTGTACAAATACTTATTACATCATTTTGATAAATTTTGTAGGGTTGAGCTTGCGTTTGTAATGTAAGCGGAAAAAAAGTAATTATTTACGATATCACATTAGAATCCTCAAAAATTACAGTATTTCTCTACTCCATATTGAATGGTATTATACATATAAATCTTTCTCTTGAATCACTCTATCTATTAAAAAAACCGCATCAAAATCTGTTGCGTAGTTTTAAAGATTTAAGATTACATAGGGATATATGGACAAACAAAGAACGTGACTCTGTTTTATACTATGTAGTGGCAAAAGAAAAATGTCGTGTTCATTGTTTCGCCACTCCATGGAATCGCAAGCGGTGGTATTACGCAGAGTTGTAACTTCATTTCTGTGAGTCTCGTTTCATGAGTAGATTACAAGTAATTAATTTATAAGAATACGGCTCCGGAACGCTATCTGAATTACCTGTCGTTATGAGAGGGTCAAATTTACTGTACTATACAAGGAACAATGTTATTATTTTTCCTCTAATAAAAATATATTTGGGACGGTGAAACTTAAATAATAGCAATGATAAAATAAGATTATATTTGAACTTTGGGGTAAACTTATAAGTGTTAAGAAACATAAAGTAGTTTTGAAACAAAACTAACCATTTAGCATGTGCAATGGCAACTCCAATTTCACAGGTTTGAGTAACATATTTACATATAAAGTTTTAATTAAAACTTTTGAAAATCTATTAATCTTTCAAAATAAAATGTAATAGGGATTTGTAATTAATAATTTATAAGAAAGGCTAACATTTTCTATGAAAAATACGTTGATTCTTCTAGCCTAGGTGTATATTTCTATTTAAGTATGTATTTAAAATGATATATATTTACCAGTTGTCTGTCACCTATAACACAAGTACTAAGTTACTTTTATTGGGGACGACCGTGTGTGTTAGAGTCCCATATAACTATTTATAATTTCCTTTCACACAAAGCGAACTGCAACATTCTATTAAAAGAGATCTAGATAAAAGGATACAATGTTTTATATTAATCAAAATGTTTCCCAAACAAAACATAGTTTAAGGCTTTGCAATACAAATAATTCGAACAAAATTAAACCGCGCGCTGTTTCACGCACAAGCTGTTACTTTTAATGCGTTATTCGGTTTGGAATTAATGATTTTACTGCCTACAATTACAAGATATAGCTGTAAAGTATTTTAAATTAAAGCAAAATTGCTCAATGAGTTGTACATCTTATTTTAGTAACTCCTTTACCTTTACCTTTCTTAATTTTAACTTTTTAACATTTATCTTATCTTAGGTCAGCCGACTTGCAATTACAATAGAAATAATAAAAAATTATTTTTTAAATATAAGCTATTTCTATCTCTACCTGGTGAAAGAGTGATGAGAAAACCTATAAATGCGATTACCTATTTTAAAAAAATCGATATTAAATACTTGACCTAATTACAACAATCAAAATGTATTTCATTTTTATAATAGAAATTGCGGTATTTTAATGTTAATTTCTTTTTCTGTAAATATCTGAATATACCAGTCAATTCTATCAAGTTATCACGATATCTCAATGCCTGCTGATAAAATATCAACTTATTTAATTTACTACATCCATTGGCGCTTATCCACGCCGTATACTGACGAACGTCTACTGTCCGTTTATTTTCTTTGGATCATCATCATCTTCATGGCCTTATACCACTAAGTGGGGTCGGCACAACATGTTATAAACATGCTGTCACATGATTTGGCTGCGTTTTAACGACCGGCCCCTGCCTGACATCAACTTACCTCAGCCATATTTTACGACACCTCGGTAAGAAAGAGGGTGGTCTATTCTACTAAACGGGATACCACACGGTGGGTCAACTTACCTTAGTCGCCTTTTACGACACCTCGGTAAGGAATGAGGTTGGTCTATTCTACTCAGCCGGATACCACACGGTGGGTCGACTTACCTTAGTCGCCTTTTACGACACCTCGGTAAGAACTAAGGGTGGTACAATTATATTCAGCTGGATACCAC
This sequence comes from Morpho helenor, assembly GCA_029227775.1. NCBI lineage: Eukaryota > Metazoa > Arthropoda > Insecta > Lepidoptera > Nymphalidae > Morpho > Morpho helenor. The sequence continues at coordinate 11,940,650 of JARGCU010000010.1, read as the reverse complement.
ACGGCGTCGTTTATTTTCTTTGGATAACGAATGAAAATAAATAATAAATATTAAAATTTTCTTAAAATAAAAAGGAGCTGTTAAATAATGACACAAAGTAAAGCAACCCGCAAACGACATCAATACTGAATTGTTAAGTTCCTGCAAACGTTCGTCGTTTCTTTCGCACGTGCTAAATGGTTGCTTTTTCTCCGGAGCTACTTTGTTATCCTCTTACTTTTACATGTTTAATCGTTCCTCGGGGAGGAGGGACGTCGTTCTGACAATAAGAGCGCTGCTTACACAGGTGAGTTGTCTTGGTTGTACGTGGGGAATTACAAATTTTGTTTGAAATTGTTATACTACGAACAGAACTATATAGACTATATCGGAGACTGTCTTTGAAAAAAGAAGACCTTCAAATAATAATTGGTATGGAACTCTATAAATATATTAATATTGGAGACTATTTTTGAAAGAAAGACCTTATTTTAAATAACATACTGTTTACGAGCCAATAAACTTTTTAACATAAACAAAAAGCTCTTTATTACTAATTAATAGCTCACTATTTTTATACATGTGCGTTTTTAATATATATTACTTATATTGTTTTAATCGACTAATTCCAAGGATTAAGAATTTTAAAGATATGATGAAATTTAGTGAATCTCAGTCTTGAGACACAATGGTGTATGTTACGAAATGTATAAAATCAATATTTATAAATTTTAAATTTAAAAATATTGAATTAAATTTGAAAAATACGTTCAAATATGAAACAGGTGAAATAGAAACATAGCAACGATTTGAGTCTATATGTTGTCTATAAGTCTAATTGTACGAAAATTCACTAATATTGTTTTACTGAATTACCCGTGAAAAGGCTACGGACAGAAACTTTCCTATTTATAACATTAGTATGGATGATTAGGCTTTTATTTAATAAAAAAAATCAATTAACTTTAAAATATTAGTGATATAAACGGTTTAATGGAAAAGAAAGACATTCGAGTTTAATAACTTTATAATATAATTGTGATGCTACCTGCATATTTATTTTTAAACAATTAACACTATAGCTATATTATATCAGGGTCTACACTTTGGTGAAATCTTCGCAGCGTTTTATATCTCAAACCCAACTACAAACAGTTCGAACGTAAACACATAAATTCGCAAGAAGCTCGTTCTAATTGCCTAACTCCGCTTTCTTACCTAACAATTAACCGAGTAATTTATTTGTTTATCGGGAAACAAAAATAAGGTAACTCTATAGGTTTCAAGTTTATATTAATGTTACGGTTAAACAGTAAGTTGAGTTATAACAGTGATTCTGCACTGTAAAATTTAACTAATATAATATAATAAAAGATTTTTCTTTTTTGAATATTCGAGTTTAAACAATTTCAAAAAGATGTCTCGTTTTTTCTTTTTTAAGTTTAATATCAGGGTTACCGAGTTTTGCTCGGTTATTTTTTATTCAATGAAAAAAAAACTTTAAAAAAAAAAGAAAAAATAATAGGGTAGGTCGGGCTCGTTCCTATGTATTTTCATTTCTCGCGACCACCCGTTCCCCGAATAAGCTACGCTGACTTGACAATTAATGGCAAAAATTCAGTTCAATATAAATTTTATTATTTTTTAATGCCCAAAAACAGGGATAAAATGATTTTTTTGTTTAATAAAATTGATATATATATCCAAATCCCCCTACACGCTGAATTTCAGGAAAATCGTTGAAACCGTTTCCAAAATTCCGTAAATATATATACATACAAGATAAATTCATTTAAATATTAAAGATAGTAGTTGTATGCACGAATTTAATGCGAATTTACTGGTTAAATTTCACATATTTTATCGAATAATTTAAATAGTTAATTGCTAGTTCTTATAAGCATCATCATCCTCCAGTCCTTATTCCACTCTAAGTGGGGTCGGCACAATATGTTATAAACATGTTGTCACATGATTTGGCTACGTATGTTACAACCGGCCGCCTGGCTGACTTCAATTTATCTTAATCGCTTATACGACTACTCTGTAAGAAATAAGGTTGGTCTATTCTACTCAGCCGGATACCACACGGCGGGTCGTTATCTTAGTCGCCTTTTACGATGTCTACTAGTTAGAAGAAACGAGACACGGCAAAAGAAAAACCAAAAATTATTCATAAAAATATACATTATTCTTAAAATGCATCTCATATGTGAATTTTTAAATTATTCCTTAACCGTTAATACGATTAGATTACCCCTTTTTACGTCGAAACAATAACCGGCGCCGAATTTATAATAAAACGTTTAGTGTAAACGTGTAACAACAAAGTTCCATATTTTACGACGATCGTTATCGTAAAGCGCCGCATCCGCGTTCTTTAAAAGTTACCCGCGCTCCCCCAAACACGAATTTTCATTACAGAATTCAAGTAAAACTTAGATAATACAACAAATTTGATAGTCAACCTCTTTCTGTCTTCACTACGCATTCTAAAGTTTCTCAGTTACAAAGTTACATTTTTCACATAAATTATCGTTGTGACACAACAGGAAATTTGAAAAATATATTCCGAAGTATTGCTTTAGATATTGCTCTCATATAACTTAAATATACGATACAATTTAATCAACTTCAAATAATTTATAATTCGCCATTCAAAAGATAGAGAAAGACAGATAAAAGCTTGAGATACATATTTATTAACTTTGAAAAAGCTGATTTTTATACAAAATTTATTCTTTAATTTACGGTTGGCATTAATCACATAAAGACAATGTTGAAAAATCTACTGCATACTCATTTATTTTACAAGTCTGACGTTAATAATGCAAGCAGTAAAAACTATTCGCCTTACATACATTTTGACCTTTTGTGTGAATTTATAAAGCTTACAGCACTTTTCAATTTTACAGATGAATGTGGAACCTAAACAGTTTTGGTTACAAGATTACATATTAACTTTTCTTTTATCTGATGTCTTGTAAATATATAATCCAAGATAAGAATCGATTCTGAAGTTTTTCTGGCTTTAAACAGTGTGGTACTTAAACTCTAAACACGTTTTTATTAGGGTTTTGGCAATAGATAGGTAACTAATCACAAGGCCATACTTAAGACTGAAATTAGAAAAATGATAATTGCGTCTCATCATAGAACTCTAGTACTTTAGTAATAAACAGTCATACCAACACGGATTTCTTTAAAACCGCTCTAAACCTTACTCTGTTCCAGAAATACGTAACTTTAAAATAAACAAAATCCACATCCAATTCTTACCAACGATTACACGTCACATTACACTCGCAAAGCAATGAAAATTGTGTTATCGGCCAAACAGCGGCGCGGGCGGTTTTCTTAAACTGTAATAGAGAAAGTTGATACCAGTTTTATCTGCGAGTCGCCCTCGAGGATCAATTAAAAGTCGGCGCAACGTCTGACAATTATTGTTGTAATAACGCGAATAAACGTTTCGCTTAAGAATTTTGCATTTGGATTTCTGCGAAAAATTTGGCTTTTGAGATTTCTATCTGACACTGTATTATATTGACCTAGTCCAGCGATGGACATAAATCAGTTCAAAAATAAGAAAAATATTATTGACTGTTACAATTTTGTTGAACAAATTAAATAATATTAAATACTTAAAATCTAATTTTAAATTATTTTTGCGTTAAAATAAATATAATATTAAAAATGTAATTTGTTAAAATAATATCATAATTTAAACCCAATTATATAAACCCCAACATGTAGAGTTGTTAAGGCACCGAAGATCCTACAAATTTCGGATCTTGTTGTACATTCATGAATAAGGACTCGCAGCATGTATTCTCTGTAAATTTAAGCTCAAACTCAAGTTTATGTTGTGTATATTGAGCTAGGTTTTACCTAATAAATTTAATTAATAAAGTTATTAATAAAAACTAGCTGCCCGGACCCAAGTTGCTGTGGCTCAATCTTATTTCGAATTCCCCTCGAAACAGAACTCACCAGTTAAAAACAATGCTCCGATCGCCACCAAACTTTACAAGATCATCCGTTGCGTAATTTTAAAGCATGTCTCTATCTTTAATGGTTAACTCACAATAACTACTGTTGTGCCTATTGGAGACACTGATTTTCAAGCGGGCGAAGACGCTAGCACAGCTAGTTTATGATAAATAATCCATATAATATTAAGTATTAAGTACTCATTTCTCGAGACCGCCCGTTCCCCGAATAAGCTACGCTGACTTCACAATTTACGGCAAAAATAGTGTTTTATATTAAATTAAAATATTAATATTTTAAAACCTAGCTAGATCGATTTTTCTCCCCCAAAATTTTTCTCCCCCCTACATACTGATTTTCAGGAAAATCGTTGCAGCCGTTTTCGAGATTCCAAATATATATATATATATACATACAAGCTTAACTCATTGAAATATTTAAGATTCTTAACTTAACAGAAATAAAAATTTGGATATTTCAGTTTTTTATAGTATCATGATAACATCGTTTACAACACGGGAATCACCAGTAAAACACTAATGTCCCCGCCGAGATCGATCTGATGGCACTTATAATGGGACTTTTAATTATTTTAATCGTTCTTTGTAAAACAAAAGACATTAATTCATTATAAAACAGTGATCATGGTTTCTTTATAGCGGTAACAGTTTTTTATGAGTCAACTGTAAGAATAACGAAAAGGAATAATATGTTTGATGTAATTTTTTTTAACTTATTTCTACTGATAAATAGTGCAATCCAATACGTGGAACGTAAGTTATATTAGGTGTGGCATAAGCCATTTAGATGTACCTATACAAAAATGTTTTTCTTCACGATATAACTGATAAACATTTTTCGAACAATTGGAAAACCGATAAACTACAATTATTGTCAAGGAAAAACAAAACTTATGCATACAATTTGAGTTAAAAATATTTGAGTGTAGTCTAAGAAAAGATTCCTGTTCCTATCCTAAAGCTAAGAAATAGTTCCTTAGAGAGAAAGATTTGAGATTAAACCCACTACGTTGCTCTTATCCGGTTTTCAGTTTACAATTATCTGTCAATGTTACAATGTTGTTCTTCGTCGTTAAAACGCATTATAGAAAACTCAGAGCTGCCACAGTCGGAATTGAAACCACGAACCTCTAGTAAGGATCGCGTACAATAGCCGTATGGCAGAAATGGTAATTTATGTTGCGACGATTATAAATACGATAAATTACGATAAATAAATAAATAAGATATTTCTGATTAGGATAATCAGGTATTTAGTTCGGTATGGGTTCGTTAATCAATATTGCGCCACAAGATTACTCATGAAACCATTATAAAGAGATAGATAGACAGTAGAAATATTAATGTAGATAAAATAAGACAGTTAAGTTAATTTTACAATACAATCCATTCATTCATTACAAGTTTTCCTGACGAACATAGGATTTGTTATTAAATATTCTTCTACCAGGAACGCATAGAATCGTAGAGGTCGTCTGCACAGCAGATTGGAAACGAATTAAAAGAATAGCACGATGGATCACGGACGCATTAATCGCTTTTCATTGTTCTCGAACCACTATCTGGAGCTTTTGTTACGAAACGGCACTGGCAGCACTAAAATGGAATTTAATATAGCAGAAGTCAGGCAAACATGAAGAGAAAGGTATACCTATAACTATAGAGCATACTAATGTTATTAAACAATGTTTCTGAAGTTACGGTACTTTACATAAAATAACTTCTATTGACAAATTAATACTCACAAACATTATAAATATCATATTAAATATGTATTATTTGTCCTTAAGAAATAATAGAACGTATTTGTTAACATGAATTATTTTATACTTATACTTACACAAATCTTATACTTATACAAATGTATCTAATTGTATTTTATTAAGTTTATTTTGAATACGTTTTATTTGATCCTATATAAAGATAGAAGCATGATTCATTTAAATAAATTACAAAAAAAAATTAAATTGAAACATCAGATGCAATTTTCTGAATTGGAGTGGCCACATAGAAGTTTTGAACCAATTTATCTTTTCTAGCCACACAGCACAACACGGGCGTCGCGCGTGGACCGATAGTGAAGCAAAACATAAACGTTGACTCGAACGTGCGCTGCGGCCGGAACGTGACAATTGACAGCTAAGCCGGTAGCCGGGGCCCAAGGAATGTTTTACTCCTTTTTCTCCACCTATCACATTGCCTGCCGCTTTCTGACGACGTTATTTTTTAATCAAATATATCCGGAACGGCTGATATGCGAAAGGGTCGCAATGAAAAACTAAAAGGAAAAAGTAGCCTTTTAAGCAAATAGAGGCGAGACGAAGTTGATTGGTTTTGTTAGCGCTCATGTTGATTGGCACGAACGTAAACAATTCGCTCCAGTGTTTAAGTTGAAAGGACAATTGAGACTCGACGATATCGTTACACATAGCGCTCCTCGTGGTTTGTTTTCGATGGACGGAACTCGCATAGTGTTTTGAAAAACAAAATTCGTTGTTGACACTATCTGTTGACGTATTCAAAATTGAGTGTAGTCCGGCCATAACTGAAACCGTAATGAAATTTATTTTACCGTTTTTTTTTATTATAAAAATGTATATATAAATATTTTGTGTTTATTTTAGTTGAACCGGCACGGAATATCTATATATTTCGAAGAGAATAAGAATCATTAATGATTAGCTAATTTTAAATAATTTATAGAATTAGGCGTTACTTTGCGGAGATCCATAATACAAAAGTAATAATAAAATTATTTTGCTATAATCCGCGAAGAAGTAAAATAGAAAATATATATAATGCTAAATGTACAAGCATGTGCTTGTGTATTGTGGTGGCGGTGGTGGAGGTTTGTGCATGTGTTTTTACGAATCCTGCATGTATCAGGTATGATAACCGATTGTCCACTTACATTTAGCATTATATATATTTTCTATTTTACTTCTTCGCGGATTATAGCAAAATAATTTTATTATTACTTTTGGATTAGCTAATTTTCTTAACACTCGTTATATTTCAAATGTGTGTCAATTGGGACAACTTATTTAGTCTATGCCAAAAAAAAACTGTTGTCAAATATTTACCTACGACCACGACGAAGCAAATCCGCAGTAAAATATATGACTATTTATTTATTTTATTAGATACACCAATGATTTGTTATAGATACATTAATAATTAACACTAATATTCAGTCTAGTTTCATTATTATTATCATTTACAGGTGTATTCAACATTGCCTTTTGTTAGTATATACTTAAATATATTAAACATTTTTAATGCAATAAATTAATTTAGTTGTTATTCTTTTTGCGCTGTCTTCTTGACTTTACATATTAGTATATTATATTCACCGGTATAGAAAAACTTTTGAACCACTTTTTTATGATGCACATACTGATGAGTAAGAGAATTAGCATAATTAATGTTTATGCAAGATTTTTATGTTTATTTATGTTTAGATATTTAGTGTAGAAAAATAAAATGAATTTTGTGTATTTTTCAAGAAATACGAAACTTCTAACCCAGCTTTCTCCGCACCTAAGATACTTCAGGTTACCCGGACTACATAAATTCTCGCAGATATTATTCACGGTGAGTAGCCAGAACATAAATCAGGTCTCCTCAGACGCTATCAAGGATCCATTAGAGATCTTTCTCGCATTTTTTTTGTTTCAAATTGTTCTTTGTTAAGTATCATAACTTTTGTGACGAACCACAATAAATTTTTACCTCACATTTGCCTTGTTTACTATAAGCCGTGTGATATCTGGCTGAGTAAAATTGACCACCTTCATTTCTTACCGAGTTGTCATAAAAAGCGACTAAGGTAAGTAATAGACCACCCTCTCTCTTACAGAGGAGTCGTAAAATATGATTAAGGTAAATTGACGTCAGGCAGGCGGCCGGTCGTAAAATACGCAGCCAAATCATGTGACAACATGTTTATAACATGTTATGAGAGCCCACTTAGAGTGGGATAAGGGTAGGAAAATGATGATAACATATAGGACACAAAATATTTCCCCTTCGAGAGAAAAAAATTATTGAGTAATTCAGTCACAGGTCACCACTAAGTGCATTCAGACATAGTGTTTTACTTGAATTATTCTTTTCTCCCGGGAAATGGTTTCCTTCCGATGAGTTTCCGATTGCGTGTCGTTGTAAAATTAATCACTTCAATGGCATTTCCCAGAAACATTATGTATTCCACTTGTTCACCTTGTTGTGTTGTGTTTCACCTTGTTATAAAAAGGCCCGTTCTCTTACGAAGGTAGACTGGATGCGTCTATTATATGCTTTTCTGTACCAGTATAGATGATCATCTTGCCTGTATCTAACACATCTATCTATCAATAAAATCTTCAGACTACGTTACTATTCTGTACTAGACCAAACCCAAAAATTTGTTATTTCATCTCAATTAATGGTAATATTTCAAAATAATCGTTCGTAAAAAACACACGATTTTGTGCCGAAATTATCCAGCGGCTCTCCGCGACCTTTTTGAGATCGTCAGTCCATTTAGTAGGGGTTTTCCGACACTGCGCTTTGATGATTATAATGATAAAATTCATGCAGGGGTATGCAAAATCGTATCTCAAATAAATTATATTGATTCAATCTCCACCTTTCTGTGAATGAAGAAATTGCACCACAATTGTAAAAAATATAGGTATGACAATACCAGATTTAAAAATAAAAGGGGCAAAAGTTTTAAGGACGTTATACATTATACAAAATTTAAATTAAACTTGATAAAATAGAATTCAAAAAGGGACACAATTCAAGGGTGTCCCTGTTCATCCGTTCCCGATTAAGCTTGTCCCTAATATTTTTATCTCCTCACATAAATACTACGTAATGAGTGCCCGGAATTCTCGGACCGTTTAAATTTATTCAAGTCGACGCGAGTGTGCATATTTGATACAAATAATTATAATCTATGGCCAATATTTACGTCCATTATTATTAGGCATGTTAGATTATAAAAGCAAAAAATATAAGTAACTAAGATCAAGCGCGCTGTTTTTGCGGATTGATAGGTTACACATATCCCCAGAATTCTCTAGAGATATGCAGGTTTCCTCACGATGTTTTCCTTCACCGAAAGCGTGTGATATATTGCAATTATTAATTAGACACATAATAAGTTTTAACAAAAAACTCTTTGGTGCCTGCCCGGGATTTGAACCCGTGACCCCCTGGACAGAGTCATACGGTCTCACCGTTAGGCTATTGTATAAATTAGAAAATTATAAAGTCTATTCTATTTTCAAATACGTTCAGGTGATATCAAATGTTGCAACAAAAGAACTGAAAAAATCCCATTGTTATCGAGGGTATAATTTATTAGGGGCTACGGCTCACGGGGACCTTTTTTTATATATCATCGCATTATCCCCACTTGGAGAGTTACAACTTCTTAAAGAAAATCACGGGAAATTAATTTAAGCATTTAAAACTGTCCAGGACAGGGCCTTACTTTGTTTGCGTTTTGATAAATGTCATTTTTTAGGAACTTAATAAGGTGTTTGTTTTTGTTTTCGACTAAAATTGTAGTTACGTCTCATTTGCAAAATTTACTACTTTATTATTTTTGGAGCTTTTCATATTTTATGATTGGCTGATTACGATTCACATTACCTAACATGTCTTTAGTTTTGATAGTCCATAAGTTTGACAACGATAATTAATAAAAAAAATATAGGAAAATTTATAAAATGAAATATACAATTATCTGAACTTATTTTATCTCATATTTTTATAGGGATGAGAGATCGAAAAGTGGATTTTTACCAATCAGATATTACCTACGTCACAAAACCTTAGTGTGACAGTAATCTGACTGCCTCTATTTACGTACCGAAATATTTATTATATATCTGCAATTCGTATTTCACATAACTAATTTTTACCTCAAAAGCGAATACAAGTAAAGGAAAGTAGCCACTACTTATATATAAGGCAGTTCTTTGTCCCAAACTATAAAAAATAAAGCCCTAATATCGTTAAATGTTCCTTTGGGGAGTGACTGGACAAAGCGGCAAATTCAAGACACGTTAGGGCTGCCAATATGAAATTAAACAATATTATTTAAAAACAATGTTTTCTTAAGTTAACATATAAAATTAGCATTAATATTTTTTTATCATAAATACATAATAGATTAATAGGCTCATTTATATGAAGATGATTAGATTTTTACAAAAAATTTAAAATGTAAGATGGATCGTAGCTGCGGACGAGAAAGAGACCATGTGTTTGTTATAGTGGGTGGTGGGTAAGAAAGAAATGAGGATTGTCCGAAATTTTCAGGGAAAAAATTAAAGTGTAATATCACATATTTGAAACAAGTAAGGATAAGGTTTTAATTAAAAACGTTATAATAAAAAAGATAATAATAAAATTATAAGTGAAGAGATGGAAGAGATCCTTTTCTTGTCATACATGTTCTTTTTTTACTTTTTCTTTCTTTATATGTATGTACTATAAAGAAAATAAATAATATTTATAATTTTGGACGATCTTGGATGAATAGTAAATATCAAATAATTTCGTTAACATGGTTTTTCGAGGAAAAAATTATAAATAAATCTGATAATAAGCCACGTAATCTGTCAACCCTATCCAATCCAATGGGCAGTGCGCACAATTTATATCGCAATAATCCGCGCGGACATTACGATCCGTTGCGATCGGATACTATCGGTGCCTGTGCGAACTAGTTTGAGGGCAAAAAAACGACCTCTCATTTATTCGGTCACTTCGCGGTGACAGCTCATCGCTTCCCCTCCAAGAATACCGCTTAATGTCTTTGATAAGGACTAAAAAAATGCTACTTTGTAAATTTACTCTGGTGTGTAATTTATAGAATACTGATACGCTTATTTAGACAGTAAAAATTATTCAGAAAACCGACTGTCAATTTTACAAAAGAAACATGATTTCACTTCAAATGGCATGTCTGATATTATATTAATTACCACTTGAATTCTAATTTCACTTAGTTGAAATTTCTCGGTGTTTTCGACATGTAAGCTAGAAAATGCTTAAAGAACTTTTTGAAGACGGATTTACTTACTATAATATAAACATTACAAATTCAAAATTTTTCGTTATTCAAATAAACTTGTTAGCTAAACTAACTTGTCGTTGGTTCAGAAAGCATTTCCTACCGATAAGAGGGAACAATTTTAGCGGTTGCTCTTTTCAAAATAGAATTCTTATGACTAGTTACATTTTAGGCATCATTATTATATAGCATTACTAGTGTCATTTATGTTCTTAATAAATTATTTTACTAAAGTACTCGCCTCAAAAGAGTAAACAAAATATATCATTTTTAACATTATTATAAGATAAAGAAAAAATTAAATTGAAACTTGTTCAAATAGATTAATTCTTCGAAAATAATTGCTTCGAAAATAAAATGCTTTTTCCTTTTATTGACGGAACTCGCAAACATTGTAACCCTGTTCATTGTGATGTAATTGAAAAATCGGTGCTTCGAACTACATTCAGCATTTCTATCTATTATTCAGTTGACAATCAGGCGAAATTCTGAAAAACGAAGTGAAAAACATTCGCCTGTTGTTTCTCGACGATTCGGGGTATAAAAAATTCATTGACTTAATCGCTGCGACGGTCAAACAACAGTCCAAATAGCCAATGATGATAGTTGGCAATTTATTCGAGTCGTTTCTGAAAACGGTTTTAAAAGTCTATAATATTTATACAAACATTTACTAATGGCTCCTCCTCGCGAGCTTTTCTAAACTAAGTTTTTGTAGAATTGTACCAATTAAAACCAACTGAATTAAGTAAAATCTCAACTAATTCACTTGGTCTAAAAACATCAACAATAATTTAAAATTCCGATCACGAATGCAAGGTATTGCACGTTTTAATTAGTCTCATTGACTATGTATTCTTTTCTTATATCTTCAGTTTTTTAATAATGTCAAAATGATTTTGTCTGTTTAAAAAGCTTTAACACCATCTTTCAGAGCAGGAAAACTATAATAGACATATAAAAAATATAATAACATAATTAAGGGTATTTTAAAACTAAAGATGATTCGAACTGAATTCAGAAAAACTGAAGATATTAGAAATTTGATTATAACTTAGGACTTCATAGTTTGTAGTTAGTAATGATATATTGGCGATTACTTCAATGGAGACGTTTTGTCTTTGCTGTACGTGTTTAACGGAAAAATTAAATATTTTATTATTTTTAATATGTAATCTGTTATTTTAATATATAATCTTTGGTATATATTAGTTTTCCACAAATAAGTCATTAATTATATATCCGGAAGAGCCAATTTAGCATGCACAAATACGTTTCAAAGAGAAAAATAAAAGAAGATTCTTTTATATTTTCCTTCAGCATATGCGGGTGCACCGTTCCCTGATCCAGGGAGGGGAAAAATCTGCGGACTCATCAAAACAATAAACAAAGTATCGGAGCCCTATTTTATTATGTTATTATGCACGCCGCCCTATGATTTACGCTGCATGCAAGCTGAAAATATTTACTGTAAAAATATATTTTTGTATTGAATTAGTAAAATTAAAGTTCTCTCTCCGTTTTTGGAGAGAAGAATTGGAGCTAAGACCTACTACGCTGCTCGAATGCGGATTAGTAGGTTACACATATCTTCGGAATTCTCTAGAGATACACAGGTATCCTCACGATGTTTTCCTTCACCGAAGATCGTGTGGTAATTGCAATTATCATTTAGACACATAAGTTTTAACAAAATAACTCATTGATGTCTGTCCGGGTTTGAACCCGTGACCTTCTCAAAAGAGTCGCACGGTGTTACCGCGGGGCTATCACAGCTCATAAAGTTTAGTAACAGCCTATTATTAACCACTAATAAACAAAAAAACCAACTATCCCCTCTTAATGATGGATTTTATTATCCAATATGTTTACGCAGGTTACACATATCTTAGAAATTATTATCATAAAGTGAAGGGTACGTTGTAAGTAGCAATTATAAAGTTAAGTACCTGGGTGACCGAGCCTTGCTCGGTAATTTTTAAAATGATGTAAAAAAAATAATTTAAAAAAAAATTGAAAGAGAAATTTAAATATAATAGGGCAGGTGAGGCTCGATCCTAGGTATTTTCACCTCTCTAGCCCGCCCGTTCCCCAAATGAACTACCTACCATAACTTTACGTTTGACAGCGAAAAATTGTGATAGTAAATTTCAAAAAAATTTTAGAGGCCGAAAACAGGGATATAACGACATTTTTTTTTAATAAAACTTATCTAGATCGATTTTTCTCCCCCAAAACTCCCCACATGCTTAATTTCAGGAAAATCGTTGGAGCCGTTTCCGAGATTCCGAAAATATATATACACATACAATATTAACTCATTTAAATATTAAAGATAAGTTGTTTTAAAATATTTAATAGAAAAGTAATAAATATATGATTTTGCTATTATCCTCGGTAAAAGAAATTATATGTATTGCTAAATGTAGAGTTCATTATCCGTTCTTATACCTGATACGTGCAGAATTTGTAAAAACTGATGCACTACCTGCCACCAATAACACAACAATACACAAGCACTGCACACATTCAACACCACAATCTTATCGTTTCGTCACGTAACCGAAGCACCTTCAGGAGATAGACTCCGTGACAAAATCGCAAAGCGAAGCATTACCCAAAACAAGCAGAGCTATATATTAAAAAATTAACCCCCTATATTTATCTTATTTTGCCTTTGAACACGTGTAGCAAACAGTTTGTATTATAGAACTCCGAAAAGTAACGCCTAATTCTATAAACTAGTATTTTATAGGCTAAACAAATTTATATCAGTTCCTCGAACTATGTGTTTTATCCTACGCTACTATAACTTAAAAGCTGTGATAGCCCAGCGGTAACACCGTGCGATTCTTTCGAGGAGGTCACGGATTTGAACCCGGGCAGACACCAATGAGTTTTTCTGTTAAAACTTATCTGTCTAATTGATAATAACAATTTATCACACGCTTTTCGGTGAAGGAGGAAACCCGCGTATCTAGAGAATTCTGGAGATATGTGTAATCTACCAATCCGCATTGGAGCAGCGTGGTAGCTCTTAGCTCCAATCCTTCTCTCCAAAAACTGAGAGAAGAGGCCTATTCTCAGCAGTGGGAGAGTAATAGGCCGCTACTTCACTTTTTTTTTACTACAACTTACCGAATCACTCCAAAGTTATAATAGAGAGTTTTACCTACCAATAAAACTTACCTATTATTTTTCCTGAGATATCCGGAATCCATGTTGAGTCAAGCCTTCCGTTTTTCGTGTGTTTTAGTCAAATTGTACCCCCCACTTCTTCGTTTCCGCTTCCTCTTTTGGCCCCACTTTCGTTTCCGTATCCGCTGTCTTTGAATATGGCGTCGGAGGTGAGTCCATTTGGTTTTGTCATTATTAGCGAAAATACCAGGTAGGAATTCTTTGGATTCCGGATATCTCAGGAAAAATAATAGGTAAGTTTTATTGGTAGGTAAAACTCTCTATTATTTGTTCCGATTTCGATATCCGGAATCCATGTTGAGTGATTTGTTTGATTTCTCCTGGTATACACCAATTAATGCTATAATGTGTATAATATACATATGTTGATCTGAATGGAGCCAACTAAGGTGCCTCATAAGACATTACCATGCAAAAATTAAATAATTGACTAGTTAATTATTACTGCTTTCTACTTCAATTGCGAATTCTAGTCCTTATAACACTTTTGCTTGATCAACTAACTTTAGACAGATTTAAAATATTTTGAAAATGATAAACGTTCATTAGTTAGGTTTAGTACGTAGAATAGACCACACTCTTACTTACCAAGGTGTCATAAAATACGACTAAAGTAAGTTGATGCCAGGCAGGCGGCCGGTCATAAAAACGCAGCCAAATCATGTGTTTATAACATGTTGTGCCGACCTCACTTGGAGTACGATAAGGGCAGGAAGATGATAAACGTTCCATAGTTTTCCGACTTATTAAAATCACTGATCGGTTTCTGATAATTTTGGAAATTATGTTCTTGCTTACATTTTCCTGTTCTCATAAATCTGATCGACTGTATAATCTGTCTTATAATCACCGTATAATCAGTCTTATGATGAAACCGCAGACCTTACTAATCGCGGTGATGCTCCTATTCCCGCTTCTCGAAGAATATTTTGAATCCATCCAATAATTGTGTCCTGTTGGCGGGTTTATATTGTCTTTTAGTCGTAATAATCAATTAACAAATTATTATAGTTACGCCTTTGTCGTGATATTGCTTTCCAACGACGGATTCAATAAACCGCCTTACGATTTCTTTTGGGATATTCCATTATCTTCCAACCATATGGCCTATACTTGGCTGAAGCTATTTTTGAACCAAAAAACTGGCTACATGTCTATACTATTCCTCTATCAGTCAAATATTCAGGGCCAGTTATAGGTAGATTCAGATCTTTTAACCTCTGATCAGAGGCAAACAAAAGCGAAATAGCAGCACGTGTTGAATTCTAATATAGATTATTTTTATCAAGGCTTTTGTCAAGCACTTAGGAATTATAAACCGAGGGTTTTGCTTATTTCACTCTAGTAACCGATATATCTCGCAGAATCTGCTTTACTAGGAAATTAAAAGATACGTCATGTTCACTAATCTTTGTGAAAATAGCCATAACTGACTTATAAACCAATATTGATCTGAATTTGAAAATCACTTTGAAAATGTACTGAATGACAGACACAGCATATGTTTCATTTGAATCTAGCTGGTATATGAGTACGAATAGTAAATTTTCTCCAGCAAGATAGCAGCAAAGATCGCGCTTCTTCTGACCATTCCTTAAGTCAATCCACCTTGAATAGTCATGCCTCCAAAATTAAGTTCAGAATTTGTGGATGCCAGCCAGTAGTCATGTCTATCAATATTTGTGCAAGATATTGATTTAAGTACAGACTCTGGACATCTCCATGCCGAACGTCCACTGCCCAAAATGCTTTATCGCCCTTGGAGATATTAGCACTTATCGACCCTGAGCACAATCCGGGTGAGCGAGAAATTGCGGTATTGGATTGGGCGAAGGAAAGAGCCAACCCAAACTGTAACTCCAACAATGAAGAAATGCATTGTGGAATATTGCCTGTCCATCTTGCGGGTCTCTCGACAAATACTTTCTCATTACGTGAGCTGATCTGGGTGCAAGCAGATCTACTGGCGTTCCCAACATTTGAAAGGGAATCTTCGTAACTTCCGGTAAAAGATGCCACTCACAGAGCTAACGTGCCACACGACAGGGTACCTCCGTATTGAATCGTTCCGCAAAGTATTGCTCCGTCAACCGGAGATTCAACTGATCTAACAGAGCAAGTAGCTGTCTGGTTAGATTAAATAGCTTCTTCGAACGTGTTCCCCCTCCCTTGCTTATATAGGCTAATACTGTGTCGGTTAGCAACAGCACATGAGCTTTACTTGAGCTGTTATTGCTCATGATATACTGCTGCATGTACAGTAAATAGCTCCAAGCAGTTTACGTGCCAGGCCTGTTGAGTAACCGTCCACTGACCTGCTGATTTGGACAGGCCTAATTGATCCCCAGGCTAATTTTTTTATTTATACTTATATTTAGCTGTTACTATTTATTTACTCTTCTTTTGTTTACTTATCTGCGTGCATTTGCCAACCCGTGGATAATTATACAAAAGATCCTCTCTTTCAAAGGGTTGTCTGGAAGAGATCACAACTGTGTGATAAGACCGCCCTTTGCACATTCAAATGTATCTGTTATCTATGTCTTCTTTTCATTTTGTATTTTTGTTTGTGTAATAAAGTTATTCTTCTTCTTCTTCTTCTTCTTCTAATTTGGAAACAAGTGTGAGATGGGATCCATGTAGGCACTGAGATGGATGCCATGTTCACTCACCAATTCATTTCGGTTAAGACCGGTTCTGAAAATTTGAATTGGTTGTGGGGCTGGGATTTCGGCAATTGTCAACTGTATTGCTGCAGTGTTCGACAATGTAGCCTTTCCCTGGGGGAACAACGAATGAGGCAAAGTTGAGTCTCCCCATTAGGAACTGGGCCTGTCTGAGGGACCAACTGCCTCTCGACAATTTCTGTAATGCCATGCGTAGCGTTTGGCATTTTGGCTCCGACAGGGATTTCGAGCTAGCTCGCGTATCCCAGGTCACACCTAAGAATTTGAATTCGAATTAGGCGTTGTGTCGGAACCAAGGCAGATTTGTCGAAATTTATTGTCAGCCCAAGGCGTCTTAAGAAGCTTATCGTGAACGCCACCTGCTGTCGAAGCTGCTGGAACGATTGATTCGTCATAAAGCATACAGCATAGTCGTCCAGAAACTATACCCATCAAATGTTGTTATTTCTTAGGTATTCCGCCATCCAATTCATAACTGTCGCAAAAGGTTTTTGGTGCTGACGACGAAATGTAGACAAGTCATCTAGTGAAGTGTACCTGCGTAACTTGTCCTGAGAAACCGCAGATGCTGTTTTGCTGTTGGTACTTGGAAATGTGTTTGGTTCAAGTCTCGTTTCACAATCCAGTATCTGCTTTGTAAAAAAGGTGATATTCGGAAACGACTTATTAACTGAAAACTTTGGTTTTAAGGATGTTTAAAAGTTTCAAATTGTAAATTAGACGAACGGAACCGTTATACTTGGAAATCAGAAAGAATGTGGAAAGGTAGGCAGGACCTTTCAGAAGCTGGCAAAAGTAGCTCTGGAGCACTTAAATTTCACCAGATATGCAGAAATCGCTTTTGACAGCCGTATCAAAATCGTTTTGATCATGTCCGACGGGTCTTATATTTGAGCGGGGAGTGAGAACGAAAGCTTTACCCTTTCTCTGATTTTTGGCTTTTGTGCAAGCACTATCTCCTGCATTCGTCCTCTGGAAGCCATGGGAATGATAGGATCTATGTTTATATTGCCTGAATGACGCTGAAATTCTTGAAATAACCGCAACGTGTACTTGTCTGAGTTGTATTAGAAATCTATTGTTTTGGAGAGCAATGATTACCTCCCCCCCCCAAATTTCTTGAATATAACTAAAAAATGTTGGCCTTCAGCGGAAATCGAAATTGCGATTCGCGGAGCTGAGGCCAGGATTTTGCTGAATGCGCCAACGGGCCTTGTCTATTATTGTCAAAAAGTAACAAAGTAAAAAAGTAGTTGTGGTTCTAGTATAAACAATAGGAATCTGCATTTCTGAAATTCATCTGATTCTGATGCATTTTTGCTGTCCCTGTGTTATGTTATTTGCAAAATATTATTCTCAGAAAACCTCACTGAATTCCATTCTGTAGGTTTCAAAACTTTGTAACTCAGAATTAAGATAAAAAGAATAAATAAGATAAATAGAATCCTTAAAAATTGTTAAATATTCTGAAATATTTAATCGAATCTTTTCGGCAGTAATAACCGGCAGGATTTTCTAAAGAATTTCCTGATCGAAGCTACTAGCTACTGGCAAGATTGTTGTAAGAGACAGTTTATCACTAGCGTTCACTTTATTGCTTGATCGAGTAAACAGATTAAAAAGAAAGAAAGCGCCGAGTGACATGTGGGAATCGAATCCAGGCTCTAAACATTTTGTTCGCCCGTTACAATTAGGTAATCACAGCTTTTGTCAAATACGCAGCTTGTGGAAATAAAATTAAAATTTCAGATTACTAAGCTTTGTGCCCGTTTTAGTCCGGAACTTGAATCACCGAACGTATTTCGCTCCTCGTTGACTTTGACGCTACCGATACCACTTTTAGGCTCGCTTACCTTTCTCGACCGCTTATTTCACGATTTTCCATCCTCCATCATGAAGTGAGGGGATTACTTAAAAGTATTATTTCACTATTTAACCATTAGCAAGTTGAAACTGACTTTATAAAATGGTTACGTCCGAACACTACGAAAAACGATGCTATAATGACAAAACCAAATGGACTCACCTCCGACGCCATATTCAAAGACAGCGGATACGGAAACGAAAGTGGGGCCAAAAGAGGAAGCGGAAACGAAGAAGTGGGGGGTACAATTTGACTAAAACACACGAAAAACGGAAGGCTTGACTCAACATGGATTCCGGATATCGAAATCGGAACAAATAATGGTAATTTCATCCTATAGATATGTTTCAGTTTACGTTTGTATGGAGTTTAATCTTTTTTTCTATAATATGTAGTTTAAGGTCACTTGTATACATATAAAAAAGAACAATTTTGTCATTACCTTTTAATTTATTCTAATTTCAAGCCATAGTGGCTTGAAATTAGAATAAATTAAAAGGTATTATGAAAAACAATAACATAAAATTTGTTTTTATCTTGAGTCGACGCTAGGTGACTATGAAATCATTAATCAGCCAATAAGAAGCTCCCGTTAAAAACACCGTTGGGAATCAAAATATAAAAAATGGCCATAACATGGACATTTCTCGTTAATTTTACAGACAGAAATCTACTTAAGACCGCCGTGTGCTATCCGGCTGAGTAGAATAGACCACTCTCATTTCTTACCGAGGTGTCGTAAAAGGCAACTAAGGTAAGTTGACGTCAGGTAGGCAGCCGGTCGTAAAATACCCAGCCATATCATTTTACAACATGTTTATAACATTGTGTGCCGACCCCACTTAAATTGGGATATGGGAAGGAGAATTATGATAGAAATCTACTCAAGAGATTTGTATAATCTATTTCAATTTTAAGTATTTTTCATTAATAAATATTTGCACTGTTATTAATTTGTGATTAATTAGTAGGTACGTATAAAAGTATGTTTATTGTACATACTAGGATTTCTATCGCCCAAAGGTTGTATGTGAAAGATTTACTTTATCAATATGCTTTTGCGCATTAATTTCTTGTCGTTTTTGTCATTTTTTCTTATTTTTCTTTGACTATCTATGGAACTACTGTATATACTAAATATCTTTGGATTAATGCCATTTGTCGATGGCTAAAAATCACCTCGCCTGCGGAAGCTAAATTGTCGTAGTCCAGAACCTATAATAAATAACCTATAATGCTGCTTCCATTATATATCTATCATCAATCTATCTTCAATAGTAGCTGTGCTACTATTTGTGCTACTAAAAATAATAATAAAGCTGATAAAGTTGAAGTTTTTACGATATACGATGTAAATTTGACAGTTTATCGCAATACCATGCTTCCGCTAATTTCAATTGATTGTTTAGAAAGCTTGGCAATACCTGTTAGCATTGAAAATTTGTAATTAAAAAGGTGTATTTAAAATTCCAGTTAATGGAATTACCAAACAAATTATAAAAACCAAAACATTTGGAATTTCGCAGAAGCGAACAAAAACCCGAATATGGTAAATCGGTTTTTTATTTTTATTTATTCAAACATAATTTCACTTAATCAAAATAATTTTAATAATAATAATTGCCCATAATTATTTTAATAAAAAGTGAAATAAATCGCTTCTATTAATTTAAAATTTGTGGCATATCCATAAATGATAGCTTAAATTTTTTGACATAATGATGATAAAAATATGATGTTGAGCTCCCCTCGCGGATATCCGATGGATATTGTGTTATCCGCCGTCACAATAAGACGCTTGTGATAAATTTGTACCGGGAATGTAGCTTGATTGATAACCTTAAGAGCTAAAGATATGATATTCACAAGATATGATATAATATCGTACTAATATTCATCATCTTGCTGTCCTTATCCCACTCTAAGTGGGGTCGGCACAACATGTTACAAACATGTTGTCACATGATTTGGCTACGTATTTTACGATCAGTCGCCAGCCCGACGTCATCTTACCTTAGTCGCTTTTTACGACACCTCGGTAAGAAAGAGGGTGGTCTATTTTACTCAACCAAATACCGAACGGTGGGTCGTCTTACCTAAGTCGCTTTTTACGACACCTCGGTAAGAAATGAGAGTGGTCTATTGTACTCAGCCGGATACCATATAGCTAAATGTCATACTAATATTATAACTGCAAAAGTTTGTGAATATAGATGTATGTTTGTTACTCTTTCACGGCGAGTACGCTGAACCAATATCGATGAAAATTGGCATAATTATTCCTTATATACCTGGGTAACATATAGGCTATAGAAATTCTGTTAATTCTACAAGAATAGGATGACATTGGAAAGCGTCATCTATTATCAACCTATCACGCGACAAAAGTGCACGCAAACGAAGTTGCGGGTCAAAGCTAGTAATATTATTTTTATTTTACTAACACTAAACTGTACTGTACTTGTTTAACGTTACTATAATTGTTTAACATGTATCCGATTGCCAACCTTACCTGTTTGTGGTTCACCGTATGCATATGTAGAGATGAGCTACGCACAATGATTTTTTGCAATGGTATAAATTTACTTTTGTTATTAACCTTAACATTCTTTAATTATATTTTGCGTATTCTCTACCACTGAAATAATCGTATTTCCTGAGGATACTGCTAAACTACCGCTTTATCAGTATACTCAGAATACCTCGATGAATATGGTAGATCTCAAAAAGAACGGTAATTAAAATGTTCAAATCAAAATAATCTTTATTCAAATAAGCTCTTTCAAGCACTTTTGAATCGTCAAGGATCAATATGTTTAAAAACTTAATATGTAAAAGTTATGAGAATATTTTTTTGCTATAATCCGCGATAAATTTATATAAATTATAAATTTATCGCGGATAAAATAATTATAAATTTATCGCGGATTATAGGAAAATAATATTCTCATTACTTTTGTATTATGAACCTTCGCAAAGTAACGCCAAATTCTATAAATTAACTTAATATGTAATAAATAGCTTAATATGATAAGAAGCCTACTTAAGTTAAAATTGTGCATTTACTTGCCAAATTTAAGTGAATTTCATTGTCCATTATTTTAGTTATGCATAGAGTTACTACACTAGAATGAGGAAGCCAGCCTAAAATGACCCTGTTACAATAAGGAAAGAAAAACAGAAAGCAAATGAGATTGTATCTATCCGTCTCTGTTTTTATTTGTAATTAGACAACGATAATATACCAGTTTAATCTTCCCTCTCACTTCTTCCCTACACCAGTATAACAACTCTATGCAATTATGTCGTCACAAAATCAAAATCTATCACTAGTTACAATGGTACTAATCAATCGTCTGAAAAGTTGAATCGATCAATAAGCGAATCGCCATATTATTATACAGCCATTTTTAATAACGCCGTTTGCTAAAAATCTGCCTTGGGGTGGAATGGTTCTCTTAAATTAGGTGCGTTATAACATTCTCTGTCTCTTAAGAGTCTACCGAGTAACGAAGGAGGTGCAAAAGGCGTGTCGAAATGTCACCACGCCTACCTGATAGGCGTGTCGGTATACGGAAAATTTATATTAAAATAAATGGTATAATGTTCTAAGGCTTTGTACAGTCTATGATACTCGTAATATAATTGCATCAAACTTAAAGAAATTACGCTTCACTCTGTAAGTGCCATTACACAAAGGCGTGAATTAATTAACATACAGTAAAAAACAAATTAAATTAATATAAGTAATATATCGATTTTTCCTTACAAAAATGACAATCTTATACAAAACAGAAAAAGTGTGAATTAAATCTATTTCCTTTTGTCTTAATTTATATTCTTAAAAAATTTTAATATTATAAAAAAAAACCTCGAACAACTTATTATAAAATCATTATCAACTTACATTTTTAAAGTATAATAATAAATTATAATGCGAACAAAATGTAATAATACGTTTATTATAACTTACGAAAAAGTGCACTGTAAAATTTGTATGTCATGTTAATTTATACTATTATAATATTACCTAATTTTAAATTTACAATTTTAGTACAAAATTTAAAATCGCATTGTGACGACTATTTAATAATCACAAGGATATTGTTAAGAATCCTTTAAATCATCACAGAATGTCTCGAACACTACATGCTACGAGCTTACGTAGTCATACCTGAAAACTGAAACCGTAGGCGGGGCTTTTCGGCGATAATACACGAAGTTTCCCGACTGCCAACGATACTCTGAACAGGCAGAAAAAACCAGCTAAGATAGAGCCTTCCATATACACGTTTCCCCCTTTGAGCATCTGTTCTATTATAAAATAAGGAGGGCGGTAGAGTTCAACGTTATTTGGTGCGCCCCATTAGAAAATGCATGGAAATCGCGGGATGAAAAGGAATTCTCCAGGACGTGTTACGTAACGTCAGTTGAATATCTGCAGTGAAGGGGAAGCCACGTTTCGTCCGATTTTCCAAGTACACAATAAACAACAACAACGTGTTTAGAGTCGTAAACAACACAACTTTTTGGACTTTGACAACTTTGCGGTAAGTACAAGTGATAAGGACATCATAGTGTTAGTACTTATTTATCTAAGGTGGTTGGTGTCTAATTTTGTGTTTATTTTAATATAATTATAATTTACATTATAATTTATTTTTTATGTTACAGTCCTTTAAAATTATTTTACAAATATAAGCAATACGTTTTGTACACGGTTATAACTGTTCATATTTTTTAATGCGAATAAAGATTCGGCGAATTAAATATTTCTATAATAATAGATGAAAAAAATGCTATTGCTTAAACCATTTTATAACAATGTAGGAAAGTATTTATATTAAATTTTTAATATTAATTTTGCCGTCGGTAAAATTAATTTCTACGAATATTAGTTACCAAGTGTTATCTATAAATAAAATATTTATTGGAACCAAAAAAAACTATGTTCATTCATTTTCTTTTTATAGTTTATTGTATAAAATATATGCTTTTAAAATTTAAATTAATATTTTTGGTATAAAACAAATCAATAAAGAATAAATATGTATTAATTTTTTATATGAATTTCTTTAATTTAGTTTAAAAATACATTAAGGTTCGTCCATGTCGTATTCTTTGACATTTAATCTCAAATTTATTGTATGATATATTCTAAAATGGAATTGACCACTGAGTAAATAGAAAAACGTTAAGTGATTTTGACCAAGACTCCAAAGCCTAAGTGTTAACAACTATATAAATTATCTGGCCGCTGGTTATCTTTATATGTATTTAAAAGTAGTCTAGCAAGGAAACACATATATTTAAGTATAATTTGTTTACAAGAAGAAAGAATGTATGAAAATATGATTGGACTAATTCAAGTTAAAATAAAATAAATTTACTTATAGAGGATGCCCTCCAAGCTTATTAAAAGAGATTGAATAATTCATATTACAATAACATTAAAGTAAACTTACTTTAACCAGTTCAATTTTTCTTTATTTTTATTTCTTAAAAAAGATTTCAATAAACCGAAATACGATATCAATAAAGTAGCAGCATAATATTTAATTGTCATTTAGTATAAATAATTTTTTTTTCTTTATAATAAACGCCAGCTAATATAATAATATGATTTGGAATTTACGCATTGTAATGTTTAAAAAAATGTAATATATTTTCCCTTTTCTATACACATTACGTACTACACTTTACGTCGGTTCTCCGCAATTTTAGTTTACTAGTGATATTCGTGACTTCGTTCGCGTAATATTTAGTGTTAAATACCCTATAATTATGCATTTTATTGTTTATTTTTAAACCAAAACGGATTTTTTTGTTCTCTAAGTTAGCCTTGTATGTAAATTTGGTTAGTAATTTACACCTAATTTCATCGATATCGTAAGGTCAATACTCCATTAGATTAGCCGTGAAACTGTCTCAGGCATAGAGTCAGAACTACTGAGAAACAAACTTTCGCATTTACAATATAAGTACTGATATAGATTCAGTAATAAGCTTAATAACACCATCCGCCACTAAGAAATCACCAAAGCATAATAATTCTAAACTAATAATCCTAATTTCAATCTACATTTTTTCAGGGAGACGTCGCCTAATTATGTCTTTTTTCCAAAAATATCCTCGCCAACTTTCTTTTGCAATTTTTTTTTTTGATCTTAATCTTTTAATCTTAACCTCGTCAATTTTTATTTTGGTACCAAGATAAAAGTAAACTACGTTACTCTAAATTTCTATAAATATCTCCATGCCAAGAATCAAAGACATTACAAAGTTAGTAGGTATATATTTTGTCGGATGTATGTTTAATATTTTATTTTTTAAGTATCATATTCCTTACACATTATTTTCCTAATGAATTATTTAAATATTTTAACATTTTCACAATGATTAAAATGATAATTAAATTAGATTAAGATTAATAGAAAATTCAGTGATAAGGAACAAACGGCACTAAGTGTTTCTTTTTAAATAATTGAAAAATGTTTGTTTGGTTAAGTACCTTTTAGTAAATAAAATAAAAAAGAAAAAAAATTGAATCTAAATTAAACATTTTCGTCGATCACGTGTTGTTTTCGTTGCATATCGGAATGCAACCCCTGTTTTGTCCCCTTTTGTTTATTATTGATTGTTTACCGGCCTCCGTGATACAGAGGGATAGTGAAAAACACCTTCATATTAACAATTTCATATCTTTAACCGAATTGAAAGAGTATGAGATAAATATATTGAAGTTATTGTAATAATAAAATTATTTTGCTATAATCCATATATGCTATATCGCCGTGAGGTATCCGGCTAAATTGAAAGTGCTGAATTTCAGGAAAATCGTTGGAGCCGTTCCCGAGATTTCGAATATATATACATATACATATAAGATTAACTCATTTAAATATTAAAGATAATAATGAAAATATTAAAAAAACCATAAAATATTCATTATAACACTGGGCTAATTAAAGAAAAGCTGATCTGAATATTTGATTAGTTCAGCCAGGGGGTAATAAGCTAACCGCGGCTTGGATTAATAATTCACGGATTGAACAATTGAATCTGCTCGCGATACCTGTATTAAATATGCAAATTAGTTATTTATTCAAATCGCGCCACTTGCACAAAGAGGGGGGTTTATGAAAACTTGGCGCTAATTTGTGCGACTCTCTTGTCATATTTGTGATGGGCAAATGTCGCGAGTTCCCTGTCTTTACAACATCATCTTACATATTTAATATAATTTCCCTTTTATTTAATTGAATAAAGTTATATATGCCGATTAGTAAGAAACATTTTACTATAGAAGAAAATAATATATATTAATAGCTGATCGGGCAAACGTTGTTTAGCCATATAAATTATTTATAGGGAATTTCTAGAGCACATCATAAAAAAAATAAAAATTTTATTCAAAAAACTAAAAAAAATATTATCGTTGGAATACCCTTATCACTTAGGGGTGAAATATAGATAGTAGCCGATTCTCAGACCGTTAAACAATTTTATATAAATCGGTCAAGTCTTTTTAGAGGGGCTAACTGACATTTATCACACGAGAATTTTAATAAGATGGATCCGCACACTTCTTTTTTTTATTTTAAGTTGTCCGGGTACCAGAAAAATGTTTTATATTCTTCTAATTTTAAAATACCAGAACGCTTTTAAAATATCTCATTTATATTAAATTGATAAAAAACGTTAACGGGTTGATGAAAAAAGCTCAAATAAATTCAATAACGAATAAAATCTTCTATTTAAAATATATGAATTATAGTAGACTCATGTTATTTTCAGGTTCATTTGTGACCACAAATATGGTACCACTGATCACTATGTATCGAGTGAAATTAATTCTTCTTGAGTGGTTCTTTATTCGGAAATGGCAATAATTTAAGTTTTTGTAAATCGACACTTCTAACGACATCTCGCCATTCATCCCTATATAGGCCGCGCAATATAAGTCCTTTTTGGTTTAACAGATTATCAGGCATACCGTTTAAATTAATAATACAGAAGATAGATAACGGCTATGAGTTAAATGTACCCTTTTGATCTTTTTATGATCTTAAAATTTATGATATTTTTTTAAAAGAAAAGTACTGTGTTGCCATACATATATCGTGTTCTTGTTACTTAGTTCTCACGACTTTTACCTACAGTCATAAAAGATAATATATTGTACAATTGTCATATAATGTTTAAAATTTGATTTAATGTGTTCAATATCACTAGTACTTTTTATTATACTAATATGATTTAAAAGCACTTAAGGAACAATATTCGAATGATATAAAAACAAATACGTTAAAAAATATTCTCTTGGCAATTTATGTACAGTTATCCAAACCGAAGCTAATCAAAATTATTAATTGAAGAATATTAAACAATAGCAAGATATCGTACCCTCTAGGGAGACGTTTAATTTAGATTATTTATAATTTCGCGGCGAGAGTGGGCTCGGGCCAAGACGTCGTTACCGTTGTCGGTACAAGCTAATTTCCAAAATAAATATTAGTTCAATCAGACTCCGCTGGTCTGTATTCGAGTCATTGTAGAGCCTACAGCGATGTTATTAAAACAACTTTATGGACATTGCAGTGTTAATTTGTATATTGTAGGCGCTTGTTTTGCTGTTCTACAAAATTACTGTTGGTTTAAGATAGACCAACGCAGCACTGCTTATTAGTTTTGATTTGTAGTATTAACAACAATAAGTTTTGATGGCCGTGTTGGGACTTTTTTCGAACTGCTGCTGATAGTCTTAGCGGCTTTTACAGGCACACCAAGCGTGAGGGGGGGCGCAGAAGAATCAGCGAGGTTGTGAAATGCGGAGAATAGTACTCTAGCTTTTCTAGCGTCGGCGAACATCTTCCTAAGGATACCTCCTGTGAGCCCGGGCCACTTCTTAAGACGTGTAGTAGAGTGTGGGTTAGTTGTATGAATGTGATTATTCGTCACGTCGCTGGGAGTGTGGCGGCGACAAACTACGGCCAAAACCGTTAGACCTCGTCTTCGCCAGCGTAGACGTTGTGTCTTTAATGTGTGTTTGTGTTTGGAATTGTTATCTAATCGCCAGGGTCATATAGATACATTTATAGACGCCTATATTTTCGATGTGCCGTAGAGAATGCTTGTCATTTGACGTCTTCTTCTTATTGTGGGCTATTTTCCGCGCTTAGTCACAGTTAAGCGACCTTTATGCGAGGTGCAATGATGCAGGTTACTCCAGCCGACCAAGGTCCCTCTAAAAGCCGATAATTCTACCCGGGTTTCTCGAGGCTTCTTATAACGTTATCGGCAACCCAAAGAGATATGTCTGATGTTCTGCAAACTCTTTAAACACTTAAGCAATACTAAATCAGTTTTGTAACATAGTTGTCTTTGTATAACATTTGTTTAGTTGTCTTTGAGTTTGCAAAATGTCATACATCACATTATATTTTATACTGTGAGCGGCTGAGACATACCTAGAAGATATTGTTTTCAATAAATTAGGCGGACAAGACCGTGCAAACAGCCGCCGGGCTCCGTCAACACAATTATTATACTCGGACAGCCACCCTTGTTGATAAACATGTACTAAATAAATTAACTGGACGTCGCTTAGACTAAGAATTTTTACTCGGGCTTAAATAGACTATATGTAATTTTATTTCAGCTGAGTTCTACACAATTCTACTATTTCAAACATGAAGAACACAGTAACGTTTTATTAAAAGCAAACAATAATAAAGCATAAAGAATTTATTGATTATAATATTTCAATCGCAAATAACAATACCATAGACCCTTGATGTTTATTAAGAAACCATAAGATAAATGGTGACATAGATTTAGATATATTCATCTTATTCATTCATTAGATAGGATTAGAGAAAGATCAATTAATTTAAAGAAAACTTCAACTTCAAAAAAGTGCCTCTTCATATGGGGTAAGCTAGTATAAAAGCTAGAGTTTTTTCACTGCATTCTTGTTTCAGATTTGCGCTTAAAATATGACTGCACGGCCGCCAGCTGCTAGTGTCCGGACAAAAAAACAGAACCACGCGAATATACCATGCCCTATCGAGGACTGTGCCAGATTTACGTACGGGAAATTGCCTGACCACTTAACTAAAATCCACGGCCTCACTGGAGCAGAGAGAGATGAGCTCAACGAGCAACAAAGGAAAAGATTTTTCAATGGAGAATTATGTCAAGTGCGTTATTTAAAAGAATCTGCAATCCGCGACCTTTGGGGGACTGATTATAATGATCCTCGCATTAGGGCAAAAATACACCAAAGCTACGGTTTAGTTAAAATAAGAATAATTCCAATAGCCGCATCGCAACGCGCCCGCCCTTTAACAGAACAAGATGCAAATGTTTTAACA
This sequence comes from Morpho helenor, assembly GCA_029227775.1. NCBI lineage: Eukaryota > Metazoa > Arthropoda > Insecta > Lepidoptera > Nymphalidae > Morpho > Morpho helenor. The sequence continues at coordinate 11,911,458 of JARGCU010000010.1, read as the reverse complement.
GCATACAATGCAAGAACTGCTCCGCGTATAGTTCGAAATCAAAGATCCAAAGCACGTCCAAGACCGTACACCGTACCTGAATCCAGTTCAGTTGAAAGTCGAATATCAAGTGACTCTAGTGAGGAAGAAACCCCACGTAATTCCCTTCCACCATCCCCTCCACCGTCTTCGCCATCACTACCGTCGTCTCCAGCCCCTTATGAACTGCAACCAGTAGAAACACGCTTGCGAGATATTTTCGATTCAAAAATCGATGCTGGATATAAAGCAGTTATTGATGATATGAAAAAGTCCATGACAATGGGTCGGACTTTGGGAACACGGAAACGCAAAGCCTATCGAACGTATCGACGTTATGCAAAACGATTAATTGCTTACTTGCATCGACAACACTCACCCTTAGCTTATGACGTTGACGTACTGCTTTGCGGAGAAAGGCAAGTTTGCGCTTTCTTGGAAAGAATAAGCAGCGAGCACAAAACAAAAACTTTGCGTAATTACATAGTGGCTGCAATTAAATTGCTCGATTCCCGTCTTTTTGCAATTGAAACCGATCCCTCAAGCAAAGAAAAAGTTGCATCAATGACAAGGGTGTACGATGTTTTGCATGGCCGCTTGAATGCTTGCGATAGGCTGCTAACTCAAAAGGAATCGGCCTGTAAAAAAGACAGTAATTCCTTTGACAGTGACGTTATGGAACAAAGTTTCAACGAAACTTATGATGATCTAGTATAAACAAGTGATATCATAAAAACATTGCCAATTTCTGTCGTGTTTTAGCGTCAACCAGTATTGAAAATACATTAACTTTATTCTAGTCATCTTTGTGAAATTTATTGTAGTCTTTAGATATAAGAATTTAAATAGAAACTTAAAGAAGATTAGCTACAGTGTTCAATAAAGGCAATATTCCGCCCGAAGGAGACAAACGGCGGCTATATTGTGCTGTTGTACACATTGCCCCCATCCCCGCCAGCAGCAGCTCTGAACCCCACAATGCGCCACCTCTGGGTTCTCCCTCTCTAAAAGTAGTCCCTCCCTCCTTTAAACTATGTATTGGGAGCACCAGATGCATCAACTGCCTTACAGTCCTTATCAGGTGGGCGTCCGATAAACACCGTTCGGAACGCCCGGAAGTTCCCCGTTAAGGCGGAACGCGATTGTCATCCAAACCTAACCTTACCTAATCAGTGTAGAAGCTTTGGAAAATATCGAAAACTCCATGTTTGTAGAAGTTATTTGTACACCTTAACAATTATCTTTAAGACTATTATAGCATTAAGCATATAAATTTGTAAATATTACGATACGCGTAACAAGCAATAAGCTTCTTTTAGAAATGCATCACATTAATGATGACTACATTAAATATTGTAGGTGATATAATTTAGTCAACTTTTTAGTATTGTAAGTCGCAATTTTCTAGAATAGCAAGTAAATTTAGGGCTGGTGCAATTCTTTCTACTATAAATCTTAATTTTCCTTGAAAAGAAGTCCTAGACTAATACTGGATTAAGAATTGTGTGTACGGTTACTTGTAACTACGTTCTTCATTTTCAATAATGTAATTATTTTAAATTTTATTTGAATCATTCCCTTTCAAAACTTTCATATATATGTATAGCTTAATTCATAACTGCAAATAATATAGACAACGAAACCTAATAACTAAAATAGCATGTATCGGTATTATCTATTAAGTTCTAATTGGCTATAAATATTAATAATTCCAATGTAATTATATTTTTTAACAACTTATAATAATATGGTTATTAGCAATAAACGTCATAGACAGAAAGTTTGTTTATTTATTCCTTTATATATATTTAAACAAGTAGCTTACGTTCTTTGAGGAACTCATTTTTAATTCATTTATTCATTTAACTATATGTTGAAAGACTTGTTAAATATGTGCCGAAATATTCCTGCCGACTTTTATTGACACCAATGTGATGTTTGATGAGTGATGATGAATGACACTGATGGCCCCCTTTTTCACCACCGGTACAAAGGGCAAGAAATTATTTTTGGCAGCTCACCAAAATGTTTATGTTTACAAGATGAGAATTTTTTTATACAAAACCAAATTACCTATTTGAACTTTTCATTACGCATTTATTTTAACTCTTTAATATATGAGATATAAATCTATCATAACATATCACTGTTATGCCGACTTCATACGAAAAATAAATCAAGTATTAGCTAAAATTTTCAATTCAGTTAAAAAAAATATTTATTACATTTAGTAACAAGACCCTTTCTGTCTCTGAAAAAATATAATAATTTTTGCCTTTAATGATACTCAAACATATTTTCATTACATAATTAGAAAGAACATTGTCATTGAAACGACCTGATATAATACAACGCGTCATAATAATATTTAAATTGCAATTACGACATCTGTGGAGGAGTAGCAAAACTACAATATTGATTCACATTTCACGATAGAAAATGGTATTGCCAGATGTGCATAGATGGCGCTTATGAGTTCGAATATCACAGACTTCTTATAGTTTATGCTATCCTATTACATGGCGATTGTAACTGCCTGCTCCAGATTCTCCACTCGCAAGACACCCACGTTCCAAACGTTCCGCCGGCATTCATGAGGTGCCTTCATTCCTTCCCACATAGATCTCTCGGTCGTAACACTAACTAGTGACCGTGCATAACAAATGGTTTTTCTTATCGCATTTTTGTGTTATATAAGTTGAGTTCTTCACGCTTTGCCAAAAAAATTGTTATTTTTTTTTCATCAAATAATAACATTAAATTTAAAATGTATATTTTTTTTCTAAAATAGTTATAGTCATATTTTCCATCGTTTATAAATATTTATTTTTTTTACGATAATAAACTATAAATAAATTTTGGAACTGAAATACAAAATACCCGAATTACAAAATGGCAATACTTAATTAATGTACCTAAAATGTTAGTTTAGGTAGAGCTGACAACAGCCGTGGAGAGAAACATGATTCAAATATATACTGTCGATTTATCTATCAATCTACATTATTACATACATTGATATAACGGAAAACTATTTATAGGACTTCTAAAGAAGCTATACCTACTACTAAGAAAACTTTCAGCTTAGTAATTTCTTCTTAAAACTACGGGTATAAAAAAAAACTATGTTAATGTAACAAAAACGTATTTGATAACCGTTTTAAACGAAGTCTTTAATATCGCTCTTTACAAAATAAATAGCAGAAATGTTTAGATAATATGGTTAATTTTTGTAAACATATCCTATATAAAACGGGAATTTTGATTTTATCGCTTTTTTGTTCTCTATATACATTTTAATCTAATACAACTACGTGAACGAAAAGCAAAACTTCTCAGCGCCGTCTCATTCGAATGACGAATAGCACACAGGTACAACGATACAAAAGAAATTACATCTATGCTATGATATCTTGTTTATTATCAGCAGGAATAAATATGGTGTGCTGTGTGTAATTAAATCCTTTATAACTAAATATGGTGTTATGCAAAATAATTATTTTTTTCAAATTATCCCACTCCTAAGTGGATTATTATGGTTTCTTTGTGATGTAGATTATTTATGAATGAATACCCTATTTTAATTTAAGTGAGGGTACATATATAAATAACTCAGTTTTCAATTGAACATTTTAAATTAAGATTAGATACAATCATACTTTTCGCAAAATTTGTCAGTAGAAACGATATTTTTGATTCGATTTATATAATTTATCTATACAGATCAATCTATTCTTTATAATGTCGTATATCGTAAAGGTCATTGAACTTTTTGTATACGTTTTATACTCGATAGTTTAGTCTTCGCAATTATTTATTACGAATTGGTCTGTCTCGATCCAGAATATTTATAGAAGCTGACGAGTAGAGTAGGCACGAGTACATGAAATGGGGTAAACATACGACAAGCAATCCGATGATTTCTATATTTAACATCTCACTCACAGAGTTATTCCTGTAACCACTGCCTTGAACCAACATCAAGCACGACCTATTTAAGTTTCATGACTAAAGAACGTTCTGGTGAAACAAAGACTTCAAGCCCTAATACATTATTATATAAACGAGTAATGAATCATAGAAGCAATTTTACAAATTGCAAACGGTTTCACAAGTATTTTCGCTTGGCTGAGGTTTCATGCGAGAATATTTTTAAATAAAACGTGGGCAGAAAAATTCGCCGTTTAACGGCTGCCCAGACCGAATTTTCGTTTCTCGTTGGAAATTCTTGCGAAGATATTTATAACGACGAAATAACGCCGTTGTGATTTTAAAATTCGTAATCTGCGTGTATATAATTTGTGTACATAATTTGACCTACCTACTAAAATTTGATTTTGTTATGTTGTTACCATTAAGTTTTTTTATTAAAAGTGGGCCGATACGAACCTTAAGTTTTGATATATAAATAATGAAAAATTGCAAAGCTAGTTTTCAAATATTTTAAGGAAAATATATTATTTGATGAACTTAGTTTTCCTTTTCGCACTGTCCATTTGTCTGTCAGTGTTGTTGTATTATAACAAATCATCATTTGCAACGCAAATATGAATAATTATTTGATAAGTATATGAAAATTTAATAATTATTATAAATAAAAATATTTCAAGTGAACATTATATTGTAGTCGTAGTGTTTATTTATTTCTAAACTTTAAAAACAAATCCTAGAAACATATACACTTTATTAAGGTCAAAATTCTTAAACTTTTATATCTTATGACTTAGATATATTAATGAAATATAATTTCTAGACTGAATTTAACATTTAACATTTTCACAATTATAAATATATATTATACATTTGTTTCACAATTATAAATATATATTCTGAATATCTTAGAAGTGATTATTCAATGCATGCTATTACAGATAAGTACGTGGACAAATGAATGACATCTACTAACTAACATGAAAAGTGCAACAGCTAACAATACACTGCGAACTGGTTGACGTCACACGTATTCGGTGCAAAGTGCATGTATGCACCTCGAACTCTTTCCGTTCATGTTACCCTGGTGATCGTTCCTTTTGTCAGCGACACCAAAGAGGCCCTATCCCCTTCGAGAGCACCCTTCTCTGGGTCATCGGTTCGTCATTCGGTCATTGACCGAGACGACCTTCGTTTCAATTTTGATCTCACTCATACATTTTGAATATATTAAATATGTAAATATATAACTACATGTTACAATAATTTATAATATATAGATAGTTAAAATATATAATTTGTTTAGTTATGTATAAGTTAAAGTTTAATTATAAGTAAAATAATTTATAAATATTTGTGTTTGATTTTGATCAAATGAAATGTCCTAGATGATTGCATTGCATTTTATTAATTGCATTTGAGCAGTCTATTTGAACGTATAAATATAAAAACATATCTTATTTTATACCGTACACAGGTACATTTAATTTCGATCTTTGTTAATATTTTTCGACGACCTAGCTATAAAAATCATTGAATGAACATATTTGTTTTAATTTATTTTATATTGCTGATCTCTTTAGTTATATAATTCTTATGACTCTAATTCAAGTGATACATATGTTATGTTCAATCTATTTCGGAAGAAAAAAAACAACATCGTAATAGTAAAATATTTTTAATTTATCACATACACAAGGAAAATAAACAAAATACGACTTTAAGAGATATCTTACCAGGAACTCGTAGAACAAGGCGCACAGAAAATGAAAGAGTGATACGATGCACTTTTATGCAAACTGCATTGAACTTTATGTTTAGTACCTATGCATTAGTTACCATAGTCGGATGTGTTGTTTGCTATATTGCTGGCGTTTTATTTTAATTTATAGATAAAGACTACGAGATTCTCATATAATCTAGGCAAAAGTTTAATTCTGGATAATCCTCTAAACATTTTCTCCATCACGTCACCGATTCCTTGCCACGTGTAATATTTCAATCAAGTCAGACGAAAATATCTTTTACGATCCATTTTTCATAGTTCTACAAATATTACCACTCATACACTTTAGCTGTCAATAAGCATGAATATGAAACAAGATCTTTTTTTATTATTTGGCACAATGGAGACGTTTCAATGTAAAGGATTTTTTCTGACTCTAAACATGTCAGATATATATTTTTACAGTAGTATGTATTTAAGTTTCAAATATGTTTTGTGTCGAGACTGAAACTTTATTTTCTTCTATTCAAATTCAAATTCAAAATATTCTTTATTCAAATAAACTTGTAAACAAGTGCTTTTGAATCGTCAACTCTACTGCTGGTTCGGAAAGCTGTTCCTACCGAGAAGAGCCAGCAAGAAACTCGGCGGTTGCTCTTTTAAAAAATACAATTCTTAATGCTAGTTACATTTAATTATTTCTATCTTGTACAGGGTCGAACAATATTTATATCCACGCATTTTTATCGTATTATATTCAATAATATAATACTTAATATAATTTTAAGTATTAAACTTAATATAATTTTATATTCAATAGTTTTTCACACAATTTTCAGTCACATTATGAATGTCAATGTTTTGAAGCTTGTCCTTACGTAAAGTTTTGCAAACAGCTTTATGTGAGAACAATCTAAACGGTGCCAGATCGGATTATGAATTCAAGGTTTATTTTATATTAATAATATTCTGCAATATTATTAGGTCAAGACTATGATTAAAAAAATTTCAGGTATTGCACCATAACATATACTCGTATACTATACACCTCATACTAATAGGTACTGAAACAAATTAGCGAAAAAACTTTTAACCTCGTTCCAGTTTAATACAGAATCTGGCACTCAGTTAAAAATAAAGCTTAGAAGAAGCGACGCAGAAGTCAAAAACAAGCGAATAAAACGTTTTTAGTTTTGGTAAAAAGAATGAATAAATATGATAATTTATATTACTTATTACAGTCAAGTATGTTTGTCATATCAACACTAGAAAACTATCGTCATATATTAATTTCATAACATTATCCTACGACCCAGTTTTCTGAATTTGCTCATTAATAATCAAATAAATTTTAATTAGTGACTTCTACAAAAAAAATCAGAATCAGAAATAGAACAGTTTTTAAATCTATACATAAAAATAATTTTAAGGATAATTGTACCCCTAACAACCGATAAGGTGATAAATATATTTTGATTATAAACCTTGTTAAATTTTTAAACTATAGGTACCTACCTATTGAAATGCATAAAGACAAATCAGATTCATTCAAATACTCTTAAATGTATAACGTCAATGGAGGTTTGACGTGAGAGAACGAATCTTCGAAGATCTTTATTGAAACACACTACTACAATAGATAAGGTCAACATGTATCAAACTACAATGATAGTAACTGAAAGTGCAATAATTATTTTAATTTCCATATAAAAACTTCTTTCAGTAACTCTTGTAGATACGTAGAGATATTTTCGTCCATCGTTTACTCGCTTCTGCGTAATGTCCGTTCTCGCTGGTATTTACACCAATAGCATTTTGCGCCGTATAAAACACGTTGGATGAGTCAGTACCGCTTATTTTGCTCTTAACTTTGGAGAGAGAGCCATCTAGTGTCAGACGTGCTAAGCTCGTGCGAGTAGTCAGTGAAACTGTGAAGTGCTTTCCTAAATCCTTATTTCCAAAATGCCTGGACGTCCTATTTGGCAGGTAATTTGTTTATTATTATTGCATGATTTGTAGATTTTATATAATATTAAGAAAATAATTTATGAATGAATAATAAATAGTTATGAATTATTTTGATTTTACACGGACCATTAAATTAATTAAAAATGTTAAATGTAGCAGTAATGTGAAATGTATGTTAAATAAAGATCCGCATATAAAATACGAAGTAAAACTAAACAAGATGACTAATTCGAATGACCTTGGATATACTGAAGTTATACCTGAAAATAACAGGTAAACGCTTTAACTACGTGTTTATATTTTATTTTCACAAATGAATCTAATTTTATAGTTGATTTGCAATTTTAAATTAAAAATAGAGAGAAATAGTTCAGTAGTAATACATAGTGGTAAGTTTATAAGGATGGATAATATTTCGGTAAAATAATAAACTAATATTATTTAAAAGTTTATTTAAAATATCTTGTTTTTTACAATAAATATAACTTAATTTTAAGACAATAATGTTGGTAATAATATCACTTGTAAATTATCGATATTATCAACGCAAAACTTTGATAAGGTTTTATACAAATTAATTATTCAATAGCACTTACTAAATTAAACTTAAATTCTAAGGTATTCACTAGTTAGTACGTTTTCTTTAAAAAGAATGAGAGAGAAACTATACTATTGTGACTTGATAAATAGCAATAACGGCTAGGGAAAGCATTAATTTGAAAATGTTTTAAAATTAAACTCTCCGTTAGACTATCTCTTAACCACAATTTAACTGGATGAAAAGAATATAATGACACATATACGTAGATACAATTCTTTACTAGATGTACCTAAATACATCAACAACTATTGACATATATATTTCAATATTTAATATAGGTAGGTGCTTTAATTGTATACTCAATAAGTTTAGATAGAAAAAAATACTTAATAATTAATCATTAATTTAGTTCAATCAAGGCGGCCTCATTGATAATGAAATAATGTTTTGCACCAGGGTAACCTAACATGGAGGTCAAATTAAAATAGTGGAAACGTAGCAACAATATTATTTAAAGTAAAAAAACTCAATCATTATTTTTTGTAATTAATAATTGCTGAGTAAAAATAATCCGTCGCATTTTATTTTTAATAGACTCTAATGGCAAATAAATAATTTTAACTATTTGCTAAATTATCAAACCAGTAGCTACTGAAAAATATGCTTTTACAAACGATAATTTGGTTGTCGATTGCAATACCTCAATTTTTATTAGACTCTAAAAATATAAATATCTTTATTCAAATAATATTGAATTGGGCTTTTACAAATACAAATATAAATTAAATTTTCAACTAAGTCTTTTTACAACATTTTTTTTCTTTCGGTATGAATAAATTGTGACAGCAACTACAAAAAAATCGGCTAATCATCTCATTTAACTATATTATTATTAAGTATATATTATATATTTTAGTCGTTTTCTGTCTTATCGATTTTTCTATTAAAATGACTTTTTAAATCCCCGATCATAAAGTTCGCTGGCAGGTTGTGAAATATTTGCTGCATGAAAGCCAGTAAAATGTCTTCTATAGTCTTTGACAGAATTGGTCTCAAAGACTCTGACACTGGCCGCCAATTTGCATTTAAATATGCGTTAGTGCTATCCTCTGAAAGAAAAAATCAAAGGAATATATAAATTTTAGATGCTTAAAATAAAATGGATTCGTAACAAATGAATTGATTTCCCTTAATTTACCACTTAATTTTGATTAATAATCATCTTTATATGTAACGGCATTGCATAAATCTCTAATATTTCGAATAAAATATTATTTAAAATCAAATAAAACTTTAGTTAAAAAAATTTGGTTTTTGCACGAAACGCGACGAATTGGCAACTTTTTCTCAAGGTCAGCAAGCAAACAGGCACAAACAACGTCTCACGACGTTTCAACGTTGCAATTTGTGACACGAGAGTACTAGGAGATCATAAGCTTAAGAAAGTAAATATATAACAGCGCCATCTGAGGTTGAGTAGTCTTATCCTTCTAAACTATAGTGCAACTAAGTAATGAAAGATGGTGCTTTTAATCATATATTGTAAAATATACTTACCGAGTGACGAAATACCATCAAATAAATTGCTCATATATAACTTTAAACCTCCTATATTGTATTTTACATGACACTGTGTGACATTAAAAAATGGAAGATTATTTTTCTCGTATAATTTAACGTCGCTCACGATGTCGATGGTCATATTACCTAAAAAAAATGTTTTTTGTTAGAAAAACTAACAATCTTATTATTATGTTTATACAAAATAAACTTACTAGGCTCAAACCAACACAGTCCACTTCCCACTAATGGTATTAATAATATTTTTCCTTTTAAGTCGTAGGTGCCTTCTATTCGAATTTTAGGTACACGAACTTTTGTATAAAAGTCATAATTTTTGCTGTCTACCCTGAAACAACATGGATACATACAATTATAATAAAATTAATAAAAAAAAGCTTTATTAAATTACACAGAAAGTAATTAAAGTTTTACAGCAATTTGCACGTTGTTATATGTTAGTATATAACAATTATTTATTTATAATAAGCTAAATAGACTAAATATTTGTGAAGTAAAGTAGTAGATCTAAGCTACACATTATTTTTCTGGAAACTGTCTATAGATGATATACAAACAATTACAAATAGGTACAACAATGAAAGTGAACTGACTGGCTTAACAAGACTTCGGTTCGTCCAAAACCCGTTACAACAACATTTTCAAGAGCGGCGTTCACATTTACGGGGCCCTCCCCTTGTAAGATTCTTAACTTGGGGATATTCAAGGGGTCTATCGGTGGTAGATCTATCTCTGGTAAACCTGAAACATCAAATATACAATTACAACAGATGCAGTGACATTGTCGTCGTGCCGAGTGATTAAAGATTAAGAAATAGTACTTTCGCTTTCCGCAAACAAGCCCACACGTTATTACATTATATACGAGTACACATTTCGAAATTGAGACCGAATCAGTAATTTATGGATCTACGACTTTTTTCCACATACATTATATTTTTTTTAACTCTCTCTCTTTTTCTCTCTTTAACCTAAAGACGACCGCTGTTGGATATAGATCTTCCATTTAACACGTCTGTCCAACATAACAAAATGACAACTAACCAAACTTAGTTTTTCTTCTGTTATATCTTTTAGAATTATTCTAAGTAATTACTTACATTACAGACTTTTAAGTTGATATAATAGAATTCGCCACATGGATAATTAATAAATTTACGAATTAGGCACCACTCTGCCGGATTTTACTAAGTATATGGAAGTTTTAAATTTAAGTTATAATAATTATAAATGCACGTATAATATGAAAGAAATATACGATTATCGTTTTCTAGTAGTGACCGCGACTTTTTCGCTTCGATTTTAGTATAAATATATTTACTATATTGTTTTTCCCATTTACAAAGGAAAAATAGGAATTTAAACTATTTGTTAGCCCGGTATATAGTGCCTCTATTTCTGTCTGTCTGTTACGCTTTTAAAGCGGGAGCGATGATGATGAAATCTGTTCCAGTTAAAGCTTACTATACCGCGATAACATATAAGATAAAAAAATTCCCCTTTTGTATAGAAAAGGAAAACAACAGACAGTACACAATTTTTTTGGTTTTTCAAAATTTAAGTCGACGCAGTAGACATCGCGGACCACTATATTATATTTTTTTAAATAAGGTAAAAAGTAACAGTGATGAGGTACTATTGACCAGGAGTGCAGCGGAAAGAGTAGGTGTGCAAGCTGCATGGTGTTGTGCAATGAAACCGACTGCAACGGCGACTTACGCAGTTGACTGGTCTTGTAACCGCATATTACCTACTTATTCGTAACACTAACATTACAGACGACGCGGAATGCAATACAATTATTACGAAGTATATCACACGGGTACACATGACATCGCAATTGTAAACAATAAACAAACGTGGCAACATTTATCTCTATCCAACCGGCGAAATGTCTTAAATCTTCAGTACTGTTTTTGGCAAACAAAAACGCCATAATATTATCATGTCTTATAATGTATTTTTAAATTTATTTATTTAATTTATAAATTGAAATTATTTTATAACTATAATATTATTTAGTGTCAAATATATAAATAAAATATAAATGTATCCAGCATTTTAAGGATATATTGTTTTGTCAATTAAATATCTCAAAGCGAACGTGATATATGAAAAAATCAAATACCTGGTCCTAAAGCATTAAATAATTTTTGAACTGCGTCTTTTGAGCAATCATCGAAATCGGGATCACTTTTCATACAGGTATTTATAAAACTTGCTGAAAATAAATAATTTAAAATTAACATTTCACATATCCAATCCCAGCAGAAATTAAAAATATTTTTTCAGTAACTAAGACATAAGTAAAGATAAATTAAATATATAAAAAAGGTCAGTAAATATTTTTTATAATTTAATTGTTTCCCAAATGTATTTTCATTGTCTTGAAAAATATAACACTTTTTAACTAAAGAGAGAGACGATTTACAGGACAAAAATACACATCGATAAAGCATTGCATTTATTAAGAAAGCAACCGGCTAAACAGAATTAAATGACCGCTTTGTTCTTTATTATCAAATGTGTATTGTTTTATACACTTTTATAAAACGTATAAATGCTATTAAAAATACTTACGCTTCGTTTTATAATGCTCCGCAGTTGCATACTGCTGCACGACAGTCACAATAAACAATATGAACAGCATGATTATATTATGCTTCGATCGTCGTTCCTCGAGCAGCCTGCTCGAGGTGATAGTAAGAGACTAAGGCTCTAAATGTCCGTTTCTTTACCACCGTGTATTAAGGAGGGGTATATCACGCAATGGTTAGCTATGTAAATACCACATGAACTTTGTCCTTCTTAGTTACTGTTGTGTTTTGTCAAACAAACCCTTGCAATGAATTTCGGAGCTTGTATTTTTCGGACGTTACGCAATTCTATTGCGCCTAGTATTGCACCAATAAGTACTAAGACTGCATAATCCGCGACATCTTTTTATGTTTACGTAACTCCAATTGAGTTTTGTAGGTTACCATAGTTTGTTTAACAACGTAACACCGATAATATAGATTTTCGCTTTTAGTTACCTTATTAATTCTGTTTGAATTAATTCTTATTATATCTAGGTAGCTTATGCCATCGTTTCGATTTGTATGTACATCAGTCTTAAATGGGTATAGTATTTATAAGCGTCTTTTGTACAATAAGGTCAACATCATAAACATTGCTAAGTAGTTGTTGACAAGAAATCTTTATGGAAAGGGAATAACTATAGAATATTCTTACAGTAGGATATCAGTTAGATTTGCAGTTCATATTAAAAATTAATTAAACAATACTAACATTGATTCTTAGAGAAGAAAATACTCTATAATTTTTTAAAGGACAATTTTATCCTATGATGTAGAGCGCCTGCCTGTAAGATATGATATGATGTATGGGTGTAAGGAGGCAACTTGTCCTATACTTTAATGCCTCCTCCCTCTCCTTTAAGCTCATCTGCTCGCGATTTATTGTGCTGTTAAGCTACAAAGGCTCTGGCGACCGACTAATAGTTGTAAAACCATTTTTCAATTAACTAACCAAATTGCTCCTTATGAAGAACGACAGCAGCTCTATCGATCTTTCCTGCGATAACCAACCAGCATGTCAAGCGTGGAAGTAAAAGAAAACTACATTTAAAATTGTTAATGTAGTAATTTAAAATTATTTTTCTCGTAGTTTACATTTCGTCTAAATAGTTTTAACTATTTTTTTATTTGCCATATGTCATTATAGAAACAAGTAATTCAAATTATTTGCCATTTGCTTTACATTTATATCCTAGTTAGGAAAGTGCGAAATTATTACAAATAAACTATAGCTATATAAAACAAGTTCAATATATCAGAAGCAACTTCCTCGTAACAGAAACCTAATAAACTACGAAAACCGTTACATTCGTTCTGAACCATTGACTACTTATTTAGTAATCGTTTTAATTTGTTTAAATATATTTTGTTTTTAGCAGAAATCACAATTTTTATAGGAAGAAAATGTTAACCGTAGAATGTCATTAGCCTCTTACATACTTGGCGACGTTTATAGGCTTTTTAAGACCACATCATTTATTTTATTGAATACTTGTCCCTTGACTTTATATTGTATTTTCTTCCAATAGATCACATTATCAGATTACATTATATATTATACAAGGTTCGGCGACACGTTGCTGTGGCTTGTGGTGTACTTGGTTTCGACTTCCCCTAGACACAAAACTGTCAATGACGGTTAAAAAAATGCTCCGATCGCCACCAAACTTTACAGGATTATCCGCTGGTAATTCTAAAAATTTTCTGAAATATTCATTGCAATCAGTGCAGCCATTTTGAAATCTATAAAGTACATAAAGACAAAGATATATTTATAAAAAAAAAATTGTAATAATTACACCAGTTCTTTCATAAATGGAATTTTAATTAATGGTAAAAAGAAGAGTTATCAACGCTTTTATATAAAAAAACGTTGACCACTATTTTTTTTTTTGCAGCCTAACGAATAAACAAATAAACGGACACTTAAATTTTATATATTAATGATAAAGATTTCAAAGTAGTAAATACAATTTTGAAAGTACAAGAAATTTCCTTCTTCCGCCTTATTCTATACTAAGTTAACTAAATAAAGTTAAATATACTTCGAAAGTTATTATCCCCCAAATCCATAGGATAAATGCAAATATTTGACTGTCTGTTTGATACGCTTACACTTCAAATATACTGGAGAATATTGATAAAATTTGGCACAGTTAAACCTTTTATACAAACATAATATAGGATCGAAAAATGTATCTTTTTCCTATGGGAACTTCAAATAACAATGTAATACGTAATTGATGGTATCTTCACATTTAAATTAACGTGAACGAAATCGCGAGTGCAGCTTGTATGTATAAACATTCTATATTAATTAATGCTGACAGTGTTCTAAAAAGTTTAAAGCTTTTTTCTGGGAACTGTTACATCTTTAATTTGCTTCAATGGTGCAAGAGCATTATAATTCGCATTACAAACAAGACTGCAGTTCTTAATTCTATATCGAAAGGACTATTTAATATATTTAGAAACCTCGGTATCTTTTTCTCCTATGGACATATAAACAATACTACTTAATTGTTCATTGAAATCGACAATCGATGCATCTCAGTTTAACGTGTCAAGCTCGAGTGACTCCGTTCCAGTGACTGGTTGTTCTAGTTTTGCAACCGAATTTATGTTTGTCTGTGTTCAGGAACTATTACTTTCTTTCTTCACGTTTCTGAAGAAAGATCTTTTACGTTACTTTACCTTACAGGACTAATCGCTCTGAATTGTCAGTTGGCACCTCTTAAATATTGACTAGACCTTAGTCCTTCTAATATCTATATCTCTAGAAAGCTCTATTTATAAATAAAGTATCAATTTTATACCGACATGTATTTTTTCAGGTATAAAGTAGAATATACACCACTACATATTATAGAATTAGGTCCCCTGTCGCGTCTGTTTATTTGATTGGAATTAGATGTAGTTTTTTTCATTACTCAAGGTAAAGATGTATACTTTGTTATCATTCTGTATAAATTGATTATAATATGACGATTTTTGCTGATAACGTCTGAATAACCTAAGCATTTTGGTGATTCAATTCGAAAACAGTGCTTTGCCTATTCGAGGTATTACAATACAATCTATGGTGAAATTTCCTCATTACTAGTCTACAGAAATTTCGCGATTGCATATATTTATAATTCAACGATACCATACTATAGTCATTCTTATTTCTAAGAAACTACAATACAATGGGACATTTAAAAAGCTATTTAAACGAATACAGGTTGTCATTAATAACTTAAATACACAAGTACCTAAGACATTTCAAGCTTAACATTATGTTCCTTAAAACTTAACCTGGAATTTACTTTAAATTTTAACTCCCATGACTCAATACATATAGAAGTCACGATGCTCTGGGTATTGTTATAAATTCATCTTATGAATATCAATGTATATTCATCTTTGAAACTTCGTAACATGATACATGTGTAATTCTAATATAAACGTAATGAAAAGATTTTACTCTCAAAGTAAAGGGGTGAACGTGAATTTACTTTGATACTACCATTGGGCAATTAATACTTTAGTGGGGGAGTGTGGAGAATGGCTTCTAGTGAACTATAGACGACCTTTAACGATGCAGTTGCTCCTTGTGTAATAAGTCGGGGCAAAGGGTAAAGGATTTACTGCCATTTACTAAGGAGTAATGCAATTATTTTGATATTATAGGATACAGGTCTATTTTTCCTTAAAAGGTTTTTTTTTGAGTCTCTTTATTTAGGAGGCAGTTGATCACAGTGATAAAACTATCGAACCTAAAAAACCTGCGTCTTGTTAACAATAAAAGGTATTTGAATTATCTGAGTTGGACTACAGTCAGTGCGTTCACAGAATCACTGCGTTATGGCGAGAAGAACGCCGGCACCCAAAAAAAAAGGGAAAAGTGTATTTGATCCATAGGTATTTCGACCCCTGAGTTCGAATTCATTGTCAATTTGAGCTAAACTTCCTTAAAAAATCGACGAAAATCAGCAGAAATTCGAAAGTTTTTAGTTGAACTAAACCAATCATTATTTTTATGTTTTTCTATCCGTTTAATACTAATACATAGTTAATTCGGGTGTATTGAAAATTGTGAAAAATGCCGTTTTCATCATGATTCATGCAAAAAAAAATACTGATAGGTACATTAATGTTCATTATATACAAATACATAAAATAAGATAAATGTTATGTTGAAAAGAAGATATAATATAGGTATTTTAGAGACGTTTTCTTATATCTCATTGATATACATAAATACTCGGAAGAACGAAAATACTTTTTTGAAGTAGAAGATCATTGCTGGAATATTATTACGGTGTAAGACGAACACCAGGAATATAAAACATTTCATGATAAATGCCATAACTATTCATCATGAATGTGACAATGAGAGTATGTAAGGTTTGACTAAGGGCTACACTTTGGCTTTTAAAATGTCATTCTCTAAATCTATCGAAAACTATGCTGCAACAAATATAGGCTTTCGTTATCCCAATCTAGTTCTGTTGCTTTTTATGATATCGTTATAGATATTTGTAACGAGTTATTACACAAAAAAATCTTGGCTCGTTTCTCGTCATTTTAATCGTGCCAATATACCCACGCAGCCTTATAATATAGCGATGACCAAGTCCACGGAAACCTTGTAAATCATCGAAATCATGTGTAGGCACTAGGTACGACTAATTACTCGAAGAATGTATTACTCATATTGAATTCTTATTTGTACAAATAGGTTATATTTAAAAGCTATATTAAATAGTAACCAGTAAAATATTTCTATTAATGATCTCTTATTTTAAATAATTTCTAGAATTAGGCGTTCCTTTGCGGAGATTCATAATACAAAAGTATTAATAATAAAAAACGCAAAGCTTTGCGATTATCTCGTGGAGTCTATCTCCTGATGATGCTTCGGTTGCGGGGCGAAACGACTGTTGATAGTGAAAGTATTCAGTGCTTGTGTATTGTGGTGGCGGTGGTGAAGGATTGTGTATGTTTTTACGTATCCTGCGTGTATCAGGTATGAAATCGGATTGTCCACTCTACATTTAACATTATATATACTTTCTATTTTACTTCATGGCGGATTATAGCAAAATAATTTTATTATTACTTTTGTCTCTTAATTTATTTAACATGACTTGTTACATACAAGTTGTGAAGGTGGAATCTCGCAAGTTAAATCCTTCCCACTTCCCCGTGGGCAATTGAGCAGAAATTTTACTCCTATACTATATTAGTCCAGCCCCAATGATGATGAATTTTTGTGATAAGAATGACTTGATGATGTTGCCAAGATTGGTTCCAGACGAGGGAACTCCTCAACGGTTAAACCATAGGTATAAAAACCCCTCTACGACGTTATGGACATGAAAATTTGGTAAATTATTGTATCAATAAGGGACTACTCACATAAAATTCATTCAACAATTATATTTAGTTTTTTTTTCAATATCAATTTTATTACAAGTTCTTTTTGACTCCCTTGGAGGTCATGACGCTATAGAATTCGCTTATACCGTGATTTGTTAAAAAAATTTCGACTGGATAATATGTAATATAAATAAAACTTAATGTTCTCACTATGAACTGTTAATAATAAAAAAAACGTGTTAACATTAATATTTAAACTTTTAACGATTAAGGGGGGGGCCAGATTTTCATGTGTACATATCAAGGTCACGTGGTCTGCTTGAGTGATGTTGAATTCAACAACATCCTCGTTTCTTGGCGTGTGCTCAAAATAAACATATACCTATCAGAACATGCTCGATAGGGATGTAAAAATAATCGATTTTTATATTTATTATTATAATCGATTTTCTAAAACATTACACCCTTTTTGTTCTTTATTTTTTTTTTTTAATATATGATATACGTTGTTAAATGAAACCAATTTACCTATATTAGACATTTTATTCGAATTTCGTCAACGCATCTGTTATTTTCTTATCCATTTTAATTAGTTTTCATTCTTATTAATTATTAAGATAACGAAAAGGCAACTTTTCAAATAGCCAGAAAAAAAACCTATTTTTTCATTTAGAGTTAATCGATTTTGTTACAAATCGATTTACATTGAAGGGAGAAGAATCGATAGTTAATCGACTTTTTCCACACCGAGTTACATCCCTAATGCTCAATCCCACGCACCGATACATCAGTTCTTTCTGGAATTAAACAACTCTGTTACGAACTGGGGTAATATTCTGAACATTAATTAAATATATCTCTATGCTTATGCAACTCTGTTAACTGGTCTTTTTATAACCCATTCCAGATGGCACACATCTATTTAACCACTGTAATACAACATCCTGTATTTATTTTTTCCAGATACGAATTAATTTAAATCCCGGATGAATACTTCAACAGATATTTAGAACATGTAGTGTATGGAAGCTTCTAAAAAACAATATTAAAGCATATAGTTTAGTATACCATGAAATAAAAAAGTAATAATAATATTATTTTGCTATAATCCTAATAATGATAAGCAGTGATTGCCCAGCGGTGAGACTGTGCAACTCTTTCGATGAATCACGGGTTAAAACCGGGGCAAGCAGCAATGAGTTTTTCTGTTAAAACTTATGTGTCTAATTGATAATTGTAATTTATCACGCGCTTTCCGGTAATAGACAACATTCTGAACAAACCTGCATATCTCTAGAGAATTCTGGGGATAGGTATAACCTGCCAATCTGCAGGAGCAGCGTGGTAGGTCTTAACTCCAGATCCTTTCCTCCAAGAACGGAGAGAGTGAGTGGCTTATGCCCAGCTGTGGGATAGTAGTAAACCATTACTTTACTACTATAATCCGCGATAAATTAGAGTAAACATAAAAATTAGCTATATTTCGCAAAGTAACGCCTAATTTTATAAATATCTTTACAATCTGTTTCCTTGCACAACCTTGTAACTTTGTTTTTTACAAGAATTAATTTAAATAAAGATCATAGCTCTTATCTACTTTGGGTTATAATGCCAACAAATCGTAATCACCCATAGAATTCTGTCAACATTTCACATCACTCAGCACGGCACTAAATAACTTATGAGAATGACTCGAATTGTCTTTCGCCTTTGTAGTGAGTTATTTATTATTAGACACTGTAGTTAAAGTATGAATTAAATTCCATTGTTTTCGTATCCCTCTGTGTGTGTTTGCGAAATCAGAAAAAAAAATATCCGCGCTTGTTGCGTCTTACATAACCGTCAAAGGTAATGTCAATCGATGTCTGATTAAATTTCTAATGATGTAATGTTAAGTGTCTTGTCTGTTGTATTATCTTTCATACTTAAATAAGTTAATCTTGTATGTACATATAACATATATATGTAATTGTCGTTTTATAAGACAATTAAAAGTAGTTTTTTTGGAGCGGCAAATAAAAATTGTATTGCTCTGAAAATCAAAGGATATATAGGAATCTCGGAAATCTTCTTCGCTCTCTTTAATATATCTTGAGTTAATCTTGTAGGTATGTATATATATAAATATATTTTCTGAATCTCGGAAACGGCTTCAACGATTTTCCTGAAATTCAGTATGCAGGAGGTTTTTTTTTGGGCATTATAAACATACTAAAATTTACGTTGCATATATAAAACATTATTTATGCCGTTAAGTGTCAAATCAGCGTAGCTTATTCGGGGAACCCACCTACCCCCAGCCCCACCTATCCAATTATCTTTTTCTTTCTTTTTGAAGTTTCTTTTATTTATTTTGTAAAAAATTACTGAGCAAGGCTCGGTCAACCGGGTATTATTATATTATTTGGCGTGATAATTTGTTAGTATGTTGGTCTTTTTCCTATAAGTTTTTTATTTCTTTTATATAATTTATGTTGTCTTTAGACATATTTTTATCTTGACGAATTATTCGGTTCAGAGATGGTATGGCCAACTTATATTTTAAGAGTATCCTATGATTGAATTGTTGCTGTGATCCCCTAATAGTAACAAGATGATTGTCTGATATTTTGACGGTCTATTTTATTACCATTCACCTTACCTAAACGGATGGTGATCGTTAACCTGATTTAAATTATATTTCATCCGTACACCACTGATTTTCTTCTAGATTTTCTTTTAGATCAGTGGGGTTAGTGCGAGTTTTTTTTAACTTACTCAATGGCGTTAGCGTAGCGCCAATTTGTATGGCGCTGGATCAGCGGATACGAGATGTCACTGTTGCAGCGTCATACAAATTAGCGTTACACTAACCCGATTGAGTAGGTTGAAGAAATTCGCGCTAATCATACTAACTGCAATGGCTCTTTGTATAAAGACTCGTTGCGTGTCATTAATGGAGAAGAATTACATAGACATTCTGATTAAATACTATCAATTATAATCTAATAGAATACCGTAGCTATAGAATACCTTTCTATGATGATAATAAATTATGGAGTATTTCATTTAAAAATTTCTTACATTTGATAACATAACCGCATGGAAAGTTTGTGATTCGCGAGCCATACAGCATATTGTGTCATAGAGAATGGTAATGTATACATATTATTATGTTACATGAATTCGGAAATAGCGGGCAAATCAACACGACGAAATTTTACGACTCTGCTTTTCGACATCGCACAACCAAATAAGATTAATGAAGACAGTTCAAATACCAGACATGAACAAAAACGTTTTTCTAATATATTCATCAATCTAATTTACTAGAAATTACGAAAAAATACTTGTTTTACAAAGCAGTAGACAAAACGAAGCCACAAAGACGAGTAACGTAGTTATTTCTGATTTTAAAGCGTCTTTTATTGCACTAAAACCAGGTTATGACTAGACGTAAACGTGTCTCAACAAAAATGGCGGTTGCCTTTTTGGTTATACTGTCGCTTCTTCTTTGCTAAGTTTCTTTGAACATATAAATAGCAACTTACCATATTATTTTACCAAGATTTGTTTAATGTTATACCACTTGACACATGAATTTTTAAACGACGAACCCGTAAACTTATACTCAGGAAACGTTAAGAAACCGAATCACAAGAGTACTAAAAGCTAAAAATGATAATTATTGTTAATATGTGCATGATGATTATATTAATGACTGTACTGTGTTCTTTATTAAACACATGATACATTTTCTTTTACCGTGGACTATATTTGAAGAAAATTAATACGATATTTTAAGTAGCAAGAAAGCTATAAAAAAGCACTTGATTGTTTGTTGCCTTTACAGAGATGATGGGGTATATAATGATTAAATGGAATCTAACTGCACCCGTAACCACTAGGAAACTTAAAGCATCTCATCACTGTCGCAATTAATTATTCAAGTGTCGTCACCTTTCCATCTATTTTTGTACGCTTGACCGATTCTTATAAAGTACTCTAAAATAGATTGGAAAGTTACAATCGGCCTGGAATGTCTTCTAGTGATCTTCCTACTACAAATTCCTATAAAATGGTGTCACATTTGTGTCTGATTCAAACCCATCTTTTGAATATCGATGTAAGCGTTTATTAACATGCTGTAGATATCTCCTTAGACTCAAGACTATAGGTGAGAGTGCTGGCTATATGTCCTAAAACCTCTGGTGCACGTCTGCGAGGACCGGCCCGGGTAAAGAGGTTCGAAGTTCGGGTGTTTCGAAGCTCGTACCCCACTTGCCTCCGGGCAATTGAGAAGACCCTACACACATAGCTGCGACTTAGTTTGTCATCATCATCATCAACCGATGGACGTCCACTACTGGACATAGGTATTTTCATGTAATCTCCATTGATCTCTTCATATCGACTTATCTCATTCTCCATTCACATACTATCTATATCTATATCCATTTACAAAGGTAAACGGATTTTATTACATTAAATGTTAGCCTGGAATATAGCATACAAGCTGTGATGGCCTAGCGGTGCGACCGTGTGAATCTCTAGAGACGATCATGGGTTCAAACCCGGGCAGACACCAATGAGTTTTTCTATTAAAACTTATGTGTCAAATTGATAATTGCAATTTATCACACGCTTTTCGGTGAAGGAAAACATCGTGAGGAAACCTGCATATCTCTAGAGAATTCCGGGGATATGTGTAACCTACCAATCCGCATTGGAGCAGCGTGGTAGGTCTTAGCTCCAACCCTTCTCTCCAAAAATGGAGAGAGGAGGCCTATGTCCAGCAGTGGGATAGTAACAGGCCGTTACTACTACTGGAATATAGGTACGCTTCAATTGTACTAATTTTATCAATATTGGTGGAGCAGATAAACCGTGAAAGCGTCACAGACCTTTTACATTTAAACTATTAGTATAGGCATTATTTATGTTGGAGCCATAGTCATGCATATGTTGAGTCAAATAGGTCCTGATCCTGTTTTTAGTATTCAGCCGTGTATCAAGGAGGATATATATATTATATACTTACATCTCGGGACTCCTGCAAGTAGGTAATACCTATTTAGACATAGGCATTATCTGTATTAAATTCTTTGTTCTGTTATAATCGATCGCACATTGACAAGTGTTCAATTGCTTCTAATAAATAACCACAAGGAGCGATGAAATGAATTTGCTATAAGCAACATATTAGTGATAATATTTAGTTTACACCATATTTTTGACCAATGATGATGAAGAGAAGTAATATAATAAACAAGTTAGAGCTAATAAACAGCTTGAACATCATACGGTAATAGTTGTATCGCTAAATCATTTAGCATTATTGATTCGTTGTAGTAAGCCAAAAACATCTTTTGAGAATTTTGAAATAATTCCCTACATAAGGTGTACGTTTAGCATGGGAAGATTTGACAAGCCGCGGGTTAAAAGGCCTGTACCAATTGCAAATGCTTCTATCCATTTACGTAATACAACGTGAGATCTGTTACGGGTACATTAACTTGACATCTTTAAATATACGTTTGTTTCGAAATACGCAATGTTGACACCTCTTAAGTTTGTCAACTACATTTTACTTTCGCCTCGCAACCGTTTGTCTGTCGATAATTTTTTTTTACCAATTTTAAAACTGTTCACTGCACTTTTTTATCGTGTAATTAATTTATTTTAAAAAGAAAATAATGACTGGTAGAATTTATAAGTTCTGTCTGCCAAGATATAAATTTTTATAACATTTTCTTGTATTTTCCAGTGATTGTTTTTAGTTGACAGTTTTTATATCTAAGACATAACTCAGACGTCAACCGCAGTATTCTGTTAAAACAATTACGCTCTGAAGTCTGATTTTGAAGCTTTTGAAGCTAACTAATATATTCTCCTAAAACTGTTACTTTCAAGCTTTGCTCTATTTAATTACAATTTTAACGTGTTATAAATCGTTTAAGTATAACGTATTTAGATAAATAAATTAATAAAATACATAAGCCGAAATATTGACAATATCAAGCCACTAACCCGTAGAAAGACGTTTCCGATGCTAGTATAGCATTGCGCTATACTTTCCGCATTTTACACTCTCGACGATTCTTACGCATTGTATCTTCCCGCCTCAAAAGGCTGTGAAAGTTTTAAGTGCTAACAGCACATTGTCTGTTTTAAAAAGTTAGGAGATATCATTCTTAAGCTTGCGAGAATTGTGCTAAAGCGCCTTACACGAACTTCTATTGTAGTATGATGTTCGGATTTGGATGTCTTTAAATGGCTTGGGCGTAAAAAATGAAGGAGGAATAATGTTAAATCCAAAATTCATTCCAAACAATTGCTGTAATTGCATACATTACAATAAGATCTTACATTTTATTAATGTCATTATTTTATGCACTATTTACGTATGAAGCGCAAGTCGGACTTTATATTTTGGCACAGTTAAACATTTCGTAATTTTATGCCAACAAATTAGTCATTTTGATTACACTCGTAACTCATACGTATATTTGAATATCGTAAACGTTTAAATTATTAAAGTTTAGCCAACAATATCAGTAGCTAGACTTACATAACTGTCCCATGTGTAAAAACCATTACGGCTAGAATGCAGTCACTGCGAAAAGACCGATATAAATATTTTTATATGTAATTTCTATATAATACATTCTAAAATGCTCTTTGGTATAGTTATAGATCTTTTATTCATACAAATTTTCACTGTATATTATCTTATTAGCGAATCTTTAATAAATAAAATTATAAATTTATCTTGTAATTACTTTATTTTACTACAGGCTTGGTAAAGGCATTCTCATTTTGGGAAGAGATTTAGAGCTTAGTCATTGTTTCATTGTGAAACAGCGCATTTACTCATGTCTTAAATATTCTTTAGACGAATGCAGCATTACATAATAGTTTCCTGCCCACAAAAGCGGATTTTGACATGTAATTTTTAATGGTGCCTTAACGTTGAATAAATTTGCGAATCCTAAGAGATTTAGGGAATAAGGCCTATGTGTGTTTATAAATTCACATGTAAATTGTATACGTGACTACTAGCTTCTGCATTGATATTCGTCTCCGGGTACTTGATTATCCCAGAAAATTAACATACAATATTTATTATTAGTACCTAAAATTTCCAAAGGGGTTTTTTCAAGCTTTTTTTATTTAAACTTATATGTCTAATTGATAATTGTAATTTATCACACGCTCTTCAGTGAAGGAAAACATCGTGAGGAAACCTGCTTACCTCTAGAGAATTCTGGGAATATGTGTATACTAACAATCCGCATTGGAGCAGCGTGGTAGGTCTTAGCTCCAGACCCTTTTCTCCAAAAACGAATAATGGAGGCTTATGCCCAGCAGTAGGATAGTAACAGGCCATTAATATTACATCAAATTTCGCCTTTGTTATATTTGTAGGATATACAGTGTAGGATATGGTTCATTAAGAGAAAAATTGTATATTTTTTTTATTATATAAAAAAATATTTACAAAATTAAATTAGTCAGGTAGAAAAGACTTAGCTAAACCATAATTTATGAATATAAGTATATATGTAAACCTACGTGAACCAATGAATGTAAAAAAGCTTCCACAAAAAAGTTAATAAACATTCGTCAAGCAATACAAATTACAACTCCGATTAAAAATATAGCGTAATAAAGTTAGATAAACTTAAAATACTGATTCATCTCGGCGTTGATCAAAACACCTATTTGGCTTCGTGTTGGACGTGTAATTAACATAATTACATATGGCGTGTGTTGCCAAAACCACCATGGCCAGATTGTGATGCTCCCTTGTTGAAGCCCATTTGAAGATTCAATTCGGCATTGTGAGCCCTAAGCTGTTCCTCGGTGAATGTCCTTTCGTTTTTGTCAGCCATTTTGGGTCCTAGCTGAGGGCCAGTATATTCTGGATGCTTTTGAGTCTGTAAAAGAAAAACTTTTCAATAAAATAACAACAAATAGTACGGTGTCTACATTGCTTATAGATTTTTCATTTGCAGTTCTTCATGCTGACCACTGTCAAAACCGCCCTCACATTAAAATGTTATATCATTTAACTCAACCAAAAAAAGCTAGATCTTTTATTTTATAAATTCAGCATCTTTCATCACTGCGCCAAAAAGTTTAACATTCAATTATGATATCTTAGTATAAATAGAAGTCTTACAATTCTTCCCAATGAATATAAACACAGAGTGACTTGAGGAATGTTGCGCCTCTCAAACAGATCAGCAGTCTGGAAAATTTCCTCCTCCGGAACGCCGTATTTTTTTATGGCAGCTTGGAACCTGAAATTTACGATTTATATATGTCATAATTTGTAATTAAATATCGGTCAGTTTTCGTGCTCTAGACTTAACCTTGATGTCATCGTAATAAGATAATGCATTTTTATGCACGATAAAAACAATTATCTAATTAAATAAAATATATTTACCGTTGAATATTTTCCATAAGTTGGAAATTTGTTCCTCTCTCCTGTATCTTCTTTACAGATCCAGGTGCTAGTTTGTTAATAAGTTTGCACAGAACAATGCCGTCCTTTAGGATGTCTTCATAAGGACCTTTCGGCAAAGGTTCACCGAGGACTGCGGCGATCCAGTTAATAACCTCCTCCTCCTGTTCCTTATTCCTGGCCTGCAAACATAACTTTATGTCAGACACGTAAATAAGAGCAGTTTTTGAACAACCGCCATAAAATATCTGTTCCAGTGCCAAGTCGTGTGCTGGTGGAGCGACCGAATTCCAGAATCATCTCCTAAAATAAAGTCAAACGCACGTTTGTTATTGCGAAGTCTGGAAAGCTTTCGAGATTAAAGGACTAAAGTAATTCATAAATAGATGCAGCTGCGAGCGCAGTAACTAATGAACCATTAACAACGATAAATGTAGACCGGTTACTATGTATAAAGGAAGTTGAAAGCGATAAATTTGTTAACGTTTGAGCAGCTACTAACACCAAAATCTCAGTGCAGCTCAAGGACACGATAATGTCACTTATAATGTCAAAAAGCTTTTTGAATACTTAGAACACAAATAAATGTAAAAGAGTCAATAAAATGACAAGGAATTGAATTCTTACAGGCATATTTGTAGTTGCTTGAAAAGTTTTAACTTTTTGCACTAGTGAACTATCTCGGTCCGTGAGAACAAGTGGACTGGCTAGGAAACCGCCCGCCCAAAACAGTTCGGCGTCCACGGAGGCGTCTGACGTCACGGTTGTTTTCATCAACCAGGCGCATACGTAATTATAATCATTACACCATTGCCTTTCAGTTCACGATAGTATGATTGACTATTAAGAGCCATTGTGATTCGTATTTTAGGAATGTGAATAGCTGTCGAATCATCCAATTAGTGTTACAAGTATAATTAAATAGTTATTCAAATTTGAATTGATATGAATTGTAAAGAAAACCGTTTCAAATAGATTTGGTTTTCACTGTCTGATAATTGTCGATTGTTAAGTACTCGTACTATAAACTAATTCATTATAAACATTATTTGATTTTTATTTCTAAACAAGTATGGTTTTACCTTACCTTTTAATAGTTGAACCACTATTATTTATATAATTTTCTCGTAATTATTATAATTTTCGAGTAGTTACAGTTATAGTTAATAACAGTTCATGACCACGATAGACGCAACTCTACCAAAACTTCAAACTTTAAATTAAGGTAACTCGATTTTATCGCGATGTGACCTGTATGTTTCTATAATAATATGTATCATATAAGATAAGCTATTTTGACTAAGGCAAGTTGACCTACCGTGTGGTATCCGGTAGAGTAGAATAGACCACCCTTTTCTTACCGAGGTGTCGTAAAGTACGACTAAGGTAAGTTGATCTCAGGAAGGCAGTTGCCTGCCTGAGGTCGTAAAATACGTAGCCAAATCATGTGACAACATGTTTATATGTTGTGTCGATCCCGCTTAGAGTAGGTAAGGGCAGGAAGATAATAAGATAAGGTATTTTTCAACCATTTAAGATTATAACTTATAGGATAAAAAATCCATTCGTTCCTTCAAGAACGGAAATAACACTAAAAACATGAATGAATGTATTTTAAATTTACCATCACTGGGGTATACTAGTAAGTATATTATGAACGAGATTCGTGAGTATGGTTCAAAAGGATTAATTTTTGCGTAACGATTCGTATCTTTATACATAATAGCAATCGCCAGCGGCTCTGCCCGCGTGGAAAGATGAAAACCTTAATACATAAATTGTATTTTGATAACCATAGAAATGGTTAAAGTGGGTTAACCTTAAAAGGTAGACATATGCTGTTGCGGACTTTTATTTAGAACATTTAGAAGGGAACAACTTTGTAATACATGATTTTTGGATAGCATTTACCGTTTACTAAGCGCACGCAAGGAAAGCTTTAAATTTTGTCGTTTTCGTAATATTTTTTATTGCTGTTCTCCTCCTATTCATCTTAGCGTGATGATATATGTAGCCTTCATCCATAAATGGACTACCTTACACTGAAAGAATTTTTCAAATCGGTCCTGTAGTTTCTGAGATTAGCGCCTCCAAACAAACAAACAAACAAACAAACTCTTCAGCTTTATATATTAGTATAGATAGATAATATTTTTTCCTTGTAATAAAAGCGGCAGACTATATTAAACAATATTAATATAGGATATAATATATAAACTACTAATTTCCCCTTCCCTCCGGACCTCTGAACCATTCAGTCGTATTGTGTGTTTAAAAGAGTTTATTAATAATTCATTTGATTTTCGCTAATTTAATTTAATTTAATCAATCATAAGAAATTATTCAAAACAGTTTGTAAATCGTGCTAAATAAATAGGACAACATAATACAAGCGAAGTGTAGCGGTTCATGTTTACGTTTTTGTATAGTCATCAATAAAGAACGTGACAAAAGTCATCTCACCTGCTCCCTCATTAACAAATTTGCAAGTGAGTACCGTATAATATAACTAATGGAAATTCTTTGAGTGGAAAAGAGCCATCAATGTTTTAACATTCATTTATGAGGGAGCTCAACTTATATTAGACGGAAAGCCGAATTGTATCGTTTTGCTCGATCAACCGTTCAAGTTGAAGACCCCTACAATACTTTATACTTATCCTTACAAATTTATGTTCGCCTGGTACTCGGTCGAGTTAAATAATACATATTAAGATGCCGCTTAATCGTACGCCACCCCAAACGCTGCCAACAGTTATGACGTCTTCACCTCATTTTATACGAACCTCTTCCGAACCCAATCTAAGCGTTGAAGGTATTCATGAACGCGATGTTTTAAACTGTAGTACTCCGAAACGTACGTTTCGTAACGTCAAAAGAAAACGTTCGGAATCTGATGAAGATTATAATAATTTTATGGCCGAAATGAGAAAAATGTTTCAAGAATTGCAGGCGCAGCAGTCTGCGAAAATTGACAAACTATTCTCTGTGGTTGAGGATATACGGTCATCTGTTTCTTTCTTGGCTGAAAAGTATGATTCACTTTTAGTTAAGCACGAGACACTCGAATCGAATCGCAAAGATGACCTAAAATATATTAAATCATTGGAGGACTCTTTGGAAAAAATGGAGCGAAATTCTCGGTCTACGTGCTTAGAAATTAGAAACATTCCCACACGCAATATGGAGACAAAAGATCACCTTATAAATACAGTTGCAAACATTGGCAGGGCTCTCAATATTGATATTTTACCCAATGAAATAAAAGATGTTTTTCGTATGAACACAAAAATTCCCGAAAATAAAACCATTATTGTGGACTTAGCTACTGTCATCAAGAAAGAAAAATTAATTAGTGCTTATAGGAAATTCAATAAAGGACAAAACAAATTATTTACAGCTAACTTAAGGATCCATCCAGGCCCATCAAAACCCGTTTTCATATCTGAAAATTTAACGTCTAAAATGAAGCGACTCTTTTTTCTAGCTAGAGACTTTGCCAAATCGAAAGACTTTCGATTCTGCTGGGTGTCTCACGGTAAAATATATCTTCGAAAGAAGGAAGGAGGTTCACTAACCAAAATATCAAGCGAATCTGATTTAATGAAGCTAGACTTTAATCCAAGTCAAATATGACTGATGGCATTTATCGTTTATTTAGCATATATTTACGTTAGTCTTAAGCTGGATTATAAATCCTTCTTATTAATCTACCTTAATATTTATTTTATATTACACACTTTTTTATTTTTACTCATAATATTTCTTACCCAATACATTACATACAAATTCTCACACACACCAACACAGAAGTTTTCCAGTTATCATAAGTATATAAATCTAGATGAAGCCTTATTACATAATAGCTACTCATTTTATCAAAAGTTTTACCCCCAGATTTCGGGATCCGTTGTACCAATAGATATTCCACTGTTTAATCTTTATTTTGCTTAATGGGTGATATAAATGAAATAGTTACTGATATAGAATTTGTATCCTTGTCTAAATCTCTCATCTGTTCTCCAGAAGATTCCGTAAAATTTTTGCCGGATGGAAATAAGAACCTCAAAATTATGCATGTCAATATACGGAGTATAAATTGCAACTTTAAAAATCTTTTGGTCTTATTACATAGAATCAAATTTCAAATAGATGTCATAGTTTTATCAGAATGCTGGCTAAGTAAATGTCCTGTTGTTCCATCTCTTGAAGGTTTTTATGCTCACCAATCTGTATACAATAGCCAGAATAGTGGAGTTGTAATTTATGTGCGGGCTGAAATAACGTGTGCTGTAGAGTCTATTAGCATTACTGAAGCAGACAGTCTGATTTTAAAATTTTCAAAAAATTCAGCTTTAAATGCTATATACCGTTCTCCATCTTATAAAAATGTAAATCCATTTCTACATAGTCTGGATCAAACACTTAAAACTTTAAATGATTTTAAAAATTTAATAATTACTGGAGATATAAATATCAATATTATTCCGGGTAATTGTGATTCCTGTGCTGACGAATACTTAAATATGCTCGCATCTCACGGCATGCTCCCCGCGCATGTTCTCCCTACAAGAGGAAACAATTGTCTCGATCACTTAATTCTCAGAACTGTAAACCAAGCTACCACATTAGTACTGGATTCTTATATAACGGATCATGCGCCTATTTTAATGTTCCATGACATGAAAATTATTTCTCAAGTATCTAACTCGACTCATCACAGGATAAATATACCGGGGATTGTGACCTATTTAGAAAAACTTGACTTTTCTCATGTTTTGACTTCTCTTGATCCTGAGAATGCCGCGAATGACCTTGTAAATACAATTTCGAACGCTGTCAAGGCAAATAGCTTTTCATACTTTCTTCCCAGTAAATCTCGCATTATTAAACCTTGGATAACTCCAGGCTTACTGAGATGCATTCGTCACAGAGATCGTTTACATCGAAGATTTAAAAAATATCCAGACAACGTATCCTTAAAAACTATTTTTATTCGTTACCGTAACTTTTGCAATAATTTGCTCAAAAAAGTAAAACGTGAATATGAACGTAATGAGTTTGAGAAGGCCAGAAATAGCCCCAAAAAAACTTGGAATTTTATTAAAAAAGTTGCCAATCTTAAACAAAAAGTTTCTGGCCCAAATATATTGCTAAATTTACACCGTAACCCTTATGATTCCGTAGATGCCTTAAATAAATTCTTTGCTAACGTGGGTAAAAATCTGGCAAATAATATTATCCAAGAGCCCATTGACATTACATACACTTCCAGTTGTCCTAAAACTATGGCTTTATTTTCTATAAATAGGGATGAAATAGAATCTACCATCCTCAAACTTAAAGATAAATGTGCTGTGGGTTGGGATGGTATCTCTCCTACTATTATTAAAGCAGCCGCTCATGTTCTTATACCTATATTACAATATCTCTTTAATCTGTGCATATCTACAGGAATATTTCCTAGAGCATTTAAAAAAGCTGTCGTGCATCCAGTCCATAAAAGTGGTGATAAAGGCTGTGTTACTAACTACAGGCCAATTTCTGTTCTTTCTACCTTATCTAAGATCTTTGAAAAGATTCTTAACAAGAGACTTCTCGATTATCTTGGCCAAATCGATATTTTAGCTAAAAATCAGTTTGGTTTTCAGTGTCGGAAATCTACTGAAGATGCTGTTTTGACGCTTTCTGAGCATATTATTAAAAATATTGACAGCAATTTAAAATCAGCTGCTCTATTTCTAGATCTTTCAAAGGCGTTTGACACTGTTTGTATTCGCATTTTGCTCGATAAGCTTGAACGGATTGGTGTGAGGGGTTTGGCCAACAATATTTTTAAAAGTTATTTAACTGATCGAACACAGTACGTACGTGTAGAGGGCTTTAGTAGTAGAGAGGAACTTGTTACTTTTGGTGTTCCTCAGGGTAGTGTGCTTGGACCAACTTTGTTCCTCATTTATATAAATCAGCTTTGCACGTTACCCCTTCCTAACTGCAAAATAGTGACCTACGCCGATGATACTGTGTTACTTATCCAAGGCAAAAATTGGGATGAAGTTAAAAGTTTCACTGAGTCATCCTTAAGATCAGTCCTGATGTGGCTGAACCAAAACCTGTTGACTCTTAATGTTACCAAAACTAGTTACGTTACTTTTGCTCCTTCTACAAACACTCAAGCTCCGTCATCATTCTCGATTCTGGCTCATAAGTGTCCCACAGACAACTCAAATTGCTCCTGTACACCTCTAGAGCGTTCGAGTTTCGTCAAATATCTAGGCGTCATACTGGATGGTTCAATGTCCTGGAAACACCATATAGATTCCATAGTAGCACGCCTTCGAAAGCTTATATTCATTTTTCGACGCCTGAGGAGTGTAACTGATTTCTGCTACTTAAAAATAGTTTATTATGCTCTAGCTCAATCTGTTTTGACTTATTGCATCACATCTTGGGGCGGTTCAACCAAAACAGCAATGCTACGACTCGAACGGGCACAAAGAGCCGTATTAAAGGTCATGTGTAGCAAACCTATGTATTTTCCGACATTCAACCTCTACTCAATAAGTGAGGTCTTAACTGTTAGGCAGCTATTTGTCCTGCAAACTATTCTACGCAAACATTCGGAGTTGTCTTACGACCGTAATGTAATCCTT
This sequence comes from Morpho helenor, assembly GCA_029227775.1. Taxonomy (NCBI): domain Eukaryota; kingdom Metazoa; phylum Arthropoda; class Insecta; order Lepidoptera; family Nymphalidae; genus Morpho; species Morpho helenor. The sequence continues at coordinate 11,878,646 of JARGCU010000010.1, read as the reverse complement.
GTGAAGCGTAGTTGTCGTGCAGTATGCAGTACACAACGAACTCGGACTGCAATCGGCGCACGTCACTACTCTCGACTGAGTTGCCTACTGTACAATAGAGTAAATTCTATTTTAAATATTTACTCATTAAACTACTACTCATGTAAAGTAAAATGTTTATCTTGGCTTCATTCGCTTACTTATGAAGAAACTGAAAATCTTCTTAAAGTTGTTTGTTAATTTACTAATTCATATATTCTATCCTTTAACTGTTCATTACTCTTTCTCTTCCACATTTACTCACACATACATACACACACACACACATACATACACACACACATACACACTCTCACACTCATATTCATTCACAGTCTCTTACATTCTCGCGAAAAAATTGTACGAATATTTAACTATAGTTTATTTTATTTGTAATTTGTAGTTTTTTTGTCTGGAACTTTGTAATTAAATATCGGAGGCGGGCGTTGATATCTGCAACGCAGTTTTAACTTTTGCAGTATCATCGCTACCATTGTACAAGTATAATCTGTAAATGTTCCATATATAAATAAATTTCATTTCATTTCATTTCATTTCATTTCATTTCATTTCATTTCATTTCATTTCATTTCATTTCATTTCAATTCTTTTAGCAATTGTCATCTCTCATTAAATAAGATAAAAGATTCAAAATAATATTTAACTCTTCTTGCTGATCTCTATTTCCGTTTCTGAATAAAATCTATTTGTATCGCATTAGATAAATCACTAATATAAATAGCCATGTTAGCTACGTATGATATCCGGTCTTTAAATTGCTTCTCTCTTCCAAAACATATTTTTTTATCTCTATAATGGCTCCTCTTCATAAGCGGCGATCACAAACAATTAAGATAAGCTGTGGTAGCACAGCGGTGGGACTGTGTGATTTTTTCAAGGCGGTCACGAGTTCAAATCCCGGGCAGGCTTCAATGAGTTTTTTACATAAGCTGGGGATGGGGATTTAACTTTATTCTTCGGATGGGGCGTATGTCGCCGAAGAATAAAGTTAAATGTCCTATATTTTATACGTAAATGTAAATATTAGGCGTTACTTTGCGGAGATCCATAATACAAAAGTAATAATAAAAATATTATTTTGCTATAATATGCGATGAAATAAAACAGGAAATATATATAGGTAATGCTAAATGTAGAGTCTATCTCCTGATGATGCTTCGCTTGCGGTACACGGTATTTATATTTCGTATACAGAAACGAATAAAATATTATATATTTTAATCCAAACATTATAAGTCTTAAGCAGAATATGTAATCATTAGCATAATTTAACTATTAACTTAATTCAAGGTAACTTTAGATATATGTTTTTTAATTTAGCCATATTCTTAGTATCTATCGCGCTACAAGTATTTTCTTAGTTATTCTAATATACCTTAAATATAAATAGAGGTACACACACGATAGTCTATTCCCAAAGTAACTTAATATTTGTGTTATAGGTGATAGGGATTACATTTAACCTTTCAGGAATTCTTCAGAGAAGCAGGTCTCGTGAGGTTTTTATCTTTCGAATATCTTTAAGCAAATTTATAATAGATATTATAATTATTCAACACTTTAGCAATAAAAAAAATTGGAAACATTCTTATTTCGACTGCTTCCAAAAAACTTGGCAAAATTCATTCATAACTAATCTATATTGACGCCACAAATGTTGGAAATAAAAATATTTTTCATTATAATCTCTTAGTTGCGCGCCACGAGTTTTAAATACAGAACAGAATAGCGTTTCCATTTCGAAATTTGTTTATACTTGCATTGATCCAGCCGTTTCTATTATTAGACTTTATATTCGAGTGTACTGAATGATGTCAGAACGAAGTAAAAATATCAATAGGTAAAAAGTAATTCCTTAATGTATATAAGTATGAAAACGAAAAAAAATCGAATTTATATTTTAATTAATAAAGTAGTTTTACCCGCAACTCCTTTTGCGTGACACTTAAGTGTTAAAAGTAATGGTCGGTTACTATACTACTGTTGGACATAGGCCTACTCTCTCCGTTTTTGGAGAGAAGGATTGGAGCTAAGACCTACCACGCTGCTCCAATGTGAATTGGTAGGTTACACATATACCCAGAATTTTCCGGAGATATACAGGTTACTTTACGATGTTTTCCTTCACCGAAATGCGTGGGAGAAATTGCAATTATCAATTAGACACATAAGTATTAACAGAAAACTTATTGGTGCCCGCCCGGTGTTTGAACCAGTGATCCCTCGAAAGAGTTGCGCGATCTCACCGCTGGACACTCACAGCTTCCTTTAATTCCTTTCTTCAATTTCCTTTAATTTCTTCCTTCCTTAATAATTTACCCACTTTGTACTTTTGTCGAAATACGTTTTATTAGATCATATTATTTGATCCTCAGGTATAGATTGTGATTTGTGTAGTTTAATATTATGTATATTTACTTGCCTGAAATTACTAGGTACTTCCGTCCAATGCTACTTTTAGTTCTTAACCCCCATCGCATACAAAGGTGTCTCGAACACATACAAATAAAAAAAGGTAAATACAAAAAGGTAAAGGTGTCTCGGTCCGCAAACGGAAAATCCATTTATAAGGTGACTTGATCGCACGTGTTTTTAATTATGACTTCATGTTGACTTGATCTTTGTCTATCCAAAGATCATCAGCCCTTTTACAGTTAATGATGTGATAAGAGCAACTAACGGTCCGTTTGGTGTTTATTTCTCATTTTTAATTAAACCTTGTAATACCGTCTTTTTTACATATTTACTTGCAATATTTTTGATGTTCAGCATCAAAAATATTGCAAGTAAATTGTTTTATTGTTCAGCTATTTTTTCTTTTACGTTTTCTACAGAGTACGAAAAAACTAAATTATTTTAGGTCCTTAAGTCACCCCAGACCAATATTATCTAATTATAAAAACTCCATCTTTACAATATATAGTGTGAAATAAATATTAAAGTTGTTTTAATTTATGCACAAAAATATGCAAAAAATCCATATAGGTATATAAATGTGAATTAAAAGTACATACTTGTTTAAACAGCTGACAATTTTGAAATTCTAATAAATAATAAGAACAATTTATAAATATATTTTGTATTGGCATACGCCCAAACTAAAGCGAGTTTGTAGGTGGCACGTGGCGGGAAATCCCTTAAAAATTTATTACTCTTCAATTTCTTAAAAATTAATTATTATATTATGGTGATAAGAAAAAAAAATGCTATGAGAAAATATTTGCTAAGCGTAGAGTTTTTTAACCGTTTGCATGTAGGATTCGTAAAACATATACGCTACAAACATTATCAACACCACCACCAGCACACTACACAAGCACTGCACATATTCACTACCACAATCTTAACAATAAATTCGCCTCGAAAGCGAAGAATCATTAGGAGATCTAATCCACGACAAAATCGCAAAGCTGATGATGGCTTTAAATGATGATGATCCGCGGATTCAATCTGCCATCGTCTTCGTGGCATCATCAAAAAAGGAAATAAAAACAAATCAAACAAACACACTTGCCTTTACAACATAATGTAAGTGGATTAAATAAATTTTAGAAAATTCGAATTTCAAACCTACAATCCTTTAGAAAAACTAATCACACTCCAGTCACAAACATAGTGAACACTTTTTTGTTAAGTAAAATATCACAAGAAATAATATAAAAGGATTTGTATTTAGTACTAAATATATTAATATGAGTCCTAAGATAATCATCTTAATTACTTTACACAGTAAAAAAGAATATAACTAAGTGATAAAACAACAAGGTTAAAAAAATAACACGAAATATAAATTACAAACGAGCACTTAATAAAGTTGATTACAATGGAATGAACAAGAATATTCATTAGATATGCACCTTAGCCGCCTCTGTTTATTGCTCATAACATATTATACCTATTAAAAAAAAATAAGTACTCCAAAGTAATTCTGCGAATTGCCTTGAAGTCTATTTCAGATTATTTACATTTAGGATTATATTATTATATTTTTAAGTTGAAAATAAAATGTATTAATAACTAGCTAGCTTAGGTAGGTCTAGGTTTTTCCTCCGGGCGGTCCGAACGGGGTCTATTGGACGCTCACTGAAGTTAGGTCCCCGAGGTGGTCGATGCATCGAGTGCTCCCGATGCATCGTCTAGCAGAGGGAGGGCCACTATTAGAGAGGCCCCAACCCAGAGGTAGTGCACTCTGGGGTTCAGAATTGCTGCTGGCGAGGATGAGGACAATGTGTACAACGGTACCCTGTTTCCGCCACCAGCAGCGTGGTGGAGCACTGTCAGGTTTTTAGTCGGTGAGAGTCCGACATACCCGCCGCTCATCCCCGTCGAGAGGTGACGACCCATAATAGGTTTTCGTGACATAAAAAAAAGGTAGGTCTAGGTAGCTTGAGAATAGTTATACTGCCATCGTCATAGGCGTGTCGGTTTATTTGCAGGGGTACCACCTATAGGTGAGGTGATTTGAGGAAACTGACTAGGCAGACTTTTCCCTTTACACCCCATTACCAGTCGGGCTATCCAAAATTTTTCATGAAACTTTAATGGTAAAGTCTGTAAATATTATTTAATCTAAGTCTTATTGTTTTTATTGCAGTGCTACAACAAACGGGAGCCCGAAAAGGAGCTGGAAGCCCAAAAATGGATTGAAGCAGTCATTGGGGAGACGTTCCCTTCAGACCTTCCTTATGAGCTGGCCCTCCGAGATGGTATCATCCTTTGCAAGCTCATGAACAGGCTGCAACCAGGCATCATCACCAAGGTTAACATCTCTGGAGGTGACTACAAATTTATGGACAATATCAGCCAGTGAGTATATTTACATGTACGAATATATCGAACGTATTATGCAAGCATTTTTGAAATGGCTTGACTTTTATGAAATTTTCGACAAACATCGTCATATTTCAACTAATTTATATAATATATTTATATTTATATGGTATATATGATTTATTTTAAGTTTATTAAGCATTTAAAATATAAATATAATTGTGCTGGCGGGTCCATGCCTTTTTCTATTCCACCACTTGAAAATCGTCGATTAGAAAGAGATCAGATTTTTCTATAACATTATTAATAATGATATTGATTCACTATACCTTTTAAGTAGAATATTATTACGATGTCTCGATCAGGCTCGCGAATGACTTAACTATTCCATGTACATTTCTCTAAAACTAAATATGCTGGAAATACTGTAATTATAATATTTTATTTAAGCTAGAGCATATTTTAGATAAGGTCTTCAAGCAGCGCATTTCTTCCTCCTTTCAATTTCACCAAACCCTAATAATTTATACATTAAATGATTACGTTCATAACCTTTAATGTGAATTACTTTAGCTATTGATGAAAGCTGCATGAAAATCTGTTCTGTGGTTTTTGAGTTTATCGCAAACTGGCATGGCATTGGACTTTGTTTTATAATGTGTGGATATTCAAATACTATCGTACGAAATATTTATTGTGGATAAGGCCAAAAGGCCAAAGAAGTGGTTAGGAACTATATATTTATTTTATCGCTAGTAAATTTGTAAGTGAAAACCATTAATGAGATTGCTATTACAAATAACACACTTGTTGGAAGTATGTATATAAAATTAACTCTAAAAGTTATATGTCTATGTATATAAAATTCCGTTTTCGTTTTTTATAGATTCCAAAAGGCTTGTGTCAAGTATGGAGTTCCAGATACAGATCTATTTCAGTCGACTGATCTCTGGGATCAGAAAAACATCGCGCTAGTCACGCAAACAATCTTTGCTATTGGCAGAATGGTATAATTTTTTTATTTATCTTTAATTGATAATAATGAGAGTTGAATTCGAAGTGATTGATCTGTTAAGTAATTTATAGAATTAAGCGCAACTTTATAGAGATCCATAATACAAAAGTAATAATGAAATTATTTTGCTATAATCCCCGGTTTATACATAGAAAATTAATCGCGGACTATAACTTTTTTTCGAATTGACTAATACTTCGACAATAAAAGCTATAATCCGCGGATTACAGCAAATTAATTTCATTATCAATTTTGGTGTGTTAAGCTAAAACTGAATTTCTTATTTAACATCTTGTCATCGTCAATCGTCATCTTCGAATTGAAATCTTGCAAAAGAAAACAATGACGAAATGTTACGTTATAATAATTAAGTTTTAAAAAGAACAACTCCCAAGTCTCTTGCTGGTTCTTCTCAGTCGAAGAAAAGTTTCTAATCAAGCTGTAATTTATTATTTTGTAAACGATACAAAAGCATTTGTTTAGCTGAATTAAGAATATTTAAAATTTTAATTTACATTTGTCTGAGGTCTCCTTTCTCCTTAGAAAGAAAGGAGGGTCTAAGTTCATGTATATCTGTATTCATTCATCACGTTTATTTTATCATGTTTATTCTATCACGCTTTTTTCACATATCCTAAGTATTCTATATATACTCGTTTAGGTAGAGATGTGGAGCTTCATCGCGACATCACCTTTAAATGCACAATGAAATAGAAAGTTAAGTTTATGAGGTTTTATAAAACCTTTTAGGTGCCCTGGATTTGAACTTGCGAACTGGTAGAGATCGTACTAACTAACTTGCCATTACAGCTTAAATGTTATTTGTTGTCATTCAATGTTCACAGAGGCACAATTAAATATTTTTGTCAGGAAAATATACCTTTTAAAAAGATTATTGCTATAAGTAATTTATATTCGTAGTTGAAGGATAATGCAGCAAAAAATAGTTTCTTCTTAGAATACTTTGATAATATATTTGCATAATAATTAAGAGTTAATGTTTCGTTATTATTTAAGACAAAGAGCAAAAAATCATTACTTATTAATTTCAATGTAGAGGTATGACGTAAAGACGTAAATAGTTTCTAATATTGGTGTGTTGGCCGGCTAAGTAAAATAGACCACCCTCATTTCTTACCGAGGTATCATAAAAGGCGACTAAGGTAAATGGACCCACCGGGTGGTATCCGGTTGAGTATAATATACCAGCCACTTTCTTACCGAGGTGTCGTTAAATACGACAAAGGTAAGTAGACGTCAGGCAGGCGAACAGTCCTAAAATACATAGCCAAATCATGTGACATGTTTATCACATGTTATATGGTCCCACGTGAAACTAAATATAGTCTTATATTGAACCCCACTTTGAGTGGGATAAGGGCAGGAAGATGATAATGCCTCTTCATAGTTTTGTAAAGTTACACTTTCAAAAATTAATTGATTGTAAAAGTAGTTGCTCGTACAAAGATAATAATAAAATTATTTCCCCATATATAAATAATATATATTATTTATTATATTTATATATTCAGTTGCTTATTGATTAAATAATAACAATATATGGTATTCCAGACGTACAAAAACCCTGGATGGCGTGGTCCTTTCCTTGGTCCCAGACCAGCAGAAGAAAATCGCCGTGAATTCAGCGAAGATGTACTCCGGGCTGGAGAGGCTGTTATCGGTTTACAAGCCGGCACAAATAAGTTGGCGTCACAATCGGGACAAAACTTCGGCGCTTCGCGAAAAATCATTCTTGGCAAATGAAGTACCAGGGCGTAAGGAATTTGCAGCGGGCTATAACGTCATGCATTAGTATCTTATAAAATATTTAATCTGCTCTATGTGTAAATTATATCGTTATAATAATCTGTGCGCGTATATAAGTTATTGTGATTAAATACTTCATGTATTTTAATATTATTTATGGATTTAGATACCTTTATATCGAACACAATTATACCAACAATGTTTTGTCATTATTCATGTAAACAACGAAAGGATTATGAATATATTTTAATTATTTTTTATATATAAATAATATTCAATATAAAACTACTTTTAGATTATTTTAATAAGCCAACATTACGCTAGTCTATGTATTGTTATATTGGATTCTATCCACATTATAATTAATAATATTTCTTTTGCTTTTAATGTGTATAATTTTCGTATGAATATATAGGTACTACTATATGAAGCTAATATAATTGTGCTGTGATCTCGGTAGCCAAAAAGAACTATTTTATAATAATGATAAAACTTACCGCCATAAGAAATCAGTTAAACATTGTGAAGCAAGACGATAATTCAACTTGTAATACAACTAATATATGTTTTTAATAACATCAAGGATATACGTAAAAAAAACTAAAAAATTCTAACTTCAAAATGTAAAGTCACTTACATGTGGTAAATAAGATTGACGAGATTTTTCTATGTTAAAATATATCAAATAGGTAATGTAACATTATTAAAATATCCAAGTAATAAATTCTAAATTATATTGTTTTTTATTATGTTAGTTATCACCTTCCTGTATAGTCTGGTGGAAATATTGAAAGTTAAAGATGTATATGACGGTATATTGCTGTAAACTGTCACTAAGCTTGTATATACCTAGGGCCTTGGTATCACGTGGGAAGTCGATATGAGCGACCTAAATTTTCTCTTATCCCTTTAACTCATTGAGTTCGAACTTCGAAATTGTAAGAAACCTTCGAATATGACCTCGAATATCAAATTTCGTTTACACAAACGGTAGTTGCCGGTCACAATTCTCTCACAATTGTTGATGCTGTAAAAATCTTTAGACCATATACTAGTGATTCTCAACCACTATGCCGAAGCACTTTTGTGTGCCGCCAAATTTAAAAAGTGTGCCGCCAAATTTTGCAAATATATAATAATGTTAATATTATTAAATTATATCATTTAAAAAGCCTTTATAAACGTTTAGTTATTATTGTAGTATATATTAGTTTATTTAAAAAATTTCTCATAAACTATTTATGCAAGATGTTGTAGTAAGTAAATAATTTTTATCTTTTTCTTTGTGTGCCGGCAAATTTTGAAATCGATAAATATGTGGCGCAAAAAAAAAAGGTTGAGAATCACTGCCATAGACCATAGTCTTTATGATATTAACATAGAACATTTACCGTTATTGGCTGACGATGAGAGCTGGATATGGTAGTACTTTATAGAAGTAGGTTTGCAGTTTCGTGACACAGAAGTATCATGTACTTTTTCGTCCTCTATCCCAACAGATGGGCGTGCACTCCATCTATTCTGGTTCTTTTACGAATCTCCTCATACTGCAACATAGGTCGCTCCATCGTCCGCGAAACTAATCTAAGCTTTCCTATGAAGCCGATGAGTGACCAAGTTACGGATGTCATGAGCTGTGAAGACTTACATACAACAAGATATTTTGGATAAAAATGATCGCATCTAACCAAACGCTGTGATCTCAGTTGGATACGGCGGTTAACCTCGTTGCCAAGTGTATTAAAGTGTATTTTCGAGGCCAAGTTGTCAGAATTTTACTAGTGTAAACAAAACACGGTGTTCCTATGTTGGTCAAGCTGATCGAAATAAGAACACCTTATATAGTGTATTATCTATGATAAGAACATTTTAAAAAATTTAAATGCAAAGAGTGAAATATTTTGAAAAGAGATATTGAACGCCATCTATACTCGAAACAATAAAATTATTAAAAAAATACATATATGCAGTATGAAAATATTATTTTTACAGATGAATTTATCATTTATCGACATAAAAGTGAACCTTCTACCTAATTTCGGGGACGCCTGTCGGTGCAGGGCGGGTGGTCAGCTCCTATTCCGGACTATTCCACCTAAAGTGAACCTTACACATTGCTAATTGCTATAATATATTTCTTTGATTAGTTTGACAATTACCTGTATAAATTATTTGCCTTGGCATGTTCCTTTTTGCATATAAGCTTGGCTTGGATCAAATGGATATAAATTTATTATTATTTTAAATCATTAATCAAGTGTCATCAAATGAACGCAGGAAATAGCAAACAATTTAATTAATAAGCTTTGAATATTTCTGTATAGATGGCAGTATCAAACGGAAATTCAAGGTCGTTTGTAGAGAGGTGACACAAGTATCGGTAGTAAGATGTCATTTATTAAAAATCGTTCGAATCGTATATTATAAAACGTTGGTTGTAGATTTTTCTAATTTGACCAGTGTTTTTAATATTATGGTGTAAACTTTACATCCCAGCGATTTCTTATGAATGGATGGCATCACTGAGCGTTCAGCAAGAACCGATGTGTGTAATACGTCCACTTGCATAAAAGTCGAATAAGGACAGCATGTCAAACAAAAAGCGCTATTTTTTGGTGGCGTATAATTTTAATCTACAATATCTGGTAACGTATTTATTTATATATGGTGTAAAATAGTTATTAAATGGCGAAACTGACAAAGTTTTATTTAGATAAGTATTGTTACTAAATAAAAGAAAACCATTATATTTTTAAATTGACATTTTGAACATAAAAGTAGTTATTATGAGTTACCCACATGAAATGCTGTCGCGGACTTTTTGTAGTAATTTACATGATCTACAAGTTTCATATCTACATTTATATTTTATTACTTTAGACTATGTTATATAATAAATATAGATCTAATATAAAACATGGAATGATATATCAAAGATAAAATAGACTTAGTTAATAACTATTTACATATTTACTTCTGTCGTTTTTGCTAAAGTTAAAATTTATCTACAAAAACAAAAAACAATTTTTTAATTCAGCGATGTAACCAATTCAACGGAAATCAAACTATAAAATCGATTTCAACATCGATGCCAAACAAAAATATTGTATGTGGTGGTATGGTTCGGTACGTCACTAATATTAAATAACAAGCTGGCGAGTACTTGTTGTGGTTTCTGTTAAGTGGAATATATTTGTGGACATTTTGATATTTAGTTTATACTATAAATATGCAAGCCCACTGCAAAAAAACTAGAAAATGATCACATTCGGTGGTGCGAATTCTTCAGCGGCGCTAGAGGAATCTGGTACACAAATCAGTTTTTTGGATAACTACGAAGTAGATTATTTTCGATTCTCATATGCCAATTATTTTTAGGCGATGTGCGGAGTATTTGCGAGAGTGTATGCAGCGATGGATCCAATGCTACCGTGCAGCCTGGGGCAACAAACCAGAGGCCCCGTATGGACATCGCATGTGTTTTGGACGTGAACCAAACATTAAACCTTGCTCACAGAAAAAGAGCATTGGAGGAAGTTCGTTTAGCTTCCGAGCTCGTCAATGCTAATGTACATCACATTCATGTGAGTATATAAAGTATATTAAGTTATCTTTATCTCGAAAAATACATTCATAGCTAACTGTTATATGCAATTAACATTAGAATAAATATTAAATTTTTCTAATACAGTCTTTTTAAAAAGATAAAAAGATTCAATTCAAACATTTGTTTAATTTTAAAATATCACCAATTCCAAATACTACTTGTAAAGTGACGAAAATTTTGTTGGATCATATAAAATATATTTCAAGCATTAGTATTTTTGTTATTGAATCACTTATAATTCTGAATTAATTAAATTATTATACAATATTATTTTATATATAGTATTGCACCAATTGCACAAATAGTTTCATTATTACAGAAATAGTTTTTATGATCAGTTGAAATTCAGCAGTAAGCTATCAACTGTCTTATGTTTTTATTATATCAAATGTCATTATACAATTAAAGATCAGTGGATCATGTAAAATATAAGTTAAATGGCTAAGAAATAAGAAAAAACATAGATCTAGATTGGTTGTTTACTTAATACTTAGATCATTATATTTTTTGTGATATTGGTGTTATTTGGATAGAGTTTATCTATCTTTCTGTATTTGGGCTTAATTTTATTGATTCTAGTTATATTCAGCTTATGTTTTAAAATGTGTGAAATCCCCCGTGTGGTATCCGGCTGAGTAGAATAGACCAACCTCATTTCTTACCGAGGTGTCGTAAAAGGCGACTAAGGTAAGTTGACCCACCGTGTGGTATCCGGTTGAGTAAAATAGACCACCCTCTTTCTTACCGAGGAGTCGTAAAATACGACTAAGGTAAGTTGACGTCAGGCAGGCGGCCGGTCGTAAAATACGTAGCCAAATCACAACGTAGCACAACATGTTTGTAACATGTTGTGCCGACCCCACTTAGAGTGGGATAAGGGCAGGAGGATGATGTTTTAAAATGTGTGAAATGTTTTTATTTGGATCTTTCTACATTTTTTTTTTACTATAATTTACATTGTATTGTTATTATCTAGCAGGTGTACAGCTTTAAATGTTAAATTGAACTCTAAACATATGTAAATCATATATTTATTTAATTTAAAGTTTAAAAGTAAAACCAGACATTGTCATTAATTTCACACCTGCAGCCCACTAACCTGTTTATTTATTGATTGTAAAGTAAATTCTTTAAATAACATTTATTCCTTTGAAATTCTCATTTTCATTGAAAACATCAAACAATGAAAAAAAAACACTAGATTGATAAACTTAAATAATTTGTATGTCCCTTTTGCAACTTCAGCTGTGCCAAGATAAGAATTATTTTATATCTTCAACATTCATCATATATACAAATAAAATCGTATAAAACCATTGCTGCATTCAGACATGAAAAAAGAAAGACTTGTATAATGACACTTATGTAATTATAATTATTGATATAAGTATGGAGGATAAATTACAGTAGTGGATGTTGCTAAATCAAATATTCTTCTATTTTTGAAAATCATTGTAATTTTTTCAATGGCACTGCAGTTTATTTCCTTGCTATCCCTCTTTTATTCCGCTGTAATGGTTTTTGATAATATATTATATTCTGTTACAGTTTGAAAAACTAGATTTTGGCGAGACAAGTGTACTAGACACATTTTACAATGCTGATGTAGCATTAGTGGATCTTAGTGTGCAAGTACAACAAAGCTCTCTTTTGTACCACCTTGGAGTGCGAGAGAGTTTTGATATGAAGGAAAATGTACTGCTTTATAATGATGTGGATCCAGATTCTACTCTACGACTTAAGGTAATTAAAAATTATATTACTTGTTAGTATTTGAATGTAAATAATTTAAAAAAGCATTACGTTACGATCATTTCGCTTCATAACCCAGGCATCGTCAGGAGGATAGCATCCACAGCCAAATCATAATGAGCCGCACTGCCAAATAGTTCAACCCCCACCATTGACTTACTCTCCAAACATCTCTCAGCAAAACGATCATAGAGATTGTAGTGAGTGTGTGTGTTGTTGATGGCGGTGTTTTGTGAAGCGTGTGGTAACTGGTCCTGCATGTATAAGGTATGTGAATGTCGCCTGCTTACACTTAGCATTACATAGATTCTCTTTTCAAATGTGGATTATAACAAAATAATTGTATTATAATTTCTGATCTAAATGTAAGCTTTTTCAAATCTGTTTAATGAATCAGAACTCTTATCTGCCCATTGTTTACCCTAACATTAAACAGACACAGATCTTTCTATTAATCAATATAACAATGTCAATTTGGGAATGTTTACTTAAATATCAATGACTGATAAAGAATTACTCATTTCATATTAATAAAAAACTATTCAATAAGACTAGTTTTTTACTAATATGATATGAGTATTTAAGGGGAAGTTTAAAAGTTTTGGCCATTACATAAAAGATCAGATGTCCTAGATTAAGATAGTATGATGAGGAGGAATGAAAGTTTGACCAAAAGAGTGTTAAATATGAATGAGGATGGATATTTGACTAGAGGGAGGCCTAAAAAGAGATGGATGGATTGTGTGAAGTATGACATGCATATAAAAGGAGTAGTACCAGAGTTAATGAATGATAGTAGAGAATAAAATAGAAGAACATGTTGAGTCTACCCCACATAAAGTGGGATAAGGGCAGGAGAATGATGACAGCATTTATTATTTAGTGTTATGTTATCAACTGCCAACTTAGGTCCAGCAATGAACTTTCATCGATTGATATGACAACAATGCTAGGGACAAAAGTCATCTACAGTCATAACAAATAAGTTAATAATTAATCTACTGTTTCTCATTATTGAAGCATTTGTCCAAAATTTTGCATAGTACAAAATAAATCTATCTATCTAGCTAATTTCAGGGACGCCTGTTGGTGCAGGGCGGGTGGTCAGCTCCTATTCCAGACTATTCCACCCATTTCCCCATGTTGTGACAAGGGTTTCACTGCTGCTGATTAGAGCAGATAGATATAGCTTTTACGAACCTGATAATATCCCTGAAGGGGATATTTGTCAGATCCTCAACTTCAATTTAATCCTTACCTAGTATCTCCCATCTTACCAGCGAGTACATAGGTACAAAATAAATAGTGAAAAAATCCATATGAAGACTAGAATATCAAGTATATTCCAGCATGGAGCAACTGTTAACAATTTTTATATACTTTTCATGACTCTTTTATTGCAATTCCTTATAGTTGAGTCTATTTATACTCTTCGCAAGTTTTTTGTAGTAACACATTCCAGAGCGTTTATTAATTTTGCTAACTAGTTTAGCGTTTAACGGTTATTCTAGACGTTTTAGAAATGTACAAAGAAATCAAATATACCAAAGAAATGTATATGGTAAATCTGATAGGAATAACCTTATATTATTCTTTTATTAAGTTTAACCGCTCGACCGATATCACGTTAAACAATTATTTTTATAAATAAAATGGATGTGTCGTAATATACGAGAAAAGAGTGAAGAAAGACTATGAGGTTACGTGGTATAATGCAACGTATAAAATGTTCAGACATAGTACGCAGTTATCAAAGCCTTGAATGATAATGCTCGTATCTCGTTGTTATATTCAATTTCTCAATTGCTCTATACAGAACAGTCTAGCTACTTGAATAAAGTTACATGTTTCATATAGACTGGAGACATTGGATTTGCAGTTCCATATAATTTTTATTGTATGTATAATTTTGTTGCTACAGTGTATGTGTAGGTAGATTTTAGCGTAGTATCCAGATAAGTAGAATAGACCAACCTCATATCTTACCGAGGTGTCGTAAGAGGCGACTAAGGTAAGTCGACCCGGCGTTTGGTATCCGCCTGAGTAGAATAGACCAGCCTCATTTCTTACAAAGGTGTCGTAAAAGGCGACTAAGGTAAGTTTACCCACCGTTCACCCATGCTGTCACAAATCATGTTACACCATGTTATAAATGTGTCGACCCTACTTAGAGTGGGATAAGGGCAGGAGGAGCGTATGTGTATATTTGATTGTTTGTGATAGGTGATTCTTTTTAGTTATAATTTAAACACGAAACTTAGGTTTTGTCGTAAGATTTGATATATAAGGGGAATTCTGAAAGTTGCGCCTATTATCGAAAAGATGAGAAGTGCAAGATTAAGATAGTGTGGACATATAATAAGGAGGGATGAACATATTATATGGCACCAAAAGAGTGTTTAATATGAATGTGGATGGATATGTCATTAGAGCTAGAGCGCAATAAGAGATGGCTGGATGTGAAGCATGACTTGCATATAAACGAAGTACCCAAGAGTATATGAATGATGGGAGGGAATGGAAGAGAAAGAAATCTTGTACCGACTCCACTTAGAGTGGGATAAGAGAATGATGGCTTACGTTTGCTAATACGATAAATTGTTGATTTCAAGGTAGGTCTTAGTTCCAATCCTTCTCTCCAAAGACGGAGAGAAGAGACCTATTCCCAGCAGTGGCAGAGTAACAGGCCGCTACTTGCTTTTTACTTAATTATATTGTGAACGAAGAGGAAAAGGATAGGAATTTACTATATGGCAGAATAAATGAGAGCTCTTTTTTTAATTTTGTTGTCAGTGTATATAAAATGTCCTTAAATACCTGTCATTTTATTAAATTAGTGCCACTCACCGGTTATTGTGGCCGTCTTTGTATTTTTTATTGATGGACTAGATGTACTATGTGAATATATTGAATAGGTATGTATGAAATGATTTCTGAAATGTTACATACATTTGTGATGGTCTTTTATGCAAAACAACATGAACTACATGGAATACAATACAATGAAGGCCAAGTTTGTGACGTTGTGTCGCTTAATAGACGCAATAATCGTAAATTTACGTAATGAATTTTACTCAAGATTAAGTCAATAGTTACGATTAAATAACACTATATCTACTAACTGGAGTTCGTTTTTATAAAATCTAATATTTGATTTTTATATTAAAACATACAAAAAATTAAAGTTATTTAATAGAAACAATTAGTAACAGTAACGAAGTTTATCGATTAAAATTAATAATAACGATCAAAGTTTTCTTGCAAGCTTTTTTCAAAAAAATACTTAATGCTGTAATTTATAGTAGATGACGTACTAGTAATACCTATATGATTATGATTAATAAAGTATTCATGTATCAAATTATATTCTATTATGTAATTGAAAAAAATATATATATAAGTATATGGAAAGATACACTTTGGTATAATTTAAAATTAAAACTTACATCGTCTCATTTTATAATACACGTCGAATTATAAAATGAGACGATATAAGTTTCGTTGTATCATATAAAGTGTACACAATTTACTTAAAAAATTGGTACAAAGTGTTTAAGTAATTAATATGTATATATAGATTAAAACGTTATTTAAAAAGTAAAAGTTTAGTAGTTGTTCAATAGTTTGCACAATATTTTAAATAGATTTTAACACGAAATAAAAAAAATTGTTTTATTCAAATAAAGTCCAAATCAGCATCCCTAAGAATTCCGGTTAACTAACAGCCATAGGAATATAGATCAAAGAAAGTATACTACGAACAGATCTCCGTTTGAAAACCTAGCTAAAACACTTAAGCTAATAAAAATGTTTATTTTTCACAGACATCTCTACCGAATTTCCTCTTCGTGTCATATAAGTTGACTGATGCGGGGACCTGTGTCACAACCAACCCAGCGGCAGCAAAATTTAAAGGCGAAGAGGCCCCCGACCCTAAGCAGCATCTTACTTTGAGACTGAAGAATGTATTGCAAGATGTTGAGGTTCAGACCAAGTGAGTTAATATTTTAATACACATATCCGTAATTTATATAATAGCGTTCATATTAGAGTTTATCGTAACATTTCTCAAATTCCTTAATCTGCTAATACGTTTTATTGTAGATGAGATTTCGACGTGATTTATTGTAAACTAGTAATATCCCGCAGTTTCACCCGCGTACGTACCGATCTCATGACAGTGGACAGTCTACTAAATTGGACTATAGATTTATTTTTGTTAAATATATCATCAATAGTTTCCGCAACGCATCCGATTACAGATTTTTATGAATAATTATTTACACCTTATTACATTTTTAGTACAGATCCCTTTTTTAATGCAATATAGCCTATGTTGCTCAGTAAAGATGCAGCTTTCCAATGGTGAAAGAAATTGTGAAATCGGTCCAGTAGTTTTGGTGTGAAAATATTATAAACATACATACAAAATTTTCCTCTTTATAATATTAGTATAGACGTTATTTGTAGGTAATAAGTAACCTATGATTCAAAATATCAATATATACAAAGTCCGCGATATAATAAATTTTCACGTAATTATCCTACTATAGGCCTCCTCTCTCCGTTTTTGGAGCGAAGGATTGGAGCTAAGATCTACCACGCTGCTCCAAAACATATTGGTAGATTACACATATCCCTAGAATTCTCTAGAGCTATGCATATAATGGCCAATATGTGAAAAAAAATCCCGTTGCCATATTTTTTTAACATATCCTTAAGAATTTTCCTCAATAAATAGTTCTGAGAATTCAGAAGTAAGTGAATTTATAATCCTTTATCGGAAACTTGATTTCGTTTAATATTATTTTTATCGCTTTTAAACTGTTAAACCGTTTTTTTTATTCTTTATCTTCAACTGTAGAACGTGCACTATTGGATTTCGCAATCAATAAAGTCTCTACAACAAAGGGAAAAGGTACCTACCGTCTATGATAAAACATTAAAGATTATTTACATAACTTGGAATTTAGTCATAATTATGTACTTGCCTTCGTACTTACTTTTTTACATGCTTTTATAAGATGTGATAGCCTAGCGGTAACACCTTGCGACTCTTTTGAGGAGGTCACGGGTTCAAACCCGGGCAGACACCAATGAGTTTTTCTGTTAATACTTATGTGTCTAATTGATAATTGAAATTTATCACACGCTTTTCAGTGAAGGAAAATATCGTGAGAAAACCTGCATATATGTAGAGAATTCTGGAGATATTTATAACCTGTCCATCCGCATTGGAGCAGCGTGGTAGGTCTTAGCTCCAATCCTTCCCTTCAAAAAACGGTGAGAAGAGGCATATTTCCAGCAGTGGGAGAGTAACAGGCCGCTACTTTAGTTTTTTTACGTACTTTTCAATGGCCACGTATTTTTGGATGGCCAAAAGCTTTGGCAATACCTAAGACGACTTTGCCCATAATACAATCTTGAAGAAGTTTGAATTTTGAAGTCTTGTGTCTGCTTATTAGGAGTCATTCTGAACTGTCCTTTAGAAGGAAATTTAAAGGACCAGTAAAAGGATATTATGAATGGTAATTCGTGTCAAGATTGTACGCCTCAGTATTCTCACTTTGTACGCCAATCAGGAGACGCTTCCTACTGTGTACCAATCAAGGCCAGTGTATGGTGTACCAAGTCAATTAGGAGATGCTTTAAACTTTGTATGCCAATGCATAAAGTTCTTTAATTATATGTACCTGGTTGACCAAGCCTTGCTCAGTAATTTTTTTGCAAAATAAAAAATAATAGGGTAGGTGGGGCTCGAGCCTAGGTATATTTAATTGCGTAGCTCAGCGTAGCTTATTCGTGGAACGGGTGTCGACCACACGTTCCCCGAATAAGCTACGCTAACTTGACATTACACGGCCAAAATAGTGTTTTATATTTTCAATAAATTAAAAGTAAATTTAAGTATTTTTTTGATGCCCAGCAACAAGGATAAAACGATTTTTTTTTTCAATAAAACCTATACCGATTTTTCTTCCCCAAAACCTCCTGCATGCTGAATTTCAGGAAAATCGTTGTAGCCGTTTCCGAGATTCTGAAAAAATATATACATATATACATACAAGATTAACTCATTTAAATATTAAAGATTTATTATCACATAAATTACAACAAAATTACACTGGGCTTATATTGAGTAAATTGGTATAAAATTGTATATATCGCCCTATCCGAAGAATAAAGTCACATTTTCTGTGCTTTATATATGGGAGATGTAACTTTATTCATCGTATAGGTCAATATTTGTGAATTCAATGTTCGAAAAGTGCTAATTTGAGATTAGAGGTACAAAGTAAACAACTTAATTGAATAACAAAAAACAACGATGAACTTAATGAACGTAATGATTCAAGGCAATTTCAAGGAATTATCTCAAAATAATATTGTTTCTTTCCTTATAGATAAAAAAACTAAATGTTCATTTGTAGCCACGTTCTAATTAATATGTAAATTCATTCACAAACATGCCGGTTTAATCTGACGATTAAGTAATGTGATATTTTCTAGTAATATTCCTGGCTGATTGCGTATATTAAAGCCAATAAAGACGCCTACGCTAAGATTATTCTGTCATCTTTGTTAATGATACTCATATTTATTTACTCCGTTAGCCGTGTGGTATCCGGCTAAGTGGAATAGTACCACCATCATTTCTTACCGAGGTGTCGTAAAAGTCGACTAAGGTAAGTTGACCCACCGTGTGGTATCCGGTTTAGTAGAATAGACCACCCTCCTTCTTACCGAGGTGTCGTAAAATACGACTTAGGTAAGTTGACGTCAGGCAGGCGGCCGGTCGTAAAAACGCAGCCTAATCATGTGACAGCATATTTATAACATGTTGTGCCGACCCCACTTATTATACTTATTTACTCCGTATATTAATCGATGTATTTAATACTATACTTTTGTTTTTTTATTTTTGTTGTCCAATATGAAAAAAATGGCGATGTTTATGATAGACAGAGTAGCAACCTGCATAAGCTAGCGTCTCCTGCTTTGCGCCTTACAAAAATACGTTAGTCGTTTGTGGGGTTTTGTATAATGAATATATAATATTTGGTATTATAAATAAGATTGGTATAATAAATTACTATATTATACTAGACTATAAAGAATATTATAAATGATGATGTGTGGATATAGATACTTTGACCTTGTATAATAAAGCAATGACAAAATGTAACTATTTATAATAATTTATTTGTAAACAGCAATCGCTGAGTCTCTTTCTAGTTCTTCTCGGTAGAAGCAGTTTTATGAAACAGTAGTAGAGTTGGCAATACAAAAGCACTTGTTAACAAGTTTACTTGAATAAACAACATTGTGAATTTGAATTTGAATAAGTATTTCTCATCTAGATGAATACCTAAACAAGACTAATAAGTAAAAACGTTTTAAAAACC
This sequence comes from Morpho helenor, assembly GCA_029227775.1. Taxonomy (NCBI): domain Eukaryota; kingdom Metazoa; phylum Arthropoda; class Insecta; order Lepidoptera; family Nymphalidae; genus Morpho; species Morpho helenor. Next base: position 11,858,290 of record JARGCU010000010.1, on the reverse strand, counting down.
AAATTGTAATGTATAATAAAATAAAATAAATTATAATTTTGTTTAGAAATTAGTGAAATAATAGTATCATTATTTTCCAGTCTGTATCCCTAAGTAGACATGTTTTAAACATGTTGTTACAAGTTTTGTTAGTTATTTAAGCGACCAGCCGCCTGCCTGACATTAACTTAGCTTAGTCGACTGTTGCGACATCTCAACAATAAGGGTGGTCTGTTCTATTCAGCCGGATACCACACGGCGGTACTGAAAAAATAGTAATAGGTAGAATAAATAAAATACAAGACAATAGATTTTATTTGTTGTAGTGAAATAATAGTAATACCTAGAATAAAGAAAATCTATTGTCTTCTTTTTGCTTCGTATTGTTAATTCGTGTGTGTTGATTACCAGACGTGATCGTAGAGTCATGCATGAGACTTGTTTATATGAGGGCGTACATTTACATTTTGCGCTCATATTTATGAAAACGACATTAGTGAAAATATACGAGCATATAATTTGAATACAATTTTTTTACGCTGAACGCCTTAATAATGCATATCGACGTTACACCTTCACAGAGATCGATAATTCTAGCCAGAATAGCGAAACGAATGGGAAAACAAGTAAAGTTAAAATAAAATTTTGTCTCCACTGTTAACCTTTGAGCAATTCCCTCATCAGGTCATACTTATCATAAACATGCCTTGTCATCGTGACTGGATTAGTATGTAAAATTTCAGCCTGATCGGACACCAGGAAGTGAGTCCAATTTAACTTGCAAGATTCCTCCTTCACAAACATACATTGCAAGCTAAATAAAACAAGCTTTTAAAATAAGAGCGGATTCCTAGCCTGTAACACTGTAATCTCTATACTAATATATAAAGCTGAAGAGTTTGTTCGAACACGCTTATGTCAGGAAATCGGTCCAGTAGGGAACGATTTAAAAAATTCTTTGATTGTTAGATAGAGATAGTCCATTTATCGAGGAAGGGAGGAGGACCTATATAACACGCCACGCCACGCCTAGATGAATAGAAGAGGCATATTGATTTCCATGCGGGCGAACCTGCTTATACAACTAGTGTTTGTATAAAAAAGGTTTTCTTGAATAATAATATAATATCTTATCGTCATAATTAAATAATTTTTTCGCTTAAATATTTTTTATTGAAATAAATATAATTTCAATTGCACTATATACGACATGAGTCTAAAAATGATGTAAACTACATGTATCCCGTACGTATCTTTGTAAATCGAAATATTTCCAACTATTTTCAGAGCCCACCTCCAAGAGAAGTTCCTATCAGACCTTCGGAAATCCCGCGAGACCTACAGCGGTACAGAGTTGGCTAACGTCCTCCATGCGATGAGGCGGCGTCTTGACGATCCAGCTGTTTTATCCGGAGACACGATTCTCAACTTGCTAATATCCTACCGAGAAATACAGGATTATGACGCAATAGTCCAGATTGTGGATGATCTGAAAACCATTATGAACAGAAAGAATTACGTTAATATGCCTATAATAAGATTTATGTATGCTTTTGCTATGAATAGGTAAGATGTTTTTCCTTTATGGTATAAATTAACTTACATCTAAGAAAACGTTCAGTAACTTATCAAGAAAGAGCAAATGAACGAAACGAATAAACAGTCTCATATAGTTAGAAATTTATTATATGAGACACTTCGTTCATTTGTTTTTAGGAGCGCTATACTATCACGACACTACACTGGCTGGAAAGATTATGTCTTATTCAGTCTTTTCACGATCTAGTATAGTCCTAATTATTAAGAAGTCGGATAGCCCTCGAATAGCTACATTAGCAAAAAAATTTAAACAGAATTATACTGCGTCCATCATATTATCAGTCTTTTGACAGCTCACGCTCATTAAGTTTTGTATTGCTTACGTACAAATATCATACAAATAATATTTGTACTTTATGGATGGGTACCGCCCACTTAGTGATGTCACACATAATGGGTTACTACGATTATGCCACAGATTAAAAATAATCGGTAGAAATCGATGTTACGAGTATTAAAAGACATTTAATAACATTATATAAAGTTTTACTTTCTTCTTAGTTAATACATGAATACAAATAAAACAATCAGGATATTTTAATTTATTTTATTAGCACGAGTCGTCGGAATGATAATCAACACTAGACTCCTCCGATGAGGAGTCTTCAGTAGCAGTTATTATTAGCTCTTGTGTAGATAATATATTATCAAGCGCAATATCACGTTCCCAATCAGAGAATATTACTCTTTTAGTTCTTTCCACCACACTTGCCCAGTTCTCGGCCGTTACGTGGGTGCAAGCATTTTTTAGCAATTGCAACATTTTATTCGCTGTGAATGGGGGGCTTGTATTGCATCTCGCAGCATGCCCTTTTACTTGTGCCCATATAAGTTCTATTGCGTTGTACTGGCAGTGGTATGGAGGAATCCGAAGAACAGTATGGCCATATTCTGCTGCCATTTCATTGATTACATAGCGTTTTGCTCTCTTTTTGGTTTTTAATATTTTTATTAATTCAACTTTTAACATTGAGTCGTCCACATTTTCTCCATTGTCCCGAAGCCAATTAATTATTTCATGCTTTTTATTAGCCTGTGTTGGCATTTTGTCAATTTGACGGGAGTGGTAGGGCGCATTATCAATAAAAATTATTGATGGTTCTTCCAATGAAATGAGCATTTTTTTGAACCACTCTTCATACACATTTGCATTCATCTCTTCGTGGTAGTCATTTGATTTCTTCGATTTAAATGCCAACAGTGCGTCTTGTACAAATCCTTTTGCTGTACCTGCATGGCAAATGATTAGGCGCTCACCTTTTCCCATTGGTACTGAGGAAGTGGAATCAGCAGTATCATCAGTCCAGAAACGAGATAGTGTGTGGTTAGCGTTGAGCCATGTTTCATCCGTGAAAACAATATTTGCCCAATCTTGTATTTTCTTTGCCTCTCTTAAAAAATCACAACGTGCTATAGCTATATCTGTGCGTTCCATTAATAATTTTCTTTTATTTAACTTTTTATATGAAAAGCCAATTGTGTTCAAAACTTTGACCAAAGAAGATTTTTCACCATGAAATAGACCACTTCTTTTCAAAGAAACAATAAGTTTTCTCAAAGTTGGAATTTCTTTTCTCAAGTAGTAATCTAGTTTACGTAGGTTATCATTAATCGAATTACTTAGGTACGTAATTCGATTAATGATAGTAGGTACTATAATCGGAATGGTATCGCATACGAGAATCTTTAGGACATCACTATCGTCAATCTGTCAAAAGATGGTTAATATAATGGACAGTGTATAGTATTTCACGCATTAACTTAAAATAAACCTAAACGCATCAATGTACTTGTCATAATATAAAGCCCATAATCTTCATCCATAACCTTTCCTAATGTAGAGTCCATTAAGTAGCTATAAACAACAATTTATCCGCATTTAGTCAATTATAAGCTCATATAGAGTTAATTAAAAACCAATTTTGGGTATTTGCAAACCATTTTTGAAAATTTGTTTTTCAGGAGAAACAAAGAAGGCGACAGGGAAAATGCGTTAAAGGTTTGCGTGAAGGCGTTAGAAAAGAAAGAAAACCGATTTCCAGATATGTTGTGTCTTTGTGGTCGAATATATAAGGATAAGTTTGTAGAATCTCAGCATACAGACGTTGAAAGTTTGACAAACGCGATACATTGGTAAGTAGGTATATTTATAGAACAATAAAAAAATTGAATTACAAATGATCTTTAGGAAAGTTTACAATAAAAATTCGTGCTTCCTTACATTTCACAGAAGCCGCGAAGTTTTAACTTTTTATATAATGAAAGTGGTACCCGCGACTACGTTTGGGCCGTTTTTGGCTTCTAAATACCATAAATAATGCAATATTGATTTTTCCGAAGTCAAAACTTTATATGTTACCCGATGTATAAGCTTTAATTGTGCCAAATTTCATTAATATTGGTCCATTGGATTTTTTGTGAGAGCGTAACAGACATTAAAAAAAAAATAGTACGGTTACTGTGTGTACATCCAAAATTCTTGTAAATTTATACCATTAAGAAAGTATGCAATTAAAAGGTTTATTTAGACGTAATTGCGTTTCGTCTGCCTGTAATATACAAACTTTATTCTCAGATCATTGTATTTTTAAAATTTATCTTATTCATAACAATACGCCGTGTGTAGCCGGCTGAATAGAATAGTACGACCCTCATTTCTTACCGAGGTGTCGTAAAAGGCTACTAAGGTAAGTCGACCCACCGTGTGGTATCCGGTTTAGTAGAATAGACCACCCTCTTTCTTACCGAGGTGTCGTAAAATACGACATGGTAAGTTGATGTCAGGAAGGCGGCTGGTCGTAAAAACGCAGCCAAATCATGTGACAGTTTATAACATGTTGTGCCGACCCCACTTAGAGTGGGATAAGGGCAGGAAGATGATAATGATGATCTTATTCATTACAATATGTTAAGGAATCAGTGTGAGGCGACCTTGAAAATAATTCAATGTCGCCTCACACTATGCCTTTGTTCTACATTAATAAACGAGTGAGAAGATATTAAAGCCGAGTCGACCTTGACCTACTTGACTTAGCTCATCATTTGCACAGCGCGAGTGCAGGACAAAAGAATAACGCATTTTTTATTATCTATGAGGATAAATAATAAACTTCATAGCTGAGTTATGAAACATCAATCAATATCGTGATTTATGACAACTTGAGTCACGTCTGAATTTCCAATTTTTCCATTGTTTCGGTTGTTTATTATGTATTTATTACATAAAAATGTAAAGGATAATAAAATTAATATTTTAGTTAAAGTAAAATCATCCGATAGCCTTTAACTTGAGATTCTAAATAATCATTGCATTCTTTAATTTTTATAAATATTGAATATCACTTTTATTTTTTCTTTGTAGTTGTTTAATTTTGTCCTCCTTCGATTGCGCAAGGCTTATGAAATGCATCCTTTTCTCATATTCTACTAATGAAATAAGATTGCTTATTTGTGATGCAGTCAATTTCCCATTGCTAAAAACTAAAAAGTGTAATTATAATCCAAAATATATAATACCAATACGTTGGTAACGTAGTGAGAATAATAAATCAATTAATCCATAGGCTTATCGAGTTTGGCTGCAAACATACTAGGCTTGAATTTATATATATAAAGCATAAAGAATTTTTATTTCGATTTTAAGTATTTAGAATCCGCCGAGTTTCTTGCTGGATCTTCTCGGTAGAAGCAACTTCCCAATAAGTGTTGGTTTCTACAATAAAATTCGTTGATACAAAAGTACTGTAAACAGTTTACTCCCATAAAGCATATTTAGAATTTGAATTTAAACCGAGTGATTTTACTTCATTTGTTAATTATTATTACCAGGTACAGGCAAGGTTTCGAAGTACAGCCAAATGAATATGCGGGTATTAATTTAGCGACGTTGCTAGTGATAGCTGGGAACGATTTTAAGAATTCTCAAGAGCTCCAACATATAGGTATGTTAACATGTAATTGCTTTTCAAGGAGTTTTTAAATTTAGTGTTACTTACAGTATTACTTGCTTTACATTTTTAAAATATGTTTTTTTAAATGAAACCGGAAAACCGTAATAGGCGACATTAAAAAAAAAATAATCTTCTAGAGAGTCCGTTATTACAGTTCATATTGTTCGAAAGACTCGAGCTGTGATAACCCAGCGGTAACACCGTACGACTCTTTCGAGGAGGTCACGGGTTCGAACCCGGGCACACACCAATGAGTTTTTCTGTAACAATTTATGTGTCTAATTGATAATTGCAATTTATCACACGATTTTTGGTGAAGGAAAACATCGTGAGGAAACCTGCATATCTCTAGAGAATTCTGGAGATATGTGTAACATACCAATCCAATACCAATTGAAACAGCGTGGTAGGTTTTAGCTCAAATCCTTATCTCCGTTTTTGGAGAGGCCTATTCACAGCAGTGGGAGAGTAATAGGCCACTGTTTTACTTTTTTTTTTAATTTCAGGTCGGGTTCTAAATCATTTAATAGGAAAAAAAGGCAGCTTATCTTCCCTGAAGGACTACTGGGATGTAGCTACTTTCTTCGAAATATCAGTCTTAGCGCAGGATTACGTTAAGGCAATCCAGGCGGCCGAATGTATGTTTAAATTGAAACCTCCGAATTGGTATCTGAAATCAACTATAGGCAATATAGAACTTATTGATAGGTAACTATCATTTTTTATAGATGATACTATGATATTTTTATTAAATGTTACCCAGAGATTTAGGTAAACTTTCTGTATAAAAATTTTAAATTTAATCATTCAAATTGAATGTAAAAAGTAGTAGAATGTAGAAAGTAAAACCAATCACTCCCGTAACCAAAAAGACGTTCACTGTTAACGTAGATTGCAATAGTGGCATAACTAAATGTTGTTTTGAGATGGGTTTAAATTTTCGTTGCTAAGGAATATGTATAAAAAATGCTTTAGTTTCCTTAAACAAACGGCATAATATAGAGTTATAAGCTCTGCTGGTATTGCTGCTAAAAAGAATGTGTATTGTTACATGCAAATTACACGTATTGTTAGTCCAAAACATGTGTTTTTTGAGTTGTGTCACTACTTCAACCCAAGAGCGAAATATTGATCTCCTTAAAGAATTTTATATGGATACAAAATACTATACAATATCTCATATCTATACATATATATTGTTTGAAAAATTATGGTGTTAGAGTGCCGTTACTGAATCTGTAAACGCAGTGTTGGTTTAACTAGATGGGAAGACGACCTAAAAAAGGTAGTACGAAGTCTCTACATTAAAGCAGCACTATCACATTAAAGTTAATTCCAAATCATTTGTGCTTTAAAGGAACTACAACAATTTGAAATCAAGCTGATTTTGAAATGCAATATGGTATTGAGTAATATCTCTCTACAAAACTAATGAGAATATTATTTTGCTATAATCCGCGATAAAGATTTTAAAAAGATTTATCGTGGATTATAGCAAAATAATATTTTCATTACTTTTGTATTATGGACCTCCGCAAAGTAACGCCTAATTCTATAAATTATTTAACATCTCTCTCTATCTCAGGTTTAGGAAAAAGAGTGAAGAGACATCGCCAGAGCAGCAAGTATTCTCATTTTGGATGGAGTTTTTTGTGGAGGCAACAAAAAGCACATGTGAAAATATAATTCGGTTTCCCGTAAGTTTATATAACTTTGTATATTTTTGTGAATGTAAAATGCCAAAGTTTATACAGGATGTATTTCCAATATCACTACTTATATAGGATGTGTTTCCTATATCACTATTTATATGTAAACTCAAAATAAATTCGTTTTTTATAATTAGTCATGATCAGTAACTCGTATAGAGAGAAAGTAAATACTTGGTAATTTAGAGTAAATTTCGTATATTTTGTCATAGAAATAAATACTTGGTAATTCTTGAGAAAAATTTAATTACTTTTGTAGTTGTAGACAAAATTCAATGCTGTGTAATTTTATGTAAATTAAGAACGACGTTTGTTAGATGCACGCAGATGAAAAGTAAAAACTTTGATCATATATAGAGCTTATATAAAACTGTCCTATCTTTTGGGACGAAATATAGTGCATAAAAAATATCATTTTTGATGCAAATTTATATGCAATTTAAATACTTTATTTTTTAGAAAACATTGCCCAAAAGATCGCAATTGATATTTCCAATTGCTCATGTGGTTTACTTTTTAAAACCGTTTGGAACAACGGTGTGGTTGGGTTGCTTAATATACTAGGAGATAGTTAGCCTTTATCCAGCATTAGGACAGTAAGTGGTAGATTAAAAGTAATTTCGATAATTTTCGTCATATTTTATTTTCTAGGTAGTAATATTAGAAACAACGAAAGTATACATGCCATCGTATGTCAACGTGAACATGGGGGCAGAACAGAAGTCAGTGGAGATATTTAACCTTTGTCTAGATTCAATGCGTGGCGACTGTAGACAAGTTCATCGCTGGCTTTTCACGTCCGACATGATACGAACTTATAGGTAATTAATACTAAACTAGTGGTAGTAACTTAAGTTAACTTAATAATACAATGATTTTTATGTTCCAAAAAGAAAATCGAGAATTTTGTTATGATAAATGCTACTCTGGTGTATTTTAATATTTAAATGAGTTAATCTTGTATATATCTATATATATTTTCTGAATTTCGGAAATGGCTCCAACGATTGTCATGCAATTCAGCATGTAGGGGTTTTGGGTGGGAACAATCGATCTAGCTAGGTTTTATATAAAAAAAGTATTTTTATCCCTGTTTTAGGACACTGAAAAAATGCTAAATATAGTATAGAATGCAAACATTAATTTACCTTTGTAAACTTGTGATTGCTTAGTGGGGAACGGGCGGATATTAGAGAAATTAAAATACCTGGGATCAAGTCCCAGATATCACCAGCTCTTCTTTTAATTGCATTATTATATCTTAAAAATAATAACCGACAAAGGCTTGGTCACCCATGTACTAAGCTTCAAGTGTATTAAGTTTCATAAATATTGGTATAGTGAATTACCCGTGAAAGGGTAAAAGACTGGCAGACCTTTCGCATTTATTATATGAATATGGATTAATATTGTTAAAGATTTGATGAATCAAATCAAATCAAATGTATTTATTTCGAAGCAACAAGGGCTCATAATTTTAGTAACAGACTTATAACTATGTTAGCAATAAGTTACTACGAATTAACAAATAAACACAAAAGATATAATGAGATAAAAATTGTCCGAAAAAAAATATTTTGTCTATTTCATTTAATTTATACAATACTTATTGTCAGTTTTGTTACAGTTTGTACAAACGCGACGAGCGTTGTTTGTTCCTATATGTCAGTGAAAACTCCGATGATTTCCAAATATTCCTACCATCGCAGCCGTTTAGACAACATCTGTATGATCTATTGGGAGAACTTACCGCTGATCATGAAAAGATGGCCGATTTAGATACCAGCGTTATGCAGGATCAATTGAAGGTATATCGCCACACTTATTATTTAGTAACCATTTACGATATTAAAGTATGTTGGAAGTCTTACCAATACTATTTTCCTGCAATTATTTGTTTAAAGATTTTGGTCAAATCGAGTGCTACATATTGTTTTTCATGTAGTCCATAATTTTTTCGCACTTACGAAAATCTTTATATTTGGTTATGGATTCAAATTAACTTTCTACCCAATGTGTTTCAACTAGGGTTTCAGAGATGGGTGATGGTAGATCCTAAGTAACCCGATCGCATGGGATACGCTGCTATAATTATATTATATTCAGTATAACCATTATTAGCGATCGAATAATAGTTACTACAACTACAATGTCATACAAGCACCCTGTTATACAACAAACATCATCCTCCTGCCCTTATCCCACTCTAAGTGGGGTCGGCACAACATGTTATAAACATGTCACACGATTTGGCTGCGTTTTAACGACCGGCCGCCTGCCTGACGTCAACTTACCTTAGTCGCCTTTTACGACACCTTGGTAAGAAAAGAGATTGGTCTATTCTACTCAGCCGGAACCACACGGCGGGTCGACTTACCTTAGTCGCCTTTTACGACACCTCGGTAAGAAATGAGGGTGGTACAATTCTACTCAGCCGGATACCACACGGCTACCTGTTATACAACAAACAAGTAAAATATACAACTATAAAAGTTGGTCGCTAGAATTTCGTTGGTTCTGGGGTAAAGTCGAGACTATAGACTTGTAAGGTCTGTCTTTCTGATTGGAGGGTCAGTGATCCTACTTGATTACCCGCAGATATCACCGTGTTCGATCCGCCACTAGTGTTATATTACAGAACACCTTCTCACATAGAAGTGATGGTTTTGTCTCAAAAAGTTAATAACTTCGGATAGATTGGCAATTATTCATACCCCTTACATCCATGTTCAAAATTTTAGTTCGAATATGAGTTGGATGACTGCAACAAACGCGTCGTTCTTGGGAAAGGTACATACGGTATAGTGTACGCTGCACGTGATCTAAATACGCAAGTGAGGATCGCTGTAAAGGAAATACCGGAGAAAAATTTAGGAGATGTCCAACCGCTGCACGAGGAAATCTTGCTGCATTCACAGTTAAGGCATCGGAATATAGTACAGGTATGTTATAATTCGAATTCTTTATAATTTCGACTCCAGCAAAGTACTAATGTGATACAATTAGTATTATGACAGGTACATTGTGACTGAATAGGAAGTGGCAAGATCATCAGTAGTTGATAGACCATAGTTTTATCATATTTCTTTATCATATACTAGCTATCTGGAGACGCGTTGCTGTGGCTCAGTATAATTTTGATTTCCCCTCGAAGCAGAACTCAACAGTTTAAAAAAAATCTCCGATCGCCACCAAAGTTTACAGGATTATCCGATGGGTTATTCTGAAAATTTCATCAAAACCAGTCCCTTTTCGGAGTCTATAAAGGACATACAGACATCCATTTTTATACGTTAAAATTATGTAATTTTATTAGTTAGGATCAAACTATTAAATTAAGAAGGGATAAAATTGAATATTAAAAATTATAATGCCTAATTTATTTAAAACCCTTTTAATATTTTATTAAAAAGTTTAGGGAATTATTCATTATATAATATTATCAACGATTCTGACTTCATAAACAGAAATCTAGCTAAATAATTATCTAGTGTCATTGTTTTTGCATATATTAGAACCATTTGGTTGTCAAAAGCACAGTCCCAGATTGAGAGATAAAAATCCGAACAATATAGTTTCAAATAACGTGCTAATAAAAGATGTTACGAAAGACTATAGATGATTTATTTTAACTAATAAATATACAAAGTCTCTTCAGTAATAATTGTAATTCAAGTGTTTTTAGTATCTGGGCTCGATATCTGAAGACAACTACTTTAAGATTTTCATGGAACAAGTGCCTGGAGGATCGCTGTCGGCACTTTTAAGGTCCAAATGGGGACCGCTTAAAGAAAATGAGGCTACTATTGCTTATTATACGAAACAAATTTTAGAAGGTGAGTGTTTTAAAAAGATAGTACATATGATAAAAATGGTATGGGTAGTATTTTCGATTTTTTTCAAATTCAAATTGTTTGTCATTTAATGGACTGGATATGAAATTTAAGACAGGATTATGGGATATTTTATGGGATTTCTTAATTCATTTTATTTATTATTTTTTAGATAAAATATATAGAACAAAATTTAAATTAAAAATAAATTTGTCTTATAAGAGAGTTCTCATAATTATTCCTCTAAGAGTTGTAATTACAGTTACAATTACATCGACAGTTGTAATTATAATCTGATATAAGTACTGTAGTAAACTAAGAAAGATATTACTATAATATCATGTTATGTAGTATATTTTTTAAGTCAACATTTATCAAGTTTGTGTTTAGTTATGTAATTGGGTTTTTTTTTCTTGTCAGGTCTAAAGTACCTTCACGATCAGAAAATAGTACATCGTGATATCAAAGGTGACAACGTACTTGTGAATACTTACAGTGGAGTTGTGAAAATATCAGATTTTGGTACTTCCAAACGGCTGGCGGGGCTTTGTCCATCTACTGAGACCTTTGCGGGCACACTGCAGTATATGGCGCCAGAGGTCATTGATAAAGGACAGCGAGGATATGGTGCGCCGGTAAGAACAGTTTTTATGGGTATTAGGTTTTTCCATTGATGATTGATGTAGGATTTAATGTTAGCATCTATGGGAGCATAGTTTTTCCTGAGGATTTCGGTGCTATTGTTATGAAACTATTGCTTATATTATTAATTTTTCTTCTTATTATCTTCTTTACACATTTTTGAGTTATTCATAGCTCAGTCAGTTAGTGTGCAAAAAGTTGTTTATTGTGTTACATTGAGAGGAATTTGGCTATTATTGTCCTATTATAATATTTTCGTATATGTCTTACATTTAAATTTTCTTAAAATTATTTATTTGTCAAAAAAATTTACTTAGGTTTTTGATGTTATTTTATTGCCAAAGTTGGATGGTATATTAAAACTCTAATTAAAAGAAATTAAACATATGTATATATACTGTCAATTGACTTTACTCTTGCACGTTGATTTTTATAAACGCTCTTTGTATATTTCTTCGTAGGCAGACATTTGGTCTTTGGGCTGTACGGTGGTGGAAATGGCTACTGGCAACCCACCTTTTATGGAGTTGGGATCACCTCAAGCCGCTTTGTTTAAGGTAAGATTATTGTATCAACTCTAATAGTCTAGTGGTTATTAGTAATGGGATATCTTTATATTATTTTAGTTATGATATACTTGTCTATAATTGAAACGGTAGTAAATGCTTTTTCTCAATAGTTTAATAACTGCCAGAATCTACTATAGTCCTAATTTCATTCTACTTTTAGTATAATAGAATACTCATACAAATTCAGAAAAAAAAAATAAACTAATTATATATTTTTTTCTGAATTTTGGAAACAGCTCTAACGATTTTCATGAAATATTTTTATCGAGCACGATAAAAATATTTCACTACAGCTGTACAGCTACTACAATTGTATGAGAAAGAAAAGATTAAGTGACAGGTCGATTTCAAAGTGTTCATAGCTTATTTAGGTAACGGGCGGTCTCTAGTTCAGAAAACCAGGATCGAACCCAGCAACAGAAAACATGATCTTTTTTTAATAGCATTTTTTTATATATTTAAAAAAAAATCCGAGCAAGACACATTAGTATTAACTGTTACTTTTACTTTTGTAGAGATCGTTGAGTTTCATGGATGTATTCTTATTAACTGATATATGTATAAAGAGAATGAATTTTCGTTTTTGTATATCCATTTTTTTAGTATTCATATATATAATTATTTTTTAAGGTGGGCTATTACAAAATGCATCCGGAAATACCAAGCGAACTGTCACTAAGGGCGAAGAATTTTATACTACGTTGTTTCATACCGGAGCCGGAAAAGCGAGCCACTGCAGCAGAGTTGCTTGAAGATCCGTTTTTGTGCGAGTGAGTAATGTTCTAATATTTATTTTAAATTTTGAATTGAAATATATTATTTGATATGACTAGTTAGAGGGACCAAAAAGGAGATAAATATGGTAGGCAGAAAGAAGCGCAGAAAGGTGCGCCCATTCTAGAAAAGACGGGAAGTGCAAGATTAATATAGTAAGAACATGAATTAAGGAGGGATGAATATCATGTGACCAAATGGGTATTAAATGTAAATGTGAATGGATATGTGATTAGAGGAAGGCTGGGGATTGTGTGAAGTATGACATACAAATATAAAGAGTAGCGTCAGAGTTGACAAATTATAGGGAAGAATGGAAGCAAAAAAACAAGTTGTTACCATCAAACTTAGAGTAGGATAAGGGCAGGAGGTTATAATATGAATTATCATACACCGAATAATTAGCTCTTTATTCGCGGGGTATACGTTCCGTAAATATACCGCGAATACAGATACCGTGAATATGGAATGCTAATATATATATAGGGTTATAGGGGAGAGGTTCCTAAGCGACAAAATAAAAAAAGCAAAAACATAAAAATCAGTTTAAAATAAAGTAAGTTTTGACTTTACATTTTGATAAGTTACATATTCATCTATCTTCAGATTTAGGCAATGGTTTAAAAAATTTAGTAATTTAAGTAATGTTTTAAGTAATAAGTTTGTTTTATCTAAATATTCTTTATTTAAGTGCATATATATATATATATATATATATATATATATATATATATATATATATATATATATATATATATATATATATATATGTATGTACCGATTCGATCCGCGAATAAAAAAATCTTGACCGTGAATATAGGACGAGTTCCGCAATTTTTCAGTCCATGAATAGTGAAAACGCGAATGAAGGAAGCGCGATTAAAGAGCTTCTACTGTATTTCAATATTGTCCATCTTTGGAAACTGCCTCTTATTTCCTATTTCTGTTTCAGAAAGAAAAAGTCAAGCAGTCGACTCGGCAATAGCGTTGATTACAGTCGAAGCATCTCTGTACCTGCAGACAAAGTTCGAGCGTTGGTTTCACAAAAGAAAATCTCTGAGCCAAGCTTGCCAGGGATCCTCCCTAGCTCACCTGAAATAGAGTAAGTTACATTTAATGTTTTCCATAGATGAAGTAAGCAATGTAAACCTTATTTGAATTTCCACTAAACTTTGTAGAGTTGCTTTCACCTAGAAAGTATTAAAAGGCATGAATTTTGAGTTTTTCAAAATCACTATAAATTAAAATCTTTCTATTTGTACATCAGTCTACGTATGATTTTCGCTATGACTAAGAAGTAACACAACTTGTAGCAAGGGATTTCTTCACAGTAACATCATCATATGAAAGTTTAATTAAATTAACTACAAGGGAACATATAAAACTACACCGAGCCATACAATAGTTTGTAATCTCACTTTTAATAACAAGTATTAATACCATATATATTTTTTTTATTTTCCTATATGTAGAAATTTGAATACGATACTAAATGCTCTCTGGTTTCTTTCAATTTTCAATTTTTCTTATCCTAATAACAAATAAACTATATTTATTCACCTCTGGACTGATTTCTATTATTTCTTAAGATTTAATGTCTGTCATAATTGGCTCCAAGACAAGTATATTCTTTACATAAAGAACAGCAACATACATTTATTATGTTTTAACTTTCAGGTAAAAAAATGTTACTTATTAATATTTTATTGTTTCAAACCAGTCGTAGCGATTATCAAACGTTAGTATAGATTCGTTAGAAATAATCACTTATTTACTTGCATGAGTTTCCAATAGTAATTATATGGCTGTTACGGGTTTATGTTACAATATGATTGTGTAATGCGCATTGTGTGTTTCACGTCATACCATTATGGTGAAAGGGAGCTTATGTAGATTGGTACCGATGATACGACATCAAACGAATCCACTGATCAATTAAACGTATAAGATACGTACGATTACGTTTTTTAAATACATATAATTTCATTGGGAGCTGGCTTTGTTTGCAATGGTTCACTGACCTAGAGTGGTGCGTAGGAGGAGAGAACAATAATGTAAAATGTAGTTTTTAGGTCAAGGTTTGTGTCCTATTATTTTTTTTAGAAATACGTGTTAGGGTACGGTCATTGATCTCTATAACCGTGTTCCTTTTTTTGAAACTAAATTACTGTGGCTAAAATAGTTCACTGAATTTACTGATTTTCTTATGTATGGTGTGTAGGTAGGTACCTAAAATTAAAGTCGTATGGTCAGTACCACACTTTAACTATATATTGGGCGGTGAAGATATATATGAAAGTATATATAAAATATTTCATGCCAGTGTTAAACTAATCTCTCTTTCGAAACAATCCACAACCATTCATTTATTACAAACATAAACATCCATTCGGTTTTAACAAATAAATATGTGATTGTTTTTAACGATTTGTGAATTAAATCATTCGCACATTCTTTAATTTTGTTTGTCTTTAGAATTTTTATTGGTATTAATATATGCCACTGACAATTTTAATAAAATTAATATTTTTAATGAATTTATTTGAATTAATTGAATATCCTGATTGGTTAATTGAAATATAATTTGATTTTCCTTTAGAGCCTAAATGAAAATATATGTATAATTGAGTAAGCGTCGTTTATCTTATTTTATCCTTTATAGAATTTAAGATTTTTTAAATATTATCTGTGAATCAAAGTCATAGATAAATAACAGAAAGTTCACTGTAGATAAAAAATAATGTAACAGATTAATACTCATTTTATAACAGCCGAATCAAAGTTGTTATAAAATGTGCTCTAGGTAGATCCGTAACCACTCTTACTTAGTAATTAATGCTATAAGAATCTACCTACATAAATTAAGTATTCTTTAACAGTATTCCGAATTTACATTGGAATTGTTTAGGCCAATATACTTCTGCAATTTTAGTTATTTGTTGTATTATAATTCGACTCAAATACCGTCAAATCTAAAAATATTAAGTTTATCGTACATTTTTGCAACTTAGTAAACAAACAAACTCCAAATCTGTAGACAATATGTAAGGAAATATGTTTTTTTTAAATTTGATTTTATTTTCGTGGCTCTAAAGGAATAATCCATTTAAATTGACATACATTAACGCTTGAATTCTTTAAATTAACGTCTAAAGACAACGTTTGTGGTGTGTGCCCACTAAGCATCTATTTGTTTCCGCCGTCAAGGGTTAAAACGGTCCGGTCTAACCCGACCATCACTAGGACGGCTTCATCGATGCTCTCGCCGATTCTGATATACCCGCCGGACTTGTCTAATAGCAGGTAATCATTTGTACTACATTTGTACAAATTAGGGATGTTACGGAGTTTTGATTTCGATAACAGTTTAAAAAGGTTAAATTATTATTTGGCAATATTTCAAAATTATACAATGAATATCCTTTTTTTTCCCCATACTTTTGATATTTAATGAAGAATTATTTCGAAATAAGTAGTAAACTCCAGCCCACTTACCGAGTGTGGATAGTATTGTATGTAAATTTCATGGATCATGGTATTCATATAAATCTATATAAAGTTTATAAAAATAGACTGGTAGAGCCCATTTGCGTGAAAAATATGGATCAACTACTAAAATTTCTTCACTCTGTTCCAATTGCATTATGATATCTCGATGTAAGTCACCCATAACCGCCGACTTTGATACGGCGTTGCACACGCTCGCAGACTGTCCAGCTTGGGCGGTTCAGCGGGCGGAACTCGTGGCACAGGTGGGGCACGATCTCTCCCTGCCCACTGTGGTCCGCGCCATGGTGGACAGGGAGCGATCGTGGGCAGCGATGGCCTCCTTCTGCGAGGACGTAATCTCGCGGAAGGAGGCGGCGGGGCGGATCCGGGAAGTCGAGTCCTTGGATCCGATCCGCCGCAGGCGAGCGGGGCGCAGGCGACTCGCCGAAGTCCGTCGCATGCCGCCCTAACGGGGACCTCCGAGCGGTCCGAACGGGGTATCGGACGCTCGCTGGAGTTAGGTCCCCGAGGCGGTCGATGCATCTGGTGCTCCCGATGCATCGATTAGCGGAGGGAGGGGCCACTGTTTAGAGAGGCCCCGACCCGGAGGTGGCGCTCTCCGGGGTATAGAGCTGCTGCTGGCGGGGATGGGGGCAATGTCTTCATAGGTACCCTGTCCCCGCCACCAGCAGCGTGATGGAGCACTGTCAGGTTTTTAGTCGGTGAGAGTCCGACATACCCGCCGCTCGTCCCCGTCGGGCGGTGATGACCCATAATGGGTTTTCCTGACATAAAAAAAAAAAAAAAAAAAAAAAAAAAAAAAAAAAAAAAAAAAAAAAAAAAAAAAAAAAAAAAAAAAAAAGTCACCCATAACATCCCTATCAAAAACACAAAGCTTTTCATAGAATCCTTTATTTTATTAGAGCAAATATATTTTATTGTAGACTGAAAACCTACGAACATAATTGAAGGCATGGAATATATTAAATTAGTCTTTGTAGATAATGTAACTTTAAAATCTATCTAATCTAATCGTAAGAGCCTGCCTTATATTTGTAGATAGTTGGAATGTTTACAATTAGTATTCTTGACAAATCTCTTTTAACATGTATAAGTCAAGAAGTCTTATTTTTCTAGATATGATAAATTAAAAAAGTCTAACTTAATGTTATATGAGTATTATTAATATTTTTCTGCGATATTGATAAATTAATTCTTAAAAACAGGATAAAAATGTTCAAATTAAAAAGCTTTCTTAATATTGAATTCTATGAAAATATTTACGAATACGTGCGGGTTGTAATTCAAGAATCTATTTATTTGCTTTATAGAAAGTCCGCACTATTCTAATATGAACCTGTTATCTCACAATACACTACAGTTCACTTCGATTCACGTACATTTGATATTATATTTTCTAGAAATTATTCACTTTATACCTTAAGTCAGCTTTTCATTATAATATGTTTCGTTTTTTTACATATATTCTTATGTATGCCTGTATGTAAGCATAATTTTGTTACATGAAATTATTCCACAACAACACTATGATATGTACTAACGCTTTGATAAATGTATTAAAATATAACTGATATTTATAAAATAAGATGGTAATATTAGATTGTACTATATATGAACAATATATGTATTTTAATGTACATGAAACCGTAGAAATATTGAAATAAGTGATATATTACTCTTTTTAGCACGATGCCCAATACGCCGTCCACTGATGAGATGGACAGCAATGATACAATTTTGAACAGGAGAAGTTCATCGGGCGGACTGCTTTCACCGGAGGTAATGAAATAAAATTAAAAAAAATCAAATTTGTATTTAAAAAACTATACGCAAATCCACAGATGTTTAAACATCTGTGCTACATACACCAAAGAATTTGTAATATCGAAATTATTTCTTATATCACGAGACACAATTGTTTGATTTTATAAAAAAAATACTTAGATTCGTCTCCTTAAAAGTAAACAGATGTACTTTCTATATTATATTGTAAGCAGCTTAAATGCATTCACGTTTAATGGGGGTTCAAAACATTTAATCCTTTTCTTTGTGAATCAGCTTTAAATATATTATCAGTAATATTATTTTGAAGGTGGATATGCCTAACGTATCTCGGTCCTCAATTGATACTGAACACGATGGATTTTACCTTCTAAAGAAAGACTCACAACGTCGTTTCACTCTATCGCGAGTATTAGAGCAAGACAGCGAAAAAATATGCTCCAAATGGATGCTGAGCATACAACAGGACTTTGGTACAACAGTTTTGACTATGGTAAGTTGATATGGGTACATTTTTCATTGGTAAATGAATACTAATTTAATATATTAGTATTTGATATTGTTCTAAATCTGCTATAACGTAAATAATTTTCGTTGATTCGCTAAATTCGATTTTTATATATCATGTTTGTAATCAATCGTAGAGTCGGTGCATAATGAATTTAAAAATAAGGGATCTAGAAGGCATTCTTTATTCCAAACATCTATCTGTTGAGAATAATAAACTTGTAAGTATGAAATGTTATTAGTAGGAGCTTAGTTTTATTGGTATTTGTTTACTAAAAATACAAATTTATTAGACATTTGGAATTGCTCTGAGAAGGGCTGCTTCTTACTGTGCATTTAATTTATAAATATAGTATAAAATACGACTAGAGATTGCATAAAAATGAATACTAAGAGAATACTAGGAGTTACACAGCGTTGCTAATATTTATATTCGACATTTAAACTACAAATAAATTTTTTTTTATGAGTTTACACGGCAGCAATAAAAATTCTTCAATTCAATCTTTTTTCTTCTTTGTCGTTTCTTTAAGTCTTTCGCATTGCTTTTTGTAGACAGTAGCAAGGTTTATTATGTATGACAGCTTATATTCCCGGAATGGAGTCTTATCGTGCTTTTGGATTCACTAATTTCATATTTGGGATCAAAAATTTATTTTAAATTAGAGCTTAACATAGACACTCGTCGTCATGGTTTCTATTAGTATTGATTGAGATTTCTATTATTGTTCTATTGCCATCCAAATCTTCTTTTGTCATCCAAAAAATAATAATATTCAAGTACCTGGGTTATTTACTAATCACTATTACGTATATTGGGTTAAATTGTATAAATGAAGGGTAGTCGTCCAATATGTTCCAGTTCTCATATCTTTACACCTAAAATCGCAGGCATTTCTGTTAGTGAACCTATCATATTCATTAATTTTATATTGGGATATATATGTTTCGTGGAAACATAAATGTTGTTTTAGTCGAGTTGGTTACAAATTTTATATTCATTGACCAAAATAAACCACAATATTTATTGTTCTGGATATGTCTCAATAGTCGAATTGACAAGCTAAAGGTAGCATTTAATGTTATAAGGTATAAGGCGTTTCTATAGGTAAACTTGAGTATAGATGGTGATTATAGTTGCAAAAATATCGCTTTCATTTGGATGAAACTTTGTTTAAAATAAGATGTCTATTTTCGTCACCAGAATCATTTGGAGACGCTTAGGCGCGCTTTGAAGGAATACATCACAGATCAAAACAGAAGCGTGATTGAGCGCGCTATTATTTCCCTCAAGGAGGAGCTTGACTTCGATTCAAACGCAATAAATGAGTTGCACTCAGCCATTTATATGTTCCAAGAGGCGGTGAATGTTGTTCTGCGAATGCATAGTATTAAACCTCATTGGATGTTCGCGTTGGACAATTTAGTGAGGAATGCTGTTCAGGCCGCTATCACTGTTCTATCGCCAGGTAATTTTTTCTAATGAGTTGGAAATGTTTAAAAAAATTAATTATTATGATTATTTTGAAAGTATATTAAAACCTTTCGAAGGTGAAATTCTTGATTTTATTAAACACATATTTTTATATCTAGCTTCCTTGTCCTATTTGGTTGATTATTTTTTTGTACACTTGTTAAATTGAATTGAATTTGGATTTACCAAATTTTCATAAGACATAAATAATTTCCATGGGATTTCTCCCATTATAAAGTAAGGATAATTAGAATTCAGTATTAATAATTAATTACTATTATCATTTAATGGTTTTATTTCTGTCTGAAAAAGTCTAGAAGTCTGAAAGTTGCGCCCATTCTAGGAAAGGCGGAAAGTTCAAGATTAAAATGGTATTGACATGTAATGAGGCGAGATGAAAACCATGTGACCAAACGAGTATTGAATATGAATGTGGATGGATATGTGACTAAAGGGAGGCCGAAAAGAGATGGTTAGATTGTGTGATGTACGACATACATATAAAAGGAGTAGCGCCAAAGGAATGATAGGATAGAATGGAAGCGAAAGACTTGCGCGGACTCCACTTATAAGAGAGTGGGATAAGGGTAGGAGAATGATGAATGATAATGACACTGTTTTTTTTTGGTAGAGTTGGGCGCAAATTTGGCAGGACAAGAGGCTGAGAGACGCGGCGGTGCGGCAGATGTATCGCCTTCTGCACTTTCTACAGCCACATCTACGAGAGACCCGCTGCAGTTACATCAGTTGAGACAAGACAATCACAAGTAAGTTTATTCAATTTCTAGTTGCTACAATCAGCTAACAAAATTATAAGGTAGAAAATTGAACATTCATCGTACCGAGTGACATAATCTTTAAAGATTACGCTATTTAATGAAGATTAAATATATATAAACTTCTGTTTCGGGACTACAAAACAAAATTACACGATGTTTAGCAGCTTTTGCTGATACAGCCATCTCAATGACGTATCTAAATTTTATCGGGTAATTTGAATGAAATGATTTTTTTGAAAATATAATATGCCGGAGTATATTTTATTTTATGTATTTTTATTTAATGGGTAGTTAAAATTGAGTATTGGAAGGCAAAGTTAAAATTGGGTATTTTAAAAAATCTTAATTTGAATACTTCAGTTTTACAATTATTAATATTTCTAATTATGAACATTTACATAAAAATTACATAAAAATATTTATTTTAAACTATGATATAAATTTTTAATTTAGATTAGAACAAAAGTTTGACGAATAAAAAATATTATAATAGTTAAAAAAACTCCATCTACTTTGCACTTTTAGGTTACGATTTTCAAAAAAAAATTACGAATTGTAATTTCGCCTTTTAGTGACAAATTACTAACATTGACTTTCAGTTACCTAACAACAAATACGATTTCTGTTTTTAAACAATTTTTTTTTATATTGACAACTCTTATTTCGTAATTTAAAGCCTCAAATTCAAATCTTTATCTTTCAGACTTCAACAGGAGCTCATCGAAAGCTATCAACAGTATCAGGCGCTACTCAAAATCATGCTGGAGGAACAAAAAGCGCAAACGCAAATACTGAGGGAAATTGTAGATAAAAGATCAAAGTAATTATTTATATACACCTGTTTTTTTTAAAAGCGCAATTGAACTCGGAAGTAAATTAAAAATACTAAAAAGTCTAAAATTTTTATGGATAGGTAATCAAATTATGGATAGGTAAAGAGTTGTGTTATTTAAATATGCTTTAAGTTTTTTTTATATTATTTTGGTTGATTTACATTAATCTTGTTATAAATGTAACTTATTATATGAAACAATTTATTGAATTATATGAGAAGAGCAAACTCTGATTTGCTTTCTGGGTCTTCTCGATAGGAGCAATTTTCCGAACTAGCAGTAGAATTGAGAATTCAAAATCACTTGTTTACAAGTTTTGAATAAAAAATAAATTGAATTTGAATATGTTATCCAACAGGAGTCAATCACCCAGCATAGAGACTAGTGAAGAATGTGACCAGGAACTATTGAAAGCATTTCGTGAATGGCTAACTCCTCGAGGTGTACCTGAAGAAGCTGCCTTGGCGTTGGCTGGTCAAAACTACACTCTCGCTGACGTGTTGCAACATGCACAGAGGGAAGATATTGCTAGGCTGAAGCTCAAGTAAGTTGCACTTATGTAATACTAGCATTTACCCGCCACTTAATTCGCGTGGACTGTTGTGTGATAGGTTGATCATAGATGGCGCTTTTTATAGTCATGTTATTCCTGTAAAATTATCAGGATTTCTATAGTCTATATGTTCATCCGGTGTATAAGGATTAATTATCGACATTAGTTCAACCGATTCGCCGTGAAAGAGTAACAAACATACATCCATACTCACAAACTTTCGCATTTATAATATTAGTAGGATACTACGTTTAGGTTTTAAACAAAAGATCTCTAGAACAAAAAACTAACTGCCTCTTACCATTGTACCGCTAGAAAAAAGCTCTCGTTACAAGTTTGAGAGACAGATTTGAGTTTAGACCCACAAAACTGCTCAAATAATAATTGTCAGGATATGTTCACTTATTGCATATATTCCAATAATTATCTAAAGTTATACGAATTCCATCTAAATGTTTCCTCTTCCGTAAAGCACATGATGTCCATTAGAAAACTCAGAAGGTTTTTAATGAGGGTCAGGGAGAACACACGCATTTTTAGTGAGGGTTAGGCGGTCTTACCGTTCGGCTTTCACAACGTGATCGCTAGTTTATATTTATATCAATGGACAAATAAAAAGGAGAAGTCTCCTTCTTCTGGTCAATGTCAATGTATGTAATTTTAAAATGTTCTTAACGTATCTTATTATACTTATTAGTAATCGTGTCGATGAATAAAATTATCGCTCTGTTTGTGATCTGTTTATTTTTAATATATATTTTAATAACTTGCCAGGTAAATGTTTTCTCTCTCCTTGAAAAGTAAGCAATTTGGGAAATTACATATGTCCCTGATGTTATCTACAAATATTAACACGATATATTTTCAACTTAATGCAAAATACATGTGTTATAAATATAATTTATATGTTTTCATTGCTCAATTAAATTTCTAGGGGTGGTATAGAACTCAGACTGTGGCGTGCGATAGTCGAATACCGTCTGCAGAATAACAACTCGAACCACTTACGACGAACGAGCAGCACTGAAACGGACATGGACACGAACTCTATAGTTGTCGTTGAATGTCAGAAGTGCAAAACTGCGCGGACCATTTCAAACAATTCGTCGTGTTCTAACAATCCAACGATCGTGATAAGGGATCAGCAAGTTAACGGTGATGATACGGTTGGTGAGTATTACACTGAGAACGGTGTCGTCAACCTTTGACTATTGCGCGGGTGGTGCACTCTGCAGTGATCCCACAGTTGACGACTCGGGACTTGGCTTTAAGTTGGGCTATTTTCACTGACAAATATCTGATAGTTTCATAATAAGTATTTTAATGAAATCCTTTGCTTTTAGGCATCAGAATACAAACAAATTGGTGATAAATTAAATTGAATTATTTTTATAGAATATTATATGTGTCTATTAGTAGTAAAGTAATGAAAATACTATTTTGAACACGATAAATTAAATTGATATGCTGCTACGCTTCTCATTTTTCAATAGCAGGTTTTCAAAAGTAATATTAGACTTATTAGGTTATAATACGCAATTGTATTCAAATTCAAATTTTCTTTATTTAAATAAACTTGTAAACAAGTACTTTTGAATCGTCAATTCTACTGCTGGTTTGGAAAGCTGTTCCTGCCGAGAAGACATGAAACTCGGCGGTTGCTCTTTTCAACATGATACTTATAACTAGTTACATTAAGTCATTACTATCTTGTACAGGGTCGGACAGTAGCTATATCCACGCATTCTTATCGTCCAAATAATCATTAACGGTATAGTAGCCTTTTTTTATCAGCCTCTCTTTAATATTGTTTTTAAACTGCTGTAAAAGCATTAATCCGTGTTTGACAATAAAATAATTCTAGAATTCCTAAAAGTAACGTATACTCTTAAAAATCATTTAAAGATTTTTATTAATAACGAAATATCACTCGATATAAACTGCGTCTGAAGGTTGACAATGGATAAGTGATATTTACTGATCTGAATTAAAAATTATTACCACTTTTTACAGTACGCTATACAAATACCTTTACAGTGTAATTTATTTAATTAGTAACAAGTAACTTAAAATTGATCGATAAAATTTTGCTTGCGATTTTATCAACTTAATGCAAGTGTATCCACTAAATGCGGATGTATTCACGAGTGCTCCCACTTAATCTGAGTGTATCCATCTAGATTTTCAAATTATTTTGTCAGTGAAAAATCACTCTTACGGTTATTTACTTAAAAATAAATCAGCTGTATTAAATGCTTTGTTGTGAAATTAAAAGTATTGAATGTATAAAGCAATAATACAATAGTCGTGTGTCTTACAAAATTAATAATTAACATTACTAAAGCAATAATCTTTTTTATACATACATATATTGACTGTAAAATTAATTATACAATATTTTGCTAATTGAAGTTTTTACTAGAGATGTACTAGTTAGTCGATATAAATGTATCTTTGTGTTTGTATTTAATGTATATTTGTATTTAAGTATGTATTTAAAAATATATAAGTTCACCAGTTGTCTCTCACCCATAACACAATTATTAAGTTACTTGCTTTGGGTACGGACGACCGTGTGTGTAAGTGTCCCATATATTTATTATTATTATTTATTATCTAGTTGGCTATCATTTAGAGAGACTGATTGAATAAAAAAAGGACCGTGAATTATTTTCACGGTTGTTTGATAATAAATACGGAAGTCACTTTTTTTTTCTTATAGATAATTTCCATAAAGACAGAGTTACATCTTTTAAATTGGTTTTTCTACGTTTGTTAACGGTTATGCCTGAGTTTTAATTGCCGTAATTTTTGTAGTGTTGTATAAACTCCCTCCTACCACGACCTATCTTCCGATTATGGTATAAATGATATATGATACGTGATTTTACCACTGCGTTCGTTTTTGTTAACCTATTTATATGACTATTTTACATACAAACACTTTCCCTCAACTCATATTAGATAATCGTAAAATACATCGGTACATCTCTAGTAACTTAGTGTCATAAACAAAAAAAAAACTGAAGAATAAAGTCTTATATCTTATGATTATTCATGGCATATGTGACTTTATTCTTTGGATAGAGCGATATATTTAAACGATAGTATATGCAGTCGGCCTCAATAAACCGCTTAAAGCCGGAGTGTGTCACCCTAATACAAATTGTATATAGTATTTATAAATATAACAAATTATTTACAATTATACATTTGTAAATATATTCTTATACGAAACGAAATAAGCAATAACGCTTTTTTACAAGGCCCACTGACGCACATGTAAATGGTGCTAAATGATGTGATTAATAGTGCCTTTCAAATGAATACGCTTGTTATTAAAAAACTAATGAATGTTATACGAAATATTGTTTTTTTTAATACCCAGAGTTTAGAAATAACCGACTGAGACTATTAAGTGTAAATAAACCTTTAAATGATTATGCGAGTCTATTTAATCAAATCTTAAATCAAATAATACAACATATTCCTATGTATTATTTATCCTTTAAAATAGATACAGAATACATCTATTAATTTTCAAAATTTTTAGACAAAATCCTAAAAATATCTCTTAAGCAATAAGTTAAAATTTTGTTAATTTACGTCGATAAAGTTTTCATTCTTATTTATACAAGATGAGTATTTGTGTTTAAAGAACGATTATATTTTCGATTAATATTCTTTTTATCTTTTTTGTATCATGTACTTGATTATAAAAATTTATTGTAAATTATTATATTCTTCACTTTTTTTAAATCAGAAATAGTTAGTTTTATTTTTTCACTTTTGTTATGAAAGAATATTGTTTTTTAATTTACGGTATTTAATTATTTCCCATAGTAGCAATAGTAAGACCTAGTTTTTAAATATTAAATTGTTAATATAATATTTCATTGTACAACATCTAAACAAATGCGACTTAGCAAAATCATTTAAAAGTTTGCACCCCTTCGCTATTGATACGAATAAATATATTTTGCCAGGACGTAATCTTGGATTTATACAGTTATTAATTTTTAATATTTTTGTGCCATACATACATAATGTGTACTAAGTAAAATAAATGTAATTAAATTTACTTAGCTATAACTATGAACTAAATACGTTATTAATGTTTAACAGTAATTATAGTGTTTATTAATTATTAAGCGTAAATAATAAAGCATAAATATCTTCCTAATTTTTTTAGTTTGGACTTTTAATACGTATTGTCGTGATCGTTTATTTTTGTATAACACGCTTTAGAGATATCAAAGATTTTGGCACCTATTACGCAAATTTTATATATAATTCGTACATATACTTTCTATATATACCAACGGCTAGTTTACAATTAAGTTTGAACATCGGTTTATTATGACCATATCGCCTTATCCGAAGAATAAAGTCACATTTCCTATGCTTATATATGGGACATGTGACTTTATTCTCCGGATAGGGCCATATATTTTTTATACTAGAGTAGTGGAGTCATGGGCAAACCTGTAAGTGAGAATTTCACAAAAAATAATTAGAGGGAAGTTGAAACTCGTATACTTATACCTATCTTCCTCTTATCATACATAAAAAAGAGAGATAGATACAGTCTCATTTAGCTTCCTTAATCTATTATAATAACTCTATGATTTCTATATATAAGACTCGTCAATAACGCATATAAGTTGTTTAAAACGTGCTTTGTTAAAGTGTGGTCTTTGATGCGGCCTCTAGAAGGCGCTAGTTACTATATGAGAGCATTCCTTCTCTAAAAAAAATTCAAGATCAGTATAAGAGAATATATAGAAGTAAATGATGTATTGAAAGCCCAGGATCTATTAAAGTAATTAGATATGATTTTATTGGAAGTATATGTACGGTTTTGTTAACATTTGAAAACCAGCCGCAAATTTCTTACTATACGTTAAATAAATCTAATAGATTTACGGTCGATGAATGTGATTTTAATGTAGATATGTGATGAAAACAATAAATGATATAACAATGTTATATGTATTGATAAATTGGTATATATTTTTGTTCAATATGAAGTTTAATATAGTGCTCCGTATTTCAACCTTTAAAAGGAGTAAGTAGTGATTTATTAAATGTTAAGGCATTAAAATGCCTTAACAAATAACAAGAATGTATTTCTTTTTTTTTGGTATATCGCTAAAGCATTATACGTCATGGAGTGAGAATTAATTTTAATAATCTCAGCTCTATCCTAGTTCATAGAGTACTCTTTCAATTGAAACATTTATATTTAAAATTCTAATTATTGGGCTATTTATGTAGGTTGTTATAAAGATATTTATTATTATATCGACTGTCAAATGCGATAGTGTGAAATTTGCGGTTGGCTTTATAATTTGATGCGACAAGGAAGGCAGCTGAAGGTTTTAATGTCAGCTATTCGGATATAAAATTTTCAGCCTTAAATTTACTGTAAACGTAAAAAATGCACTTAAGAATACTATATGCTGTTAATGTAAACTTTGATATATAATGTACACAAATAGCATAATCATTTAATATAACATAAGTTATACAAAAAGGTAAATAATTTGCAAACAATTTTTTTCGTGTAATAGTAATCAAATTACATAAAAACAATTTCTACCAATCACAATATTATATAATGATTATAAAACAAACATTGTATAAGAGGAATAATTGGTATGTAACCATGGTATATTGTATTCTTTTTACAGGGTTTCATAAATAAAACTTGTAATGTTTAGAAAACGCATCTTTAAATAAATGATTATAGGCCAACCGTTTAACTCAGTCCTTGCGTGCGGGTTACGAGAACGGGGTCTAAGGTATGAGCGAGCGGCTAGCGCTCGTTACGTGATCAAATCAAAATAATCTTTATTCAAATAAACTCTTTCAAGCACTTTTAAATCGTCAAGGGTCAATATGATTAATGAAGCTACAACTGGTTCGGAATATTGCTCTTACCGAGAAGAACCAGAAAAAAACTCGGCTGTCAATCTTTTAAACATTTTCAATTTTACATTAATAAAACGCAGTCCTGTATGAATTTCAAAGGAATTTAAATCATCAATAAAGGATTTTAAATCCAGGCTTTTTATCATCCAAATAACCCTCAATTTTGTAATATGTTTTATGTATAAGTACATCTCTTATACCTAATTTAACCTTTCTGTAGACTGGTCTAGTATAATATACAAAGGTTACTGCCCGCACCTACTTCGATCACCCTTCTCGTCCTACCTCAGCGCCCTCGTACCCCGCACGCGAGGGCTAAGTTAAACGGTTGGCTTATAATTAAGAAGAAATCATCATAAAAATGAAGTCAACAACAACGTTGCGCTTATCGCGTTGCGTTAATAATACCAGATACTAGAAGTTTCAGTTCATTAGAATATATTTATTTTCCAAATATATAGTTTAGTTATAAATACAATCAATATTGAATTGAGTTGTATAACATTTATATATCAAACAAAGATTAAAACCAAGCTATATACATTTACTGGCAATCAAAATTATATAACTCCCAATTCTGTGGTATCCATTAATATGTTGTTATTAATTATACACAGCGTATTGTATATGTTTATATAAAAACAAACAATTGTGTTACGCGTAGAATAGCGTAGTTAAGCACTACTTTAACAATACTCAATAATTCTGTTGTGAAGTACAAAATACATACTGTTACAGATAAACTGTTTTTATTTTTATGCCTAATCCTGGTTCCTTCAAAATTTTTGATTGCTTAATACACTTCAGTACGACCCCAAAAGTACGAAATTATAGTAATTGTCTTTAAACTGTGGCGCCCTCATTAAAACGTACGCACAGTTTTGGGTTGCCCGAATTTATTTTATTTATTTATTTATTTTATTATTAGACCAACTAATAGCATTTTACAATACTTAATTACAAAAACATTGTTGATAATATACTCTAAATCTATGTAAAACACCTTTAAAAGTTAGTACAACATTAATCAACAACAACATGAATCAAGTCACGACGAGTATATTCGTCAATCAAGTTGTGCTGTGAAGGTATTGAAAGAAAAAAAGGGTGTATTTAAAATCGAAACTTATTACTAGCCGTATGTGGTTAAGTAGAATAAACCACCCTCATCACAAGGTAAGATAGGCGACCGATGGTAAATAATTAGCCAAAATATGTAACAAGTTTAAAACATGTGCCGACCCCACTTACGAGTAGGATAAGGGCAGGAGAATGAAGAAAATTGTATTAGTTTGATTTACTTCTTTGGTTAACATAAGCATAATATAATACACTAGTAATATCCCGCGGTTTCACCCGCGTACATACCATCTTGTGGCAGTGGAAAGTCTAAGTCAGACTATAGGTTTATTTTTGTTAAATATATCATCAATATATAAAAGTTCCCGCAGCGATGACAGATTTTGATGACAAATTTTTTACACCTTATTACATTTTTATTACGGACTCCTAGTTTTTTTATGTATCATAATATAGTTTATGTTACTCAGTAAAGATACAGCTTTCCAATGGTGAATGAATTTCTTACATACATACAATATTTTCCTCTTTATAATATTAGTATAGTAAGTACATATTTGACTAAAACCGCAAGATGCAGCAAGCCTAAAATCAAGATCACCGAAAATTCAAAGTTGATGCTCAGGAGTTAGCTTTCTACTTTATAAATCCACTTTTTAACTTTTGCCTTTGCCCCTTTTAGATGAACATCTAAAAAACGTTACCATCGCACATAAATAAATTTATTATGCGAATCGGTAAACTTTTTCAACCAGTGCATACGGGGATGCATTGCACCATCTCAATCTCTTTATATTTTCTATTTATTTAATTTATTCCGGTAAAGTATTGTTTATCTCAAATATTCCTATTTAAATAGCTAATGCACACTGATTTATAAACATGACATGTCAATAAGACAAAGTTTTGTCACTACTCCACTATGAGTATACTCGTCAAACACGGTTAAGAGAACATTTCATTGTTCCCTATCATAATATCATCCTCCTGCCCTTATCCCACTCTAAGTGGGGTCGGCACAACATGTTATAAGCATGCTGCCACATGATTTGGCTGCGTTTTACGACCGGCCGCCTGCCTAACGTCAACTTACCTTAGTCGTTTTATACGACACCACGGTAAGAAAGAGGGTGGTCTATTCTATTAAACCGGATACCACACGGTGGGTCAACTTACCGTAGTCGCCTTTTACGACACCTCGGTAAGAAATGAGGTTGGTCTATTTTACTCAGCCGGATACCACACGGCGGGTCGACTTACCTTAGTCGCCTTTTACGACACCTCGGTTAGAAATGAGGGTGGTACTATTTTATTCAGCCGGATACCACACGGCTTATTCCATTGTTCCCTAATTGAATGAAATATTTATTATTACTTATCACCTATCTTATAAATTAAGGTGGGGACCCTAGTAATTGACCATTTAGGTACTAGTAGTTGAACGTTTTGTATGAAATTTTAAATCATAAGCGTTTTGTTTGTTGTAGCTAATAAAAAATTAATTTGTGATTACCTGTTGTCATCTATCAACAACTGCCCAAAACCTTAGAACCCCTCTTACCCCATCTTATAATATTATAATTTAATATTATTAATTAATATTTTTTGTTAGCTACAACAAACAAAACGCTTCTTATTTTGAAATTTTATACAAAATGGTCAACTACTAGTACCTACATGGTCAATTACTAGCGCTCTTACCTTAAATAAAAGGTAACATCTCGAGTTAGAATATGTATGATTTTGTATTCGCACAAGCTGCGTTTTATATTCATCCTTACCATATGTACACACGAATAACAAGACTAACAAGTAATTTGAATACGTTCTTATTAGCCGCGAGTACGATCCGATATTGTTACAATTTAAGTTCGCTCCCCAGGGCGCGCGAGACGCAAGACATTAATTCACCCAGTGTTTGCGGGCTAACGTCTATTCTAATTTACATATAACGTGAAACGTATTAATTTATGTTACGTACTTCTAATAGCATTTATATAAGTTTACTCCGAACTTTGTACCTTACCATATAACTATAATATACAAACTACGTATAAAAGGAGTCTTGGGTACTCTCTATTTTTTTAAAACTATAATATAGCCTTTACGCGGGGACTACCACCACGTATTATTACGGGGACCACGTATTAGCGCAAATTGTAGTGGAGAGATAGTATGAGTGTTATTACCAACTATTATTGTGTAATTTATAAGATTTTATTCACAAATCAACAACTTCGAACGTCTTCTGATACCCGATGGTTTTATTACATTCCTTCCTACAATACACATAATGTTTACTTAGTTAATCGTTCTACAAATCAATATTGAAAACAGAATAAAGAAAAAATACAGAGTACAGTGTAAATTCATAGCACATTAGTACACCTGCATTTATAAGAGTATTTAAAGCTATCAAGTTTTAATTACAACAAAACCTTTAAATGTCAAATCAAATGTCTGTTTAAATTTGGCAGGTAATCGTAAATTAATCGAGTCTTCGATTTGCTATGTTTCCTGCCCTAGATGAATCTATCAGTATCAGTTCAAGTTAAATATATTTATCACATGTTTATTATCCTGTACAAGTTTATCATTCATCGAATTGTTGAGGAATATAGGTAGGTTGATATACAACAACCGCAAAAGGTCCTTCCCAAACTACCGTTTTTATGTTTGTTTGTCTACACTGCAATAATCGTAACCTTCTTTCCTACTAAATAAGAGGCGATACTACACTTTCTTATGTTTGCGGATACAAAAATTGTTACGTAGTCGGTTCGAAATAGAAATCATATACAACCTTACCTTTTCTTTATCGACCAGAGTGAAGTATAAGTGAACGTGCGTTAGTTTGTAGTACTATATACTATGCGCTAACAATTAATCAACTAAATGACGAACCGTACCAAAACACTGGTAAGCTCCTAATCAGTTTATATCTAAGCAAAACAGGGGTGGAAACAGCTATTAGTTGTTAGTGTACTAATATGACATGCGTAGATGAGGAAATCTCACATGTTTACTCAGAAAGCTATTTTGGCGAACAGATTTAGTGGTACAAGGGTTAACTGAAATTAATGTTCATAATACAAAGATATTCCTATTCTAATAAGGTCCAAAAGCTTTAATGTACTTTAAGCGTTTAATCTAAAGAATTCGGAATATAGGATTGCTACCATTTTTTGGCTAGTAGTTTTAATAACACTTTTTCTACTTTCAGCTATAGTTAACTAGTCTTTTGTATTCGATGTTTTTTAGCACTGGTAAAGAGCACAGCGTATTGAAAAGCCGATACAAAACAGGCAACACTTATGGCCACTAAATAAAGGTATGGTAAAGGTATAGTTTGGTAAAGGTAGGTCTTTCGATAGTTCTCTTATCCATTTCTAGAGTTGTCAACAGGACGATAAAGGTTCCTAAAAAGTGTGAGAGGTAAAGGTACAAACATGGGAATGATGTTGGGGAACTGTAGTATAGCTATTAATCCTTGAAGGCATATTTCCTCTCCCCCTCGGACCTCCGTAAGGTGTAGAAGTGTTACAGTAATCGGTTAAAAGATTTTAAAGTGAAATTAAAATATTACTGTATTTAATTAAGTTTATAAAATGGGAGTGCATAACAGAGCAGCAGTCTACTGCATGTTATCACAGTGAAGTTGAAAGTAACTTCGATTGTTTTATGTTATCCTGGTACTTGACGCACAGAATCGCACACGTACGTAAATTAAAATCCTACGAAGAACATTGTAAATAAATACAAAACAATAAACACAAAGACGTAAACGAAATCGTGAGTAACCTCCATTATTATATGTTACCCTGGTACTTATTTTTAATTATTTGTAAATTTGGTAATTGCGCCAAAATTAAACAACGTGGATTTTATATATCTGCTATTTTGGTACAAAACCACCACTTTAGCTGTTAATCATAGCTGACTGTATTGTGTTTAGAAAAAACAATACATCGATCCGCACACGTCACTCTTGGATATTCTTAAAACTCTTCGCTTGTTATACTCTCCTAGTACTATGGACAGTTTAATTAACAGGTCGATGTCTGATTCTGATTTACAAAGTACACCACCAAATTATGGTTACACTGTCCGAAACAAAAGACCTCGAGAGGACGACTATAGGTCTGACTTAGCCGATTTTAAACAGGAGATGAAAACTATGATATCATCTCTGTTTTCTGCGCAAGAAAAAGAATTGCAGAAAATAAGTTTCGTTCAAAAGGAAATACAGCAATCAAATAGCAATATAGAAAATTCCATGGCGTTTCTGACTAACCAAAATGAGGAACTTAAAACAAAGATTGAAATACTTGAGGGGCGAGCTCTAGAGGACAGGAAATACATATCTTTACTCGAAGATAGGATTGAAGACACACAAAGAGGAATTCGAAAAGCCAATCTAGAAATTAAAAATGTACCTAAATTGAAAAATGAAACAAAGGAGGATCTGATTGAGATGGTAGTATCTTTGTCAAAGAGTGTCGACTGCATCCTTGCCAAAACCGATGTTACAGATATTTATAGAGTGCAAGGGAGAAAGCATGACGTGAATAGGCCCCCGATTATAGTCGAAACTTCCTCTACTTTGTTAAAGGTCGATTTACTAAAAAAGTGTAAAACCTATAACACGAAACATAAAACTAAGCTATGTGCCAAGCATCTTGGATTACGATCAGAGAGTGATTGTCCAATCTTTGTGTCAGAGCAACTAACAGCCAAGGGAGCTCGGCTTTATTTTGTAGCACGTGATCTTGCAAAAACTAAAGAATACAAATTCTGTTGGACGGCGTATGGCAAGGTCTTTGTACGCAAAAATGAAAACTCACCAATTATAAAAATTATCAGTGAGACTCAAGTACATCAACTGATGCAAACAAAAATATGACTAGCTATCTTTATCGTGTATCTTATAATCTTAATGAAAGCAGTTCCATCATTCAATTTACTTAAGTATTTAAATTATATGTATATTTCTAATACTTTGATAAGCAAAGCTCACACTCCTACTTCTCACAACAAAGCAAACATTAACATTCACTTCACAGTAAACATAAAAATGCGTCAATTTATATACAAAAAATCACCTTTATTTACAGTTTATCTTTTACATTTAGATTTTAGGTATGACTATATTAAGTTAATTTTAGGCAAAGAAGCATTTATTACGGGACATGCGGCAGTAAAACTTTTATTGATTAATGGATAGTACATTACATAACTTGAATGAAATAGATTTATCGGAAATTGCTTACTCTTTTCAATGTGATCCAGATAAATTTCCTAAAAGTACATTTATAAGTGATAATAATTTATTAATTATTTCACAAAACATCAGAAGTATCTATAGTAATATTCAAGATTTAGAAATTACTCTTGCTAGCCTTAAAATAAACGTCGATATAATGATTCTAACTGAGTGTAGACTTAATGCTGATAAAACCATACCGAATTTAGATTCGTATATCTACTTTCAAACTAAAAACCATTTGAATCAAAATGACGGAGTAGTAACTTACATTCATAAAACGATTCCTGCTAAAGTAAAAGAAGTTGTCTTAAACCATGCATCATGCTTACAAATTGAAACCGAAAATTACACAATCTTAGGAATATATCGTTCACCATCTAACAACAATGCAGACATTTTTATTGACTCGTTAAGTTCACATTTAAATACTATTAGTAAACATAAAAATGTTATTATAACAGGAGACATAAATATAAATCTCATACCTAATGCAATGGAACCAACAACAGAAATAAACAATAGACACAATTATTTAAATATGTTATCAGGCCATGCTTTTTTACCCGGACACACACTACCAACAAGGCTAAAAAATTGTTTAGACCATTTCATACTGAAATTAGATCAGGGGCACCACTCTGCAAAAATAGCTGTGTTAAACACTACTATCTCAGATCACTTCTTAATTCTTTTAGGTATAGGCAAAAAGACATCAAAACATTTTATCACTAAGACAAGAACTAAAATAGATTTTGTTGGTGCTTTAGAAAGCTTGGAGAAAAAAGATTTGGCGGCGTTACTTCTCAGTGATGACCCTCACTTTGTAACCGATCAACTTGTTAGTAAAATAAAAGAGTCACTAAGGGAACATACTACTACTTTAAACATTCCTAATTCTAAACGCACTATTAAGCCTTGGATGACTCCAGGTATTTTAAAATGTATCAAAATTAGAAACAAAATGTGGAAAAAATTAAGGCTAAATCCTCATAATGACATATTAAAAATAACGTATCATAGGTATAGAAACTTTTGTACAAAATTAATAAGGAAATTGAAGTGTAAATATGACAGGGATAAACTATCCCTTGCTAAGAATAATCCAAAAAGCCTTTGGAGAAACATAAAAGAAGTGACCAATATGTCAGTAGATAAAAATAAGAACGCAGATCTTTTGAATATTACTTCTGTACCCAGTAACTCAGTGAATTACGTGAACAATCATTTTGCAAACATTGGTAAAAACCTTGCACAAAACTTTTCAAAAGGCACTCATTTAAATCTTAACAATACAAATAGGGACCTATCATTCCTTAAAGGATCCTCTTTTGTTCTACTGGATACACTTCCCGATGAGGTAAATAGCATACTTATGAGCCTTAAATCAAATAGTGCACCTGGGTGGGATACTATAACAACTAGCTTTCTTAAACAGGCAAAGACAGAAATAATTCCAGTTATTTGTCACTTGGCCAACTTATGTTTCAGTCATGGGGTATTCCCAGCTCCTCTAAAAATTGCGATTATCACCCCTATATACAAGAATGGTGACAGGAACGATGTCAATAACTACAGGCCAATATCTGTACTACCAGCCATTTCTAAAATACTAGAGAAGTTATTGAATAATAGATTAATTAATTATTTACAAAAATATAACATTATATCAGAGTCACAATACGGTTTTAGGAGAGGCAGAAGTACAGAAGACGCTATTTTGATTTTAACTACACTAATCACTGACTATCTTGATAAGGGTAAAAAATGTACAACAGTTTTCTTGGATCTAAAAAAAGCATTTGACACCGTTTCTGTTACTATTCTTGAGCAAAAATTAGAGGAGATAGGTATAAGAGGTACAGCATTACAGCTGTTTAAAAGCTATCTTTCCGATCGAAAACAGATAGTGAAAGTGGGGTCACACCTAAGTGACAGCATAAATGTAAGTTATGGTGTACCACAGGGGAGCGTTTTGGGACCAACACTATTTCTGATTTATATAAATGGACTTTGTAACATTAATCTAAAAAATGTTCATGTACTATCTTATGCTGATGATATAGCGTTAATTTTTTATGGTTCGTCATGGGAAGAAGTACAAAAATATACTGAAAATGGACTTACCAGAGTTGCTACCTGGCTTGACTCAAATCTTCTTACATTAAATACTGAAAAGACAAACTATATTTGCTTTTCCATTAATAATAAGACCCAGCCAGGTAGCGACTTTAGTATAAAGGTCCATCAATGTGGAATTACCTATCCTACAAACTGCTTATGTACCAATATTGCCAGGGTTTCATCAATAAAATACTTGGGCATAATAATAGATCAGCGTTTATCCTGGCATTCACATATTGAGCTGTTAGCTAATAGAATCAGGAAATTGACGTGGGTATTCAAAATTCTAAGGCATTTGGTTACTAAAGATATTTTGAAACGAATTTATGTTGTTCTAGCTCAATCTGTGATTGCGTATTCAATTTCAGTGTGGGGGGGAGCAGTTAAAACAAAATTTATAGTTATCGAAAGAGCCCAACGCTTCTTATTGAAAACAATGTTTTTTAAACTCTTTAGGTATCCAACAGAACAATTGTATTCCAAAAATGATATTTTAACTGTTAGAAAGTTATACATAGTTCAAACTTTATCAAGAGTACATAAATACTTACCATATGACCCCGATTGTATTAATCGAAGAAGACGTAATTTTGTAATTCCCACAAACATAGTGAAAACTACTTTTGCTAAACGGCAGTTTAAAAATCAATCAATATATTTATATAAACAAATTAATCGAACTTTAAACATTTACACAATGAATTCCCATAATTGTAAAAAGGCTCTAATTGAATGGCTAAAAACTCTTACTTATGAAGACGTCGAAAATTTATTTAAAATTACTACTTAAAAATATACCTTCAATTTAAATACAATTTAATTACATACAGACGCATCCATAAACAGACATGCTTGCATCTTCACACACACATCACACATACATACACAAACACGCGCTCACACACAATCACACACACACACACACGCACACACACACACACATACACGCGCGTGCGCACACACAAATACACAGCAATACATTATGTAACATGGATAACATGTAGTAGTATAACATGTAGTATTTAAATATTTTTGTTAGTTTATTTTTATTTTTCCTATTTATTAAGTTTTATTTTAAATTAATGTCAACAACCTTACCTAGGAAAATGATTGTCAATTAGTATGTAGTTATGGAGGAGCGAGAACTCCTAACACAAGTATCTTTATACTTAAAAGGAGATCTCAAACTCGTGTGTATTTTAAAATATTGTGAAATGGAATAAAATATTTTTTATTTTTTATTTTTTTATTTTTTATTTTTTTTTTTATATTTTAAGCGTGGAAAGTATTTAAAAATATTCAATCAAATTTAGCTTTCTCACCGTACGTACACCGTTTATGTCTATTAGAAATATAGTAATTTTTCTAGTCTATTACTCTCCGAGAAGTTGTTTACTTAATTGAAAAATTATAATCATTCTTTGAAACTAAAATAGCGAATTTGTTCCAATAGGTAAGAGTAATTAAAATTTCTGATAGGGTAATTAATAAAACACTAAGAAATTGCTTTTTATTAGACGCTACTTTTATAAAGCGAAAGTTTAGCTAAAACAGTGGGGTGGATGTCTACTCAATTACTGGAGCGTCTTAATTATATTAGATATGCTCGAGACTTCGGATTTGAATTTCAATCGAGAATCCCAAACCCGTGTCAGGCAGACGAAAGAATTGTTAATTTTATTAGATTCCCCCGAAGGCTTTTTAATGTAAATCGATCTGATCTCATTATACAGAATTTTGTAGGTGATCCTTTTAAGTTGCTACAATTACCAATAACTTTGATATTTTGGAAACGTTTAAATAACTCAGTCTTCATAATAGAGAACTCTTCAGACTTTAATTATATCAATGCAAACTTTTTTTGGGAGGTTAACTTTTAAATTTGTTCTCGTAAGTGTTCTGAACTGTACGTATAAATTTAACTTTTTCAGAGTTCTTAGTAAGTTTTTTATAATAACTTATAATGAAAACAACGAATATAAACTTTCAATATAAGCTAATAGATAATTTAAACGGCGTGTTATCCCACAGTTGGGCATAGGCCTCCTCTGATGTTAATTTATCTTAGTCGTCTGTTACGACACCTCGGTAAGAATGAGAAATGAGGGTTGTCTATTCTGCTCAGTCACACACGGAGGTCAATGAAAAAGAAGATATACCTAATCGAATTGAGAACCTCATTTTTTTAAATCGGTAAAATGTCAAAGAAGCAGCAATTGTCCATTAATTTGAAAATTGGTAAATTGATGCGGGCTAAGAGTCCGTTGAGTAGTGTTTGTTGTATATACAATTTATGTAAGTCAATTTTCCAATAAATTGAAATGGCTTGTATTTTGATCCATCACATCCATAAATAACAATAGATTTTTTAAAGAGAAATATTTATTTCTACTGCATAATTTACGAATAAAAATTGATTTACATTGTATCTGAAACCAAAGGTCTAAAAATAAAACTCCATAATATTTTTTGGACTTAACTGTTTAACTCGTGGTACCCGCGAGTTCGTTCGCGCCAAGTTAAGCATTTACGTACCCTCAGTAATGTAATATGTCCTATTCC
Organism: Morpho helenor; assembly: GCA_029227775.1. Taxonomy (NCBI): domain Eukaryota; kingdom Metazoa; phylum Arthropoda; class Insecta; order Lepidoptera; family Nymphalidae; genus Morpho; species Morpho helenor. The sequence goes on along the minus strand of JARGCU010000010.1, from coordinate 11,818,834 downwards.
ACGTTACTTAAGAAAAAGAGGGATTTTTTATCTTGTTGTATAAGCGGAAATACACCTTTGTTGGTCCAGCGGATAAACCGTGAAAGCGAGAGAGACAGACAGATTTTACTATACCTATGTATAATATTAGTATACATTTTTAAACCAATATCAGCTTTGCAAATGTTGTCTAGAATTTGTTAGTTTTGTTGGAACTGCAAAGTGAAAAATATATTAAAACATGTAAAAAATTCAAGTTAATACATAGGCTATTTTAGACTTAAATATCATTAGGCTATTTTTATTCATACATATAAGGCATGTCGTACATATGGCGTGCTGGCATTGAACCAAAACGTAGAATTTCGCATAATATTCCAGACCCGTGTTTAGTAAAGCGGAACCTAACGTCTGAGCCCAGAGCTAAGCAATTTATAGAAGTGATGTTCAAACGATCCCCACCTCAAACATTCTCTCGGCTTTAGATTAAGCTTAAACTCTTCATATATTTGTAGTATATGCTGTAAACTACATTATGCTCTTACCTTAGTCGTATTTAAGAAGGAGGGTGGTCTATTCTACTAAACCGGATACCACACGGTGGGTCATATTACCTTAGTCGCCTTTTACGACACCTCGGTAAGAAATGCGTGTGGTACTATTCTATTCAGCCGGATACCACACGGCGGGTCGACTTACCTTAGTCGCCTTTTACGACACCTCGGTAAGAAATGAGGGTGGTACTGTTCTACTTAGCCGGATACGCTGTCAACTGCATTATTATTATTATAAATGAAATCTCTTTCGAAATATTATAAATATTGTACAACTGAGCAAAGTATGTATCAAAACCTATTTTCACGTCGTTTCATCACGTTTATTTTCTTTGGTAGAGTAAAATTTCTAAATCCGTATAAAAGAATGTAGATTTGTTTGCTTTGAATCATGCCTTTTGAGGTTTGTAAATAAGATACAGAAACGATTTTGAATAAAGAGGGTAGTCAAAAAGAAATCTCACGACACCTTCACACTCTATTTTTAAACGTGGGAATAAAAAAATTATATCTTAATCTCATTAATATTAATTAATACTATTTTGACAACTGATTTGTTCAGTTATTGTTGTAGTTTTTTTAACAACTAGAATACTCAAAAAATTGTGATCAATTTTCGACACGATGCTACTCGTGCGGATTGACACATATCTTACAAATTGTCAAGCAATATGCTAGATCAATAAAAATAATAATTAAATTTGAAAGATAGGGTTTTTATTGCGAACCCTTGGTTTGGATCATATGCTCTAACGGTTCCATTATATATTTGAACGGAAGGTAAAGGAGCGGAGCGGAAGTTGTAGCATACCGACGTGAGGATAGCTGTGGCGACGTGTGGAAAGGCGAGAACAAACGAGATGCGGTGATGAAAGAAAAGGAGAGTAGTGGCGCCTAATGACGTAATTTGTGCGACTAGTTGATAAGTTATTAAAAAAAAAAATTGATTGACTTTTGAGAAAATCGTTTCTTATTTATTGAAGAAATGTAAAGGAAAAATGTCGTTGTAATAATATGCTCTATCTATACTAATATATAAAACTGAAGAGTTTGTTTGTTTGATTGATTGATTGTTTGAACGTGCTAATCTCAAGAACTACTGGACCGATTTGGAAAATTCTTTCAGTATAAGATATTTATCAAAGAAGGCTTTAAGCTATATATATAATATCACGCTAAGATTAATAGGAGAGGAGCAGCAATATTATAAATATATATCATTGTTAATTTATTTTATGTACCATTCCAATATTCTATTAATCAATGGTTTGGGAGAGACCGCTGGTCGTAAATTGCCGTTGTACGCTTTTAAGTTATTTGATATCCTATTAAAGGTATATACTTTCGCTTTACGAAACTATATTTTAAAATAACAAAGTCTATTTCTCTCGTAGCATATGTTTACGACATTTTCCGAATGGTCTTAGATAATATAATACAGAAGCTTTCAACACAATGCAACTCCGACAATACGAGGTGTCTCAAGCGTCAATTCAACTTGTAAAATAACCACTCCTATGTTATAGATCTTGAACTCTGTATTGTAATATTATTGTATTATTTATTCCAAGTTGTAATTTTTGAAACTAGCTATCAGGCTACACGTTGCTGCTGCTTAGTCTTCTTTTGAATACCCCTCGAAACAGATCTTAACAGTCTGAAAAAAAGTTCCGATCGCTACCAAACTTTACGCGATTATCCGCTGGGTTATTGTAAAGATTGTCCCAAAATTTCATTTCAAAAACATTCATTTTTATATATAAAATGATTTTTTAAAGAAACTAGATATATATACGGGTGCGTTGAGCGTTTAAGTATCCTTAATCATGCAATATGTGTTTTTTGTTTCACAAAGGATATTTTTAACCTAAATGTTACCCTGGTATGTAAGCTTCAACTAAGTAAAATTTCATTACTATCGGTCCAGCGGACTAGCTGTGACAGCGTAACAGAAAGACAGGCAGACAGGCATTTAAAATATGTAATGATTTCGTTTTTCATATCGATGCTATATATTTTATACACATTTTTTTGTTATATCCAAAGTGCAAGTGTAAAGTATTAATTTGACATTTATGCTATAAAGCTAATAAAATTGTGTCGTGTAACATTCATAATATAGCTATTATACACATATTAATTGTGCTTGTTGTCTTTGAGTAATTTTTGAAAATAGTTAATTTTGTTGCCAACATACTCCAAATTGTCTCCAGATGTCTGAGATGGTTAGTTAGAAGAGGTTCCGGTACCCCAATAAGCCCTTTATTATCTATACTAATATATAAAGCTGAAGAGTCTGTTTGTTTGATTGTTTGAACGTGCTAATCTCAGAAACTACTGGACCGATTTGAAAAATTATTTCAATGTAAGATAGTCCATTTATTCAGGAAGGCCATAGGCTATATAATATAACACTAAAATGAATAGGAGAGAAGCAACAATAAAAAATATTACGCAAACGGCAAAATTAAAAAGCTTTCCTTGCGTGCGGTGAATAAACGGTGATAGGTAGTCAAAAATCAAATTGTGCCCCTTAAAAAGTTCTAAATAAAAGTCCAATACAGCATATATCTAGCTTTTAAGGTTAACCCACTTTAACCATTTTTATTGTTATCAAAAGACTATATTACGGTTTTAGTCTTGCTACGCGGGCGGGGCCGCCAGGATTGCTAGTGTATGTATAATGATAAAATTAACCTCCTGTTTTTATTTCAAATGAAATGAACATTGCGAAAAGAATGCACTATGTATTCTAAATATGAATAAATTTAATACGCAATGCATTATTGCATTAACATCAAGTAACATATAACGAGTATATGCACACAAGTTACAATTCAAAATAGATTTACTGCACGCATGACTGATGGTAGTAATACTAACGATGGAATGATATCTCCCACCCTTTGACGTAATTTTTTAGCGCAAGGGTGAACTAGAGGTCCATTAATCTCCCGACCCGAGCCAAAGCTGCACAATTAGGTGAAAAAATTGAATATTAAGCTATAGCCATTAGGGCGAAAGGGCAAGACAAATGACAGACCTCCAATATTTCCCCTTGGCACATATGATATTGAAATATGTGAGTCGTGCTTGAAAGCATTTATCTTATTGTCGTACGTACTCGTATATAGTTTCTTACAATAAAGTAAATTTAAGTGAAAGTGTATTTATTATACGCCATATAAAGACGTTTATTGATATATGTATTATTAGTAAGTATAATTAAAATTATTATTATCATATTTTTTTATATTTGCGTATCAAAGCTGCTTTAATGCAAAATTGTCTCACTTCGTAGGTTAGCTGGCGAAGAACTCTGTCATAGGCCTTTCTAAGCCTTAAACTTTCTAGAATTTTTGTTTGATTAATAATATTTTCCAAAGTTTTTTAATATTGATAATCATCTTTTTCCTGCCCTTATCCTGCCTTATCTAAGTGGGGCCGGCACAATATTTTAAAACATCTCGGTAAGAAAGCGGGTTGTCTATTCTTCTCAGACGGATACTACACGGCAGGTCGACTTACTTTAGTCGTCTTTTCTGACACCTCGGTAAGAAATGAGGGTGGTACTATTCTACTCAGCCGGATATCACACGGTGTAAATAATATTAAATAAAAATTAAGAAACCTTATAGTAGAGAAGTATTATTTGGGCAAACTTAGTCGAGAGTATATTAAATCATCAACCAAAAACTAAAGGTTGTGAAAGTACAAAAAAAATGTATGTACAGTCGTTGCTTTCCTAAATTATAATAAGATGTGAATTTGCAGAGTTCAAACAACGAACACTCAGTGTAACAGATTTTTATTTAGCTATAGAATTTGATGAATGAATTAATTAATGAATGAAACAATGAAGCTTTAAAAAAATAGTTCTATCAATCCAAATTCAATTAATCTTTTTTTTCTTTAACATTTACTTGAATTGCTATAAATTAAGTAAACGTAGTTGTAAATTCTAGTTTTTGTTCTAAACATTTAAGGACGAAATTGTTTTGAAATAAGCAAATAGGTATTAAAGTATTGTGTATCGTGAAGATATACGCCCTCGGGGGAGTCTGGCAATCAGTGCGAACACTCGCTGCTCGTTCCAAACCCATTAAGGATAAATTAAAGAAGATCGCAATCCGCGTAAGCAAATTTAGGAGCAACCACCTGACTTAAGAAATCTTTGCATAAATATAAACTGCAATGAATTAACCGTGACTCTCATTTAGTTGACTATTTTTCTCTATATATGTTTTTAATAGGTATTTTTAATATCCTATGACTAGGGGGAGCAGGAAAAAAAGATGGATGGATTGTGTGAAAAATGATATGCATGTTAAAGGAGTGACACCAGAGCTGACGAATGATAGATGAAAATGGAAGAAGAATACATATTGTGCCGACCCCACTTAGAGTGGGAATAAGGGTAAGAGAATGACGATGATTTTTAATATCCTATTCCTACATTAAACGCGAAAGTTAGTGAATATTGATGTTTGTAACTCTTTCACGGCGAATCCGCTGAACCAATATCGATGAAGTTTGGAACAATTATTTCTTATACACCGGTATAAAATTAAGGCTATAGAAATCCTGTTAATTCTACAGGAAAAGGATGCCATCTATAATCGACCTATCATACGACAACAGTCCATGCGAACGAAGTCGCGGGTAAAAGCTAGTTATATACAATAAATAATGATTCAAGGAGAGCAACTAAAGGATATTTTATGTTTTTAGTACTAGTCGATTGGACAAAACTCGGCTTGCTAAGCTACGAGTATATCGCAGATAAATTACAATGAATTAAAATAATTTGTAGAATTTTACGCAAAAAATTATAAAAATGATTGTGCTGAATTGAAACGTACGTACTTTTCTCAAAAAATACTATGAAATCGAACGCTGTTAAATTAAAATTATTCACGCGTTCTGCGTATATCATCCGAAAATGGACTAGAAATAAAATGATATTTAAAAGTTAATTTGTTGAAAACTGAACCCATTAATATATTCAGTATCCAGCAGTGACCATTCTAAGCAAATCGTAAAAAATACAGGTACATCAAATGACTCATCGGGGAGTATTTCTTAAATTCACACTCAATTCAATTCAGTTGAGTCAATTCACTAATGCTATGTCTAGAAATTGCTATCGGATTGACATTTAACGTAAGTTTATACGCGCCGTCTCAACTCCATTCGCTTTAGCCAACTTACGAACTCAACTACTTCCTTTAACATAATAAAACTTCCTCAGGATTCCTGTTACCCTGGTCCCAAGAAATGAAGATGGATCAGTATACATACATATCCTACTGAATAAATATCGCACGACCAAAAAGTAAACAAAGTTGTAAATTACAAAATACTTAACAACTTTGTTTTCGTTAGCTAGCAGATCTTCCTCATATACATTTATTATTGCTATGATCGATTTAAACTAAAGTTATTAATCTTAAATCGGAGACGAAAATAACTCAATATAGTAAAATAATTCTAAAAAAGAGTGATGTTGGAAAAACCCTCTATCCTATTTGTAAACTAAAAGTGGTCACTTTACATAACTCTAAGTAGGTAGTTGTAGTTTTAAATGAGCTGCGACGCCGACAAAGGATTCGCCTAGACATCACTCCGCGGGGAGTTTGGAACAAAGTAAAATGCAAATTCTCATGTATTTCCAATTAGTACCGTCTCCCTCCACTCCCGTATATCTTAAGTTTGGCAACACTGTTATCGTAAATGCTTTTCTTGTTCTAAAACAAGCTGTATAAACCATATAACTAAATACAGAGTTATTTGATTTTATAAAAATTTTGGGTATATGTTTTCATTTATTTCATTTTATAATTAGTACCTAGGTGGCCAAGCCTTGCTCGGTAATTTTTAAAACATACAAAAAAGAAAAAAAGTGCCGGGTGACATGTAGGAATAGAACCCTATTTGGTCCGCGCGTTACCATTAGGCTGCCACAGTTTTGCATTTGTCAGCTCAAATTATGAGTTGCTATCTATTTCTACATCAATAGTTTTTTTAGTTCCCAAAAACAAGGCTATAACAATTTTTTTTAAATAAAACCTAGCTAGATCGTTTTTTCTCCCCCAAAACTAACTACATGCTGAATTTCAGAAAAATCGTTGGAGCCGTTTTCAAGATTCTAAAAATATATTTATATTTATACATACAAGATTAACATTTAATAATAAAATATTAAAGATATGTACTTTGTACTATTTTAAATAATTAGTTCATTTGTTGCATTAGGTATATTCGAGGCAAATTCACAATTCCATATTTCGTGTTTTTGCCCTTCCACGTGTCACTGGCCAAGTAATTTGCGCTATACAGGGCATAAAGATATTTCTTTAATAATAAACACTTATTTAATTAATGTTTGAATATTAAAAATATACAGACATATTTTTGGAAAATAGAGATTAACGTGTGGATAGAACTAAGGGAGCATCTAGTTGGGACAGATTCTAAATAAGAAAATTTAAAAGAGATTATTAATAATATAAAATCAAATGCATACACTGATGTAAAGTGATAGTTTCATTTTATTATCGGGTTCGAATGCTATTTACTTACAAATTATTTTTTGAGAAAATTTAAAAATTTTCTACCTGTTGCCTATGTACAGGGCCTTAGTTTACGTATAACGAGAATACCTCTACCTCCAAGTCCCCGAGCTGACGTCTAACGTTTTATAAATAATACATTTTGATCCTCTCGACGACTTGCAAGACGTTGAATCCCGACACCTGGGCGGTTTGAAAATTTTAATATCACTTCAAAAGCTTCTACGAATGCTTTTCGTTCAAAATGATGAATTTGTATCAGGATTTTTTTATATACATAAAGATTAGAAAATCTATATTGCAATATAAATAATAAGTATTTTCTGCGATTTAAAATGTTGGAAATCAAATGAAATTTTAATATAGGAACTATACATACGCACTTATACAATGACAACAAAGACACTGCAAAAGTAAATCCCTCTTAAAATTAAATAACGAACATTGTTCCAAAGAAAGTTAAGTTTAGGTAGTAGTACTAAAATGCCTAATTGTTTCATAAAATATTTTAATTTTTACTAGGCAATATTTTTAAAAGCCACAAGAATTTCAGTTAATGTTTATTTATTAATAGGAATTTCAGTTAATGTTTATTTATTTATAGGATCTTCAACAGCATTACATATTAAATAATCCAACAAATACCCTATAGTAATACCTAAACAAATATAGTTTTGAATTAATTATATAGTACCAATTATAGGAGATCACATAATTCTTAGGTTCAATGTAACAACTACAAGTAATTACAATATAAAGAGAAACACAAGAGAATAATGAAAACATAACAAAAAACTACATTAAGGCTCAAATATTTCAACTCTGAATTCACTTATTGATGTTGCAGTAAATATACGTTATTAAAATGTACTTATAATTTACAGCATTAATCTCCAAAACTATACTTCAAGTACACCCTAATACATTTATTAAGTTTTGGATTTGCGTCTAGTCAAATATTGTCTCGAAAGCTTACGAGTCAACTTATCAAGTAGTGGTCGGCAACAGGTAGGGAGGGTATTCGTCGTCTAGCTTAGGAATTTGGATTAGGGTTTGATTCAAAATTCATAACACTTCTATGAGACTTTATATCGAAGGTTATAAATATCAGTAGAGATCGTATATTTACCCAACAATCAAAAGAATTAAGCAAGTTTAAAAGGATATACTCTTTGTGATAAGAATGTTAGTAGACATAAAGTATTTACTAAATAGATTTTGGATTTCGTTAACTTTTATTGCAGTACTGTCGTTTCAATAATAACTCCAACTTTCTGCTGCACTTAATTTCGCACCAACAACACCACACATACACTACGACAATCTCTACGTTCGTGTCGACCCGCAACGGAAGCGTCATCAGAAGATAGAATAACGATTTTGGTGTGCAAAAGTAATAGTGAAATTATTACTCCGCAACTTGTTACTCCGCAAAGTAACGCCTAATTCTATAAATGATTTTGATGTGGATGGATCGTAGAGATTGTTGTATTGAATATGTGTTTTGCTTGTGTGGTTGTTTACTAACACGTGTGGTAACAGATCCTGCACGTATAAGGTATGTGAACTTTTTCTGCTTCCTACACTTAGCATTACACAGATTATCTTAACAAACGCGGTATTCAGCAAAATAATTCATTTTATTTATTTATTTTTTATTTATTGTTCTTTTTACACATATATTTAGAAAAGAGAAAGAAAAAAATAAAAATTAAAAAAACACATGTATAAAGGCAGACTTATCCCTAAAAGGGATCTCTTCCAGTCAACCTTTGAGTAATAGAAGGAAAAGGGCTAGAATTGAAGAAGAAAGAGAGTGCGGGTCATATAGAGAAAAAAAAAAAGTTTATATAAATTGAACTATTTAATCTATTTATATAATCTATTCATAACTTCTGTACTATGGAATTCCGCTAATTAACCCCTACTTCTATAAATTAAAACAATTATTGTCAAATCAATAAAAAGATAAAGTAGATTGCTACTGAATTATTAATTAACTCATCCTATGATAAATCCCGTATCATTTGAAGTTTATAAATGAACCAGAGGCATCCTCATCACCCTCCTGCCCTTATACCACAAATTATTAGCACAACATATTATAAACATGTTGTCACATGATTTTGATGGTATTTCAAGACCGGCCGCCTGCCTGACGTCAACTTACCTTAGTCGTATTTTACGACACCTCAGTAAGAAATGTGGGTCTAGTCTACTCAGCCGGATACCACACGGCGGAAATGAACTTCAGATATATATTTTAAAAATGGAAACTCACTTTAAAGAAGTATTATTTAATATACATATAATTTATATAGAAAATATTTCAAAGGTTGTTTAAATGGTATTTTTACTTACCTACTACACAAAGGGTGGAAGTATTACAAATATTTGATAAATGGCTAATAGAATGTGAACTAGGTGTATTATCCAAATAAACGTTTATACATTAAGAAATATCCGAAGTATTCCAAAGAAGCGAATGCATGCGAAGGACAAACTGAGAAGCAATAAAAATACCAACCGAGGGTCAATCAGGTTAAGTGTTTTGTCCGGCGCGTATTTCGCCTCCAAATAATATATATCCAAGATTTATCCCAAGAGTAAGTGGCGAAATAGCTGGAATAATAGCCCGGCGTAGTTGGGAGTTCGGAAGGTGGATTTGTTTTAGGACAGACTTACATTATGGCATTTCATGACTTTGTTGCATTCCACTTTGGATTCACGCTGTAATGTTTCGTAGCGTTGTGTATTTAGACAATGTTTGTATATATGCTATATAAAATATAGTACACTTTTAAAAATAATTGTATTTATTAATATTTTTATGTATTTAAATTGCTTCGACCGCGTGAAAATTAGTGTCACAAAGTTTTACCCGAGCTATATTTCAGTCAATTTACATTAAACCGTTAAGTCCCAATTTATTGAAACCTTCCTGAAAAATTGCACTTTCTTTTAGTAAAAACAGTACAAAAATCAGGTCTGTAGATTTTGAAAAAATCAATCTTGGGACTCAGAACTTTGTTTTATAATATGTATAAATGATTAGCTTAGCTATAAATAACTAATGTATAGAATTAGGCGTTACTTTGGGAAGTTCCATAATACAAAATAATAATAAAATTATTTTGCTTTAATCCGCGAGTATAATCCGAAAGTTAATAGACCACGTGGTGGCAATGGTTTATGTGTATCGTATACGAATCCTGCATGTATCAGGTATGAAAACGGATAGTCCACTTTACCATTTAGCATTATATATATTTTCTATTTACTTCATCGCAGTTTTGTATAAATAAATACAAACGGTGTATTTATCGCCTCTGGTGATCTCTGCCAGTTAACCTTTACTATATCGTACATTGATAAACTTGACGGGATAGTTATGCATTTTATTACTAAAATATACGATCATAACATTATAATTGTCTAAATAAAATATATATTACATACATTAAACAGGAATTGAATATTTTTTTCTTTGAAAAACCGTAAAGCGTATCATGTTTTCTAAATGCCAATTAATCTCAAAGTCTTTGTACAAAATTTGTCGTTCCCTATTGGAAGTTAGATTGTTCAAACTTTTGCTTACGATCACATGTTTTCGGCATCACAGCTTATATTTCATTCAATTTGGCTAGGTACTTTACGACCGGCCATCTGCCTGACGTCAATTTACCTTAGTCACCCTTTGCAACGCGGTAAGAAAGAGGGTGGGCTATTCTACTCAGCCGGATAACACGCGGCGGGTTGACTTACCTTAGTCGCCTTTCACGACACCTCGGTAAGAAATGAGGTTGGTCTATTCTATTCAGCCAGATAACATACGGCGGGTCAAATTAACTTTACTCGCCTTTTACGACAGTTCGGTAAGAAATGAGGGTGGTCTACTCTACTCACCTGGATACCATTTACATTATTATTTATTCATTTTCATGCTTCATCATGATTTTTGTGTGTCCATTTTTTGTTTAAAACTGTGGAGGATATATTTAATGTTAAATATCAAAATTAAAGGTTTTAGTACCGGCAACAATAATTCTCTACACAACGGCCATTAAAATTTTCTGAGAAGGCACTTTTCAATTTAATTTCTCGTTATTACGGAAAAGCGTCCCGGGACGCTTTGTATAAAAAATTGGCATTTTCATAAATAAGAAAGCGCTGAGTCGACGGACAGACGTCCTTGTGCTAATTAAAAAGCGCCATTGTACTTTCGATGTTGAGACTTGCAATAGGTTTTACTTAGCTGCTAATAATTATTCAAAATGAAACTATTGACAACGGTTTCACCCGCTGTGTAAAATTTATATAAAACAGTATGTAAGATGGTATTTCTCTCTTTCTCACACAGACACACGATCTTGGCACGCGTAAAGATTAGTATATATATAACTAAGCTTATTTGGGTATTGCTTCGCTTTGCCATTTTGGTCGTGGAGTCTATCTCCTGATGATGCTTCGGTTGCGGGGCGAAACGATTGTTGAGTTTGTGATAGTGAACGTATGTAGTGCTTGTGTATTGTGATGGCGGTGTTGGAGGTTTCTGCATGTGTTTTTACGAATCCTGCATGTATCAGGTATGATAACCGATTATCCACTCTACATTAAGCATTATATATATTTTCTATTTTAATTCATCGCAGATTATAGCAAAATAATTTTATTATTACTTTTGTATTATGGATCTCCGCAGAGTAACGCCTAATTCTATAAATTAACAAGGAAGAAATTAAACTCACTTTGAAGAGACGCATGTGTAACAGTTAGTCTATGAAGGTATAAAGTTGTTTAATGAAATAAATCGCTCAAGTATAGTGTACGAAAACTAGGAGACGATTCAACCGCAACTTTATTGCTAACCCAAAAACCAATACAATCTCGTGTATTCGTCGCATAGAAACAAATTGTAAGTTCAGTCGGCAGTCGCACAGATTGGTACAATAAATTGTACAGTAATAGCATCATGTGGGCGCCACGCCCGTCGCAATCGCACCCCGGCATATTACGCCCAAATTAAGACAGCTTGCAGCTACCAATATGCAAATCTCGTACTCCAAAGTGTGCGAGCCTAAACAAATATTGTTCGTAATAACAAAGACACTTTGTCTTTCATAAGTGACATTTGCAGCAAATATAGACGGAGCGTATGTAAATTATTGTTTTGAATACATTCTTTGTTTGAGGCAACATTTATTTAAGTATATCAACTTGTTATTTAAGAAATTTACGTATCGTTCATAGATCATTGTTATTACAATACGAGTATTGACAATTTGTTTTAATCTAACATGGTAAGTTTTTTGTTTAAGTTTATTTCTATAACCTTAGACTTTTGGGAATTGTTAAAATTTCAATATCTATCGCTATATAAAATTGACGTACGTAAACTTTACACGTATATAACCTATCAAATCTAAATTTACTTTAGTTTTAGTATGTACTATAAAAATATTTAAATAATTTCAGGTAACGCGTTATTTTTTACGTACATTAGTATAAGTATTAATTTTTTACAAAATTAAAACAAAGAAACTTAAAAAAAGCAAAAAAAAAATAGGTAATTGGAGATTGATTCCCCGAATAGACAATGCTGACTTGACAGTTTATTAAAAAATATTGTTTTATAATATTCAATATAAAGTTTAGTGTTTTTTAATGCCCAAAAGCAGGTATAAAGCGATTTTGTTAGTGATGCATTGCTACAAACGTCAAAGAAAATTGACATTTGCAGTAAATCCATTTTGTCAATTAAGGTTTCTCTTCCTTTTTTATTGATAACTTTAGAAAAAAGATTTTGCCTTTTTTTATTTTGATAAAATATCAAACAAAATAGTGTAAAGCACTATACACAGGCAATATTGCTTTTATCCTTTGTTACCTTGAAAGGTCTGTATTTCTTTGAATTGCTTTGCTCGAAATAAAAGCGGTTTGCATTTCCGCAACGTATTTGTTGCTCGTTTGTTCAAACAAACAGAAGAATCCGTAAGTTCCCTTCAGTCCGTGATAAAATATCACAGGGCTTGGAGTGCATTCTTTCGATTCCCTGATAAAGTCAGTGGGTCGGAAACGTCTTTTATCTTTAACGATACCGCGCTATTTTACGAGCTACTAAAATATTAAATTGAAACATTAAATGAATTTTAATCTTGAACCGTACTGTAATCGAAAATACCGCAATCGAAGCATTTAAATAGTTATAAAACTTTGATAAATTTTGTTTTAACATCTTAATTAACAAAAGTTTTCTTACATTCATACAGGTTGTTCATTACCTGTAATCCCGGATTCTTAAAGTATCTTAATTAAAAAAATAATAACGTCTATTGCTCTACATTCCGACGTGAAAGACATATAGAAAAACACTATCGTATTTTTAATTTTAGTACGGATTTATATGATAAGCCATTATAAGTTTTGAGCGAACTAATAATGTAGTAACTACGCAGCACTATGCAAAAAGTTAAAAGTTGTTTTAAACGCTAAACGAACTCCAGCACTTGTCGTAATTTATGGAATATATAATATTAAATATTATAATACATTTTGAATAGAAAATAAAAAGGTATATACAATGGTGCTTATAAGGGTGATAAAATCGTAATATGCATGATCAAGCAGCAGTATTGTTTATAAAGTTTTAATAAAAAATCGTATCTCGTGGGATTTTTCGAACTACGAATAAATACCGTAGCAATTTTGCAATACAGCCATCAAAGTCTGCTACACCCGAAAGGTAGTCAACTTACAAGCTGAATTGATACTCGAGACACGCCGTAGAGCGGTATTCTCTTGAAAGCTTTTATATTATATTATCTAAGACCTTTCAGTACGTGGCGAAAACGTCTATCGAAGCTATCAATCGATTTGATTCTCGTATCTCTTGGGTAAAGTCTAAGCAGACGGATATGCAAAATGCATGATTATATTGGCGTCGAGACGCCTGATAAAATATTAATATATATTAAACACCGCCGCACAGTTTACCGTAGTTTTAATAATAAATAATAAAATCGGTTGTGTGGTAACTATACGAGTTTATAATTCTTGAAGTTTATTTGAAAAATAAAGAAGATTGTGTTTTTTTCTAGAGCTGTTGCTACTCTTCTTTCTCCTTCTACACTACAGGTTTCAATTTCTTCTCCTCCTCGGTAAAAGGTATTTAAGCTAAAAAATGGATAATTAGAGGCAAAAAAACCCAACAAAATTTAATGTTAAAATACTTGCGAAATAAACAGATTTTTTGCAAGATACATGATATAAATGAAAAAAATACTAAAATTATATTTATATTTAATTAATCTATAAAGATATGTAATCAATATACTTTCCTACCTTATTGTTTTGTTTTAATGAACTTTGCAATTTACAAATGTTTGAGCGAAATTATTATAGCAACTGTCTCCTTCGTCAAAAAAAAAACACTGAGCGACTATTAATATTAATAATATTATAACTGTCCAAAAGTTCTTTTTGCTTTTTGATATATTTTTGACGACGCTAAAATCCAAATTAGCAATTTAGAAGTTACGTCACCGTAATCAATCAAGCCGCGGCCCCTCGCACGATTCCAACCACTCCTGTACATAATATATGAAACTTAACACCATAATTCACTTACATATTAATGTTGCTTGAATTCCTAATGTGAAAATAAAATTTTTGCAATATTTAATATTAAGACAATGCGAGCTTATTTATTGTTATTTCGAACTTCCCACTTTAAAAGAGACCAAGTGGAATTGGCGAGCGCCGATGTATGGTCGAGGTAGCCATTTTATCGCTCTTTCAAAATTATTAGATATTGGTGGAGATAATATCACTCATCCTTAAGGTACCACTGAGTCTTTGGGAAATATTTATATAATATGTAAAAGTAAAGTAAAGTAACACGTGGTTACTTTACTTAATAGCCCACAGCTGGGCCAAAAACTGTCATCTCAGATAGAGGTAAAGGATGAGGCCCTAATGCAAGGTTGTAAGAGCAGGTTTTAAGTATCAAATTATTTGTTTTAGCATATGCAGATATACTCGAGACGTTTTCCAAAAAAAATTGGAAATGTCTTATGATGCCCGGGAATCGTACTCTTTTAACTGTCAACTAAAATATGGTCTATGCGATGAATAAAACATACCTATACATAAAGGAATTTTTTTAACCACAATGCTGTTTTCATTTTATTATACCATATAAAATAAAACTTTAAAATTTGCGTTGTGGTATCCGGCTGAGAAGAATAGACTGCCCTCGTATTTTACCGAGGTGTCGCGACTAAGGTAAGTCGACCTGACGTACTGTATCCGGCAGAGTAGAATAGACCACCTTCATTTTGTTTCCGAGGTGTCGTAAAAGGTGAGTAAGGTAAGTCGACCCACCGTTCGAAAAGACCACCGTCTTTCTTAGTGAGGTGTCGTAAAATACCACTAAGTTAAGTAAACGACAGGCGGGTGGCTGGTCGTAAAATACGTAACTAAATCATGTGACAACATGTTTATAACATGTGCCGATCCCACTTAAAGTTCGATAAGGGATAGGGCTTCTTGGTCATAATCCAGGAGAATTACGACCAAGAAGATGAATGTGTAAAAAAACAACATTTAAAACAATAATTTAAATCCCTACGTCATTTAACAAAGATCACACCGCCATATACCTTTACTATGTATTTAAAATCTACAAAATAATTTCAACGCTCTTGGTAATATATTCAACTCTGAAAAACAGATAATCTCCATTTGGCAGGGTTAATCGCAAGTTCGCCTGACAGGCAAAGTATAGAAGTCGATTAAATGTAAACGTATAAAGGCTATAATATTGCACCATTATAACGGGCATTGAACTTATTTTGCACATTTAGAAATACTTTACATGCCTGACAAAATAATGGAAAGATATTCGCATATTGCGAAGTCATTCTGGAGCAATTACATCGAAGCTATATTTTTTACTATACTCGACATTTTATGGTACTTTGTGTAGAAAATAGCAAATAAATACAAGTTTTTTATTGCGTTATAGATTTTAAGATAAGCAAATTTTCATGTCATTATGCTTTTTTCTTAAATTAGTTTTGTTAAACTTGGAATTCAAAAATCTCTCCCCTATGCTTCTTTTATACACTTACTCGCTTCATAACCCAGAGGTTATGAATTTACCTGTTTGTGTAATAAGTTTTGTATTGCGAGATATACCACTTTATGGAAAAACATATACCGCCTTAAATAATCACGTTAAAACTATTAAGAGATACCTATGATATTTTATGTTAATAGCGTATTTGAATTTTAGAGGCCCGATCTATACCATCGATTAAAATATCAGTAAAACACTGTATGTGTAAGATAAAAGTGTATTTATCAATTAAAAGTATTTTTTTTAAATCCACATTGGATCACTTCATAAGAGGTTTCAGCGTTACTCCCACAATTCGACATTTGAAACTTTATTAACAATCCGAAACAATCAAAATGTACCACATGGACGGTCGAAATCAAAATTTTTATTTGATTACAAACAGAACTTATTCCTTAGTTTAGTTTTTTCATTAAATCCATTCTAGTCCTCCATTGGTGCATAGTATTATTGCGCCAATTTTAAATAATATTACACTCCAAAGATTCCCATGAAAACAATCAAAGCGTATTCCAATATAATCGTGATTAAAATAAGGCTAAGCATCATAATATTATTGTGTTAACACGCATGGATGCGTTAGAATTTGGCAGAGCGTTGCTCCGTCGAGATACGGGGCTTATAATAAAACAATATTAATTATCAATCGACGCTTCACTGCCTCCTTTGTTCCGGGCCCGGTTTCATAATAAAGGTATGCGTGCATTAAACCTCCGGCATTTCAAGGCACTTTTGTTTAAATATTAAATTGGATTTCTATAACGTTCCTTCAAAGAATAACTGCCGCGCGTAATGTTATTGCTCAACAAATGCCTCTGATATTTGGAATTTTAACCTCGTTCTTTGTTTTCGGCCGACGATTGTTGGTGGAATTGGAACATAAGATTTATATTGAAACTGTATCTGCGGCATTTAGAAGATTTATAGTATTTGTAGATTTTCTTTGGTAACTGTTGGTAAAACTGAATAGCCCTTATTACTTACCGAGGTGTCGTAAAAATCTACTAAGGTAAGTTGACTCACCGTGTGGTATCCGGTTGAGTAGAATAGACCGCTCTCTATCTTACCGAGGTGTCGTAAAATACGACTAAGGTAAGGTGATGTCAGGCAGGCAGCCGGTAGTAAAATACGTAGCCAAATTATGTGACAACATATTTATAACAAGTTGTGCCGACCCCACTTAGAGTGGGATAAAGGGAGGAAGATGATGATATTGGTAAAACTGAAAATAAAGTGATAAGTTTTATTACTTGCAATGCAGTAGTATTAGTCTGCGATAATAACACAGTGTTTAAACCGGAGAATAAAAGTTGTATAAACCAAAGATTAAATAAATTAAAATCATAGACATAATGCTTTTTAAATCCTATCAGAAATATTTTTTTTTTAACCATAATTTGTTCGGAAGTATAAAATTGATATATATATGATTTGATATAATTATTATATTCAGTCTTATAAGTTCATATTGTGAACTAAACTGAATATAAGGAAAAAATCAATTTATCTCCCCTAAGACTGTCAGCAAAACGGGCGGAGGCGAATCATTTTGTTAATAAATTCAAATTTATTCGTTGATCACGCGCGCGTCTCGCTACTAACGTATTTAAAAAGTGATTAGAAGTTAAATTGACACAATATGAACTTTTTGTCCCCGCTACGAAACTTAATCAAGAGCAAAATTATTCAATTTGCATCGGAATATGCGTCTGAACACGGCGTTACTTTTTGTTATATTTTGCATATAACAAACACTAAACGTACTTATTTGACCTTTAAATTTGGCGTAAAAGCTTTTCCATTTGCTCGGAAAAACAAAAAAAAAAACACTCAAAGTGAATGAAAAATTCGCATTATCTAGAATAAGAATCAAGATTAAATTTACATTGTTGCTCTTATGGCGTAGGTTTGCAGCGTCTATTATGGTAAGGTATTCATGAAAGCAAATGTTTAGTCCCTAAAGGCGCGGGCAGCGTAATATAGAATCCACATTTCTTGGCAGAAATGCGGAATTACAGTGAACGTATGAACTTATGGTAATTACTTGCCAGAATAATCCACCTCGAGCAATAAAGACTTCGGCTTATTATTTGTATCAAATAATTTATTAGCTTAACCACACAAAACTATAGCACTTAAATGCAATAAAATACACTACTACTAAAATAGACTACTTTTTCTTATAATATACGTATATGCCTAGCTAATAATATTTTACAGCTGGTCTAACATAAAATATTTTAGCATTATCTATAAGATGTTCTACTTATGCTTAAACCTAGGCGGCTCAAAACTTGTTTTCAAACTTTTTTTTAGTGTACTAAATTCTTTTAGACTTCTATGCGCTCTATGTGCTCTCTTCATTATATTAATGTCGTCAGCAAATAGCTCTCGTGTTACTTTATTTACTAAGTCTTGGTTGAGACAATCGAATTGCGAAGTTAAATTTATATATAAATTTTCAATATCGTTTGCTAAAGTTACAATATTATCTTTAGGATCTTCAGGAGCGCCAATAAGCTGCGTGTGTACATATTGTACACACGTGTATAAATGAGTTGATTCGTGAGAAGCATATAATTTTTGAAACTCATTATATAGTATTCTATTAAATTTATATTTATATTCTATTTCTTTATCTTCCATCCATTTTGTTTCTGTTTCATAAAATCCAATGAAACCCTTTACTTCGTTTATTTCTGTGAATACTCTCGTTTTAAGTCGATTGCAAGTTGTCAGCACAGGTCGTAAGATGTTTGCTGAGTAACATTCGATTTGCATATAATTTAAACATTGTTTACTGACGTTCTCAAATATACGAAAAAGCTGATAAGCTTTTTTGAAATAAATCTTAGGAGAAGTATTTTTCAAAAAGCCTATGTTACTTTTATACACTTTCAGTAATGCACCTGATGGTGTATCTAGATCTGCGAAAATCTTTGCGAAAAGAAAATTGTTTTCCTCAAAATCTTTATCGTACAATATGCGCCACCAATAGGGAGACAGCAAGTTTAAAAAATTACCATATTTAGATAAGTTTTCAAAAATTACAACTAAACTATCAACTTTGTTTCTTAATTTGCCATAGGTAAAGCTTAACGTACTCAAAAGTTCAATCATATTGTTTAAATCTTCAGATTTCTTTTCGGCCTCATCTTGTAGACACTTGGCTATATTGTACCTTTGTTCTAAAAACTTTATAAAGATTGTTTTAGTTTTGACATATGAGTTATAAATTTTTTCATATTGGCGGTTTTCATCTGTGATAGCAGTATCTATTTGGATGATTTGTTCCTTTAAATAAGCCGCATTAGCTCTTGAAAGTGTTATATCTCTTATATTGCTCATATAAACTTTGACATCGACAAACTGTCTCAAAGGTCGTCCTTCTACAATTTTAAAGAATGTATCATCAATATCACATATAGTTCTTGGTTCAGACATTATTAATTGTTCTGGATTTATTTGTTTTATATTACGCCTGCGACTGAATGTACGTAAACTGTCAGGAACATCGAAAGGTTTTCTATTAGCATATTCCGGAGATATCCTTAATCTTTTATCTGGATAACGACGAGTACTTACTGAATATTGATTGTAAGAATCTTTATTTTCATTAAGAGTAATATGGACATGTTTTGATAATTTTGAAATTTTAGTTCTGCTGGAGGTTACATCTGATTTGCGCAGTTGCACATGCCTGTAATATATAAAATAGAGTACATTTTTAATACAATAGTTTTCGTCTCGTACAAATACTAAATTTCATCACGTAAACTTACTCAGCCATCTGTCGTCTTACAACGATTAAATTGACTAATAGAAAAATGTTGATAATTGAAAATTTAATTTGAATTATTATTATTTAAAAGTGTAATATGGATTCAGAGCATATGAAAAAATTGTTACCGGGAAATAGCGGTTTATTTGACATATCTTTTATGACAACATACTAAATGTCCTTATAAATCTCTATATAACAATTTAAAATACTTGCAACTATGCGATGTGCAACCTTTTTATATGAGCAGCTATAACTTAACGAACTACAAACAAAAATTAAGTGGCAATGATTAAAAAAACCGCAAATAATGATACCTGCATATGAAAATTTTAACATTCAATATTTCCCAAAAAAACCTTTATTAAAGAATTTCAATTCATCTTACAATCAAATGTAAAACTACCCTAAATTCGAAACTATCCCAAGGGCTCTGCAAACTACAGCTGTCAATCTAAGTGACACCACGGATGACCACAAGGAGGTCTTGTCTAACCCAACCTTAAGAAGATTTGTTCGTAAATATATAACAATTATATGCAAAACACAAATATATATAGGTTACTAAATAGATAATAATAGTAGATAAATTATCATTTTTTTTGTATTATAAACTACCACTAATCGATTCTTAATCTTTGACGTTATTTTCACATTACAATGGATGTTTTTGGAAAAAAGGTTCTTTATAATTTTTATCGCTAACCTAAAATATTTTATAATTTTTCTTTTCTTTTTCCTGTGACTATAAACATTTTATCACCTATGATTAGAGAATATAAATAGTAAAGAAATATCCTTAATCCCTAAATATCCCTTAAATCTCATCAATAAATATTCATCAAATCGGGAACTAAATAATAAAGGTTCTATTAATCGACCAGAATATACAAAATTCATCATCATTCTCCTGCCCTTATCCCACTCTAAGTGGGATCGACACAACATGTTTAAAAACATGTTGTTATGTTTGGGCTAGTTATTTTACGACCGGCCGCCTGTGTGTGTGACAACTCGTATGTGGGTGGTCTATTCTACTCAGCCGGGTACTTGGCGGCAGGATTTCGGACGCTATTTTCACTGAGCTTAAAGACTGAAAAAGTTTTCTTTATGAGTGAACTTTCTACTATAATTTTTCTGCGATCTTTAAAAGATAATGGGTTCCATAATTGCATTACAACATTAACTGTGTATACGTAGGAAGGTTACAGCGATTTCAGTTAGTACAAATTTAATCAGCCCCTAGCGATTATGTAAATGTGCTAATGAATGGATTTGCTTACGTTCGAATTAGCTGCATAGATTACAGACTGGAAAATATACGGTATTCGATGTAGCTATTTAATCCTCTGCTTTCTTAATGTTATTTTATACTGTGTTCAGTGAGCTTACTTGAGAGTAAACAGAGTTTAAGTAAACTTAGCAGTTTTGATCACTCAATTCTTGGATTTGGCATTTTAAATTATTACAATTTTGACATGTGGTTTGACCATGCATCGGTGTCACACCTGAAATGAGAATTTTAAACAACAATTAAACAGCATTTTAAGTATAATTCAGAGACAACATCATCTTCCTGCCCTTATCCCACTCTAAGTGGGGTCGGCACAACATGTTATAAACATGCTGTCACATGATTTGGCTGCGTTTTTACGACCGGCCGCCTGCCTGACGTCAACTTACCTCTGTCGTATTTTACGACACCTCGGTAAGAATGAGGGTGGTCTATTTTACTAAACCGGATACCACACGGTGGGTCAATTTACCTTAGTCGCCTTTTACGACACCTCGGTAAGAAATGAGGTTGGCCTATTCTAGTCAGCCGGATACCACACGGCGGTATAATTCAGAGACAACGAATGATCAAATAATTTTATAATTCCTGAGAGAAAAAATTTGTCTAATGTTTATTTATTTTATTTATTTATGTATCATAAAAAATGTTGGAAAAAAACATTATTGGTAAAAAAAAGTGTACAAAGGTCAACTTATCCCTATGACAGAGATCTCTGCCAGCTAAACTACGAAGTGAGACAATTTATAGTTAAGAAAAAGTTTGTACGCAAATATCATACATTATGAAATAGAATTACCCTACTAATAATTGCGCCATATTTTTAAGCTACCAAATTTATCATGTAAGCCCTGACAGTTTTTATTACAAACCGAGAAACGTAAAAACCTGAGCATCGTAGAAGGTGTAAAATAGAAAACAGTAGTACAAATAGAAAAAGCAGTTCTTTTACCGCCCAGGAAAGTTATCTGAAGCATGTCTTCTGTTAGAGCGATGTGTACTGCAGGATTGTTGGTATGATTGTAACTAGACGCATTTAGGAGTATAATAAAAAGTCCCGACTAAAACGGAACCTCAGAAAACTGGGACTTTCTAGACTAAGAAGCAGTAAGAGAATGTGCACAGCAAATTTTTAAACGCTTTAAAACAACTTGTTTTACAGTATAGATAAAACACATCTTAAATGTTATGGTCTTGTGGAATAGACTAGACGTAGCGAATACAAGATCAATTATTTGCGGTATGTAGTATTAGACCCGATCCATCAACTGCTAACAAGGCGGGTGGTGAGCTAAATGAATGACCCTCGTTTCCTCGAGACGTCGGTCAAGGATCCGCACCTAAAGTCACTTATACGGTCCATCCGCAAGAATAATTGGACCATCTTGGGTCGTCTGAGGTTACGAGCGAGCAGATATTAATTGGTTTGTTCGGAATAATTTAATTCAGTTGCTTCTTCGACACACGGATATTGAATTACGAATACGACGCCGGAAATTTAAAATCATTGCACTATTATAATATATGATAGCTGTGATAGCCCAGCGGTGCGACCATGTGAATCTCTAGAGACGATCGTGGGTTTAAATCCGGGCAGACACCAACGAGTTTTTCTATTAAAACTTATGTGTCTAATTGATAATTGCAATTTATCACGCGCTTTTCGGTGATGGAAAATACCGCGAGGAAACCTCCAAATCTCTAGAGAATCCTAGGGATATGTGAAACCTACCAATCCGCATTGGAGCAGCGTGATAGGCTTTTGCTCCAATTCTTCTTACCAAAAACGGAGAGAGGAGGCCTATGCCCAGCAGTGGGATAGTAACAGACCGTTACTTACCTATATGATTGCCAAAAAATCGCTTGACGTAGGATTTAACCACATGTCTTAAATTGTACTTTCAGTTACTGAAAAGGTAAAAGTATAGTAACTGATACTGTCAGTTGTAGGGTGAAAAAGCTAACAAGCAAGCACACTGTTTCTTTAGATAGAAAGATATGGTGCTTAACATAGTGAACACTATGTTGTATCACTCAACGCTTGTATCCACGTTGTATCAACGCTCTCAAACCAAAGCCGTCACGGCATATCTTAAACGCAATACTGTAATGGAAAAAGAAGTTGGATATTCTTTAATAAAATGTACCAAATACAAAGTCGGCCATCCTTTGCGAATATCTGAATCTTCAGTTAATCACTTTATTTAGCTGGAATCTATTAAAAATTTAGAAAACGATAGTTTGCTAAAACAAAAAGCGGCAACTGAGAGATGTCTTTAAGAGTATAGATAATTTAACAGTGCGTCGTTGAAATTATATATATTTATAAAGATTGATATTATTTTTGTATATAATAATAATAAATGTCATTCATTAATAATTTTATCTACACATATTATAAAACAAAGTCTCCAAAAGATCTGTCTGTCTGTACGTGATCAATTTTCTTAAAATCTACTGAATGGATTTTTGTTCGATTTTTACTAAAAAGTAGTGCAATCCGACGAGAAGATTTAGATTAATAGTATATTACGGTTTAATGTAAATTGTGTTGCACAGGTCGCGCAGTTGTAAAACAAACTTGCCTGCTGGGAACTTTAATCGCATGTGCCGCGTAGATCAAAAGATACTAAAATAATGTACTAGAGAATTGTAGATCATCAAATATACTACATGAAAGTTTGCGACAGCATGTCTCTATCTCTTATGGTTAACTCACATTAACTGCTTTTATGTTCAAAATTTCAATTAGATATTCTGATTTCCACGCAGGTGGAGCCGCAGTCATACCTAGTTTGAATATAAAAGAGAGAAATGAAATAAACAAACGTCTAAATCAATTATACTCATTTAATATCAAAACACGATATTATTAAACTGTCGAAGATCAAAAATAATTGCGATTCCATTAACTAAAAACACGATACACAAGTTTTTATTCAATTAGAAGAACAAATAAGTTATTTGAAAAAACAGCGTCGGTTAAATTATTCCGTAACTCAGTCTGGGGGTAAATTCGAGTCTTTATTTTCTTATTAATAAACTTGAAAATAATCATAAACTTGAAAAACAAAGATAGAGTAGAGTCACGAGAAATTGATATCAATTATTTATCAGGAGATTCCTTTGAAATACGATACTATCAGACTTATAGATAAATACGGGCTAAACCTACCAGTTACTACCAGTACTAGTAACTAGGTTTAGCCCGTATTTGTTTATAAGTCTACTTCTTTTTATTTATTTTCTGTGATAATGAACAAAAAAGATATGAAGATGATAAGCGTAAAGAGTAGTTTGTCGAAGATAGTAGAGATTTCTACAAGCATTTTTAAATATTTAAGTAATTTACTGTTATTTAGATTTTTTTTGTACTCACCTAAAAGAACTAGGCAACTTGATATATTGTGTATTGTGGTGGCGGTATTGTGTATTGCGGAGGTTTGTCATGCACAAACCTGTTTTACGAATCCTGCATGTATCAGGTATGAAAACTGATAGTCCACTGTACATTAAACATTATATATATATTTTCTATTTACTTCATCGCGGATTATGGCAGAATAATTTTATTATTACTTTTATATTACAAATAATAAGATATGTACTTATGTGTAATAATAAGATGTTTACCTCAGAAAAGTCATTTACTCCATTGCAAACCTAGTAATAAAGCCAACAGTTGCCTCATTAGAAAACTATCAGACAAAGGGGAACTTTATTAGGGCTCTAGTTTCATCTTATGAAAGGAATATGAAATCCCAAAAATGATTTAATCTTCAGAATTACATTCGCAATGTGAGTATGGATATGACAAAGGTTCAAATATTTCATATCCACACACCCATTGTCACTAGTAATATCAGGAAGTATTACGTAGCAGACGGCAATCGAGGCTCTGTATTAACGTTATAAATTAGGACGTTACTGTCGGGGCCCACTCAAATAATCGTAAACTGCTAGTGGTCATTCGCAGCACTTGCGGCGCCTTTGTCAGTGTTATTTCGCTTTGTACACCAAAATCTCGGTAAAGAAAACGAAATCTTGTCCATTACCAATGCTATGGAAAGTTTGGTTCGTTTAACGCAAATTGAAAATAGTTTTACACTGTAAGTTAGCCTATTAAAGTCCCTCAGTGGAGCCAAGGATTCATTAATTAATTAATTTCTTTGTTGTACGAGTATATTAAAAAAAACACAACAAAGACGGACTTATTCCTAAAGGGAATCTCTTCTAGTCAACTTTTCAGTAAAAGGAGTAAATGACTGTGTATCTTAGTCACCTTTTACGACACCTCGGTAAAAAATGAGGGTAGTCTATTCTACTCATCCGGATACCACACGGCGGATCAACTTACTTTAGTTTCCCCTTACGTCACCTCTAGCAACGCTGTCACCTCTAGTAGAGCTTCTACGCTCTACTCTACGCATTTCACGACCTCGACGATACTTCTGCACTCGCCCGTCCCGCCCGGTGACGCTGTAAAAGCCGTTAGGGCTATCAGCATACAGAAAAAAACCTCTAGTAATATAAAAGAAAATTAATCGACACTATTAACTGGACGTATTGTATAGAAAACGCGAGTTTACTTGAGCCCACTATCTTTGTTAAGAAAAATTTTAATAGGTATATGAAAAATAGTCTTCGGAAGTTTTTGTGTATTGCTGTAACATTTCAAAAATTGTTTTCCGTATTTGCATTTCAAAAATTGTTTTCCGTATTTGTTGCACGTTACAAATAGATGAACAGAGCAATGATGGTATTGAATGGTATTGAAGCAGACCAGACATCTCTAGAAAGCATCAGCCAGTGTCTCTGAACGTGATGCATACGTATTGCCCGATTTTCCACGGAGCAATTTCAATTGTACCGTCCCATTAGCGGTATTCGATTGCCGCTGGCTTCGATAAAACTTAATAGAAATCTTTAATGCGACTAGATATTCTTGGCTTTTCATATAAATGCGATTGTTGTTTAGAAATGTTTAAGTTTTAGTATTACTGAAATAAATTTCATTAAATTTATATTTTTAGTCACTTTATGAGTGTTTTTTTTCCAAAATTTTATTCACTACTAGCTGTGCCAGCAGCTTCGCCCGCATGGAAATCAGTGTATCACAATTTTTTTCGAATTGAAATTATGAACATGAAGTTATCGTGAGTTAGTTCTAAGAGATTTTTGGATAACTTTCACCGTTTACTTAGCGCACGCAAAAAAAAATTGATTTAAATTTGCTGTTTTGGCAATATTTTTTATTGCTGCTCTTGTACTATTCATCTTAGCGTGATGTTATACAGCCAATAGATTGATAAATGGACTATCTTATTCTCAAAGAATTTTTCAAATCGGTCTAGTAGTTCCTGAGATTAAGGCGATTAAACAATCAAACAAACTCTTCAGTTTTGTATGTTAAATATAGATATCTCACAATGAATGTAACAGGAGTCGTTTAACGATATGTCATCCAATTTTTTCTACAGTAACGTAACGGCTTCATATAATCCCATTCAAATTCAAATTCAAAATATTCTTTATTCAAATAAACTTGTAAACAAGTGCTTTTGAATCGTCAACTCTACTGCTGGTTCGGAAAGCTGTTCCTAATGAGAAGAGCCAGCAAGAAACTCGGCGGTTGCTCTTTTAAAAATATAATTCTTAATACTATTTACATTAAGTCGTTACTGTCTTGTACAGGTTCAAAGAGAGCTATATCCACACATTCTTATATTCCAAATAATCTTTAAGAGTATAGTAGGCTTTCTGTATCAGCCTCTTTTTAACAGTGTTTTTAAACTGATGTAATGGCAAAGCTGAAATTGATTGCGGAATTTTATTATAGAATCTTATACCAAAACCCACAAACAAATTACGTACTTTTGCAAGGCGCAAAGCAGGAGCCGCAAGCTTATGTCGGTTCCTGCTTTGTCTATTGTATATGTCGGCGCGTGACCAGGCTGCATGCCTGCATCCATTGCCTCTCCGTGAAGAAGCCAATAAAAACAAGAGGAAACTCACAAAAATACTAAAAACTCGTAGAGAAAACACTTTTATTCAATTTTACAACTTGAACTGTCTTTAACCATACATGAATCATTGAATGCCGCCTTAATGCTACCCGCCCTTTTCTTAAGAATGGCGCCATTCTAGTTACAATCGATTTAGTTACCATTTTCTCGGTACCTATATTTATTTTGAATAGTTGTAAATTACAAATATAGTCACTCTTCCAATTTAAACACCCTTTCTTTTATAACATAATTTTATCACATAGTTAATGATATTTAAATATTTTATTTAATATAAAACTTATCAATGACAGGAAATGTGTAGTCAATTGTTAAATTATTTATTCCAGAATTCAAGAAAATGTAAAGTACAGTCTTAAATAGTTTTAATATATAGAGATATTATTTTTAAATGAATTTATGTAATACAATCAATAATTTTAATTAATGAAAGATAGTTATTAATATTTAACACATCAAAACAATCATAAATCAAAACAATGTTCATTTTAAATAAAATTAGTATTTACAAATCAAATAACTGATAATTTATTTAATTATTATTTATAGTATTTGCCTATATATAAGAATTATTGAAAACAATCTAATTTTATATATAAGAACTATTATGACCAAAATTAAAATACAAATAAGGACCTGATTAATTAAAAGAAGCATATATAAAGATTATAATTACTTAATTAATCCTAAAATAATTAAACAATTGGAATTTAATAATTCTATACATTACAATTAGTCTTAAATATTTAAAAACTAATAAAGATCTCTAAATTCATCGGATTAGTACCTTCGATATTCAATAGATGTCGCAGCTGAATTTTACAATTTGATGCTTAGAGTCGCTGCTAGATGGCGCTATTTGATAGCGCCCACACGGCCATACTGACTCAAGCGCGCTCTCTGCGCTTACCTTAGCTGTTAATTCTTTTTTTTTTTAATTTAATAACGTATCACCAATAAATACAGAAATACAATTTACCTTTGTTAAATATTATCCTTATATATTAATTTTTACAATAAATATCAGGAAACTTACCTAACCAAAACTTAACAAAACTACAATCATTTGAACTTTTTCATTACAACCAAATCATTATACATCAACATCAAAATCGCTTAAAACGTCGTATTTGATTATTTTATTAACAACATCAGTTATCATCATCATTTAGCGACATCGAAAACGTTTTACATCAAAACATTTAACATTTAACTCAACATGCTAATAAAAATCATTTAACATCAGAATTATTTAACAACATAAAAACCAAAAATAATTTTATTACCCCACAAATACGAATGGCATCACCCTGGGATGAGCGCACAAGGCATCACCCCTACGGGATCTAGCCAAACCACAAGGCATCACCCATACGGGATCTAGCCCTCACACAAGGCGCACCCTTACTGGGATCTAGCCTTCACATGGCGCACCCACACTGGGATCTAACCATCACACGGCGCACCCATACTGGGATCTAGCCATCATACAAGGCGCACCCTTAACTGGGATCTAGCCTTCACATGGCGCACCCACACTGGGATCTAACCATCACACGGCGCACCCATACTGGGATCTAGCCATCACACAAGGCGCACCCATACTGGGATCTAGCCTCCAAGACCGGGAAAAGGAAACGCGCGTTGGCCAGACGGCGTTATAAGGAAGGATAGTTGGATAAGGTAAGGTGAGATAAATAAATAAAACGCAAATCCATATTTTTTTATTAATTAGAAGCGTTTAAAACAGGCAAACCAGAAGGTAGGTCATAGTTATTACTATGCCCACACGGCCGATCCATCACTCAAATTATTGTCAAAACGGTCTACATGACGGCGCGAGAGTAACACGAAATCACCAAATTTTTTTAAGCAAAAAATATGCAAAAGTAAAAAAAACCTTTATTTTTAAGAAATCGCTCGTCCATCCTTTTTTTTTTTATATCTATAATTCAAACAAAAGACTAGAGATCATTAAATAATTCATCACTGTTGATTTTTAAATCGGTATTAAACATTTTTTTTTTTTTATAAAATTTCCTTTTGCCTCTTTGTAAATATCAGAACGTTAAGGTTTGTGATATTTAAATATTTAACTGGGAGTCAAAAATAGTTCGAACTGAAGAAAATTTATAATTTAATAATAAATTTAATGTTAATAATAAATATTAAACTGCAGGTTTTTTTTTTAAACGAATCACTTGAAGAAACGTGATTACCGGTAAAAAGTTGGTCTGAATTAGTAATATCGATATCGATTAAATTTCGTATCGTTAATTACAGTGAAATTACTTCACTAGTAAATAAAACAAATCTCATTTATTTTTTATTAATGCTATCGCCAAGACCTTTCAAAACGTCGAAACCAACTAGTAAGTTAAATCGTATTTATGAATCTAACATATTAAAATTATATTCAATGGGAGTATAGTTGTTGTTACTAAATTGGTTATATTCAGATTCAAAATGATAGGTTACCCCTATAATTCCTAAAAAGATAAAAACCACCTTTGTTAATGAGCAATCCGCCCCAGTGTTAAATTTATACTAATATATAAAGCAGAAGAGGTTGTTCGTTTGTCTGTTTGTTTGAACGCGCTAATCTCATGGACCAATTTAAAAAATTCTTACAGTGTCAGACAGTCCATTTATCGAGGAAGGCTATAGGCTATATAACATCACGCTAAGATGAATAGGAGAGGAGTAGCAATTACAAAATATAACGAAAACAAAACTTAAAGCTTTCCTTGCGTGCGTTGAGCAAACGGTAAAAGTTATTCAAAAATCATGTATCACAAATTTGTTCCCCTCTAAAAGTTTTAAATACAAGTCCGCGACATCATATGTCTAGCTTTTAAGGTTATCCCACTTAACCATTTTTATGGTTATCAAAATACTATATGACGGTTTCAATGTTTCCACACGAGCGGAGCTGCTGGCAATTGCTAGTAGATAATAAAATTACCTACTTTTTCCCCTTTATCATATTGCGATATGAATTAGAGGGCTGATAATTGACGTTTTTATTTTGAGCCATCAAACGTTCATTATTTTGACGCCGGAAGCAATCTTTTTCAAGATGACCCTTCAGGTGACAATAATCACATTTTATTACTCCCTCACTATTTGAATTTTTTGTATTTGGTTCATGAATATATGAAACTAAAGTACTAGAATTCAACTCATATTTACAATCACGAGAACGATGTCCAGGCTTATTACAAGTAAAACAAGTAATTGCCTCCCTCCTAGAAGGACCGGGTTCGAGGAAGCAATTTTTTTTATTATTATCTAATCTTTCCATTTTAGGGGCTGCTATTTTTCGTTTGCGAAAAGTTTTTAAAACTGATATTAATTTGGGGAAAGAATCAGGCGTATTTCGTAATAACTCAGATCGTACAAACTCAGGACAAATACCTGTGATTAAAGCGTCTACCATTTCTGCATCCGAAGCCTCTGGCCTGACCCTTTTGAACAGAGTCCACGCTGTAGTGGCGTACTCAGCATAAGTAGTCTCTTGTTCTGAAGTATATGCCCTCCATTTTTGGACATCATCGGCATATCGGAATTCCCTGGCAAAAGTTTGTATTAGTTCGCTTTTAATTTGATCCCACGTGGTAGAACTAAGAGACCACGTATCGGCCCATTTTCTTGCTCTTCCCTTTAACTGTAATATCGCCTTCGTACGGGCTTCATGCAATGGAATATTGTATTTCGAAATAATCTCATCGACATGAGAACACCAACACCTTATATCATGAGATCGTTCATCTGGATCAAAGGGGGGCAAATAAAAGTCGTGACGATATCGAGATGGTAATTCCACAGAAGAAAAAGCGGCAGTGACAGCACTAACCGCTGCTTGTTTAGTAATATTATTAACGAGGCTCATAACCTGTTCCATGGTGAACGTAGGATCTGGAGGGTGTGGTACCGGATCACCGGTTGGTCCCACCGCTGCTGTCGGCGCGTGACCAGGCTGCATGCCTGCATCCATTGCCTCTCCGTGAAGAAGCCAATAAAAACAAGAGGAAACTCACAAAAATACTAAAAACTCGTAGAGAAAACACTTTTATTCAATTTTACAACTTGAACTGTCTTTAACCATACATGAATCATTGAATGCCGCCTTAATGCTACCCGCCCTTTTCTTAAGAATGGCGCCATTCTAGTTACAATCGATTTAGTTACCATTTTCTCGGTACCTATATTTATTTTGAATAGTTGTAAATTACAAATATAGTCACTCTTCCAATTTAAACACCCTTTCTTTTATAACATAATTTTATCACATAGTTAATGATATTTAAATATTTTATTTAATATAAAACTTATCAATGACAGGAAATGTGTAGTCAATTGTTAAATTATTTATTCCAGAATTCAAGAAAATGTAAAGTACAGTCTTAAATAGTTTTAATATATAGAGATATTATTTTTAAATGAATTTATGTAATACAATCAATAATTTTAATTAATGAAAGATAGTTATTAATATTTAACACATCAAAACAATCATAAATCAAAACAATGTTCATTTTAAATAAAATTAGTATTTACAAATCAAATAACTGATAATTTATTTAATTATTATTTATAGTATTTGCCTATATATAAGAATTATTGAAAACAATCTAATTTTATATATAAGAACTATTATGACCAAAATTAAAATACAAATAAGGACCTGATTAATTAAAAGAAGCATATATAAAGATTATAATTACTTAATTAATCCTAAAATAATTAAACAATTGGAATTTAATAATTCTATACATTACAATTAGTCTTAAATATTTAAAAACTAATAAAGATCTCTAAATTCATCGGATTAGTACCTTCGATATTCAATAGATGTCGCAGCTGAATTTTACAATTTGATGCTTAGAGTCGCTGCTAGATGGCGCTATTTGATAGCGCCCACATATACATCACCTATCGTTTTATAATTCTTTATATTTTTATGTACATAAATTATATTGCTTAAAATATACTGTGAAGCAAATGTAAGAATACCTGTTTCCTTAAACTTCTCTCACAGGGAATCACGCGGTCTTAAATTATAAATGCCACGTATAGCTCTTTTTTGTAAAACAAAAATTTTTTCACTATCCGCGCATTTACCCCATAGCAATATTCCATAAGACATAATGCTATGGAAGTAGGCAAAATAAACAAGTTTTGCTGTTTCGACGTCTGTGAATTGTCTTATCTTTCGAACAGCGTAGGCCGCTGAACTCAGTCATTGCTGGGCATAGGCTCTAACTGTTTTGGACAATGTTACCACGCTACCCCAATGTGGATTAATAGGTTTCACATACACCCGGAATACCCTACATATATGCAAGGGTACTCAAAAAATTTCCTGCGCCGAAAAGAGTGTGATAAATTGCAAACGCTTATTAGACACGTATGTTTAAAAAACCGCTGGGTTAATATTCAAAACTTTTGTACGCTATTCTATAGTAACATAAACAAATAACTTAAATGAAGTAAATATATATTCTCATAGATTCTATCCCACAGATGGGCCAAGGCAAGCGGCGTTAGCGGAATGGTTAAGGTAATGGACTTGCAATCGAGAGGTCATGAGTTTGAATCCCGGCCATTATACTACCGACGTGAACCCACTCCTAACACAATCATTTGGCTTAGCTGGAGGGGTTAACACGGGTAACTCTAAGTGGGGTCGGCACAACATGCTATAAACATGCTGTCACATGATTTGGCTTCGTATTTTATGACCGGCCGCCTGCCTGACGTCAACTTACTTTAGTCGTCTCTTACGACATCTCAGTAGCAAATGAGGGTGGTCTATTCTACTCAGCCGGATATCACACGGCAGACAAATTGCTAGTAAGCTTTTAAATAAAAAAAATGGTACTTATTTTTGGAATAGAGCTAGTCTACAATAAACACTTTTCTGGATCGGTTTAATGATAATCAAAGAAACGTCAGTTACAGTTTATTTGTAAAAGATTTTATTACGAATTTTCTAGTAGAAGTGTCCTTAATAAGTGAATCAGATACGCAAATATTTATTTCAATTAGCACACCCTTGTTAGGTGTCTGCGATTGACTGCAAAGGAAATTGTGACACCAGAGAGAAAAAGGGCTGCTTCTTAAAGGAATGATTGAGTGGGTATTTATTTCAAAGGCTTGTTGACAACCCCATTAAGTACTTAAGATCATTATCTAATTGTTTAAAACAAATTACGTTTGAAATATGGGCTGAAAAATATCCCAATTAATTTTTTTTGGTATGACGAGATTTTTAAATTGAGTTTAAACTTTTGCAATTAAATCTATTCAAATTTTTTGTTCAAATATTTTCATATTTCTATAAAAACTAATTAGAAGTTGAATGGCTGTATAATTTGTGAATTTATAGCTCAAAAGGGATTTTCACCAGGCAAACAAAATGCGAAAAATATAATATTAAATAATAGTAGAAGAGTGTTAGTAAAGGAAAAAAATACAAAATTATCAATACGTATCAAGAAAAATTATAATATTCTATCAAGCTCTAAAGATTAGGAGGATTCTCCGTACTTATCTACTGTATTTTTTTATAACTTTTAAAATTCAATAATATCTAGTGTACACGGTCCACTAACGTATCTATCGATAGTCCCCAAAAGCTATTTGTTTGTATGTGTTTTATTTTCAAAATCCCAAAATCTACCAAATAAATTTTTATATAGTATTTACTAAAAGTGAAAAGAAGGTTTTAGTTAGTAGTAAATTCTCCGCAACGGCTAAACCGATTTTGTTGGAATTTTTACTGGAAGATTCAAAGAGTCTTGGCTACTTTTTATCCTGTAATTTATATAGGCGGATTTACGCGGGAAAAACTTTGTAAGACGCTGATTTCCAAGCGAGCGGAGATGCTAGTTTATTTAAAAACAATAAGTATTGTTTAATTTCGTTACTACTAGAACTTACGTATTGTCAAATTTACGAAATATAATTTACAAGAAATGACGTATGAAAAATGTATTATTTACTCTGCATCAAAACTACAATATTTTATATATTCCCTCATGCCATTGATATAACGATATAAAGTCGTACCTCCAAAAGGGGAGAAATGCAATAAACGATAGGTAATACATTTTCTTTGTAGATTTTTCGCTTGACCGCACATGGAATATTTAAAACTGGCTGGCTTCGGTCCTTTTTGGAATTGAATAGCCATCCACGTGAATACGGTTTGGCTGTATTTACATACATCAGACACAGGTGTATAAATATGTAAAATGCTTTTACACGTATTTATTATTTTGTGGATAAAAGTTTTACCTATGTTATGTTACTCGTCTTGGAGTTTGTTTGCATCTTCGCGAATGTTCAAGTTTTTTCTGGTATTATTTATGTTTGCTCATTTTAAGTAGACTTCTATCATTTGCTTTTTTAAGACAAAATTCTTCGTTGCTTATTTCGATTTTTTATTAATGCAATATAAAATCTTCTTTGAACAAATTTTATTCTTCACTATTCTTGTTTGTGTGTTTTATATATACACGATTTAAAATCAAAAGTTATTTCTATTAGGTGGACTTTTTTGTTGATTAATATTATTATCCTTTTAGCTTGTATTATATAACAAGAAATTGAATCCAAGCCTCAAGCATTGAATCAAGCAAGAAGACAAATCAATTTTTTTAACAAGAATCATAGTTGAAAAGTGATGACAAAAAATAAAAAAAACCTAGTGGTATCCGCAATTTCCTTCGCGACTACTAAACGCTTAAGTACCCTCAATAATGCAATATTTGTTTTTCCGTGTTCCCGACAAAAACGGGATATTTTATCCTATATTTACTTAACCCGATCCAGATTTTAATATGCCAAATTTCATCGATATTGGTCCAGCCGATTATCCGTGAAAACGTAACAGACGGACAGATTTTCGGATATTAGTGCGGATATCATATTATTAAAAAGTAACTAAAGTAGAATTAAAAAGTTGACATTTACTTTACTTACGAAAATACATGTATTACATAATTTTAACTTTCGCTTTGTTTTATTTTCTTTGTAACTACAATTTATGTTAATTTTAATGTTTAGAATAACAATGGAAAACATATAAAATACAAGCGTAAAACTAAAACCTTAAGAAGATAATTTATTGCCTTTGTTGTTTCTGCATATATATTACTTAGTATTTTTCTTGTAAAATTAGTGTTTTCTTTTCTTATTTTGTTATTTGGATATTTTATCGATTTAGTATAAAATGAGTACATCTGAGAGAGAAAAATAAAATTATTTAAAAAGTGAACCGCTTAAAGCTATATACCTATAGGTAGTTTAATTCCACAGAAGAGGCCGATGTACATCATTGTGATGGTGATAAAATACTTTGATAAGGTTTTGAATTATCTTTAGATACTTTCTTAAACTGTGATTGTCCAGCGGTAAGACAGTGCGAATCTTTCGAGGAGTCACGGGTTCAAACTACGGGAAGGCACCTATTACTTTTCTGTTGAAACTTATGTGTCTAATTTGCAATTTATCACACGCTTTTCAGTAGGTTCAGTTCACGCTGCCATGATATTCTTAGCAGTGGTATAGTAACAGGCCGTTACTTAACTTGACTTTGACATTCTTAGTGATACATTCTGAGGTTGAGGCGCGTACACTGGAAAATTTATACAAATAAATAACAAATACAATTTATATGTGGTTATGTTTAAATCACTATTTACCCTTAAATAAATATACTTTACATTTAAACAAAAAAAACTGTGAAGCGTCGCGATAACAAGACATTCAAATATTTTACTAATTAGTCACAAGTTACATCTTAACGATGCAAAAAGCAGTGACAACTGGGAAGGGTTGGCCCATTACGGATTTGAGAGTTACTCCCGGCTTTTACAACGTACCATCGGCCTTTATGTAGGCAGACCAAGTTTTTTAATTTCAAATTTAGCTTTTTTTAATGTTGCTAATAGAACGAGATTTGGTTGAAAACATATGCGCTTATTAATATTCTGAATCTTTACTTAATACTTGATACTTAATACTTAATAATATCATAAAGAGAAAAAAATTGTATGTATGTTTGTAATGTTTTCACACAAAAACTACTGAATCGATTTCAAAAATTCTTTCACAAGGTTTATACAATACAAATTTTATTGATTTTATAAATATTTTTTTGTCTCTAATAAAAACAAGAGCGCTCTTGCGTACTTTGTTTTTATAAATTTATAGAAAAATAATTTTGTGCCTGAGATTTCATTATAAAGTTATTTATTTTTTATTTCTTTATTGGTAATTGTCTAAAAACCAGGAGAAACGTTTTGTTTCCATAGTAAAAATAAAACTTTTCATCAATTGACGTCACCGCGCGATCGTGAATGAAGAACATTTTGTGATTTATAATGTCAATATGAATATATTTGTATGTATATAAATTAATAAATAATGATTTGAAATCGAAAACAGAAAAGGATTGGTTGCGCATTCTATATTCTACGACAGAGCAATGTTCACTTTTCTTATAGGATAAATTGATATTTACCTACCACTCTGATAAAAGTAATTAATTTACATATAATTTTAATTTTATTATAGCATATCTTTCTTTGAATGTTAATTTCACGCCTTATTAAAAGCAATTTAAGAAATTGTTTTAATATCGCGCGACAAGATTGTTAATATTTGAAATTCACTTCGCATACTAAGTTTAGTAAAAATATTGCTCTGAAACTTGTACGAATACAAGTTCCCTTTAATTAATTGTGATAAAGTTTGAGTATCATTAATTAAATTAAGAATTTAAAAGACTATTCCAGTATTAACTGTATTCAATCTTCAATCCTCCTCATTATTCTCCTGCCCTTATCCCACTTTGAGTGTCGTCGAAACAACATGCTTTAAACATGTTGCAACATTTTTTGGCTAGATATTTTACGAACGGCCGCCTGCTTCACGTCAACTAACTTAAGTTATATTTTACGACACTTCGGTAAGAAATGAGGGTGGTCTATTCTACTTAGCCGCAAACCATACAGCGGGTCAACTTACCTTGGTACACTTTTACGACACCCCGGTAAGAAAGAAGGGTGGTCTATTCTACTCAGCCATTTACCACACGGCGGGTCAACTTATCTTAGTCGCCTTTTACGACACTTCGGTAAGAAATAAGGGTGGTCTATTCTATTCGGATACCACACGGCACTCAATCATCAATCCTATCTTATATTATATATATTTTGAATAACTACCTTCTTAAGTTGATCCTATGATTTTCGTCGATATGGTAACCCTTTCTGACGTCTAATTAACATGAAGTTATTTCTCTCATTTTGAGCCTGTTTGCGTACACTCAAGACAGAATTGCGCTGAGAACTACCTCTGCCACAAGTAAACACCCTCTGATTGCGGATTAGCAAAAATCACCATCTATCCTCTCAGTATAAAATCCTGAGGGAATGTTTACTGAAGGTACAGATAGCGAATAGCTTAATTTGTTCTTATTTAATTCATTCAAAATATCTAAAATGTTCGATTAATGTGATTATGTATTTCAAATCCAATCAAAATCTGTATTCAAATAAGCTCTTTCAAGCACTTTTGAATCGTCAAGGATCAACATGATTAATGAAGCTACAAAGCGAAATGCGAAGAACCAGAAAGAAAATCGGTCAATCTGTTAAACCTTTCCAATTTTACATTATTAAACCGCAGTGAAGCTTAAAAGATTTTCAAATCCTGGCATTTTTATTATATCCAAATAATTTTCAATTTTATGATATGCTTTACTTATAAGCCATCTTGTGCCACTTGAATCTAGCGGTCGCCTACGAACTTTTATGGTCGTCTTTAGAACGGGGTCTATTTCATGGGTGTTATGTTACCTATACACCACGCCAACATCTTAAGACTTATATGTCAATCGGCAGTATGTGCCGTTAAGTTATGAGTATGTCTAAAGCTTTGCTAAAACCTTATCTAATTCTTTAAATAGACAATGTGTGTGTCGTAAAGTTGTCCGATGCTTTTCTGCTACTATATCATATTTTGCTAAGTATTGTAATTCAATTAATAAAAAAAAAACGCGGATATTTAGTTAAATAAAAATATACCTACATTTTGTTTATTACAATGTAATATATGTAATGTGGTGTTAAATCTGGCGAATTAAAGCATACTCCTAGTATCAAATTAAATAACGTTTACTTTAAAGCCGAAAGGTGTTACGGAGATTAGCCGCTAGCGCGACGCCACCTTTGGTTACTATTTTAACGTAATTGACCTCAGATTACATTATCCTTTGTAAAGGATTTCAAGCTTTCAATGTTTACAAAGCGATTTTTATTTCTTTATCTATACCATTGACAAAAATGGGGGGTATAGGCAAATAAAATATTTTATCGAATAGATAATCGAATTTAGCAATGTATAAATTTATTCTTACACTATGCTACTAAGTGTATACTCGGTAAGTAACTATTGTCATAATATTGTTGTAAAATATGTGCGAAAGTAGTATTACAGTCAGCCGTCTCACTGTTGCAAACCGCTATAATAAAACAAGCAATATCGGTTACAAAATATTTACCCGCAGTTAAAATTACTATAAGATATTAGTGACAAAAAATATTGTAGTACCTAGGTCACCGAGCCTTCTTCGATAATTTTTAACAAAATAAAAAAAAGAAAACAAAATAGAAGAAAGGTGGGGTTCGATCCCAGGTATTTTCATTTCTCAAGTCTGCCCGTCCGCGGAATAAGCTACGTTGACTTGATAATTACGGCAAAAATAGTGTTTATATTAAATTTAAATGTCAGTATTTTTTAAATTCCTAAAAACAGGGATAAATAATTTTTTTTAAATAATACCTAGTTCGATTTCTCCCCCAAAAGCCCTACATGCTGAATTTCAGGAAAATCGTTGGAGCCGTCTCCAAAATTCGGAACATATATATACAAGATCAACTCATTTAAATATTAAATATATTATATTGCCTGCCCATTGGCGCAAGAGGCAGTGAACCTACCTTTAGCTCCGGGGGTCGCGAGTTCAATTCCCACCACCACCAAATTTTATCAAAACAATTTGTTAGTTTTTCGACTCTGGTGTATTTTTTAATTATCCAAGAAGGGTATTTACCAGTTGTCTGTCAATCATAACACGAGTGTTAAATTACTTTGGAGACAGATGACCGTGTGTGTAATTGTGCCATATATTAAGTTTGGCTTAGCAAGCTCTATTATACTAAGAAGCTTATATTAACTGGCCCATTGGCGTAGGGGACAGGGGTACCTGCCTTCAACTCCGGCGGTCGCGAATTCGGTATATTAAATATGGATTAGAATGCACTACTAGGCAAATATACATCATAATGATCAATCGATTATGAAAACCTTCAAAAGAATGCACACCCATCTATAGTCCGATTGGATCACATTTTAAACAACACAATAATCTAACACGCACTGCAACTAAGCCAAAACATATTTGGCGTAGTATTATTATGTGTTTGTTATATTAAAATGTTAACGCCGTGTGGTATCCGGTTGAATAGAATAGTACCACCCTCATTTCTTACCGAAGTGTCGTAAAAGACAACTAAGGTAACTTGACCCACCGTGTGGTACCCGGTTGAGTAGAATAGACCGCCCTCTTTCTTACCGAGGTATCGCAAAAGGCGACTAAAGTAAGTTGACGTCAGGCAGGCGGCCGGTCGTAAAATACGAAGCCAAATCACCACTTAAAGCGGGATAAGGGCAGGAGAATGATGATGGCTTAGCATGCACTACTAGGCAAATATACATCATAATGATCAATCGATTATGAAAACCTTCAAAAGAACGCACACCCATCTATTGTCCGATTGAACCACATTTTAAACAACACAATAAGCTAACACGCACTGCAACTAAGCCAAACCATATTTGACGCAGTATTATTTTATGTTTTTGATATTAAAATGTAAATTTAGTACTAGGAGGCATTATGTGGAGATTACGTCGTTAACGCTGGCGCGACGCCACCTCTGGTTGCGGTTTACTATTTTAGTAAAATTGGCACCCGTTTGCAGAGCTCGTAAAGGATTCTAGTGACGATATAATATTTGTAACGCCATTAAGATGAAAGGGTGAGGATGATGTAGAAGAAAGTGTTTATGTTTTGAATAAGAATGCTTGCTTTATACTTCATAAGAAAATTATTGCTTGATAACGTAATACAACATAATCTTTTTCTTCATAAAAGGTATTATAGTAGTAGTATATTTAAATATTCAGATAAAAATAGAAACCAAAATAACAAAGCGGAGTTGCAAAATATGCTCTGAGCGTATTAGGAATGAGTTATCAAATGCTTTTTAAAACCGAAAGCATCGATACCTTCAAAGAAGTATCTGAAGAGTTTTAGCTGAGACCTTAGACCTTAGAAGTTGTAATACGCCCTACATAAGATAGATAAACGATCTCAAGAAGGTACCAGGAACAAAGAACAACAGAAAGATTTTGGGGGGAGACTTATCCAGCATTTTAAGACCATATAGAAAAAGAAGTATTATAAAATATTATGACTGTTAAGAAATCGTCTAGCTTAAGATTTTTGGACTACTCCGAATTATAAAAAAGATATATTTTTATACATTACAGAAATTGATTCTTATCATTGTATAATTTAATGAAATAATTCTAATTCATCCAAATTATGCTTAGCAAATAAGGCATTTACTTAAGAAAAATATATCACGCGCGGTTAAAATAGCTTAAGCATAG
Organism: Morpho helenor; assembly: GCA_029227775.1. Taxonomy (NCBI): domain Eukaryota; kingdom Metazoa; phylum Arthropoda; class Insecta; order Lepidoptera; family Nymphalidae; genus Morpho; species Morpho helenor. The sequence continues at coordinate 11,777,737 of JARGCU010000010.1, read as the reverse complement.
AGTTTATCATATTTTATAATACTGAGACTACTAACTTTACATTAAAGACTAGACATTCAACAAAATCCCTATCGCTATAACCGTATCATCAAACGGTTTTGAATTCAATATCAAAGCAAATCCGTTTCGTCGTAGAAGTGTTTTTATTTGGCCTTTATTACCAGGGATTGGCTGGAGTCGCGTAGTTCAATGATTATTGCTCCATTTCCTTGCGAATATCGTCACTTATGTTAATATTGTATTTAAATATAAATAAACACTTTGGAAAATACTTTGTTTTTAATATTATTGAACGGAATATCTTCTGGTGACATTTTACGACAGCTATTTTTTAATTTGTGTCTGACGATGTTCCGCATAGACTCAGAAACGGATCGATTAATTTTAATGAAATGTTCAGATAATCTTTAGATTGACCTAGCGGATAATCCTGTAAAGTTTGGTGGCGATCGGATTTTTTTGAACTATCTATAACAGATTTGATTGAATTTGAATTTGATAAATAGACTGAACCACAACAACATGGGGCCGAACCTCTAACATTTAATAAACATAAATAAGAACCTTAATACACAAACACAAAATTTTGATGTTTCATTTACAATTTTAGACATTAGTATAATCTAAAATGACGCTCTTCTTAAATACTGAATCTTCTAAGTAACAACTTTTCTTAGATTATAATATCTGTTCAAAAACAATAACTGACAGCCTAAATTATTAATACTCTTGTTCTGAGCATACTCATATTAATAAGAAATTTGTCTTAAAGCATCAAAACCACCGAGTTTACCTCTGGGGTAAAATAATGATGCCAATCATCATAAAGCGCCTTTGAATTGCGGACTACTTCATCAAAGCTTGCCTTGATGTAGTCCGCATAACGACCTTGCATAATTTTCAGAACCGCCAACCTCTATTAGGCTCTTCTTAAAGATTTATAAGAATTTTATGCCACGTAAAATGTTTTTTTTTTCTGAAACTATGCGTATATGGAAATTTTTGTTTGTGAAAAGTATTTTGCTCACGAAATGAAAATGACTTAAGAAATCATCATATAGATGTTGCAATATATAAAATATTATATAAATATAGTTGCTGTGCCCGCAGCCTTGATCGCATGGAAATCGGTATGTCACAAACTCTTTCCCGAGTAAATCCCGAACACGCCGTAATTCTAAGATAAAAAGTAGTCTATATGTTGGTCCAAAACCTCCATTATCCTCATATCATTCAGTGAGAGCCCCATCGAAATCAGTTCATCTGTTCTGGAGTAACTTTTAAATTAAATCTTCCTCAAGTATTTTAGTGAAAACCGTGCAAAAATCCATTCCGTAGATTTTGAGAAAATCGATCACATGCTTCTGAGGAGTTTATTTTATAATAAGTCTAAATATGCAAGTTACAAATGATGTTAATGGACCCCTTTTAAGACAACAAACAATAAAAATAAGCGCTCTTATCGTATGAAATAATAATTAATCCAAATAACACATACACGATCTTCAGGTTTCGTTTCAAGGGACTAAAGCTCCAAAAGAATATTCATGTAATGTCGACCTCTGAACCCTTGATACAAATCCCAATATTCTAATCACGAGGTAAGCTTAGACTAGCGCATAGTGTTTCTAAGAAATCTGTCTGTATCGAAAAACACGTTGAACTAGAATTAGGGGGCGTGTAGTTTTAATTTAATGATGTATTTTATTCGATTCAGACACGAAATATCCTTGAAACGAAACTGGGTAATATCGTTTTCTGGAAATACATGTTTTCTTCCTTTAATCTGATTAATCTAAATACATATGGTGTTCTCAATAACTTACTAAGCTAACATTCTATATTCTACTCACATTAAGTAATTTACTAATAATATGTAAATCTTGTACGTCAACTGTTGGACACAGGCATCTTAGAGGGATTTCTATGCCATATGATCTTATGTCGCATTTATCCAACTCCCCGCGGCCCATTTAAGATCAAATGTATTTACAATATTAATAATTTTACAATTTTAGTAAACTTTAATAAATTTTAAATACTATTCGTAAAGCCTACTTTGTAATGATTCGAAATGTACATAGAATTTTCTCCTTGTTTTTTCTCGACTAATATAATCTAGGTGTTTTATAGTTTGTAGAACGCCTCGAAAATATTACTTAAGCGAAGTCCTTGTTATTGTCCGTTAAAAAAACCACATCAGTCGCTTTTACCCGGGACAAGTATGTCCACGCTTTGACAAGAAATAATCAATAATTTAAAACATTATAATATAAATATTAGTTCAACTGTAAAAAAAATAAGTTGTAAAATTGTTAAAATAGTTAGTATTCTCTCATAGCCTGTAACAGAAATTGTCATTCCTCTGCCGGCGTGCTTGTTTTGTTTTCTGTTACAGCCAGATGCAATTTTCAAAAACAAATGTTTTATCCTCTAAACAACACTTGTGACTTATGTCACATTAAAATTTTGATCTGCACTTGAAACATAGTTCTATCTGTTTCAATCATAGTTAAATTAACACATTTTATGCCTAATTCTATAGTAACGCAAAAGAAATCCTTGTAGAGGAAGATTTGAGGCTAAGCCTATCCAGCCACAACTTTTCTTTTACGCAAAAGAAAAGTTGTGGCTGGATAGGCTTAGCCTCAAATCTTCCTCTACAAGGATAACCTACGCTTACTTTACATATTATTACACGGATTTTTAAAGAAATATTTACTACTTAAAAAAAATTGATAAAATAAGATTAAGAGTTTAACGTTATCAAGAGTTTACGGTCCAAACTCCATCAGTTATCTATAAATTGACTATAAAAATAGTAATTAATAAATATTTTCAATTTATCCTGCATTTTAGAGGGACGTGTTATATCCGGCTGAGTAGAATAGGTACCACCCTCATTTCTTACCGAGGTTTCGTAAAAGGCGACTAAGCTGAGTTGAGCCGCCGTGTGGTATCGGGCTGAGTAGAATAGATCACTGTCATTTCTTACCGAGCCGGACACCATACGGCGGGGCGACTTACCTTAGTTGCCTTTTACGACACCTCGGTAAGAAATGAGGGTGGGCTATTCTACTTAGCCGGTCACGGCTTCCTCATTACATGACAATATCAACTTTAAAATAACATATAATGCATTTAAAAATTTCTTGTGAAATTGTATAAATAAAACTGCCAGTTTTAGCTGCATTAATTCTAGAAGCCATTTGTTAGAAAATTCAATCCAATATGATCGTATTTATACACGAATAAATGGCAAGTAAAAAGTATTTTTCTTTAAGAAGCCTGCCGGTGATGTGAAAAGAAGTCCAAGAAAAGTTACACCCTCTTGCGTTTTTCTGTTTAAAAAAGTTATTCGAAGGTAGTCTTGGACGCGTTTTTGACGCGAACTATTAACGGCGAGCTCAATGGCGTTGAACCTGTAGACGAGTGGGGAGGTGAAGCCACTTACTATCAGTCCCCACTCGGGTAATGGCCTCGCACCTTACCCAAACACGTTAGCTTTGATAATGTTAAATGTCAACTCCGCTTTTTGTGTCTGATTAACACTGACAACAAAGGGCGTAAATCTATACCTATATACTTAATATTTATATTTTGATGGTAGATTATTCGCAACTTTTATGCTCAGGTTATACTAACTTGCATACATTTTTCTTTTCTGAAGTAAAACGATTGTTTTTACAAAAAAATCAACTAACTTCTACGTGATGTTTTAAAAATAGTGAAGAATTCATTTTCTGAATAGTTTTTTACGGATAACTAAATAAGTTTGTGACCTGACCAATAAATTCCATAAACGAATAAAAAATATTATCTATACTAATATATAAAACTGAAGAGTTTGTTAGTTTGTTTGATTGTTGGATTGATTGATTGTTTAAACGCGTTAATGTCAGGAACATCTGGACCGATTTGTAAAATTCTTTGAATGTAAGATAGTCCATTTATCGAGGAAGGCTGTAGGCTATATAAATTTACGCTAAGATGAATAGGAGAGGAGCAGCAATAAAAAATAGTGCGGAAACGGCAAAATTTAAAGCTTTCCTTGCGTGATTAAACGGTAATAGTTATTCAAAAATCATGTACTACAAAATTGTTCCCCTCTAAAAGTTCTATACAAAAGTCCGCAACAGTATATCTCTAGCTTTTAAGGTTAAACCACGTTAACCATTTTTATGGTTACCAAAAGACTATATTGCGGTTTTAATCTTTCCTCGCGGGCAGAGCCGCTGGCAGCTGCTAGTACTATTATAAATGCGAAAGTTTATTTGTCCGTCTGTTACGCTTTGACGACGCTTAAGCAATGTTGGTAAAATTGGTTACCATTGATGTTGCTATTTATGTATACTGGGATATATAGGATAAAAAAATCCCATTTTTTTTCGGACAATAGTTAAAAACTCAGTACATAATTAAAGGTATTTTATCACTTAAATAGATGTCAACAAAGTAACGGATAGTATAAAAAAACAATAAAGAGTTTTCAGGCAAATGCAAAATAAAAGTGGTCTGAAAAGCCATTGGGAAAATAGCCATACGAAAAATTCACCGTGTGTATGTAAAAAAGGGGTGAAAATGGAAAGTGTCACGAATGGCATGCAGCATTCAACTACCACCGGTATTGATGCGGCAGACGGGGCCGCTTATTTATTCATAAACGTTGAAAAACTTGCCAATGGTACCCGTTGAGCACTAACGTAATTCATTTTGGTATATTCCGCAAAGATTATAAGGTAATGGCCCGTAAACGATTACTAAGTAACGAATAATTTCAGCTAGTTTTAATTACTTAAATAGTTAAGAACATAAGAAAAAGTTGCCTCATCTTTGACGTAGTGGCCAGCGACCCTGCCTTCAGATCCGCTGGACGCGGATTCGATCGCCCTTAGCGACCTGCCCTTATTCCACTCTAAATGGTCGCACAACATATTAAAACACGTTGACAACATAGTAAAACATAAGACATAAGTCTTAAGACATAAGACTGGCCCGTTGGCGCAGTGGGTGGTGATCCTGTCTTCAGCTCCGCGGGTCGCGTATTCCATTCCCGACGAGAACCAACATTTTCTATAAAGAATTTATTGGTTTTTCGAGCCTGGGTATATATTTGTATTTAATTATGTATTGAAAAATTATATATGTATATATTTACCAGTTGTCTCTCACCCATTACATAAGTATTCAATTACTTTGGGGACGGATTACCGTGTGTGTAAATATCCCTTATACAAAAAGTAAACATAAATCACGTATGAAACACGAGTAAATGCAATATACGAAAGGCACAGATAAATGTTAAAAGCAAAACTAATAAGAACAATATTACCTTCTGATCTATTTAGTATTAATGACGGCTTCGTGACTATACTCAGTTATCGCGGGTTAGGGAAACTTTTATTGGATCATTTTGTATTAGTAAGTATTATATAAGTTGTACTGTTACTTAAAATGATTGAAACATGTTTTATCTTTCACATTACAATTAGATTGGACAATAATCCTATCCTATCCTACTAATGTTATAAATGCGAAAGTTTGTGAGTATGGATGTATATTTGTTACTCTTTCACGGCGCATCCGCTGAACCAATATCGATGAAATTTGGCACACTTATTCCTTATACACTGTTATAACATATAGACTATAAAAATCCTGTTAATTCTGCAGGAATAGGATGACATTAAAAAGCGCCATCTATTATCCACCTATCACGGGACAACAGTCCACGCAAACGAAGTTGCGGGTAAAAGCTAGTTATCAAAAAAATAACTTTTACGTTTGTTTCAATCCTTACTTCGTTTTTATTCATTATTATTAATAGTTCAATCTATAGTAAAATAACGGTCTTTCAAAATCCCACAGCTGGGCATAAAACCGTCTACGCTGCTCCAATGAGGAATGGTAGATTAAACATATCTCCTATTTTCTAGATTCTCTAGAGATACTCGTATGCGGGTTGGCTCACAAATTTTTTTCCTTCACCGTGTGATAAATTGCAAAATTAGACATTTTAAGTTTTAACAGAAAAACTCATTTGTTCATTTTATAATAGAACTAAAATAATATTATCAATAGACTGAAAAGAAACTCCTAAATTATATCTCAAGTACCTACATATTAAGATAATAAAATGCATTTATTTTATTGACCTTTATTAGAAATATAAAAACAAAAAATCAAAACAATATCACACAATGAAATTTAATTTAACAAAGTATCAACTAAGGCAAACATATCGTAATATCTTTTTATTTTAAAATTTTATTGGCACATTGGAATTATTTTTTTTATAATGCAAATTCTTTATCAATTGAAAATATTGTTAACCGTCACCGCAATATCAGCGAATATTGGATGGAAGCTTCTACAAAACGGAATTTAAAACCACGTTCAACTATATTTGAGTCAAATAATAAAAAAGTATAAAAGGTAAGAAACGAGGTAAGATTGCCGAGGAAAAGAATAAGTAATAGTAGAAAAGTCACGAAGCGGACGTTTTGTCTAGACGAAAGATGACAACTACAAGCCGCGTAATATGACACTAACTCCGTGTTATTAGATTGTGATGAGTTGTTAACAATATAGAACAACTTGAATACTTGAGTTTTATTTATGAGTTGAAATATTTGAACATTGTTTTTTAACTTTTTGCAAATATCACATGCATCCTACTTACACGCTAAAAAGCTCTGGCGATCGATTGGCATTATCGCTATTTATACTAACATATTAAACGATCGTAATCAAAAGCAAAAGTGTATAAACTAATCACAAAAATCCTGAACGCCGTGCTAAAAGAAAAACTATATGCGCCTTGTGATTTAATTCTAATTTCAAAATATATCTCACTCTTATCCTTTTTTACGATCAAAGTAATTCAAATTCTAATTCAAATCAAATTTTATTTATTTGTTGAATGTGGTACACAGTGATGTTATATAAATATAATCTAGAACGACACATTCTGCTTATTATAAGCATGCAAATAGTACATTCTATAATTTTCATATAATATTATATTTTATTACATACTCGTATTATTTTTACTAACATTTATTTTTAGCTATTTCATTATTATATTTATCAAAATTAATTAAATAATGTACAATAATATATAATGAACTATAAAAAAGTATAATCGATATATATCACAAAGTGAGACAGAAAGAAATAAAAAATTACGCTTATATTCTCGAATGGTTTTAATCACTACCTCTAACTTTATCTTTATTATCTTAGTTTTTAGTGAGAATTAACAAGCTCTTACAATAAACAATAGTTATTCTTTTCTTAAATTAGTTCCTTTCTTAAAACGAATAACGACTTTTTTAAGAAATGTAATACAGTACATAAAAACAACGTCGCAAGAAAAAGGAAAGTTCCAGACAGACACTACGAAGACAATTAAATTACCTAATTAATTGTATACGATTTTCATTCGGTTGACTTTATATTATATTACAAAAGCGCTTGATCTAATTCTTTATTATAGTTAAACTTGGATGTTGCACAAAATCTCCCTTAGCCATATTATTAACGTTAACAATATGGCTCTTAGCTAAAGCTTATCGAGCCTATAAACATCTCAACTGCACTGGTTTATTCGCCGTCACTCACCATTGCATGGTCTATGCTCGCGATATAAAATATATATTACTAGACCATACTCAATTTCCGCATGGCGGATGTTTAACGTTGTACTGATGTTATTATGTAACACTTCGATAAGTCAAACTTTGATATTATTGTATTGTATCGTGCGAAGAGGAGATGGCAACCTTTAAAAGCTGGTCATTGTTAGCAATAAAGAAGGCAAGAGACCACGAGGCCGGTCGCCAACACGATGGTCTGACCAAGTGAAAGAAGCCACCTCCTCTTCAAAGTTCTATCAGACGGTGAGGGCTACTCTAGACCGGGATAAATGGAGGCAGGTCATACATAAGAAAGGATTACGTGACCACGATCCTCAGTAATGAGGGACCAATCAAGAAGAATCGTAGAAGTTATGCTATCCGCCATGTCGTATTCGGCGGAGTAGAATAGATCACCCTCATTCTTACCGAGGTGTCGTTAAAGGCGAGTAAGGTAAGTTGACCGGCGGTGTGGTATCCGGCTGAGTAGAATAGACCACCCTCATTTCTTGCCTAGGTGTCGTAAAAGACAACTAAGGTAATTTGCTGTCAGGCAGGTGACCGGTCGTAAAATAACTAGCCAAAACATTTGACAATATCTTTAAAATATGTTGTGCCGACCCCACTTAGAGTGGGATAAGGGCACGAGGATGATAATGCTAGAAGTTATCGTCTATTTAAATTAATGATTCTTCGTCGTAAACATTTGTCGACTGCTATGTGCACGTTTTTAAGTTCGCTGTAAACGGTCCTAATAGTGAAAAGTAACTCTCTGAACGAAGGCTTCCTATCTTCTTACAGAGAAGAAGTGGAGCTCATAACTATCACGTTGCCAATACGTATCCTAGCCATTCTGTGAGATATGCAGGTTTCACACCATTCTTTCTTTCGCCATAAAACATAAAAAAGTATATCTAAATTATGAATCTATACACAATATTAACTCAAATTTATAATCAATAATTTTGCTGAATGCTAATATAATTTATCGCATGCGACTCATATAGTACAATATTAAAATAGACCCAGTGGGCCGGCGCCGGTGTTGATATGTGACAGCTAGAAATGTTTCGGTACAGGCGAATGTCGGAATTCTCTGCAAGCAACGATATTCCTAAACTGTTATAATGTAGAATTGTAGTCTACGATAAACAAAATTTGCACTATACCTTAGTCATCAGTTTCAGTCAATAATATACCTAATAATTTATTATTAAGTCAATTTAAAGATTGGGTAATGTTTTTTGGAAGTTAAACTTACGAAGATTTATTCCAACTTCACCGTTTTGAGAAGAGTCTTGGCTCTCACATCTGATTCATCTTTAAGTTAAGCGAGTGTTTCTAGTTCTTATTTAGTTCTCCTTTTTAGACTTCCAAATAAGACTTATAAAAGTCTTTTTAATGGTGTATATTATGCAAGCTCAAAGGGTTCTTACTTCATAATCAGGCAGGATTTGAAACGGGCGAAACATCAGTAGGTTACGTGTGATGAATAGAGATCTGAAGACGCAACGTAGGTTAGGTCACTTGTTACTAAATAAGAGTTTGTTTCTAAGTTTTTGGCATCTCTCGAACGTGGTGATCTTATTTATTCAGTCGCATAATCGCGCTGTATCAGGTAAACGGTATGTGAAGTTTGTAGGATTTCTTAAGATTAAATCGTTATTCAAATATGTGATTGTGTGTAAGATATTTAAGTTAATTAGGAACCTTAATATATTATATTATAATATATAACATATTCAGTAAATATTAGAATTTATAATTTAGAAATTGCTAGTTGAAACAAAAGACCGCGACTCAAAGATATACCTTATACAAAGGCATATCTTATTTAAATATCTTTTTGTCTCTATTTTGTATTGATTCTTGCAAGCATATAGACATAACGATATTTGGCAAACGTATGGAATCCTTTAGTTTTACGATTTCCGGTTTAATAGGTTTGGTCACATATCATTGGTAATGTATATTCTTTTGGTACGATAAGAACTAGGTAGTTAATGCAACTAACATTGGCAAGAAACATATTTTCTTAATACAACTTTCTAGTATTTCAGCGTCTAGACTTGGCCATGTGTGAAATAACCTGGGAATTGTATACGTACTAATAAAGCTTAAATGTTGGTTATAAAACTAATAGCGAACGTCACCGTGTCGTAAACTCTGTTATTAACCATTAAGAGGCTTCCACTGTTTCCATTGCCTTGCTCAGTCTTATGTCACTCAGAAAAAACTAAATAATGCTCAAAAAACTAAATAATGCTGGCTCGTTGGCGCTGTTTTTTTTTTATTTGACTATATGCTTTTAGCCCATTTTTTCGATTTGACTTTATGCTTTTAGTCTATAGGCTTTAACAGCGTCGTGGCGCAGTTGGTGCCTGCCTTGGGCTCGATTTTCACCGAGGGCTAACATTTTTTAACAAAAAATTGTTGGTTCTTCAAGCCTGGGTGTATATTTGTATTTAAGCATGTATTTAAAATTATATAAATATATATTTACCAGTTGTCTGTCACCTATAAGACAAGTATTAAGTTACTTACTTTGGGGACAGACGACCGTGTGTGTAAGTTCCAAAACAAAAAAATAGTGTAATTGAATTAAGCGCTCGCTTTAGGATTACATTTTATAGAATACATGTGGTACTTGCGACTCATAAATGTTAAAAGCCCTAATTTCGTATAATAAATAAATAAATTTCCAAAGGAATTTTTTTTTGTATGTTATCCATAGTTAGGTATGTTCCTATATGTTATCTATAGCGGCATATAAACTTGCATTGTTTCAATTGTCACAAATGTTAAAACGGTTGTAATTAAAGGTTTATAATAGTACTAGCAATTACGTTCCACGCAGGCAGAGCCGCTGGCCTGCGTGGAACGTTTAAAACCGTAATATAGTATGTGGATAACCATAAAAATGATTAAAATGGGGTAACCTTAAAAGCTAGACATATTCTTTAAATGAAGAGAATTTTTAAATGAAGGGATGAAGGGATGATGAATGATTTTTAAATGAAGGGAAAAGAAAATTAAATGATGATCCGTGGAAACAATTTCACAGTAATAGAAACGTTTTAATAGAGACCACCAACGATTTACAACTATTTAATATTCTGCAAACTCGGACGTTTAATATCGACCATATAAAACTTTGTCCAGCCACTATGTTTTGGCGCGTAACAGGCAATTAAATACTTAAAATTAAACGGTTAATAACTAGGTTTAAACATTATTTCATAAAGATACAACATAGATAAGAACCTGTCTCGATTGAAACCTTACAAACATTAAATGTAACTACGTAATGCATATAAATTATGTATGCGGTATAAACATATCTAGGAATGACAACAAAATATAGTGAATGGTTGATTTGAAACTTATGTTTACTAAATAATGAATTCAGTATTATGTAAGCATATATTTTTATATTATATCCTGTCCTAATTCTACTCTAAATGGGTCATATCCCATTCTAAAACCTATATGTATTGCGTAGTTATTTTACGACCGCCCGCCTGTCTGACGTCAATTTACCTTAGTCGCCTTTAACGACACCTCGGTAAGAAATGAGGGTGGCTTAATTACTTATTCGGATACCACACGGCGGATCAACTTACCTTAGTCGCATTTACAACACCGTAAGAAATGAGGGTGGTCCATTCTGGTCATCCGGATACCACACGGTGGGTTAACTTACCTTAGTTGCATTTACGACACCTTGGTAAGAAATGAGGGTGGTATATTCTACTCAGCTGGATACCACACGGCGGGCTTTCTGTATTTTGTACGAATTTAAAAAAATGGCACTCTGTTTATTTTAAAAACTGTAAAGGACCTTACCACCCAGCAAACACCTAGAAGAATGCTGCTCAAATGCGGATGGTCAACTTACTGATATCTCCGAAGTTTTCTGGGCGTATAAAGATCTATGTTATCTTTCACCGTAAGGTTTTGTATAAAACTTATAAGTACCTACTCGGGAATAGAACCCGTTAACTCTTGGTATGAGGCAGTTTCAATATAAGACTGTAGGGTCATTCAAATTTACATATTTATTAGTATGATCAAAAGCTCAAGAGTTAGTGATTCGTGAAATTTCAAACCGATGCTGAACTTAGACGTAGCAAACGTGAAACCTATTCAAAAATGAAACATCTAAAAGTATTTCACGTATTTACGTATTTATGTCTGATCTACGCAGATCCATTCATGTGTATGGCCATTCAAACCTAGAAAGGACTGACGGTTGCTCGTTTTATATATTTCAAATTCATTCTAGCGAAAAATATTGAAAGAAAATGTTGCCTATTATTTATAGTTCTCTTATTTTCGAGGCGACGATTTGCTCTAGTATCTAATATGGCTGTATAGATTAGAACATTATATGTAAATATCATCACCAATTTTTTTTTTTTAAATATATGGGACACTTACACACACGGTCGTCCGTCCCCAAAGTAAGTAACTTAATACTTGTGTTATGGTAGACAGACAACTGGTGAATATATACTTATATATTTTTTAAATACATACTTAAATACAAATATACACCCAGACTCGAATACTAACAAATTCATTTATAGAAAGGTCAGCTCTCGGCGGGAATCGAACCCGCGACCCGCGAGCTGAAAGCAGGATCACAACCCACTGCGCTAACTGGCCTTTTTGGCCCTTATCCCACTCAGAGTGGGATAAGGGCAGGAAAATGGCCAGTTGTTAGTAAAGTATTTTACGACAGGCCGCCTATCTTACTTCAAGTCACCTATTGTATTTTACGATACCTCGGTAATAAAGAGGGTTGTCTATTCTACTTAGCCGTATACCACACGGCGAGACGACTTACCATAGTTGCCTTATACGAAATCTCGGTAAGAAATGAGGGTGGTCTATTCTACTTCGTTTATTTAACCTATTTTATTAACTAACTATGTACTTTTTAGTAACAATTGTGAAATAGAGTACTTGTTAGAATGTAATATCACTTTTTCAAAACAAATTGTAAGGCTATTTAGCAAAAGGGTCTAAACAAACCTATAAAAAATAAATAGATTAAGAGTTGTTACATAATTTTAAATAATAATATTGTATTTTCAATAATTATAATTAAGTGTTGTTAATGAAAACAACAGACTTTTTAACGTAATCTAACGACATTTTGTGTTACCTTTTTCACTAGGTATTTATTTAAATTTGTTCTTTAAACGACGGACGTGCAATTTAGATATTGCTTGAATGAAACGGTACGATATTTTTAACATTTCTTCTCTATCTATTAATCTTTTATTATTTATCTTTTTTGTATCTCAAGTTATAAATAAAAAATATTCCGTGCTATATATAATTTCCCCGACTCTTCATGAAGGTAATTATCAAATTACTTACTCCTTAGTCATTCAAAAGGCTTACGTAAACATCTACTCAAAATATAAATCCTTTAAGAAGAAGGAAAGGGTGAAGAAAAGTAGGGTCTTTTCTACGATGTCGCTTTCCGTTGAAGTCAATCGCAGACGATTAGAAGGGAATGCTAATTGAAATAAATATTTGCGTGTCTAATTCCTTTTGAAACGTTTAATCCGTCAATTAGTAACTGAACCTGTGAACTCTTTCTCGGATAAAATGCGTCTAATTCAAATAGTTAAAATTTTTTCGCAAACATTTCAATTTCAAATTATATTTACCCTGTTTAATATTTATTTCAAAGCAATGTGTTCAATTATTAAAATTGATGGTTAAATTATTATAGCCCATTTGTCTAGACTTTTTTATTAGATGTTTTTTTTAATTTGTTCAAGTTTGTACACAATTTTTACAGGTCATATACTTTAAAACTTTATATTGCAATTAAATTATGCATTTAACAGTGATATAGATTTGTATAATAAATATTCATAATATTTGATATTTGCGTACGAAATATGTTTTACTATAAATTGTCTTATTCCGTAGGTTATCTGGCAGAGATTTTTATCATAGATAAGTTGACCTTCGTACAATTTTTTATTAATAATGTTTTTCTAAAGTGTTTTTATGGTGCATAAATAAATATATAATTAATGATTTTAAAAGATCATTTCAAATTTTTCTATTCTATTGTTCATGGACTTAAGCTTAATAGTGTATATTTATTATCCTTTAATTCGTTTTCGCTGAAAAATAAAAGTAATAGTGGGAGAAAATTTAAAATGTTTATTGCGACCTTTAATAAAGTTGTTCGTGTATTCCAATATTCAGATGTAACGTCCTGCTGAATTTCCCAATTGAGTGCCATGTTTTCCGGGTACCTATCGAACTGCGGCATATAGTACCACTGTGAATTGGCAAAATTCGTTTCCTCTCGCAGTTTTCGAGTTCAATGCGAAAAAATATATGACAAAGGCGTAGCGCAAGTGCTGCGAATGACCACTAGCGGCGGTATACGATTATTTGAGTACTCTCCGACAGTAACGTCCTTATTTATAACGTTAATACAGAGCCTCGATTGCCGTCTGCTACGTAATACTTCCTAATATTACTAGTGACAATAGGTTTGCGAATATGAAATAGTAATATCACCATCCTCCTGCCCTTATCTCTTAGTGGGATCAGCACAACATGTTATAAACATGTTGTCATCATTTGGCTACGTATTTTACGACACCTGGATGAGAAATGAGGGTAATCAATTCTGCTCAGCGGGTTAAGCGGTCTGCTGATTAAGCGATTGTTGTACATTATCACGTTGACTATGCTTTTTTTTTGTATATCGTATACGTAAAATTTGTCGTATCTAATTTTTTGTATTTGGTTCAAGTTTTTGTATGAAATAAAATGTATTGTTGTTGTATGCACTTTACCTTGTTGTATGTACCTTGCCTTCAGCTCCGCGGTTCGCGGGTTCGATTCCCTTCGAGGGCCAAAATTTTCTATAAATGAATTTGTTGGTCTTCTAGCCTGGGTGTATATTTGTATTTAAGTATGTATTTAAAAAGTATATAAGTATATATTCACCAGCTGTCTGTCTACCATAACACAAGTATTAAGTTACTTACTTTGGGGACGGACAACCATGTGTGTAAGTGTCCCATATATTTATTATTTTTGTTGTTGATATGCAAGTTACCTCACACCGTATGCCTTCGCTGAAAAATACATACTTAATGAATATCAATTAAGCACAACTTTAATTATAATAATATCAGTTGTCTGCACAAGGCATGAACTGCCAAGTTCGGGCTAGCAGACATTGTGATATATTTAATTTCGTACCATATTCTAACACTAAGTAATTTTGGCACTATGCTATATATACATATATGCTTATATTATATTTAGGTAATCTGTAAAATAACAATGTTGTTTCCCATTATAGTGTTACTTCAAGTGTAAATACTTCTTTTGTAAGGATCCGTAGCGTAAAAAACTAACGCTTTTTTATCAATATTTCTCGTTCAAATTGTCGATTGTTATTTTTGTCTATGCAGTGAAGCTATCGAGCCATGAAATATCGATTGTTAGAGAAAAAAACACCGCTAAAATTATACCTAAAGCAACCCTCAACAATTTGACAGCAATAAACTAGTAGAGTTATAAAATGCTGTGTCGAATTAAAATTTCTAGCAATCAAGCGTCGCGAGGGAATTGCGATTTTGTAGAGTTTGATTGTTTGTAACGAACTACGGTATCTGTTACACCTGCAGCATAACGATACTCTAGCAAAGTGCTTCGGGGCTGCAAGCTTGCTCTATCGTAAACTAGAGGCTATAAACAATTTATTAGTTACTTGTTTATTCGTGGTGCGCGTCCGATGTGACTGGCACAAAAGTGTAAATCCCAGCGCAGTTTTAACTTTTGGTAAGTTAACTTCAAAAGTAATAATAAAATTATTTTGCTATAATCCGCGATGAAGTAAAATAGAAAATATATATAGTATAAAATATATATAAATGTAGAGTGGACAATCCGTTTTCATACTTGATACATGCAGGGTTCGTAAAAACACACGCACAAACCTCTACCACCGTCACCACAATACATAAGCACTACATACGTTCACTATCACAAACTCAGTGCTCAGTGCAAGTGCTTGAGTATTGTGGTGGCGTTGATGGATGTTTTTGCATGTGTATTTACGAATCCTGTATGTATCAGGTATGAAAATGGATTGTCCACTGTACATTTATCATTATATATATTTTCTAATTTACTTCATCGCGGATTATAGCAAAATAATTTTATTATTACTTTTGTATTATGGATCTCCGCAAAGTAACGCCTAATTCTATAAATAATTTAACTTAACTTTATAAAACAGTTTCAAAGATGACTGAGTTATGCTGATGTATCGAGATATTGAATTTACGTTGTTGATTTGTGATGTTTCTAAAAAGTAACTGAATGAACTGTAACTTTTCAAAAAACCAAACCTTTTATAACCTTTGAAGACCGATAAGTTTGTTATCTTGGGAGCGAGGGTGTATGTATTCCATTTTCTTTGCAGATCCTTTGATTTTTCACAAAAATACTAGTTTCAGCGACTTACTAGACAAATAATAAAGTAATTTATTATTCATCAACTTCGACATTTGTTTTATCCATCGGTGAAAATCTATATAATAAACCTATATACAATGTTGAATTTACGGCACCGAATAAATTTATATTGAATGAATCAATGAAGTATTTGAGTTGGTATATACAGAATAACTATAACTATGACTATAATATATATAATTACCTATATTATACCTATATAAAGGTCTAAATACTAAGTACGGGGATTTTAGGATACAATTGCGTTCCAATCTTTTATAAGTTTACCGCTTGCAAACTTTTTCTAACATATCAAGTTCATATTCATATTCTTTGATTTTATTTGAATATGTTATGCAAATACACCGTATGGTTTCCGGCAGAGAAGAATAGCTTACTCTGATTTCTCATCGATGTGTCGCAAAAGGCGACTTAGGTAATTTGACCCGCCGTGTAGTATGCGGCTGAGTAGAATAGACCATCCAAATTCGTTACCGAGGTGTCGTAAAAGGCGACTTAGGTAAGTTAGGTCAGGCAGGCGGCCGGTCATAAAATAACTAGCCAAAACATGTAACAACATGTAGTGCCAACCTCATTTAAAGTAAGATAAGAGCAGTAGATGATAAATTACGTAACAAAACCTGAATATTACTTCTAAAACATCTGCTACCCAAAAAACTAATATAAATACGCTTTATGTATCTCATTTTCTTATTCATGAACTTCGTTAACTGCACTCGCGAAAACAGCTTTGTTACATACTTTCTTTATCGACTGATTCACTGGTGAATCACGCGGTCGAGGTCACACTGGCTTGAGTCACCAGTAAAAATAAAATAATGTGATATGTACATATGTTAGCTCAACCAGTTATTATGCGCACGAAATTTATGGTGAACAGTCTATCAAAATTGTTTCGATGTCATAATGATAAGTTTATGTTTTTGATTGATACAAAAATTAACTTGTTAGTTTTGATAGTAAGAAAATGTTGTTTCTAAGTTATACATTAATGCATAATTATACATAAATGTATTACATATATGCGTTAATCACGTGAAAAAATGTTACTTGTCAAGTTAAAATTCTTTAATAGTAAAATGAGTTGATAAAAAAAATGTCTATCCCGGTTTTCAGGCACTGAAAAAATGCTAAAATGTTGAATAGAATTTAAATTATATTTTATCCATCTTTGTAAAGTTGTGATAGCTCAGTGAATAACGGGGGAGGACTAAAGTAGTGTAAATACCTGGGATCAAGCCCCTGTTATTAGCAAACTGTTTTGATTTTTTTATTATTTTTTCTAAAAAATAACGACTCTACATCCTCAAGCGTGGGGTGGGAGCGTAATTATCAGATTTGCCTTTAGATAGTTATTTAGTTGAAGCCAAATCTAAGACCATGTTTTGAAGCTGAAGGTGATAAACATAAACACACTCTTTTCTTATAATTAAATCTATACTTATACATACAGAAGCTTCACTTGTACCTGTTGTTCTAGCGTAATAGCCTTATTTAGAACTCAAATTCAATTTAGCTGCATAAAGGCTTTCACGTGCGCTATCAGTTTTCTAGGCGAAGTAATCGAGAGGATGCTCGGAATAACTTAAACAATGCGTCTGAAATCTTGTCTAACTGCTTGACATACCGAATGTTCGATTCCCAACTTGACTGGCTGCGCACGTCTGCGGTCTGGGTACTTCGATCTCGAAGATAAAATATTTTAGGGACGGAGATAAATCACACAGGACAAATACGTTCAAGTTAAAGATAGAAATTGTTGAGAAAACCTTTGATATATTGGAAATACTTAAAAAATTCGGAAAACCCATTAGTTTGAATCGCATGTATTATTTCCATGGACCATTTTTCCTACATATGGAAAAATCTAAAGTATTAAGCGATAATTTTCCCTCTTTTGTCGAGGAAACGTTTGATTTATTGAAAACACTTCAATAATTTGGAACACTCATTAGTTTAACCCGCATGGCTTATTTTTAGTTACTCCGTAACATTTCTTTTACATATGGAAAAAAATCAAAACTATAAAGTGAAAAGATTTCTTTTCTTTGCTGAGGAAACGTTTAATATATTGGAAATACATGAATAATTTCGAACATTGACTAGTTTTACTCGCGTTTTTTCAGTGATTTTTCATAACATTTCTTCTACATATGGAAAAATCAATAAAACTAAAACGATTAAATATTTACAAGAAATCTTATGTCAAGAAGTCCGTTGTGGTCGTACGTTTTTAATTTAAACTAAAATTTTGTCCAAAATACCGCAGTACCTGAAGACCAAGGTCTTAGATGACTGGCCCGTTGGCGCAGTGGGTAGTGGCCTTCAGCTCCGCGGGTCGCGGGTTTGATTCCCGCCGAGGGCCAACACTTTCTATAAATGAATTTGTTGGTCCTCGAGTCCGGGTCTATATTTGTATTTAAGTATGTATTTAAAAGTTATATAAAAACTATAAAATTATATAAGTATTCACCAATCAAATATTCACCAGTTATCTGTCTACCATAACACAAGTATTAAGTTACTTACTTTGGGGACGGATGACCGTGTGTGTAAGTGTCCCATATATTTATATTTATATATTAGATCAGTGGGTGTTACCATTAATGACTTATGGATCCGAAACTTACTCGCTGATTATGGGTCTCATAGCCACATCACTCTTAGCTCAGGGCCTTGTAGCGGGTGATAGAGCGAGATATGGAAAATCTCTACGGGATCAAATCAGAAATCGGGAGATCCTTAGAATAACCACAGTTATTGGGTACAGCTCAGCGTGTTCTGAAGCTGATGTCAAAATTGGTGGGACATGAAGAAACGATGGACATTGGGATCTGAAGAAAACGCAGCATTGGTAGATTCCTCACGAGGATGACTAACAACCTCAAAGAGGTGGCGGGGAACCACTGGACCCAAGAGACACAAGATCATATCGTGTGAAGACCCGTTAAAGAGATTAGCAGTGGGCGTCCATCGGTTGAGAATGAAGTGGAAAATTTGTAGAAAAAAAAATCTAATTAGTACAAAATTAATTTCGCATTATTTGTCGATCCACTATATATATTAACGATTAATTAGTACCTTATTGATATAAACTATACCTTAGTGATATAAACTAGACAACGCTTGAACCTTAGAACAGTTTTCTAACATCAGTCGTGAGGTCTGAACATATTGAGTCGTTTTAATAAATTGTAATAAAAAAGAAACGTACGTCAAAAACACATTAGTCTCATTCCCTGGAAAATAAGTCTCGCAACAGAGCAGCTTGTTTCATATAATTCTTAACGTAAGTAGCTAAAGAGAAAAATGAGCGCACTGAAAAATATCCCTGTTCTTACAGACTATATCATATTTCTGCCACTTTAACTTGATATTCTGCTATATTTGAAGTGAAACAAATTGTTATAATTTGTACCAAGCTTTAATGTCATTCGGTACAATATTTCGAATTGTTACTTAAACAAAAGTAATGAAAATATTATTATATTTTTCTATAATTCGCGATAAAAATTGATTCTATCGCGATAAAAATCGACCGAGATTTATTGCGGTTTATAGCAAAATAATATTTTTATTACTTTTGTATTGTGGGTCTCCGCAAAGTAACGCCTAGTTCTATAAATGAATTGTTACTTGTTAAACCCACCGTGTCATATCCTGCTGAGTAGAATAGACCACCCTCTTTCTTACGAAGGTGTCGTAAGAGGTGACTAAGATAAGTTGACCCACCGTGTGGTATGTGGCTGAACAGAATAGACCACCCTCATTTCTGTTCGACGTGTCAGAAAAGGCGACCAAAGTAATATGACCCACTGTGTGGTATCTGCTCGAGCAGAATAGATCACCCTCATTTCTTACCGAGGTTTCGTAAAGTCGTCTCAAGAATTTGACCCGCCGTGTGGTATCCGGCTGAGTAGAATTGACCGCCGACTAAGGTGTAAGTTGATGTCAGGTCTTATCTAAACAAACGTGGATTACAGAAAAATATTTTAATTTTAATTTCTGTACTATGGAATTCCGCAAAGTAACGCCTGCTTCTATAAATCAAACTTTATATTGATAGAAAACCTGCATAAGGCTATAAAAATTCTGAGATATATATTCCTAATGTTAGCCGTGTGGTATCCGGCTAAGTAGAATAGTACCACCCTCACTTCTTACCGAGGTGTCGTAAAAGGTGACTCAGGTAAGTTGACCCACCGTGTGGTGTCCGATTTAGTAGAATAGACCACCCTCCTTCTTACCGAGGTGTCGTAAAATACGACTAAGGTAAGTTGACGTCAGGCAGGGGGCCGGTCGTAAAACGCAGCCAAATCATGTAACATGATTGTAACATGCCGTGCCGACCCCACTTAGAGTGGGATAAGGGCAGGAAGATGATGATTGGACCAAAGAGAGAAAAGAGACAGGAGACCTGTAACGCATTAATATTTCATTATTTATCTAAAAATTAACCCCCAAGTTCGATACTAAACAAATATCTTCAAGTCAAAAGCCGTCAAAGGCTCGCCTTCATGAAGTAATGACGGCAATCACTATTAAGCTCCTGTAAATTACAGAGCACTCCATCAAAGCTCGCCTACTAATGATCCTGTTTAAGTTTATAAACTGCTCAACGCTTTTCAACTCACGAGAAGCGCTGAGTAGGTTTAAAAGGATTTTTAAAACCTCATAGCAGATAACAATGTAAGAATCGCGTTTAATAGACTATTGTCGTTATTATTATTGAATTAAGTATCTCACTTAACTCAATAAGAAAGAGTTAAGTATCTAGCTTACTCAATAATTAAGTTAAGTGTTATATAACTTAGTTATATTATTTATAAAATTAAGGCATAACTTTGCGGCCCATAATACAAAAGTAATGAAAATATTATTTTGCTATAATCCGCGATAAATGAAAATATATGTAATGCTAAATGTACAGTGTACTATCCGTTCTCATACCTGATACATGGAGAATTTGTAAAACTCATGTACTACCTCATGTATCAATACACCAGCAGGAGATAGACTTCACAACAAATCGTGCATTTTGTTGTGAAGTCTATCTCCTTACGATGCTTCTTTTACAGGTGAAAAAATTGTTGAGATTGTGGTTGTGTAATTGGTGGCGGGTAGTGCACGAGTTTTTACTAGATGTATCAGGTATGAAAACGGATAGTACGCTTTTTTAATTCCGGATTATAGCAAAATAATATTTTTTTACTATTTTGCTATAATATATAACAATTTAATTTTGTAATTTACGATTTAATCAACTCTACTGGTACGGAAAACTGCTATCGAGAATAGCCAAAAAAAAGGAAACTCGGCGATTACTGTTTTCAATACTTATTTAGTTTGCAAGTTTAACTAAAATGTCCATAAAATTCTCACGCTCTAATAATTGAAAGTAAACAGTAAATATGGACATGGCTCGAACATAAAACCTCTCGATATTTTCGTCTTATGGTATTAATTAGTTAAATAACTATTTCAATAATGTTCAAAGTCTTAGACTAGACCGATTTTATTAGCTCTTTAGAACCATAATTCAATATTAAAGCTAAAGAACTACACAAGCGCCTGTACACCGGACGCTTAGGTTAGATTGCGGCACGGATAGTGTGACCATACTCCGTGTATTTGATTCCCGAAAGATAAGCAGATGATAAGCAAATTGATTTTTTTTTGTAAATTGTCAGAAATCCTTTTACAGATGGAGCTGCACATATCTGTATGTATTCATTACAGTTAATTGCTTACCTATGTAAAAAAAATCTCTAGCAATAGAACCCAATTACCCGATTTTTTTTAGTTGATTTACATTATGTATTTTCCTTTTAAATAAATAAAAATGAAATAAAATTTATTGACGATAACTCTTTTATTTTAATTATTTTGTTTATTTGTTAATTCGTAGATAATAAGTTACTGACATAGTAAGAAATCTGTTACTAACATTATGAGCCCTTGTTGCTTTGAGATAAATACATTTCATTTCATAACAATTTTACATCATACATAATTCATTGTGGAGGTCTAATTTTAAATCTAGTAAAATCTGTGTCAGTTTACCTCAGTAACATTATTAGGAATGTTTTTATATATAATACATTGATACGGGCCTTGCATTATTTACAGAGGATCTTCTGTTCTGTAATTTAATTTATTTAATATTTGTCTAGAATTTATTGAAATTCACTACGTTCAGTCTTAATTATTAATATGACATACAAAAATTTCGAAGCATAAAGTGTAACTTGCCTCACAAAAAGCTTATCCAACAATTATTTTATTCTACCATTATCTTTGCTATTATTTAAAGCCTATATTTATGATTTCTTATACTTGAAAATTCCGTTATGTCCTTGTAAAAAACATAAGTATTCGATCACAAAACAATACACCTAAAGCTTTGAATAATAAAAAGTAAAATTATAAGTCAATATTATTCAGTCATTCCGTTATTGGTAGAAAGTAAGGAGAACCTATGCGCGGGTACCTCGTAAAAATAATTTAATGCTCCGACGCCGACGTCATTAGCGTCTCGCGCCATCTGTCGGCGTCGCGCGGTGTACAATAAGTTTCTTTTAAATTAATGTTATGTCCCATAACTTGTCTTTATAAAAATAAGAAACTAAAATCGGAGGTAGAGAAATAAAATAGTAAAACTTTGCTATCTAACACCTTGATTAATAGTTTTTCAGGTAATAAAATTTTTAGATTGGACGCGATTCAAGCCACAATGAACGACCGTTTCCATAAAAATGTGACTTTTGGAATGGTGTGGGTAGTATAGTATTGTTTAGATTATTGAGTTGTGAGTGAAGTTCGCTACTATTTGGAGATTCTTAAAGTTAAATAGTTGGTTTTCATATATTTTTCATATCTGATCAAAGTCTAATAAGAAAACGATTTATTTCGTTTGCGATGGATTGGAGTCCATGTTAACGCTGGATGCTATGGCTTAGAAAAATAAGTAGAAGATTTTTGAATACCCCTCATGAAAATCGAAAAATAAGATGACGATTTATAAAGATTAAAAAATCCTAGGACGAAAATAAACAAAAAAATGTGTTTAAGCAAAAGCTAGTTTTACCTTCAGAATCAATTCATATCGAATATTCCCTCAATGCATAACTTAACGTTATTGACTACAGAACTAAGATAATAAACTTCCTTATTCACTTGTTTAATACAATCCGTGATAGTGCATTGCATTCGCATTATGGAACTAAAATTTATTAGAACTAATCGACGGTCAGAATTTTGAAACTTCTTACTTAAAACTCTAACTACATCAATAATACTTATATGCTATATTGAACCTTTTAATAGTATACTCGTATCTGTAATTATTTTGGTCTGTCCATTTCCGCAAAAGCCTCGACCAATATCTTAAGAGGTTTTCATTCAATTAATGAAGATTAAACCTAGTATCAAGTATAGAGAGAGGATTATTAAATCTGCAACAAATATTGCTGAATTAGGTCGCTTTTCCGCTTACTATGGGTAGTAATATTGTTAATATTATTAATTATTAAAAGCTTTTATTCAAGTTGTAATGTATGTATGCGAGGGTGGAATTTTGCAAGTTAAATTTAACCAACTTGATTGACACCCGATTGAGCTGAAATTTTACATACTGGTCCATTCTTGATGACAATGCATTTTTATAATAAACATTACCTGATGCTAAAGCTAGGATTGGCTCCAGACGAGGGAACTGGTGAACGATTTTTTTGTCGGAAAACGACAAAAAATAGTATAATTTTAATTGTTATGAAAAATATTTCAAAATATGAATCACTTTGTATACAGATTGATGATATCAGAGATTACTTTAGCTATAGGGTAGAATTTTGCATTACTTCGTTTAATACTTGCTAAAATACATTTTAAGGAGTAATTGCATAACAACAAATTTTCCAATATTCCTGCGATTCGAGTTTTATCGACAACGAATGTTGTTTTAATAATAGATAATCATTTCGTACTTAATTAAATATTTATTCCGGACTCGTTTACTAATATTTGGTTTATGTATAAATCCAATTTGGTGAACTGTCCGCAATGCACAGCAATATTTACTGCGGCCGATAATATCTTCCAATTAAAACGTATCGACGTGAAATGTGTACACACTGTATACTTATATATAATAGTGTCGCCATTGCATTCAAAATTAATGACCGAGAGCCATTGTCAAAATTACAGTCCGATGGATATATTCATTTAACCTCAGGAAAGGCACGCTCCTTTAAACTCTCTCAAAATTTTTAATGTTATTTATATAAGATTATTAAAAAAAAAAATGAAAAACTCTTTAAAGATGACACTTTTTAGCAAGGGGAAATGAAATGATAGCCATTGACATTTTTTCAAGGATTACCTTGTTGAAGAAAGATTTTAGAATAATATTGTTAATAGTTGTAAAATTATATCCGTCTAATACCAAACCTTAAAACCGTAGCCGTGTGGTATCCGGCTGAGTAAAATAGACCATTCTCATTTCTTACAGAGATGTCGTAAAAGATGACTAAGGTAAGTTGACCCACCGTGTGGTTTCCGGTTTAGTAGAATAGACCACCCTCTTTTTTACCGAGGTGTTGTAAAATACGATGAATATGCTTTACGTATAGCATAACTTACACACTTATTTATATCTTTTAATTTAAACACAATTTTATATATTACCTTTATTATATACCTTTATTATATCCTCTTACACATAATGGAAACAAAACTACAATCCTAACCAAGATTATCTTAAACGATCTTCAGATTCAGGTGTTATCGAGTTAGCAATAACTATTCGTAAACTCAAGGGAACGGTTAGATAAAGCGAACTCGGCAATAAGGCTTTGCGGTAATTCTGTGTAATGGTCATCTTAGCGATATTAATGTTGTCTCCGTGACTATCTCTGCTACGAGTACGTTCTGTTGAAATGTTTTATTACGTAAAGTGTAAATGGTTTTAACGTTTTGCCATTGGTTGTGTTTGTATATGTTAAATATTGTAATTAAGATCAATGGCATTCTTTTTACTTGAACTCTTTATATATGATTAATTCGGAAAATTTTTAAAATGATTTTTTTATAAAAGTAATAATAAAATTATTAATATTTTAAAATTACTAATAATTTTATTATTACTTTTGTATTATGGATCTCCGCAAAGTAACGCCTAATTCTATAAATTAAGCTTTTTAAAATAATTACTATTTAGAATATTTCTCAGAAAAAAACAAAAAAAAATTGCAAATAAGTTAGGGATTCCGGACTTAAAATCATCATCCTTATCCCACTTTAAGTGGGGTAGGCACAACATGTTATAAACATGTTGTCACATGATTTGGATACGTATTTTACGGCCGGTCGCCCACCTGACGTCAGCTTACTTTAGTCGCATTTTACCCACCTCGATAAGAAAGAGGGTGGTCTATTCTACTCAATTTAAGGTACGCTTGTCGTCATTCTAACAAGTATGATTGGAAACCTCAATTAAATTTAATGAGGACCGCTTGCTCGAGATTCGAAATCGCAACAGCTTTCACGCGTTCTAATTACTACATAAATTCAGATCAAGTTATCTAGTAAAAATGTAATTAAAAATCGACTTTCTTGATTATTGACATGATAATACAAGGAGTCACAACAAAAACGACAAAAATTTCGAAGCATAAAGTGTAACTTACCTCACAAAAAGCTTATCCAACAATTATTTTATTCTACCATTATCTTTGCTATTATTTAAAGCCTTATATTTATGATTTCTTTTACTTGAAAATTCTGTTGTCTTTGTAAAAAAACATAAGTATTCGATCACAAAACAACACATCTAAAGCTTTAAATAATAATAAAAGTAAAATTTTCAAATTTTCAAAGTCAATATTATTCAGTCATTCCATTATTGGTAGAAAGTAAGGAGAACCTATGCGCGGGTACCTCGTAAAAATAATTTAATGCTCCGACGCCGACGTCATTAGCGTCTCGCGCCATCTGTCGGCGTCGCGCGGTGTACAATAAGTTTCTTTTAAATTAATGTTATGTCCCATAACTTGTCTTTATAAAATAAGAAACTAAAATCGGAGGTAGAGAAATAAAAAAGTAAAATTTATGCTATCTAACACCTTGATTAATAGTTTTTCAGGTAATAAAATTTTTAGATTGGACGCGATTCAAGCTATAATAAACAACCGTTTCCATAAAAATGTGACTTTTGGAATGGTGTGGGTAGTATGGTATTGTTTAGATTATTGCGTTATGAGAATAATTATATATAAGTTCGCTACTATTTGGAGATTCTTAAAGTTAAGTAGTTGGTTTTCATATATTTTCCATATCTAATCAAAGTCGCTAACCTCTAATAAGAAAAAGTTTTATTTCGTTTGCGATGGATTGCATGAGAGTCCATGTTAACGCTGGATGCTATGACTTAGAAAAATAAGTAGACATTTTTGGATACCCATCACAAAAGATAGAAAAATAAGATGACGATTTATAAAGATTAAAAAATCCTAAGACGAAAATAAACCAAAAAATATGCTTAAGCAAGAGCTAGTAGATTTACTACTCATATCGAATATTCTCTCAGTGCATAACTTAACGTTATTAACTACAGAACTAAGATAATAAACTTCCTTATTCACTTGTTAAATACAATCCGTGATAGTGCATTGCATTCGCATAATAGAACTAAAATTTATTAGAACTAATCGACGGTTTCAGAATTTTGAAACTTCTTACTTAAAACTCTAACTACATCAATAATACTAATATGCTATATTGAACCTTTTAATAGTATACTCGTATCTGTAATTATTTTGGTCTGTCCATTTCCGCAAAAGCCTCGACCAATATCTTATGAGGTTTCATTCAATTAATGAAGATTAAACCTAGTATCAAGTATAAAAATGTAATTAAAAATCGACTTTCTTGATTATTGACATGATAATACAAGGAGTCACAACAAAAACACGATATTCAATAAAATAGCTCCAAAGACAGACAAAAATTTACTTATACTAGCTGACCCGGCAAACGTTTTGCCATTTAAATTATTTCTAAAGTACATTATAAAAAAATGACAGTTATGGGTATGATGAAATAGACAGTAGCTTCAGACTTACCTAGAGAATATGCATATAAAATTTCATAAAAATTGGTCAAGCCACATAAGAGGAGTATGGTAACTAACATTGTGACACAAGAATTTTATTTCTGTACTAGATACTAATATAATAAACTATAATAAGCTAAAGAGTTTGTTTGTTTGTTTGCGTTAATCACAGGAACTACTGGCCCAAATTGAATAATTCTTTGAGTATACGATAGTCCATTTATCGAGAAAGGCTATAGACTATATAACATCACTCTAAGATGAATAGGAGAGGAGCAGCAATGAAAACGGCAAAATTTAAAGCTTTCTTTGTGTGCGCTAAGTAAACGGTGAAAGTTATTAAAAAATCTTTTATAATTAACTCACGATAAATACTATTCAAAAATATACTGTTCAAAATTTCAATTCGGGATACAATTTATGACATACCGATTTCCACGCGAGCAAAGCTACTCGCACAGCTAGTATAAGATATGTAGTTTACTTATCGTCTTAAAGAAACAACACAGACAAAAAATTCTTTAAGATATATAATACATCTTATAATATAATTACATTCGTTATAAATTTGATAACCAACGCTCAAGCCTTATAAGAACGTATAATTTGAAGGTAATTTCACACATGGCCAAGTCTAGACGCCGGAAAATGTCGTTTTATTAAGAAAATTTCATTTCGCGCTAATACCTCCCGTTTTATTATAAAGGAAAACAAAAACCTTGATTACGATGCGATAAAATTTTGATGTTGAAAAGATGGAAAATCCGGTATTAGGCGAAAAATTCCTTTATCTAAAGAGGGGGTAATTGAAAAAAGAGCTACCTGCTCTCATTTTACTAACAACGTTGTAATAAAAGAAGTTTATTCGAACAATAACCAATTTGAACGGCAAAACATCCCCCAGGCTGTAGCCCATTGACATAAATAAATCATTACTTTTCCATGCCATAGAGATTTAACGTTACCAAATTTCCATTGTAATGTCCCACAAAAGAAAAACTGCGCCTGTGTTTACGGCGCTTTGTTAAAAATTAATTTGATACTTTTATCTCGAATTTCTCGGGAACATTCTTACGAGATACTTGAGAAAGCAGTAAGATAATGTACTTATAAAATATTTAATGAAGCTTTATTTTAATTTCAGTTAATACAAACTTATACTGACTGTATTATGACTTTCATTAATAATAACTAACTAGTTTTTACTCGCAATTAAATTTTTGAATAACTATTACCGTTTACTCAGCGCACGAAAAGAAATCTTTAAATTTTGCCGTTTTGTAATATTTTTTATTGCTGCTCCTCTCCTATTCATCTTAACGTTATGTTATATAGCCTAAAGCCTTCCTCAATAAATGGACTATATTACACTGAAACAATTTTTCAAATTGGTCCAGTAGTTCTTGAGATTAGCGCGTTCAAACAATCAATCAAACAAACTTTTAGATTTATGTATAAAGAATTTTCTAAAAAAAAGTAAGGAACAATATGAACTTTATCATAAACTTAATACATGTATTTCTTAATGGGTATTTAAAGGCGTTTCGTAAGAGTAAAGTTATAACGCACGCTTTTATTTTACAAGTTACGGCAGCAAGTTCTCTTCGTTATGGCCTTATAAGTTTTAATCGCGACTCGATTACGATAAGCCGGTAATTTCGAGTTGCTATCACGAATAATTACATAAATCGATTACACGTGACTCACGGTCACGAGTCGTATAAGTAATGCTTTTTTGTGCAAACATTCTTGATACGATTAACGATTGAAGCGTGTATAACTCGATTGGCGAGCCAAATCTTAATTTTTAATTAATGTGAAAATAAAATAAGTGTATTGTTGTTTTTACAATTGCTTTTACTATAAATAATTAAACATGAGATATAAACTATTAGGTAATAATAAAATGATACTCTTAACTGGTGGTATAAATATTACTCTAGCTGATCCACTATCAACCACTGCAAATATTTTAGTTAAATTATATAATGAAGCATTAGATATAAGGTCTAAGTAGTGGATAATATTACTATTTTTTGTAATCCGTCTATACAGAGCAACATAATCGGGCACGACTAAGCTCTTAAATAAAGATTAAAAAAATAAATATATGGGACACTTACAAATACGGTCGTACGCACCCAGAGTAACTTAATACTTGTGTTATGGTAGACAGACAAGTGATGAATATATACTTTTATAATTTTTAAATACAAACGTAAATACAAATATAAATCCAGACTCGATAACAACAAATTGATTTATAGAAAATCTTGGCCCTCGGCGGGAATCGAACCCGCGACCCGCGGAGCTGGAGGCAGGATTACTTCCCACTGCGCCAACGGGCCAGTCAATATATAATTATTATAATAAGTTTGTTTTGTTATTGATTATCGTTGTTAGCTTTTAAAAAGTGCACTATATAGTGATTATTATAATATAGTGCACTTTTTAAAAGCTTTTATTCAACGTGCAATATATGTATATGAAGGTGGAATCGTGCGAGTTAAATTAGACCTACTTTCCGGGGTCCGATTGAGTTTAAATTAAAAAAAATAATAATTTTAGGTCGTTATTAAATTAATTCTTTTGTATTGTACGTTTTTTATATTTGAAAAAGAGCTTCAAATAGAAATCACTTACCTACTAAAATTCAAGAGAAGTGTTGTCACTTAAGCAATTCCTGAGTGACAACCCTTCTCTCAGTTTATTCAAGTCTAGAATTAAGCAAATTGCCTTGTCACAATTTAAGAAAGAATATATTATATAGATAGCATATATGTATTTATTTATACGACTTTTGTGTATATTGTTATTTTAATTCTACGCCGCGTGGTATCCGGCTGAATAGAATAGTACCACCTTCATTTCTTACCGAGGTGTCGTAAAAGGCGACTAAGGTAAGTCGACCCGTCGTGGGGAATCCGGCTGAGTAGAATAGACTAACCTCATTTCTTACCGAGGTGTCGTAAAAGGCGACCAAGGTAAGTTGACCCACCGTGTGGTATCCGGTTTAGTAGAATAGACCACCCTCTTTCTTACCGAGGTGTCGTAAAATACGACATGTTAGCGCACACTATATACAATAACACGATATATTAGGAATACCACAATTCCCGTTCCGAGATGCACTTCTCTTGAATGACGAACAAAGGCTGAATGTAACGTTTTATCAATAGGAAGACTGCACCGGAAACAATACGGCACAGTGCTACCACCATTATAATCAAAAAGGGCGCGATACTCTTGTTTCATGACTGTGTTGCTATAAAATACAAAGCGGAAGTCAATGGCGACAACAGACAGAGGTTAGTTGAAGACAGGCAGGCGGCCGGTCGTCAAAACGCAGCCAAATCATGTGACAGCATGTTTATAAATGTTGTGCCGGCCCCACTTAGAGTGGGATAAGGGTAGGACGATGATGATGTTATTTTAATTCTATTTTTAAAATTTAAACTAAAATTATCTATACGAATATGTATTTGTTCGACGATTTGTCCTTCTGTTACTTCCTAATGGATCAATACGTATGTATTATATATGTACCATCTTGCTATTTACCTATACAAAAAATTTGACTAGATTTTCTTACATGCTAGGCCTAAACTAAACTTCTGTCCAAACTTCTTTTTTTTTTTGTCAAACAATATTAAGCCACTATCTTCTTCAATTTGTATTACACTACGTGGCTTAAACGAACGTTTAAAAAAATCATTACACCCAAAATGTTCTATTATTGGTCGTCTATTCTTGGTTCACTATAGCTATGTTAAAAACTACTTTTAAAAATTTTAGTAAAATGAAAATTCTCTCTTCTGTAGAAGACGTGTTAAGTGATGCGACACGCGGAACAAGCAAAATATAGACAATGTATTTATTCTTTTTTTTTAAGAAGCTATTTGGGTTGGCTTCTTAACGCCATACGAAATGACGTAAGAAAAGAGCCTGATTTTTCATCAAACTAATTTAGTCATAGATAAAAAGGTTTTGAAACATCAATTACTACTTTTTAATGGATTATTAGCCTGGACTAAAATAAAAATATACACATTTCAAAGGCTTTCCCTTGTTACAAATCCAGAAACGTAACATTAATTAAAAATAACATGTTTATAAAATTAGCATTCTTTAAATGGCATTATCAACTTTAAATAATTTGTGAAAACGCTTGCTAAAGTTTTAAATACACAAGAAAAAAAATCTACAGCTTAGTTCCACTTATACAGTACATTTCTATACTTAAATAAAAACATTAAAAATTGCTATCTTACAATAACTATACTACTAAAATATTATACTAATGAATTAGGTATTTAATTTTATTTAGTTACATTTTTATAAGCATGCCTTCGCGGTTTATATATATGTTTTGTCTGTTTGTTATATGTATGTTTTGACTGGCCCGTTGGCGTAGTGGGTAGTGACCCTGCCTTCAGCTCCGCGGGTCGCGGGTTCGTTCCCGCCGAGGGCCAACAATTTCAATAAATGAATTTGTTGGCCTTTGAGCTTGGGTGTATATTTGTATTTAAGTATGTATTTAAAAAATATATAAGTATATAATCACCAGTTTTCTGTCTACCATAACACAAGTATTAAGTTACTTACTTTGGGGATGGACGACCGTGTGTGTAAGTGTCTCATATATTTGTCCCATATATTTATGTTCATACACATGTATAAATTAACCAGTTGCGTATCACCCATAACAAAAATATGCTACTTATTTTGGTAGCAGATGACCGTGTGTATAATTGTCCCAAATATTAATTTATTATTCATATATAAAAATCAAAAGTTATTACTTTACGAATTCAAAGCTTCCTAACTTACACGCTTCTAATATTATTCTATGCTTGGTTAAACAAATTAATTATAATAACACACGATCAGATTAAATTTAAAAATATCTAAACCCTCACCTGCATATCAATAATAGCTTTGCCATGTATAATATTTACAGTTTACGAATATTATAAGCAGCCGGCTCGATATCAAATGAGCGAGAATCTCTGGCAATATTTTCCACATTATTCGCTGAACCCTTTCACCGGAGGCCAGGTGAAACTGGCAGCTGTCCGGAAACGGGATGCCTTTACTAATTATCTTTATTTTTACTAGCTTTCAGTCTCAACCCCACGGCGACCTCTTTGTCTCGTGCGATACAATGAAAGTTGTCTATAAAAAGTACAGCCTGCGCCATTTCCATATTATAATTTACATTTCTCCTACAGAAATGTGTTCAAGCGAGTTTTTTAATTCAAACCAAGGAATGGGCTTGCTGACAAAATCTGTTTTATGTTTATTACCTTTTACTTGCGACTTACGTACGGAAGACGTTAATACGAAGTTTGTAATTACATCATTTTTAAAAATTACAAACTTCTATTTTTATTTACCTATATTATATATTATATTTTTTGTTTTGATGAATTATTTGTATCCAATTTACATTTTTGACGAACTACAACAAAAGCCTTTCAATAACTCAAACTCAACATAGAATATCTATTTCCTTTGTTCATCGCATCACGAGGAGGAATGATACAATTTCACTTTTTTTTTGTGTTAATTAATGTTAGGAGTTTATTGAAAAAAAATTGGAACTTTGGAACGAAGCGTAGTTTAGTTGAGCTTAAGTTTATCGTAAGATTGGAAATTTTTAAAAAACCTGGTTTATCGTCTATACCATACAGCTAACCGTTTCTTAATGCCTATCCGCCACAGGTAGTACCGGGATGCGTAGCTATTATATATATTATAAAAAACCTATACGTCTAAGATGGTTGTATATAGATTTATAAAGAACTTACTGTCCGACCACGCTTGCTGTAGCTCAGTCTGGTTACGAATTTCCCTTGTAACAGAACTCAACAGTTAAAAAAAATGCTCCAATCGCCACCAAACTCCGCAACGCAACTAAGCAACAATTTAGCTTTTATTTTTTTTTAATAAAGTGTTTACAACAGTCAAAAGACTGTTCTAATAAACTGTTGACACTTTATAGTGGTATCAAGCATCGTCATCCTCCTGCACCTTATCCCACTCTAAGTGGGGTCGGCACAACATGTTGTCACATGATTTGGCTACGTATTTTACGACCGGCCGCCTGCCTGATGTCAACTTACCACCTCGGTAAGAAATGTCTAAGGGTAGTCTATTCTACTCAGCCGAATACCACACGGCGGGTCGACTTACCTTAGACGCCTTTGACGACATCTCGGTAAGAAATTAGGATGGTACTATTCTACACAGCCGGATACCACGGCGTAAATGTCAATCGCACCGGTGTACGTAGTTAATTCTAAATAACTAAATTCTATTGCCTAACCTAATAAAAATGCTATTTTATCCGTTTGTACCGAACAAAACTTATTTACGTCGTAAAACAGCTCGGCGGGCGCTCTGATAAAGCGTTATTTATACACTTTTAAAAGCTCACGGCTCCCGTCGAGATAAGGAATTTACGTGAATTATACAACACTATCGCCGCATAGTACATAATTTGTACTAAACAATTGTATACAAAAGATGAGGGCGTAATGTACCTTTGTTATGGTGAACAATAAATGACATTGTCTTGTGTAATGCCCAAGATTATGCTCGATACATCTTAAATTATGAGTTCTCGAGTAGATATTAAAAATAGTCGCGTATACTTGTATTGAGTTTAGTCTGAAATTTTATATAATTTATAGAATTAGATGTTACTTTGCATCATCCTCATCATCCTCCTGCCCTTATCCCACTCTATGTGGGGTCGGCACAACATGTTATAAACATGCTGTCTAATGATTTGGCTGCTTTTTTTACGACCGGCCGCCTGCCTGACGTCAACTTACCTTAGTCGTATTTTACGACACCTCGGTAAGAAGGAGTTAGATGTTACTTTGCGGAGATCTATAATGCAAAAGTAATAATAAAATAATTTTGCTATAATCTACGATTTATCGTGGATTATACCAAAAAAAAAAATTAATAGCTTTTTATTATTTTTGAGTATGTATTTTAATATTTTATAACAAGTCCATAATAAGTCCAAAATGTACACAACACTTCAAGCAAACAATAATTTGAAACTGAAAAACATATATGAACATCACACATATACCTATTTCGAAGCAGGATTTATCAATTCTGAGTTAATATGAACATCAGTTGTTGATCTATTTATT
The DNA here is from genome assembly GCA_029227775.1 of Morpho helenor. NCBI lineage: Eukaryota > Metazoa > Arthropoda > Insecta > Lepidoptera > Nymphalidae > Morpho > Morpho helenor. The sequence goes on along the minus strand of JARGCU010000010.1, from coordinate 11,743,283 downwards.
TTCAGACATCAGAATAATCCTTTTTTATTGTACAAACGTGGGCACAGTGGTAGTCCTTAGTGCGGTAGTGCTTAGTGCGGGTTTCTTTAATGTACACGATGACGTTAACGTAACGCCAATTTGTACGAAGCTGGACCAAAGGTCACTAGATGTCGCTGTTGCAACGCTATATAAATTGCTAACGCGATCGAGTAAGTTAAAAAAAACTAAGCGCTTGGCTACTATATGTGGGCAGCGTGGTGGGTTACAGCGCGATATCTCTCTTGACAAGTGGATAAAAACCTAAGTCCAATAATGTATGAGGAGTTATTAGCAGATGAGGTTTTCCATTACAGCAGTTTAAAAACACTGTTTAAAAAGGCTAATACAAAAAGCCAGAAACAGAAATATACTGTTGAGGATAACTAACATGGAATGCGAGGACATATGTACTCTTCAACCATGTATAAGACAGTAATGACTAAATGTAACTAATTTATAAGAATTTTTTGGATAAGAGCAGAGTAGGAACTGCTTTCTGTACTAGCAGTAGAATTGACGATTCAAAAGCACTTGTGTACAAGTTTACTTGAATAAAGAATAATTTGAATTTGAATTGAATATCAATAAAATAGCCATTATAAACTCATTGGACAAATATACTCAATTGAACGAAGTCTATTTATTCAAATCATGTTGAATAACTCAATTTTTATTGTTTCATTTATAACGGCATGTCGTATTGTTTTAGCATTTGTAAAGGTTGTTGTGACTCTAAATTAAAATGTTACAGCGGTTTGAATGTCGCGATGCATATCATACTATTATTTATTACTGTAATAAGCCATTACACAAAGTGCCATGTTTTGATGCTGTTTTCATTTCATATAAAAGTAAAAGGAATTACTCCATAATAAAGCGCTTAGTTTGAATAATGTTGTTTATCTTTATTTGAATCTAATTGATTATCGGTGCGCTTACTTTTATTTTTGTTGTTTGGAATTGACATTGTTAATATATTTTGCAATTGTAGTACCTGTGTTACAAAGCCTGGCTCATTAATTTTTTTAAATATATAAAAAATGCAATTAAATAAAATAAAAATTGTACGAAAAGCTGCTCATTTCTGAAAATGCCCCGGATCAACATTTCCAGTCCGTCCGTTCTCAACTGAGCTACTACAACTATACTAATGTCAGCAACATTAATTAATTCATTCATTTGTCATATCGTAAAGGTCCTCCCTGTAGTGTTGTCCTTTGTATTAACATAGTGCTCCATACAGTTCTAATGACAGTGTCCTATGTACGGCGAATCAAAAGTAGTTTTCATTGTGAAAATCGTATGTGAACAGGTCGTCCTACTAATAGCATACTCGTATCTGTTAAGATCGGTTTACGCAATTCCAACTCTATGGAGAAGCATGATTGCTTCGATTGTATTATAATGACCGAGAGTTCAGTTCGGTTTTTAATGATCTTATTATAACGAGCATCCTTAATGTCCAGTTCTCGAATCTTTGTTTGAGCTTGCTTTGAGGCTTTGTTTATTATATATCAATTATTCTAGCTTGGATTGATACAGGTCCATAAATTTGTTGAAGAAATCCAGATTATACTCTAAATATAGGGATTCGGGTCACGCATCAGGTCAGATCTGTTTTATTTCATGGTAATTGGCTTGCAGGACTTATTATTAATCTTATTCCGCAGTCACGGTAGGACGCTTTAGAACAATGTGTACAGAAATATACAATATAATACGTACATCTACGAATATGTACATCGCGTTCCGATAAGCCGCAGACGGTTCAGTGTTCCTACACATACATCGTTTTATATATTATGTCAACAAGCTAATTTCACCCCCAAAGTGGGAACAATACGTTACAAATTAGCATACACATGTTCGGATGTTGTTCATGAAACTGTGTGGCAGATTCGCACATGAATAGTAATTGTGCGTCAACGATTTTTTTCACAATAGCTACGTGGGAAGACATTTTGTGAGTCGATTGTTAAATCTGCTGTTTAGCGAGAACTCAAAAAGGATTGATTACGGAATTATAGTGAAGTCTCCATATACAACACGTGTATAAATGCTTTTATCAGCGGCTATGTTTGGTTAAAGCTTATTAGGTACCTACTTTATTGGAAATAACAACGTAATTTCATAATCTCTTTCAACTTAATCAAAATCTATATTCTATAACTTAGTCTTAAATTGTATATATTGAAACAAAACCTTAATGTAACGAGATTGGCTGACTTTTTAAATTTGTAAGTGTCATTAATAGTCATTGATCAAGTTAATCAACAAGGAATATCAGATAAATGCGTTTCTTCAACATTTATCCAAGTTATTAAATTAATAGGCAATCAATATTAGGAGATTTATAATTATTTGGCCAATTCTCATTCTCTGTGGCTTGATGAGCACGAAGTCTTAATTTCACTGCTTTATTTTTAGATTAGGCGTAAAAGACAGACAAAATAAAATTTAATTTATTTATTTTCACTGTAAAAGTTACTCAGAACTTTGGGTTAAAACTCGTTACTTTGTGTTATATGTATAAAGTACGAAATTACAAAGTCCAATTTTTTGGACTTGTAATTCTTTGCAACACTCGGTAACTAATCCTACATGTATAAGGTATGAGAACGAATTTGTTTCTAATATTTAGCATAAAGTAGATTTCACTAACAAACATGGATTGTAGCAAAATTCTATTTTTTCTTTTGTACTATGGAATCCCGCAAAGTAACGCCTACTTCTATTAATTAGTGAAAAAATAAGCAATTCATAGCTTAATATGCAGAATATAATTTTTATATAATACTAGTAATATCCCGCGGTTTCACCCGCGTATAGTGGAAAGTCTACTAAGTCGGACTATTGATTTATTTTTGTTAAATATATGGATCAATAGTATCCGCAGCGCATGCGATGACAGATTTTTATGACTAACTGTTTACACCTTATTACATTTTTATTACGGATCCCTATTTTTTAATGTTATATCGCCTGTGTTGCAATGGTGCAAAATTTTTTAAAATCGGTACAGTATTTATTGTGTGAAAACATTACAAACATACTCACAAATTTTCCTCTTTATAATTTTAGTATAGATTTATACCGTATAAAGCAACTAATTATGCTGCCTGTGACAGAGGTTGTCAAAGACTCCTCTATGATATGTTCTTCTCTTAACGCAAATAAGATCATTTTTTTACTTTTACCTGCCTTAGAAATCATGCTATTTCGATTTAGAAATTTCTATCAAATGTAAGCCAGAACTCAAATTCAAGCTATATCTTTCTCCTATTACTAGGACAAGTCTACAATTTTACGAATATCAGTTCACAGCGTCAATGTTTGCCGCACGTTCCGACATGCGCCTGTACCGAAACATATCTCGCTGTCACATATCAACACCGGCGCCGGCCCACAGGCTCTATTATGACATCGCTCTATAAGAAAGTTGTGCGATATATCACTTCTTTGAAATCACTCCGTATTCATTCGTTAGTGCCTTTCTTTGATGTGAGTTTTAAGTGATACACTTAACCCTCCAATTGACTGTATTATAATGATACTACTCCATTATTGTTGTTGAGATTTAAATTTTTATATAATAATAAAAATAATTAAGAATGTTATGTAGTTTTTGTATGTAATTTAAATAAATACAAATATTGATTTTATTAGCGAGACAGCCATTTTAAATAAAAAACAGCTGAGCCCAAAATCTATTACTAAAGTGTTTGTGTAAGCTTTTCAGCATTAATTGCAATACTTACAATTACACACATAATTCTATTAAATCAGTAAATCTAAATGATTACGGTAATAACAGAGTAACTAGCCAAATGTAATGTACATAACATTCTCTTTTTTATGGGACAAACCAATGAGTATAAAATCTAGGACTTTGATTATTTAAATAATTTAACGAAACACTATAAAGCTTTACTGAAGACATTTAAAAATTAATGTTGTGTAATTAAGTGTATTTAAATTAATGTAAAAGTGTATTTAAATTTATGTAAAGTTAAAGTGTATTTAAGTTAATAATGTGTAAATAAGTTAATTTTTATATGAAGTGACTGGCAGAAAAGCTCAAATATATTAAGGAAATATAATGGAAAGTCATACTTAGCAACAAGAAATTGCATAATATTATAGTAGGTAATTAATTATTTCATAGTAATATTGCGTTAAGCAAAGAATAACATATAGGCTATAGATATTCTGTTAATTCTACAGGAATAGGAATGACATTGAAAAGCGCCATTTATTATAGACTTATACACGACAACAGTCATCGCGAACGAAGTCGCGAGTGAAAGGTGGTAAGTAATCAATTATAAATGTAAGTGTTTTTATTAATGGTAATAATATCGAATACTTTAAGAATAACCCTCGTCAGTCATGTTTCCACGCGGAAATTGAGTGTGGTCTAGCTATATATTTTACACCGTTAACGTATTCTCATAGGTTCTTTAGTGCTGACAGACGGCGAATGAGATGTTTATAGCAAGCCAGCATGGCTGAAATGTTTATAGCTGGTGTGCAAGAATTCAAAACTAAAGAAGATTAGTTTTTACAAATTGTGGATTATATTATATGAACAAACCTATTATTTATATATAGCTTAGCAAATTTTAAAAAAATCCGTCATAAATCAAACAGCCATTAGGATCATATCGTGTGTGTTATTATTATGTATCATTAATCTTTAAATGAGCTAATCCGTAACGTAAACGTACAGCTCCAACGATTTTTATAAAACTTTGAAACGTATGTACGAGTTCCGTTAGTTTTATCCCTGTTTTTAAGCAATAAAAACCAATACAATATTATAAAAAAAGGTTAATTAGTGTGTCATTTGCAAAGTAGTGAAAACTCAATTGGGAAAGGGCCCTTTCGAATTCAGAATACCCGGATTGATTTCAGATAACATCAGTTGTTTTAACTTTTCCTTTTTTTTCATATTGTTTTTTTTATATCTTCAAAAAAACCAAATACCCAAGGTTCGGTCACCCAGGTACTGTATTATTAAGTATGATGATAATTATGTGGTAAGTTGCCAAGTCTAAAATTTTACTGCGTAAATTAATAAACAAAACCGTTCCATAATTTTTTATCACCCATATTTTTTATGCGCTGCGGAAAATTTGTTCTCTGATGCTCAATATGTTTCTATGGCATAAAAACATTCAAACAAGAAAATCTAATACCATCGTTTTCCTGTTCCTATCTATTGTTTCGTTTGATACAGCTATTAGTATTTTGTTTTTACTTAATTCTTGCCAAACACAATGCTTTAATAGTGATACAAAAAATAAAGTTTTAAAATTTACTACATAAACAACTATGCAGTTTGGTTTTAAATATTGTATCAGACTGTATTATATATGATAGGTTACGAAAGATTTAATGAATGCAAAAGTTTCATGCTGTGTTTGAGGTGTCGATTACGAACAAATATACCCTAAAGGCGAGTTTTTTTGTTAATAATAAAAATGATGCACAATCAAGATCATTGAGTACCTGAGCTATTTGTACAACGTAATTGTGTAAAAAATTTATGCAACCCTACCCCGATTACAATTGAAATTGATACCTTACAATTGAACAATTTGCCAAAAATTTGTTTATGAGCCGTTTAGAATAACTGTAATTAATAGTATGACCATAAAGGTTTATGCCAGTAATCACCACGCTTGGCATTCGGGTTAGTTATCGCAGCGCTTACTTTTTTGCGCCAATAGCGCTGAATGTCGGTCTGTAAGATTCAGGTTAGCTATTAAATGTTTATAAAGACATTATTAGTTTATGAATGACGTCGACGTTGAAGGAAAAAATTAATCGGTCGCCAGACCCACATCAGTTTATCTGCAGGGTGCTATACAAGTAGGTGAAGTTGGCAATTGAGGAAACTTGTTGGGAAGAGCTTTGCCCTTACACTTCAGCTTTAGCAGACAAACGACATCAAAAAAGTCAAGGGTTGTCTGGATTGAGGCGCAAGATCGTGTTGTACATGGAAGTGGATTGGTTGTGTTTGGAATATTTTTGAAGAGGTCTTTTGTCGTTTATAGCTGAAGAGTGAGAGAGTGAATATTATTTTCTTCACAGTTATATAAAATTCAGCTCAATCGGACACCAGGAAGTGGATCAAATTTAACTTGTAAGGTTCCTCTTTCACATACGAAATACATACAAGTCAAGTAAAAAGCCTTTAAAAAAAGTAATAATTCATCAAAATCAAATAACATGGATTCGGTACTGTCTTACAAGGCTCATACTTGTCATCTCTCGTCTAGACAAAACGTTCGCTTCGCGACTTTTCCACTATTATTCCTCCATCCCAGGACAATCGTACCACAATTTTTACCTTTTATTTTACGTTTTCTCTATCTCGGAGATCGTCGAACATAGCATTATATTCTTTTCAAAGTTTTCAATCTATTATCCGTTAAAGTTGAAATTACGGTCGTGGTTTGAAAACGGTTTTGCTCGATGGATTTTGTGAATAACGGCAATCTTTCAAAAGATTGTTTTCGGTATTTCTATTTTCTCGTGTCTATAAATCTTTTGTGTTATTGACTGATTTGTAAGGAAATTGCTATTAGCACGTAGACGTACCATAGAAAATAAATATTTTTTGAAACTATGATCATAATTTTGAGTATTACTTGTTCATGAATTACGACAGCCTCCGTTGTACACTGTTTGATAATATACCTTACTACCGGATTGCTGGAATTTGATTCCCGGTAAAATATATAATATAATATATGGTACAATTGCACACAAGGTCATCCAGCCTTTACGGACAGTGAGGTCAGTAATTTACAACTTGTGTTATGGGTATAGGCTGAGTAAAAGTGTACATATACATACATATATCTTATTTGTGTGATGGAGATATTTGCAGGGTTGGAGAGTGACAGAAGCTACTGTTAATTCCAAGACTATAGTCCAAGCAAACGGAGTTGCGGGAAAAAGCTAGTAATAAATATGCAATTTATATTTCAAAATATTTTTAGCTTAGTTTGTAGGTAGGTAGAAGATCGTGTAGGTTTCCAGTCTGGACGTTATTACATATGAATGTTTGGAGAATAGAATAAACAGAGTGCACTAATACCTGAATTGCGTTAGAGCACGACGAAACCCAGTGACAAGGTTTTGAACGTTTATGAATAAATAAGTAGCCCCCGTCTGTCGCATCAATATCGCCGGTGGTTGAATGCGAAATGCCGGTCGTGGCACTTTCCACTTTTACCCCTTTTTTATTATTTTTCGTATTTAGAATTTTTCGTATGGCTAATTTCTCAAGTGGCCACGAGAGACTACATTCAGCCTTTTCAAGTATCTACTAAATATTCGCAAGCAAAAATTATTAAGGCTAATTTATAAATTACAAAAAAATCATACAACTTCAGGTATAGCGAACTAAGAGTTGCATATATCGCTTTGATGATATAATTGAATGTGATGATAAATTATTGAATTTTAGTCCAGATTTGATTGTAGAATTAAAAAGCGATGTATCAAATTATTCTTAAGCTTCTAGTGATGGCAGTTTACTATAGGTCTCTTCAGGGTATTTTGACTAGTGCAATTGCATCGAGTGGTTCTCTTGAAGCTTTTAGTTTCTCTGTCCACTCCAATACCATAGTATCCAACGTGCATCGGTCCTTTATACTATGCTCAGCATTTTGCATACGCATTCCAGAATGTCAAAAAATAATAAAGAACTAACTAAAGGTCACTAAGGTTGATGCTTTTCATGTATCTCTTTTTTATATTTTAACTTTTACTAACTTTTTTAATTATTTAACCATGGAGATTTAGATTTGTCCTTGTAAATTAATTTGGAGAAATAAATAAACCTTTTATTATTCAATAATATTAAATTCGTTACATATCTTTAGAAAAAATCGAACATCATAAATATAATAAAACTTCCTATCTAGAAAGAACCTCTTATCTCATTAGGATTTGTACAAGTCGTAAGGGTCTTAGATCTATAATACGCTCCGTAAGATTTTTGGCTTATACGTTCGAATGGTTTATTGTAGTACTTTTTTTTTTCTCTCTTTGTTTGTTTTATATTTTAGCACAATCACTGTCAGTCTTCGGAAACCTTGAAGCAACCTCATAACCGAGCCCTAAACGTGAAACATTAGAGTCGACAAGTAACAGCATTAAAACGTCCGTAAACCATCCTCAGTCTAGACTTTAAGCAAGTTGTTCTCAATCTACTGAATTACTTCGCTATACCTAATTGTTTCAGTGAAATATATTTGAATTTTATATATTTTTTTAACATAGTTGTTAATTTTTTATTCTATAACTTGTTTTAAATAAATAGTATTGATGCTCTTATACCCGTTATATGTATACATAAAAATGCACAGTAGAAGTACATATAATGCTTTTAACTAGTGGTATGTGATATTTTTGTTGTAAATAGTAAAATACAATAGGCCATCGTCATTTCTAACCGAGGTGTCGTAAAAGGCGACTAAGGTAAATTGACCCACCGTGTGGTATCCGGTTGAGTAGAATAGACTACCCTCATTTCTTACCGAGGTATCGTAAAAGGCGACTAAGGTAAGTTGACCCACCGTGTGGTATCCGGTTGAGTGTAATAGACTCTTTCTTATCGAGGTGTCGTAAAATACGACTAACGTAAGCTAGTGCCAGGCAGGCGGCAAGTCTTAATATACGTAGCCAAATCATGTGACAACATGTTTATAAGATGATGTGCCGAGAGTGGGTTAAGGGCATTATGATTATAATTTATCAATTAATTAATTACATTTCCTATAACAGGCAACCCCTCAGACTCTGTTCATCAATTTGTAGACCTATCTTCCCAGAGAACCAATATAACTTTAGCCAAGTAAATTCAGGCATTATTAACTTACGTTAAATATTTAGGGCATCTCTATCTATACTTACAGATCATATATCCGTCAAATGACGCTAAAACAGCAATACTGTAATCATTGCCATTAAACTACAACAACATAATATTGGCCAATATCAAGCAAACCCTGTCAAGGGTTGAGGGTGGGTCAAGGATATAAACTTTAATTTTAATGTATGACCCAAAAAATCATCGAATATTCATCAGTTAGAAAAAAGAGAGATCGTTGTAGTAATATTTATTAGCATATTACAAAACATTTAAAGTTTGGGAACCATAGTACTAGACTCTGTTTAAACACCTCACCAAATAGATACATGCGGGCATAAATCGCTAAGTAAACCTAAAGATATTATGAGACTTATATTACAGTCGCGTTTATTGCCTTATAAAGTTACACTTTTAAATCGCATCAAGTTATAAGTATTATTTTTAGTTCTGAACTCTTGTATGATAACCATTAACAGATCTTTGCTTTTAGGAAAATGTTCCAAATGTGCTTCTTAGATATTTTATTTAATATAAGTTGCTTTTTGGCAAGAGTTTATAAATTAAAATATATTTAACACGTTGATATGCCGTATGGGATACCACCAGATACGGAATAGACCACCAGATACGGAATAGACCACCCTCATTTCTTACCCAGGTATCCTAAAAGGCGACTAAGGTAAGTCGACCCGCCATGTGGTATCTGGTTGAGTAGAACAGACCACTCTCTTTCTTATTGAGATGTCATAAATGGCGACTAAGTTAAGAGGGCAGTTTTAAAATACCTAGCCGAATCATGTGACAATATGTTTATAACATGTTGTGCCGACCCCACCTAGAGTCCACTCTAGGTGGGATCTATCCTTAGCCTTATCCCAAAGGCAGGAAGATTATGATGATATTGTAACCCACATGTTGTCGCGTTTGATAGGTCACCAACTAAACTGCTAAAAGTGGTGATAATTGATAAATTTTATAATATAGCCGACTGGAATAAAGTATTTATTAAAGAAGATCTTTGAATTGGTTTAAGATGGATTGGCCATGGAGTCAAAGTGCAAAAAATTTTTTATCCGTTTTAACACCTCGGTTGATTGCCTCTTCAGGTGACAAGAGGGCTGGCATCTTTTTCGCACAAAGAATCAACTTAGCGATTCAGCGCGAAAACGCTGCCAGCATTCTTGGGACCATTCCACGTGGGCATGATTTGTATAGTCCTAGCGTGTAAGTAATTTAAGATAGATATAACTTGTACATTTTTGCTGTAAATAAAAAAAATAAAAAAAGTTTAAGATAACATTGGACACTTATAAGAACAAATCACCGACATTCAAGCAACTATACAAAGGTCTCGGTTTACTTCAACGACCCTCTATTATTAATTGCTAGATCAGCTACTTTCACTGAGGTCGCCGGTGATCAGACTAAGCCCTGAGCATGGCCCATAAAACTTATATTAGACGACATAAACTTGGTTATTGAGTAGAAAACAGCTGCGTCCGACGGTCTTACCTACGTGACCAAGTTTAATGATAATTAGAACTGTCTATAACTGCCGCCACAAGTGTATAAATTGAACTGCGTGTAAAACCATTTTCGTGATTTTTCGTTTTATTTTATTACCAAGACTATTTCGTACAATATACTTTGGATTCGTACAATAAACTATAATAATGCCTGTTTTAAAAATAATCATGTGCTAATATTTTATGTGACGTTTAATGCTTTGCAATGTTTTTATATTATATACTAGGAGTCCCGCCCCAGCTTCGCACGGGTATAAAGCATATAGCCTATGTCACTCAGTGATAATCACAGTATTTCGCTACTCCATATTGAATTTTATTATACATATAAACCTTCCTCTTCAATCACTCTATATACTTAAAAAAAACCGAATCAAAATCTTTTGCGTAGTTTTAAAGATTTAAGCAAACATAGAGATATAAGGACAGACAGAAAAATGACTTTGTTTTATACTATGTAGTAACGTTTATAGCTACTACTATTTTGATAATTGTCATATTTTTACCATACTTATCCAAAGACTAAATTACGTTTAGCTGTCATTTATGTTTTGTTTTTCGTGTCATAGTCGTTTTTGCTATACCACGTTTTATAGTGACTTGACGGGATAAAATAAATGCGGTCGAACGGGATAAATAAGTATCCTATGTCCGTCTCCTGGTTCTAAGCAACATCTCCACCAATTTTCAGCCGAATTGGTTCATTCGTTCTTGAGTTATAAATAGTGTAACTAAGACCAACTTTCTTTTATATATATAGATTTACGTATATCAAATATTTTATAGTGTGTACGAAATACAAATGGTTTTTTTTATAATAACTTTACCGTAAATTTTATTTAGCAAAATAATTGCATATTTCTTAAAACTTTATGTAAATGTGTCTTATAATTACGGATAACAAAATAATAAAATCTAATTTAAGATGTTTATAACTTACTAAAACTATTTAGAATAATCTCGTTAAAATATTATGAAATAATAAAAAAGGATTTTTTGAGTTTCTAACTTAAATCAGTTGGCAACCTTAAGAATTTCATCCTTATTGTTATGATGCTTTGTACAACATTAGATAAATGAATATCTTAGGAATTATTGTAAAATAATAACTATAACACATGAAAATAAAATAAAACTCAGGTCTCACTGAAGGCACTGCTATACTACCCATGAAAAGATTTTGATATAAACTAGCTTTTCGACCACGGGTTGTTGTAATTTCGAATTCTCCCGAAGCCAAAATCAACAGAAAAAAACTACTCCGATCACCACCACCAAATTTTATAGGATCATCCACTGGGTCATTTTAAAGATTGTCTGAAAAATTGCAGTAAAATCGGTCCACCCATTTTGAATGTTTGTTTGTATGTCGAAAAAGGACATACAAACAATCATTCATTTTTATATATAAGATAAGGTCGCAGAATAAGCCCGATGGCGGTCGGTTCAATATTACATTCGTATATATTTAGTTCTCTTTAACTTTTGTTTTTGATCTAAAATAATCATTCTCCTGCCTTTATCTCACTCTAAGTGAGGTCGGTACAACATGATTTAACATGTTACAGAATTTATTTTCCGACCAGCTGCCTGCCTGACGTCAACTTACCTTAGTCGCCTTTTACGACACCTCAGTGAGAAATGAGAGTGGTCTATTCTACTCAGCCTGATAGCACATCGCTTCTGTTGTTTTTCTGACGTAGTAATAAAAATGTAATAATTCTAATGGCAATATAGTTATTTTCTAAAACACGCACTATTTCTAGTGGTCCGTGCTTATGTTAATACATATGTATAGTATACATAAGGTTTGGTGTAGCAATGAAAATGTAATTAACGAAATACAGCAGTATAAGCGGCCCTCAAGAGCAATGAGATTGCATACGAAGTGCAATAAGACAGCAATTAAGCGCTGCATCGCGAGATAATCGTTGTAATAACAACTATTCAGAACATCTAATTACAGTAAAATACGAATACTAACGTGGTCCAGACTAAAACTTTCTACGTATAGAAAATTTAACTTCTCGAATGTTCTTTTACATTCTGAATATTATCGGATGTTGCAAGCTTAAATTTGTAGTGATATTCAGATTTATAGTGATTTGTTTAAAAAAAAATACGTACGATAAGGTGTGATAGTCCAGCGGTGAGACCTAGAGACGATCATGGGTTTAAAACCCGGGCAATGAGTTTTTCTATTAAAATTTATGGTCTGATTGATAATAGCAATTTGGCACACGCTTTTCGGTGAAGGAAAACATCGTGAGGAAACCAGCATATGATATGTGCATATGGGATATGTGCAACCTACTAATTCGCATTGGAGCAGCGTGGTAGAGTCTTACCTCCAATCCTTCACCAAAAACGGAGAGAGGAGGCCTATGCCCAACAGGATAGTAACAGGGTTTTACTTTACTTTTTTAATAAGGTATTACAAAACTAAGACAGAGACAATATTTACTAATTTATATACAAAATTGTAATCACACACTTTCTTTATCTTCTATCATTCGTCAACTCTGGTATTACTTCCTTTTATATGCATATCATTTTTCACACAATCCATCGATATTTTTTCGGCATCCCTCTTGTCATATATCCATCTACATTTATATTTAAATCTCTTTTGGTCACATGATTTGTTGATTGAAATTTTTATAACTTATAGCATATTTTTTTATTTAGAAAACATATTTTGCATTATCGCATTGATGCAAATGCATTTAAATATGATTTTCAGATTTTTTAGAAGACAGTGGCTTGGCAGCGACTTCAGACAATAATTACTCAATCAATAATGTACTTGTAAATAAAAAAAACATGCAGCCTATAAAAATGCGGCGCTTCAAGGACAGAATACCTTATACCTTGTTACTACCTTAAATTTTGCACTATGTCTTATGTCAATAGCATTTGTTTTAGTCCTATTGTTAGTCTGTTATATAAAAATAGCAATGTTATACAAACATGTAGTATAAATAATAATACATCATCCTCCTGCCCTAATCCCACTCTAGGTGGCGTCGGCACAACATGTTAAAAACATGTTGTCATGATTTAGCTACGTAATTTACGACAACTCGGTAAGAAAGACGGTGGTCTATTTTACTAAGCCGGATACCACACAGCAGTTCAACTTACCTTAGGCGCCTCTAACGACACCTGTACTGTGCACTATAAATAATAATACATAATTCTTAATTCAAATTATGAGTTTTATATATACAAAATAAGATACTGATTAGGAAATACTTAGTTTTTAAAATATAATCAAGTGTAATTTATCAAAACACCAATTACCATTACACGTGTCTTCTTTGTTCTTTAAACATGTTCGCCTTGAACCCATCGGTTTGGTTCGTGAACTACATTATAGCCGATAGACAACCCTGTTATTATCTCTGCTAAACACAAAGATGTTATTAAGTAAAGTAGTTATTTATTTTTATTTATCTTTATGAGCTAACAGACATTAACATGTTAACAGGTATTGTGGGGATATAACGATCAAAGATTTGATATTAGTTTATGTTTAAACGTTAAAACACAAATTTAAGCTTGCATATTATTAGTCACAGTCACTGCCGTGTGGTATCCGATTAAGTAGAATAGATCACCTTCATTTCTTACTGACATGCCGTAAAAGGCGACTAAGGTAATTGACCCGCTGTGTGGCATCCGGCTAAGTAGAATAGACAACCCTTTTTCTTACCGAGGTGTCGTTAAAGGCGACCAAAGTAAGTTGACGTCTGGCAGGCAGCCGGTTGTAAGATACCTAGCCAAATCATGCGACAGTGTTTTGACATGTTGTGCTGACCCCGCTTAGAGTGGGATAAGGGCAAAAGAATGACGATGATGATTATTATTAGTCTCAGTCAGTTACTATTCCACTCTTTTAAAAAAGCATCCGCTCTTCTCGGAGAGACGAAAAGAGTTTAGCAGTAGACGAAAAAAGCAACCATGTTGCTTCAATATAGATTAAAAGGTTTTATAGATGCCAGGAATTCACCACAGACATAGAGGTTTATTCACAATATTTTCCTTAAAGCGTATCATAACTTTTAAATATCGATTAAGCACATAAGTTATATCGAAAACTTATATATTGCTTGAGCTTTGAACTCTCGACTCCTTGGCTTAACAAGGTTCTTACCATTCGACAATAACGGTTTGTATTTTATTGGAAAATAAAGTTAAATATTGGATATAAGTTTACTAATAAGCATTTCCGTGAAGATGCCAAGCATCTGCTTTATAACATTTAAGTTGCTATTGTAAATTATAATCAGAATCCGCTGAAAAATTGTTAACATGACGTAGAGATTGTGGTAGTTAGTGTGTGCAGTGTTGACGGCGTTTTGTGATACATGTGGTGACTTGTCCTGCATGTATAAGTTATCTGAATTTTGCCTGCTTCATACACTTAGCATTCCATAGATTCTCTTAACAAACGCGGATTACAGCAAATAATTATATTGTAACTTCTGTACTATGGAATTACGCAAAGTAACGCCTTCTTCTATAAATCATTTAAAACATTATGTTATTCGTTTACTGATATATTTTGTTGCATCATAATATTTCTTATTATTGATAGCTTTACAATTCATAATACGCTTGACAGTGATAGTACATCACAATCATACCTGCTTATTCCTACAAATTAGTGGTTATTCCTGTGATATGATTAAGATTCCCAACATCATTTGAATAGATATCGTGTTGGATCTAAGCTTCTTTCGCTTCAAATTGAGAGATAAGCCTTTAAAGTGCTAGTAGATTTCCCAATGTAATTAAAGACGATAATTTGCAGATAGTCACTGGTCTCAAACAACAACGTAACTTGGATTCCTAGCTGAGACCTTCTGAATTATGTATCCGTCAAAAAACCTGTTGAATTGATTTAATCGGTTTATCTCTTATTGAAACTGACGCATAAATTTTGTATAGAATAGCGGTTTGTTTGATATGATAAGATATGCACGCATGATTTATTCCCATTAGTAATGTGATCTGTAACCACGGTGTTATTTGATATAACGCGGTTGCTTGCATATTATTCTTGCCCACGGCGTCTTTCGCTTCACTTCTCTGTATATAATAGTACTGATGACTTGATTATAGATGAACATGGAAAGATTCTAATCAGCTTCATAGGTGGCATAACACAATGGAGAAACTTTTCATGCTTTATCTTTGTTAAAGCAACAGCCTATTAAATCTCACTGGATTTATAATAAGATAGAAGTGTACAAAGCATCCTGTTATGATGCTTTTACGTGGATTATACTTTCTCTTGAAATAATAGTAGTACAGGATTTTAAATAAGTACCAGATTGAGTATATTTAATTTTTTGTGACCGCAAATTCTTAATAGCCATTATTATTAAGCACTTAAGACTTCAGTTGTTACAGTTTGAACATCATACATTTAAGATGAGATTCTCTGGTAGTTTATTTAGAAACATTATGTTTCTAAGTCCACGTTGGATAATTCATACAGATGGCTACACCTTTCTGAAAATAAATAGGAAAATATTTTTGGGGAATTGCTGCGTTGCCGTTACGTTGCCAAGTTGCTCATGATATTAATGTTTCAGTGACATTACTTTATTGACTGGTACGAATGGTCCATCGCTAACAGTCAGTTTGCCAGTATTCTTCTTTGTGTGCCGTTCATAACGAAAGATTAGCCATTATAGTATTGTAAGCCACTCCTTCATTTGAAAGACGAAACAATTGTTAGACAGTTTACATCACTTATTGTAAGCAATTAAAACGAATACAACCAAATTAGGTATGAAGAATTCTAAAACTCTCATAATTCTGTACCCCGAAGCGTCTACAAAGTTTTTATCAGCTACACACGTGAGAACGAAGCGTTATAATCAAAGTAAGTAATTGCTCCCAAAATCCTCATAAAGGAAATTCCAAGCACGTCTTTTATTAACTTTTACGGCCTGTTAGATTAAATTTGTGTAGATTCAAACCTTAATTATCATTAAAATTCAACCATTTAATATTCGTAATAGGCACGAGTTGTATTTGAAATAGTTTATTTTACTCGCCACTATTTTTACAAAATTCAAGTTAACAGCCAGTTCTGCGCTCTCTTTGATTCTTTCCCTCTCGTGTGATAGATAAGCTAAAGCAAAAACTAAATACTGTCACAGCTATGGAGAGTATAGCGAATGAAGTATGTTATGTATGTTTAGAACAAGCTGCAGTTAAGTTAGGCAGGGCAAGAAAATCTTGGCAATCGGCTCATAAGACACGGTTCAGCCAAAACTCAATGGCGGTTGCAGTTAGGCCACTGGATTGGTCGTTCATTACTGCATACAGTAACATTGTTATACACAACATAGTAACGTCTAGGGATTGGTATTACTTGTCTTGTGTAGTTACACAGAAACAACTTCGTCAGGTCTCTAAAGATCCAGTAAGGCCTATATCTAATAACGTCTAATCCTATGTCATAGCGATGCCATAGATGTGTCTTAGATTTTGTAAATTCAATGCACAACCATGTAATTATTTCCTAAAATAGTTACCGTTGATTTTATTGCCAGTTCTTCTCATTGGGCGGCGTTTAGGCAATTCTATTCCAAATTAATTATGAGTACATGTACATAAAGCTTGATAGCCCAACGATAAGAACGACGAGTCTTTTGTTATAATTTATGTGTCTAATTGATAATTGTAATTTATCACACGCTTTTCGGTAAAGGAAAACATCGTGAGGAAACGTGCATATATCTAAAGAACCCTAAGAAGGATATGTGTAATCTACCAACCCGCATTGGAGCAGCGCGTTAGATCTTAGCTCCAATCCTTCTCTCCAAAAATAAAGAGAGAGGAGGCTTATGCCCAACACTGGGAAAGTAGCAGGCCGTTAGTTTTACTTACTTTACGATGTTACTCATTCATATACACAATGACGACGAAGTTTTGTACATAATTATGATGTTTGTAGTTTATTTTTACATTCCTGCGTAAATTATTTTAGATGCGTGTCTAAAAATCGGGTTATTTTACCACAAATGCCTTAATTTAATTTTTAAAAATTAATTCCTTTTGCCCACAAATATATTTAAATATGAATTACGACGTAGGTATTGTAGACACATAATAATGAAACATAAAACGCATGCCGTATGTATATTTTTTTTTAATTTACTGGTATTTAACAGCCTCATAGCAACTACTGGTAATTACAAAAAATTAAGTATGAAATAATACTAACTTTATTTGCTAAAATTAATCTCTTATTTGAATTTTTAACATTATGACTTCCTGTTTAATTAACTTTATAGCCTGTTTAAAATTATTAGTAACGAATCATTTTTAATAATATGCGACTATAATATTGTTATTAAGTACCTACGCCTTCTTTTATTAGAATTAAAATTATAATAAAATATATAGTATAATAGAATTATATTCTAAATTTCTTGCGCTTAGTGTAATTATACGTTGTATGAAATATGAACGACTATCCTTTTACCAATTTTTCTTATCTTAGTTTTTATTTTAGATTTGTCTGGGCACTAACACAGTTGATGTTAAACTATTGCTTTTATTAATATGAGTTTTACGAGCCGCCTCAAAATTAGGAGGTCAGAATTTCCGAGGCAAGCATTTTAAATTTCTATGAAATCGGCGTACATATATACCCTGTGTAAGGTTTAATTTTATTGGTATTACATCAATAAGTGAAGTCCATTTTTTATGTAAAAACATTTCTATGATACATTTATTTCAATTTTTTATATAAAATATAATTTTATTTATTTATTTACTAAAAGTTAAGGCAAATCAATTATTTACTAAAAAAAAATAAAGTGTTAATATAAAAAGTAAATATTAAGAGACTTACAAATATTTATTTATTTACATTAAATCGAAACCATCGAATATACTGGAATTATCTAAGATTCCAAAGACACTCGTTACATCATTGTATGGCCGAAATCCTATATAGAGTTAGATCTCTGAAGAAGGCACGAGCTTTCGAGCTTTTCGAGCTCTCGATAAAAAAAGGCATAAAAATGTAGCTTCTATCTATGTCTTTATATTTATGCCTATTGACATGTTCGATTTTAATATAAAGACAAACCAAAAAATGACAGTATTAATTTGTGTCACTTCTGTTCTGATAAAATGTTAGGCGGTAATAGAAGTTCGTGACATTTAAGCAATGTAATATCGTCGGAGGTTTAAATTAAAGCAATAAGAGTTCATTAGTTCTCAGAAAAGTTAATCTATGATTTCCAATTTTGCCTTTCGAATCTCATGAAAGGAATTTCAAACAACCTTAGTCTGCCGTTGGCTGGAGTATAATTTGATCGTTTCTGTGTATTTATTCTTTCTTACTCTCGAGCACGGAACAGGAAAAGCCCTTTCATCCTATTACTCGCAAAATTGCTGCTACACGTGCATTTGATTAGTCCAATCGTGTAGAAAGTATCTAGTGGTAATGAGGTCTGGCTTTGTGCTTTAGCGTTAGTCTTCCATATTAGTCGAAAGTTTTTAAGTTATTATCGATAATTAGGAATTAGGACACTTCATCAAGTCTTTTCGTCACCTATCGGTGGCGACACAAAGTCTTAAGATAAAAGTCTTTAACAAGTGCGTCCTACCTGTAATGACATACGGAGCCGAGACGTGGACATTTACAATGCAACTGGTCCACCAATTTAAGGTCGCTCAGCGAGCTATGGAGAGGGCTATGCTCAGAGTTTCTCTGAAGGATCGTATCGGTCGTAGCCCAAAGGATTAGCAAGCTTAAATGGTAGGGGGCTGGTCACATTAGTCCCAGAACCGACAACCGCTGGGATAGAGATGTACTGGACTGCAGACACCAATGAGTTTTTCTGTTAGAACTTATGTGTCTAATTGATAATTGCAATTTATCATACGCTTTTCGGTGAAGGAAAACAACGTGCATGTTTCATGCATATCTCTAGAGAATTCTGGAGATATGTGTAACCTACCAATCCGCATTGGAGCAGCGTGGTAAGTCATAGCTCCAAAACCTTCTCTCCAAAAACGGAGAGAAGAGCCCTATTCTCAGCAGTGGGATAGTTACAGGCCGTTCCTATTTTTTTTTTTACTTTAGGATTAGTACAACGAATGAAAAGTGAAAGCTGGTTGTGTTATAAGCTCTCGTAAAACTTTCATTTAATCACAATCTAACTGGAATTAATGTAGTAAATAGCACTAAAATAGTTATTTTCCAGTAATGTAGCTAATACAAAAAGTGTAATCTAACGTCTGGACGTTTTCAATTCAATGATGGAGATTTGAAAAGAACTAATTCGGTCTGCAAGCTGATATGGAGCCATTAGAATGATTGCCGTCCCATCACATGATTCGCTGTAAAGTGTGTGTAACAGTCTGGGCCTCTTAACGGATTGAATTTTATACGAGGACGACGCGCTAGACTCACAGGGTTGGCAGAATAAAAAAATGTTATATTTTATATCAAAGGCGTGTGGTATCCGGCTGAGTAGAATAGACTACCCTCATTTCTTACCGAGTTGCCGTAAAAGGCGATTAAGGTAAGTCGACCCGCCGTGTGGTATCCGGCAGAGTAAAATAGACCACCCCCATTTCTTACCGAGGTGTAAAAGGCGACTAAAGTAAGTCGACCCACCGTGTCGTATCCGGCTGAGTAGAATAGACCACCCTCATTTCTTACTGAGGTATCGTAAAACACTACTAAGGTATGTTGACCCATCGTGTGGTATCCGGTTGAGTAAAATAGACCACCTCTTTCTTACCGAGGTGTAGTAAAATTCGACAATTTAAGCTTACTGCATGTACGGTTAAAAGTTTTAACAAAACACGTAACTGGAATTTAATAATTTATAGAATTAGGCTATAGTTTGCGGAGATTTATAGTATAAAAGTAATAATAAAATTACTTTGTTATAATCCGCGATAAAGTAAAATAGAAAACATATATAATGCTAAATGTAGAGTTGACTATCCGTTTTCATATACTCTATCTACATTCTATATATCCTATATAGAATGTAGATAGAGTATATGAAAACGATTATGCTTCGGTTGCGGGACGAAACGATTATTGAGTTTGTGCTAGTGAACGTGCGTGCTTTTGTGTCATGTTGGCGGTGGTGGAGGTTTGTGAATGTGTATCAGGTATGAAAACGGATAGTACATTTACATTTCGCATTATATGTTTTTTTCTATTTTACTTTATTGCGGATTATAGAAAATAATTTTATTGTTACTTTTGTAACTTAAATTGGAATTTGTTTTTGGACAATATTTTCATACACGACAACATTTAAATAACCCAATTTGTCACATAATCGAAAGATAAAGTATTGCAACAACGGATATCTAATCCGTTTTGAGCAGAGAACGGCGTAGTATGATGCAATTTGTTAAGAAATTAACCTTAATCTACTAGCATTACTTACGCTGTCGTATAACTATACAAGAATGTTATATTTTAGGTGAATTTATTTATGACGGCGAATTTATTTATACAACAAACAAAACTCTTATTATTTAAAATTTCATACAAAAAGGTCAACTAGTAGTTACATTGTTACTTAGTACATGGTTAATTATTAGTGCCCTTACCTTATACCTAATTAAGAAAAACTAATTCACTAATTTTCGTTCAAAAAATGAACCAACCCTATTAATGCACGAGGATTAGGTGCATCACATTATTCAACATCTTTGTTATGATTTCATGTGGACGCGTTTTGACTTGCTACGCGGTTAGTTTGTGAATTATTGCTATTTAAAAAATGAAATTTTTCTCTCTTGCTATTTGGAAAATTACATTTTAAATCAATAAAGTATGTATCTTTAATATTTAAATGACTTAATCTTGTAATTCTTCGAGATTCCGAATATTTAAATAAATAGTTTGTAAACTAAGTAATACTTTTTATTTATGAGCTGAGAAGAAACAGAAGAAGTCATAGAGGCAAGCCTAGAAGCTATGGAATAGATATTAAAATGTTATTAATTATTAAAATGTCTATAATAAAAATTAAAAAAATAATACCGATATCACATAAGGTCTACAAAAGGTTGTAACCTTTTAATGTAATTTTAGAATCGCATCAGTTCAAATTGCTCTAAGCTGTAAGTCGTAATATAAAAATAAAAATATTCCATTTATTAACTATAAAGTATATTCTTATTTAAAATAAACTTATTATGTTTAAAATTTTCATAACTCGTTTAATATAGCTAGTTTCTCAATTCTAAAAGAGGCGACTAAATTCTGTCTCGGGCAAAGGTGTTTACATGCATTTTATTCCGACGCTCTTATCAAGTTGCTACATTTGGCCCGCAGGCGTCGTCAACCTTCTCAAAATATTTACTCGCGTTGCCATTCTCCTCGCTTTACACCCGACTTTAACTACAGGTGAAAATTGAAAAAGTTTATGTTACGACCTTTTTAACATCTCTAAATGGAACGTCGAAGTCTAATTTGGTTATAAGGTTGTATTTCGTGGAAATGAACTCTCTTTACGGGCAATTTTATATATATTTACTACGAAATCTATACTTATAATAAATCTGTAGAGAGGTCAATTCTGTAACTGGAATATATTTCCAAAATAACTATCAGGGGGTGATTAGGGATCGATACTGATGCCAAAAATGCAATCAGTAAAAATTTTGTCTGTCTGTCTGTCTGTCTGTCTGTCTGTCTGTCTGTCTGTCTGTCTGTATAACCGTTATAGAAACAAAAACTACTCGACGGATTTTAACGAAACTCGGTACAATTGTTTTTCATACTCCTGGGCTGGTTATAGTATACTTTTCATCACGCTACAATCAATAGGAGCAGAGCAGTGAAGGGAAATGTCGGGAAAACGGGAGGAGTTACTCCATTTTTTAAGCTTTCGTCGCGTGTGCAACCTTGATGGTTAAAGCTACACAGAAATCATGTATGACGGATATGTTCTCCTTAAAATTATATAAAAAATATCCCACGACAGCATATGTCTATCTTTTATGGTTGACTCACAATAACACGTGTAACTCCCGATAGCTTAGCAGTTCGAAGCTTTCTGGTTATATTTGTCTACTCCTACGTTTATATCACTCTCAGTCATCCCTAAATAAAAAAGTGAATAGTATTAACCATTGTATAAAAAAAGAATCATTGAAATCGGTATAGAAACACCAAAGTTATATATGAAATACGTTAATAATAAGCCATAGCGCGTGAATATTGAATCATGCTATAGGGATTATCACTACATAGTATAAAACAAAGTCACATTCTTTGTTTGTCCCTATATCCCTATGACTGCTTAAATCTTTAAAACTACGCAACAGATTTTGATCTTCTTGAAATCTTCTTGGTATAGGGAGAGAGAATTGTTTTAACGCTTGCGGGCCACGGGCAGTAATGAATAAATCAAAACTATTGGATCGATTTTAATCATTTTTTTCACTGAGTGACATAGGCTATATATTTTATACCCGTGCGAAGCAGGGTAGGCCGCTAGTGTGGAATAAAATGCTGTTTACAACGAATATGCGAGCGTTTAGAAATAAATCCAATTTAAGTTCTTGTGATGCAAAGTGGGCCAAGATCGGCCATAGCTTTTGAAATGTTTTTTCTGGGAACATAAAATAATTTAATATAGCATGGCTTTGTGTATTTGTGAACTATTACTAAGAAAGATGGCTGGCGATAATATGGCTATTAGAACAATTTTTAAGGCGGAGTCGCAGACGCATCGAGCAGACGTGAAATGCTCGTAAAAGTGAATTATTATAACCGCGTCCACTGAATTTGAACAATCTTTCTCGAACAAGCATTAGAATATGAGCTTTAAGTTATACCGCGTTTGGGACTCGAATCTCTTGTAATGGTAAATTTTTCACGATTTTCATTTTAACTTTCAATTTTAATGCTCAAAGTACATAAATTATATTGTATTATCTGTCATAGCAATCGCTTAGATATTTATACCTTTGAGTTCGTTCTCACGACTATGGTTGGGATTTGTTACAAACATAAACTGTGTTAAGCCTAGATTACAAAATGCAAATGCGTCTTTGCTTGTATCAGTGCATTACCATTAAAAGTCAGCCGCGAACCGTTTACTGAGTGTACTTGTGTTAATTGTGCACTGTTTATATTTCGTGTCAAACGTTATATCAATTCCTTTTTGAGATGTATTTAGATTTAATAATTATGCATGTGGTAAAGTTAAATTGCGAAGATACTAAATATTTATATCTTTATCCTCCCTTATCCCACTCTAAGTGGGGTAGGCACAACATGTTATAAACATGTTGTCACATGATTTGGCTACGTATTTTACGACCGGCCGCCTGCCTTACATCAACTTATCTTAGTCGCATATATGTGCCAGTTACTGTCACCCATAACACTAGTATTATTACCTACTTTTGGGTACGGACGTGTGTGTAACTGTCCCATATATTTATTATTTTATTTTACTAAAATCTAACTTTAACTGGTTACTCTTACAGATTAGAATAAAAAGCCAAAGTACGATCTCACATCGTTAATTTCGTCCGAAACTTTGAAAGGGAAACAAGTAGCAAAGACTTTTGAAACCATTTCTCTGCCAGTGACATCGCGACTTTACGAGGGGACACTTCATCGCGAAACAAAACAGCAAGTTGCAAAGTGCAATCGAGGGCTCTCACCTTGTGTACACTTCGCTTTTACACTGTTGATGCTTAAACATTTGTGTATGGAAACATGTGTGAAGAAATAATAAAGCTAGCTCTAAATTTGATAAATACACAAGTAATAACAAAATTATTTTGCTATAATCAGCGATTAAGTAAAATAGAAAATATATATAATGCTAAATGTAGAGTGGACGTTTTTATGCCTGATAGCAGGATTCGTAAAAAACACATGCACAAACATCCACCACCGCTACCACAATACACAAGCACTACATACGTACACTATCACAAACTAAGTTTGTGAAAGTGGGTTTTTGGATTGTCCACTCTACATTTAGCATATATATATATATTTTCTATTTTACTTCATCGCGGATTACAGCAAAATAATTTTATTATTACCTTTGTATTATGGATCTCCGCAAAGTAACGCCTAATTCTATAAATTATTTGATAAATACTGTTTTGTAAGCAAACTAACAAATAACCTTTTTTTAAGAATAAAAATACATTTCTATAATGTACTAGGTGTTCAAGCGGCTTCGCCCGCGTTCAACGCATTTACAGTCTATCTCCTGTCGCCAAGCTTTGCGATTTTGTCGTGGAGTCTATCTCCTGATGATGCTTCGGTTACGGGGCGAAACGATTATTGAGTTCGTGAAAGTGCTTGTGTATTGTGGTGGCGGTGGTGGAGGTATGTGTATGTGTTTTGACGAATTCTGCATGTATCAGGTAAAACGGATTGTCCACTCTACATTTAGCATTATATATATTTTCTATTTTATTTTATCGCGGATTATGACCAAATAATTTTATTGTTACTTTTGTATTATGGATATCCGAATTATTTACCTTTGTATAAAATAAGGCCAGTACTGTCCATTGCCATATCCACTGCTATGGAAATAAATAAATCGCCATATAATGGAATATAAATCGCCACTCTTCCATGGACGTATTCGCAAGTTACATATATCCCAATAATTTTCACAATGTGTTTTTAACGTAACTTCTTTGTAGAGTTTGACCATAAAAAGATTATGCAAATGACGTTATTTGATCTCTTCAATGTCGCAAGGATGTTAATGTAATCGTTACAGACAGACTTTTAGCGGGAATACACTTCATCTCGACGAAAAACATTAAAGTGCGAAGTGCAATCAAGAATCGTCACTTGTGTAAACCTCAGTTTATAAATACACTAGCAATCGCAAGCGGCTCCGCCCGCGTGGAAAGATTAAAACCGTAACACAGTCTTTTGATAACCATAAGAAATGGATACAGAAGAAGAATGGGTTAACCTTGAAAGCTAGACATATGCCGTCGCGGACTTTTGTTTATAACTTTTGGAGGGGAACAATTTTGTAACACATGATTTTTTTGATAACTATCACCGTTTACTCAGCGCACGCAAGGAAAGCTTTATATTTTACCGTTTTCGTAATATTTTTTATTGCTGCTCTTCTCCTATTCATCTTAGCGTGATGTTATATATAAGCCTATAGTCTTCTTCGATAAATGGAATAACTTACATTGAAAAAAATTTTCAAATCGGTCCAGTAGTTTCTGAGATTAGCGCGTTCAAACAATGAAACAAACGAACAAATTCTTCAGCTTTATATATTAGTATAGATTAAACTGTGATGAAAATTTACCAAAACACTCATATTTATTTATCCTACTAATGTTCTAAGATTGAAAGTTTGCGTGTATGTGTGTGGGTGTGTGTGTTAGGTTTTACTTATCCTCACCGACTTATAAATAACATACATTATTAATGGTAAATAAGCAGTATTACGCGTCATGAAGACAATTTTACTTTTCCCAAACTTATAAACGATGCAGGAAAGAAATTCGTCCGTAATTTAGAAATTGATTAGGGTCGAATTTTCCTGATTGCTAAATAAACGTAATTAAAACTTTTTGAATTACATTGTGCCTGATTTCTTTTTTAATTTGGCTCGGGCTTTGCTAATTCTGTCAGCGCAACGGGGGATGACACACCCTCTATTCAAAGCTTTTATTATTTAAAAAAGAACAGTGAATGGTTAAAGAATATTACTTTTAAGAGAATAGTGTTACTTCATAATTGAAATTTAAAAATCACTGAAGTTTTAAGTACATTCAGGATTTTATAGTTGGAAGGATGATTACTTTAAATTATCTTAATTATTATGTAACCAATGAGCTCCAAATCAATAAAGAAAAGGCACGGGTATAAAATTTCTACTTTCGATGAGTGGTTATTGGGAGAAATTTAAACAGACAGAGTAAGGCGATTTTGTCGAAAGACGGTGTGTTGGTTACTGCAACACTTGATGGTCTTCTTATTCAAGATTTAGGTATTTAGTAAGAGTTTTGGCCGTCCTAAGCTGCTACCATAAACACTAAACACACGGGAAAATGCACTCTTTAGAAGGACTTGCGGCTGTCTAATTATATGATGATTACATACTCTTCCTCTCCGCATCGGTGTCCTCTATGCCGAGTGTTGTGACCCCCTCAATGTTGCGCCATCGGTGACTGTTCTTCGCAACGTGGATAGCTTCATGCATGTGGATGTCGAGGTTGGTGCGGATTTGATCTGTCCAGCGCATTGGACTTCGTCCTCGAGGTCTTTTCCCCTGGACCTTGCCGGTGATGACTATCTTTTCAAGATTGTCGCCACTCTTTCGTGCGATATAACCGAAATACTCAAAAACCTGTTCAAGCAGATAGTCGAGAGGCTAATTGTGATCTTGAGTTTCTTGAGTATTGATATGATACGATATGAAGATTACATAAATAATATAAAATAAAAGTTTATACAAAGGACAGGACAAAATTTTTTTTAACTCATTTAAATATTAAAGATATGTAGAATAAGGTTCATTTGCTAATGGCGACGGTTGGCTTAAAATGTTGGATCCGTATAGACAAATCCCGTTAAATACTAATTCGAAGAAATGCTCCATTTTTTTTGGTCTGCGCTCTCTATGTGTCTCTTCTTTAACTGAAATTTAAGCATTCCATCTTAACCGTTACATTAACTATACTTACTGTTTCACAAAATATTCCATAACGATATAAACACGGTCATTGAAAAAATACGACGTCTACCCTCATTCTACACCGTTCAGTGGCTTTACGAGTTACTTTCGCTGACCTGAGCTCGAGATCAGGATGTGTGGGAATCATAAAAAGTTTATAGACAAATATAAAGTACGGGGGGTTCATCACAAAACAGTAGGCCGGATCGCAAAACGATGGGACCTTTATGGGGACCAATTTTATTGCTTGTTACGCACCATAAACGGACCGATAGCGCGGCCTGAATTTATTTTTTACGAGTATAAAACTTGTTTAATAGGTGAAACGAATGATAATACGCGGGTCGTACAATGTAAGTGCAATATGGGTGGTATATCTACAGTTAGGAGATATCGAACTTAAGGGTGTTCAACGTTACATAAACAGACATCAATGTGAAGTTAAAATATTTGTGCATTTTCGTCAAATTGACTGTATGCTATTAGTCTTAATGGCTTTTACAGCATTACCGGGTAGGATGGGCGAACGCAGAATCATCGTCAGGTTTGTGAAATGCGGAGAATATAGCGCAGACCCTCTACTAGCGTCGGAGAACATCCTAAAGGGTGTCTTTGTGAGGCCGGACCACGGCTTTGTGCGTAGTGGAGGGCTGAAGGTAGGAAGGATTAGACATTACGGTGTCTGAAGTGTGGCGAGAAGCCACGACCAACTGACGTCAGGAAAATCGGACCTCATCTTCGCCGGCGAAGACTCTCTGTGTGTATTACGTGTTTCTGTGTTTGCCATCGTTAATTGATCGTCAGGGTCATATATCTTTTATTATTCCTCTGCCCTAGTTATTAGATAGCAAAATAAGTTATGGGACTTTTGTCGTTTGTAAGAGTTTTGCCAGATTTTATCCACTATTTTCATTCCTCCTCGATTTTGGGAGTACTCATAAAAGGTTAACTCAATAAAAAAAAACTGGGCTTTAGAAATATTAAAGCGTTGCTCTAATCTAAATTGCGAACCACAATATTTATCATAACTTTAATTGGAAAATATATTCAAAAAATAAGTTTAATCATTTTAATCGCTAAGCTAATAAGTATGTTCAAAACATCCGACATATTAGTTAATTGCTACCGTGACCCACTTTGTACTGGATAACCGAAATTATATTTAATTAGCAATTTGGTTGTCTACATTTCTTACGTACCTCTGAAAGCATGTTAAGCTTTGTTTAGAGTTGTTTTAAGTTGATTTTTATCAAGGGTTTAAGCCGGGTGGTATTCAGCTGAGTAGAATAGACTACCCTCATTTCCTACCGAAGTGTCGTTAAAGGCGACTAAGGTAAGTCGTCCCACCCTGTGCTATTCGGCTGAGTAGATAGACCAACCTCATTTTTTACCGAGGTGTCGTAAAACGCGACTAAGGTAAGTCGTCCCGCCCTGTGCTATCCGGTTAAGTAGAATAGACCACCCTCTTTCTTAAGAAGGTGTCGTAAGATACTACTAAGGTAAGTCGACGTCAGGCAGGCGGCCGGTCGTAAAAGGCAGCCAAATCATGTGACAGCATGTTAATAACATGTTTCGCCGACCCCACAAGTGGGATAAGGACAGGAGGATGATTTTATCAATGGTTTAGTGGTTCCTTGGGAGCAACCTGTAGGTATATTTTCATTATATATTTATTTAAATCTGACAATAACAGTGAAGAAGAACTTTGAATCTAAACTTGATTCTGAAGAATTTTTCTGAAGGTTTTTACTTAATTTTTTATATCATACAGACTACAGCCTACTATACTACTGATGATTACATGAATGATAAGAATGCTAGGATATAGCTACTTTTTGACCTTGTACAAGATAGCAATGACTATGCACATGTATGTACCAGTTATAAGTTAATATATTTAATTATATTTTAAAAAGAGCAACCGCCGAGTTTTTACCAATTTTTCTCTGTAGCAACTGCGTTCTGAACAACAATTCAAAACCAATTGAATTTAAGTTTATTTATTAGGACCAATCGGTGGCAGTTACATTGAAACATAAAATTAAGTACATCAAATGCAAAAAGCATTAAATGCCACAGCATGTCCATTATTATAAATAAGGACAACAACTAATTAAACTATGTAAATGTAGTGTTGATTTGAATGGCTACTGCTCTTTCAAAAGTTAATTTT
The DNA here is from genome assembly GCA_029227775.1 of Morpho helenor. Classification (NCBI taxonomy): domain Eukaryota; kingdom Metazoa; phylum Arthropoda; class Insecta; order Lepidoptera; family Nymphalidae; genus Morpho; species Morpho helenor. The sequence goes on along the minus strand of JARGCU010000010.1, from coordinate 11,713,964 downwards.
GCATTTTACGTATGTATAAGCTGTGGTAGCCCAGCGGTAACACCGTGCGCCTCTTTCGAGGAGGTCTAGGTCGGGCAGGCACCGATGAGTTTTCTAGTAAAACTTATGTGTCAAATTGATAATTGCAATTTATCACACGCTTTTCGGTGAAGGAAAACATCGTGAGGAAACCTGCATATCTCTAGAGAATTCTGGGGATATGTGTAACCTACCAATCCGCATTGGAGCAGCGTGGTAGGTCTCAGCTCCAATCCTTCTCTCTAAAAACGGAGAGAAGAGGCCTATGCCCAGCAGTGGGATAGTAACAGGCCGTTACTTACTTACGTATGTATGCAATATGTATGCGTACGCAAAAATATCCATATGTACAAGACCAAATTCGATGTATATCATAGACATACGAGAGGTCACAAAAAGCTTATGATACCTGTGTCGCGACTTAGCAGAGTTAGAAACTCATTTGATGGTCTCGGTATTCGGTTCTACAGTAAAATTCCGCAATCCATACTAGACCAGTCTAGTATAGATACCAAGAGATGTACTTGTGCTTAAAGCATATTACAAAATTTAAGATTATTTGGATGATAAAAAAGCCAGGATTTGAAAATCTTTTCAGCTTCATACAGTACTGCGGTTTTATTATGTAAAATTGAAAATGTTTAAAAGATTGACCGCCGAGTTTCTTTCTGGTTCTTCTCGGTAAGAGCAACATTCCGAGTTGTAGCTTCATTAATCATATTGATCCTTGACGATTCAATAGTGCTTGTTTGAATAAAGATTATTTTGATTTGATTTAATTTGATATGTATAGAAGCAAGAACAAAACTTTGCAACCAGTTTTCCTTAAATATTATCCAATTATTTCACGATTTCTTAGTAGCTTATCATACTATTATTCACTGATGTCTCATGTACTAAAATAATATTAATATTAGTAACCACATCATGCTAAAGCGGTTCTTTGTCATTGTTTAAAAGTATTAGGTACTTAAAATTTAGTATTTGATAGTTTGCTCTGACTACATAAGAATGTTGTATCTAACATTATCACTTGGCAAATTAGAAGTTGAGCACCGAGCAAAGATAAAACCAGAGCTAAGGGCTTGCAAAGAAATCACACTACTGATCATCACCGATACTGTCAAAAATTAGAAGTGTGTAATAAATTCTGATTTAAATCATGACCAAACGAGTGTTAGATATGAATATTTGAGTAGAGGGAGGCCTAAAAAGAGATGTTAAATTGTTTGTCTGACGCAAGACGCATATTAAAAGAGTAGCGCTATAGTTGAAGAATGATATAGTTTAGGAGAAAATGTAAGCCAAAATATAAATAAGTATTTGGGACAATTACACACACAGTGGTCCGTCTCCAAAGTAAGTAACTTAAAACGTTTGTTATGGGTGACAGACAACTGGTAAATATATACGTTTATTAACTTAATTAGTAGTAATTTTAAATAAATACGAAAGTTACACACGAAAGTAACATTGTTTAAAAAAAAATTACTCTCGGCGGGAATTGAACCCGCGACCCCTGGAAGTGAGGGCAGGATCACTGCTACCTGCGCAACTGGACCAGCCGAAAAACATGTTATTCCAACGGGATACGGGCGGGAGAATGAAATTAATGAATTCTGCATCATTTCTCAAACCTTAACCATTATAAACTCACATTGAAACTAAATCCTAGTTTATTCTATTTCAATTATCTAGAGAACACTAAAATATAAATTCCTAGTGTAAATAAAAAGAGCACGTTTCCAATCAAGTTAGTAAACACTGGGTGGAGGGGGGTTATGGATAAAACGTATTACACAGTTCGGGCACGCAATAAAACTGTTTTACGTGTCTGTAAGCCTTGATAAAACACCCTTAGGTGTCCCTTACCCACTGTCCGGTTTATCACCGGACACTTTATGATACACAAATTTCTATAAACTGGAATATGTATCATACATCAGTATTATATCCAATTGACGGCGAACGTGACAAATGTATCGTACGACCGACTCGGCGACTCATTCGTACCTATTTGTTTCAATATTTTTGTTTTAACTACGAACTTTGCAAATAGTTGTGCAACGGATTACGAAACGTATATCTAATATGATTTTATGCTTCAACTTAAACTTATAACAAATTATTAAAATTGTTTTTGCTATAATCCGCGATACAATATATAGAAAATATATGTAACCGCAACTTCCAAATTTTTAATATTGTTTTTGCTATAATCCGCGATAAAATATATAGAAAATATATGTAACCGCAACTTCGTTCGAGTGGATTGTAGTCTTGGAATAAACAGTAGCGTAGTAGTAACAGTAGTATAAACAGTAGTACTGTCACTCACCAACAATGCACATATCCCCATCACAAAAATCAGATCGATCCGAGAAGACCGAGAGAGATTTCTAGAGAGCATAGTTTAATAATTTAAGTAAATAACCTTGCTTATAATATCCATTAAAATAATTCAGTTAAATTTATTCAGTAAACAGAAATCAAAATATATAAAAACTTTCTTAAAATCACTTTTTCGACGTAACCAAACAACTCGATATATAAACTTCTTTCAAGATTTGACTCGACATTGACACATCGTGAATAAAAAAACTTTAATAGGTTGATAATAGATGGCGTCATCCTATTCCTGTTGAATTAACAGGATTTCTATAGCCTTTATATTACCCCGGTGTATAAGGAATAATTGAGCCAAATTTCATCGATATTGGTTTAGCGGATTAACCGTGAAAAAGAGAGACAGATCTTCGCATTTATAATATTAGTAAGGATGCTATATATAGAATGTATAGTATTCGTTTTCATACCTTATACAGGTTCCCATAAACCGATGCACTACAAACCTCTACCACCGCCACAAGGACACAACCACTACACACGCTCACTATCGCAAGAGACGTATAAAATATGTAGTGTAAGCCAAATACAAATAATAATCACTTGAATTTCGTTAAATGTCACATGTTATTTTGCGTTGCGAAATAGTAGCTTTAAAATATTAGTGATATAAATCTGTGCTTAGGTTATTTGAGTATACAATGTTTCAACAGAACGGTGGGTATATTATAATTACTGCGAGTTATCTATTAATAAATCCATTAGAATAACTAAGTAACAGTATATAAAGGCGCTATTAATCTTGTCTCACTACAATGATCTATGACTAGGGTTGTCAAATATGAATGAATGATACAGAAAATACGAAATATATGATGCTTTCGCTTAGGCGTTTAATAGATTTTTGTGTTAAGGTTAAAGAACTGCCTTTAAGCATTTACAAAAATTATCGAGTTGAATAATTTACTTGTACAGATAGGACATGTATAGCTAAGATGCAGATTAAGTTTGAGAACTTCTTCAAAAAAAAGCTTTGGTAGCCCAGTGGTAACACCGTGTGACTCTTTCAAGGAGGTCACGAGTTCAAAACCGGGCAGACACTAATGAGTTTTTCTGTTAAAACTTATGTGTCTAATTGATAATTGCAGTTTATCACACGCTTTCCGGTGAAGGAAAACATCGTGAGGAAACCTGCATATCTCTAGAGAATTCTGGAGATATGTGTAACCTACCAATCCGCATTGGAGCAGCGTGGTAGGTCTTAGCTCCATCCTTCTCTCCATAAATGGAGAGAAGTAGGCCTATTCCCAGCAGTGGACGAGCAACAGGCCGCTACTTACTTACTTCTTCATCTTCTTATTCAACATGGACATCAACTACTTTATATACTTAAGGAATTTCCATTTCAACATCCGAAAATCAAAGAACAGCGTATTCAGATGCTGGGTTACCACTCCAACATTTTTAGACAAGTTCGGGTATTTAAATCGTATGGCCAATCCTTCGCTTCCTCCCTAATGACGATATCAGGTGCTATCGGTTTTAAAGGCATGGATGGTGTATTTATTTATAAAGAACCTAATTATAGATCCTTTTATGTTGTGTAAAAATAATCATAAATACCAATGGATCTACTTGTTCAATAATATGTTGCATTTTATATGCTTTAACTTTAATGTTGAGCATTGTGAAATTGTTTACATTATTGTGTCCACAAATTTTCATACCTTGCAATGTTATTAAGGAATATTTGTGATTTAATATAGAATAACTAATGTTGGGAAAGACTTTCGTTATTCTCAAGCATCTATAGATTTCCCGAGTATAGCTCTATACATTCCTTTGGACATAAGAGGTTTGGAATTTCTAAATTCTTTTGTACTGCATCATTATATATTGTACCTCGAAAGAGGTGTCCGATCTCGTTATTCTAGAGGCTATTGAAAGAATGTTTTGAATTAACTATAACTGTTGTCTCAGTTTTAGGCTTTTCTGACAGATGGTGACTTTAAATTCGGCTACCAGCAGTCTACAGAAGCCCATATTGAGTATGAAAATATTTTCTTTTCTACACTTACTGCAACCCTATTCATGTTTGTAATTGAGCCAGTAATAATAAACGCTCGCAAAACCTATAAGTACCTGAACGATAAAATTAATTGATAATGAGAATCTCGACGCCAGACCATTTTAAAGATGACGAATAATTTCGTGATTCTGTAATGAGGGTGCTTGTGCTATGTTAATAGATAATTTTGTGGAACGTGATTATTTGCAATTAGAAAAATCCATCAAGTTTTACAGAATTAAAAGTGAAATTAAATTGTTCGATAGCCTAATAATTATATATATTTTCTCTTTTACTTTATCGCGAATTATTGCAAAATAATAGAATTTATTACTTTGTTTTTTAAGTTTTTTTTTAACGGTTAATAAAAAGTTCATTTTTAGCTTAATTAATGAATTTTTAAAGTTATTAAACGAATGCTAATATCACACCAGAATTACCTAAACTCACTTGCATGTTCGTTTTCAAGAAGCTCGTAGACTGTCGTTATCTCTCAATTTGTGGAGGTGGGATTAGAAACGAATTTGAATAGTCTTAGGTACATACTACATTCAGAACAAATCTAAAATGTTAAGGTACGCCCTTATTGCTAGCGTGTTGGATATGCTCTTTATACTTAATACCTGTATATATAAATTTATAAACTCATAAAAGGTATTATAATAAGAGTACCTATCTTATGAATTGCAAGCGCAAACAATAAATGTTAAGATCAATATATTGATAGTATTAAATTCAGCACTTTGTTAAAAAATAATAAGTATAGAAATATATATCATACGCTCAGTATTACCGTTCTAACAAGTCGTTTGTGGCAAATTGTAATAAAGCTTTTTTTTTTTTTTTTTTTTTTTTTTTTTTTTCGAATATGACTAATGCTGTTAGCCCTAATGGCTTTGACAGCGTCACCGATAAGACGGGCGAGCGCTGAAGCATCGCCGAGAAGAAATGATACATGCGGGTGCATTACAAGCACCCGCGCTACAGGGGGGCGTCGCCTTAAGGGTGTCTCCTGCGAGACCGAACCTCGGCTTAAGGCGGCGCATTTTTGGAGGGCTGCATCTAATAAATGACTTGGAAGAAGTCTGCGTCACGGCGGCCGCGGCAGAGGGCTGCGGCCGCTTGACACAAGCAAGCGGGGACCTCGTCTTCGCCGGCGAAGACGCTGTTTGAGTAAATGTAGTGTGTGTATCTTGTTGGATGCTGTGATAGCATCGTCGGGGTCGTTAAGGACGCTCTTCGGGCGCCTGTGAATCTTATTGGGGTGCCTGAACACCTTATAGTTGGACGCGGCCACTATAAGGGGGTTTGGGTGGATGGACGCTTTCTCGAAGTAAGTCGTCGAGAATCGTCTGAAAAGATCGGCTATCGTGGGTAGGTCGAGATCTCTATGGAGGTTCACGTTGCGCACGAACCACGGACAGCCAGTGGCTGTACGCATGAATCGATTTTGAAGTGTCTGCAACGGACACAGTCGTGATTTCGGGACGTGCGCGAACGTGACGCTCGCATACGTCATGATGGGTCTGATGCAAGTTTTGTAAAGTGTCACTTTGTTGCGAAGTGACAGTTTACTTGCCTTGCACAGTATCGGATTGAGGCGTCCCATGGCGAACGCTGCCCGGTTACGGACAACGCGGATGTGTCGGATAAAGGATAGGGTAGGTTCGAGGATGACACCTAAGTATTTGACTTCCTTTTGCCAATCTATATATTTGTTGTGAATAGAGACTCTAGGAGGCTTCCGGATGAAGTCCATGGCTCTCCTAGATCTCGCAAAGAACATTGCTGCGCTTTTATCGGGATTTATTTCGATTCTCCACCGGCGGAACCAGCTTCCGAGCTGGTTGGTTGCTCTTTGGAGCCTATCATTAATAGTTATGGGATCTCTACAAGTGGTATAGATTGCGGTATCGTCCGCGAACATGGCTAAGTGGGTGACTGCACTAGTTTTGGTGGAGAATCGTGGGATGTCACTCGTATAGAGCGAGTAGAGGAACGGTGCGAGTACCGAACCTTGGGGGACTCCGGCGCGTAAGGTACGTCTTGAGGAGAGCGCACCATCAATACGATATCTAAATGAGCGATTAGTAAGATAATCGCGAATGATAAGAATGAGTCTATCGGGGATTCCTAGGTTTGCGAGTTTGTATATTAAACCCGCATGCCATACCTTATCAAAGGCTTTGGCGACATCGAAGAAGACAGTACCGGTGTACCGTTTTTTGGCGAAGCCATTTAGGATGGCTTCGGTAAGTCGGTGTACTTGTTGTACCGCGGTGTGTTTGGCGCGGAAGCCGAATTGCTCATCCGGTATGAGCTTCATCGACTCCATGAACGTTTTGAGTCTAGCGAGGATTACTCGCTCGTAGACTTTCCCTAAGCTGTTGAGCAGACTGATGGGTCGATAGCTGCTCGGGAGATTACTGGGTTTTCCCGGTTTACGAATACCATAATAAAGCGTTGTTTAGCGCCTAAAAAACTCGTTATAGTTAACGAAATCCATAACTTGGACGAGCAAGAAAACAATAGGTATTTAATAGTTGGTGGCGAGATATCATTGAAATAAGAATTACAATGTTACTAATTCATTTAAAGTAAATTCATTTAAGGCTTTTTAATTCGGTCACTTAATATTTAGCGTGCCATATGTTGATATACAAAAAAAAAATATATAGTGAAAAACATTTATATTTCCATTAAAACTTAGTAAAAATCTTTTGCGATTACAAGTGCACCTTTTTATGAAATAACGCTTATAATTTAGCTTAACACAGTAAAGTACTCTTAATAAATATAATATGTAGTCTGTTTCGGTAGTCGTGCATTTCGAGTCAAATGTTTTAAAAACCTATAAAATTGCTACATTAATGGCTTTAAATCAATTAAATATGACAACGATTGCTTATATGGATACTATAATTACCCACCTTGCGTAGTAATTAAGAAATGTGTAACAGATATAGATTAAATCAGGTAAAAAGTATTAATATTTTTATTATCTACACCTGTAACAGGGTACTACTTTTTGTTCGTTAAATTATGTGGTCAGTGATCTTTGTTCTTTAAATTATGTTTTGTGAATTTTGTGATAGTTTATATTGTAAGTAGTGAGTAAGTAACTATCCCTGTTACTATCTCACTACTGGGCATAGGCCTTCTCACCTTTTTTTGGAGAGAAGAATTGGACCTAAGATCTACACCGCTGCTCCAATGCGGATTGGTATGTTTCATGTTACTCTAGAAAACTCTAAAGATTTACAGGTTTCTTCCCAATATTTTCCTTCTTTTTTACTGTTTTCTGGACCTAGGTTACATAGTCTCTTATGCATCATCGTATCTTAAAAACAGTAAACAATTTTGAACTTTTCAGTAGACAGAAAATAGTATGAGATTATTTAATTAAAGCTATTAAATAGTAAGTCTATGAAACTTTAACTTTATCTCTATCAGGTTCAAAAATAACGGTTGTGTTGTCGACTGCCGCATAAATTGCATATACAACTATGACACAGATAAAACACGTATTTTAATCCTTGCCTAGTATAATTGATACTGTGTAACTTAATATTTTTTAATTATTGGTTCTTATACTGCTTGGTAACCTTAAAAATGACAGCATATTTCAGGAACAATAATTTCAAGAGACCTACTTTCAATTTACTTTATAGCAAAATTTATGTGCTTTAATAACTGTATATTGCACAATATAACGAAGAGAACATTAACGTTACACGTAAAAGCAAGCCGCAGCTGTGTGTTTTTCGTATTTATTATCTTCATAAAATGTTTTTGGTAATCATCCGTGAATCGTTCAATATTAATGGTTTTTCTGTTCACATACCTATATTAATATTAATGATTTGCTGTTCATATAGGTACTATAAGTTAGATAAAAAATAAATCATAATTGGCTTTTGTTATAGAATCGCCTTAGACAATTTTAGTATATGTCTGAACTTTAAGGGTGAATATTAAATTCAATTTATACATTTATATCATTCAGCATCTATTTGCTCAACACTGGACTCCGAAGCATCTTTGTTTGGGTCTATGGAGTTATTAATTACGTATTTATGCTATTACATTTCAGGTACGATAATTTTGTTTCATCATCCTCCTGCCCTTATCCCACTCTAAGTTTGCTTTGCACTGCGTTTTTACGACCGGCCGCCTGCCTGACGTCAACTTACCTTAGTCGTATTTTACGACACCTGAGTAAGAAAGAGGGTGATTAATTCTCCTCAGCCGGATACCACATGGCGGGCCGACTTATCTCAGTCGCCTTTTACGACACCTCAGTAAGAAAGAGGTTGGTCAATTCTATTCAGCCGAATACCACACCACACAGCGTGTACGATAATTTTATGTTTAAATGTTCTAATTTCAAGCAGCAATTTGCTTTAGAGTTTCTTCTTCAATCAATAGATGTCTACTGCTGGACATAGGTCTCTTCACGCTTTAGAGTTCACCAAATGTAAATGATTTATTAAAGCGAATCCAAAGCGACTGACGGCAGCGGATTCATTCCAAAACTATATCTCACAATAATTTATGATATGGCTAGAATGTTCACTAGAGACATTAAAAAAAAGACGAAGAGACATTTACACATTTATATTTTAAAATGTTAATTTGCATACTTAATATAAAAACTATTAAATTAAATCGCTGCTACTGCGGCACGGGCTTACGTTAATCCTTTGTAAGGGTGTGTGAGATATAGCTTGTGTTTTCGAGACACCATTATTTACTTTAGCGAAAGGTTGCGATATTTATTAACCATAAGTGCATAAGCCAATTTGGTTAAGACTCACATTAAGGAGATAAATAGCTTCTGGTAATGATAGGAATATAAATTATTTATCTTATACTACATTTTATTTATGGTTTCTTCTATTTTTTTGATAAATAAAATCTTCTTTGTAGTCTTACTATATATGCATATTCTTTACCACCGTGCGTGGTAATCATCATCATTCTCCGGTTCCTCTCAGTCTAAGTGGGGTCGGCATGACATGTTATAAACGTATTGTTAGTTGATTAGTAGCCTTTTACGACACCTCAGTAATAAAATATTTTTATCCGTAAAGGCATAAACTTAAGGTAGATTAAACTGTGGGAGGGAGTATCTCGGTGGTTCATATTATTCACACGCTCGATTCTGCTACATAGCACTGATGCCATCTCTAGGACAGATATGCTCAACTCAAGTTTTTAAAAATGCTTAAGAGAATTGAGTTATCTGCATTCAATTTTCGAGACTTGCGTAATCCAACTCATATAATAAAGAATAATCAAATGATCAGTATATTTGCCTTTTATTTTGGTTTTGCAAAATTTATCTCGGCGAACGCCTGAGGATATGCTTTATTTCTATTGCATAATTTCTCTATCTAATAACTGCTCCCTACGTGTAAATAAAAAGTAAGGTAAGAGCACTAGTAATTGACCATGTACTAGTAGTTGACCGTTTTGTATGAAATTTTAAATAATAATAAGAGTTTTGTTTGTTGTAGTTAATAAAAAACCCTGAGCGCCCTACGAGTTTTCTATAGAAAACTACATAACTTAAACTTAACAGTGAAGAAACCTGAATATGCTTTGTGGAGGTTACCAATTAAATAGTAGAGCATTGGTATCAGCTCTAAATTTTCTATTCTAACGAAAGACGAAGTCACAATTTAAAAAACTGACGATATATATAATAGACAAAGTAGGAACAAACAAACCTAAGCTTGCGGCTCCTGCTTTGCGCCTTGCAAAAGTACGTAAGTTGCTTATGGGCTTGGGTATAAGATTATAAAATAAAATCCACAATCTATTTTAGCTTGCCTTGGTTTAAATCGACTATTAATAGGAGACCGATGCAGAAAGCGTACTATACTGTTGAGATAACATAGATAATAAGAATGAGTGGGTATAGTCTGAACTACTCTTCAACCCTGTACAAGATAGTAATGTGAAAATGTATGTACTTGTAATTTAAAAAGAGTAACCGCCGAGTGTCCTACTGACTTTTCTCGGTACGTATAGGTTTCGGAACCAGCAGTAAAGTTGACGATTCAAAAGCACTTGTTAAATTTACTTGAATAAAGTATAATTTGAATTCTAACTCCGCATTGGTATAGGTTGTTAGTCTTGACTGACACGTTGGTGCAGGTGGTAGTGATGCTGCCTTTAGAGTCGTGGGTTCGATTCTCGAGGGCGAGGGCCAACTTTTTCTAAATACAATTTCTTGGTTATTTATAAATTACATCGTATTTACCGGTAGTCTCTTACCCATAATATAAGTGTTAAGTTACTTTGGGGATAGACGACCGTGTTCCATACATTATTCTTTAAACTGTTCAACAGCAATTTGATATCTAATTATAGTTTATTTTTATATAGTTTCTTTTGTCTACATTTTTATTATTAAAAATCGGAGGCGAGCGTTTATATCTGCAACGCAGTTTAATTTTTGCAGTACCATCGCTATCATTTTACAAGTAAAATTTGTAAATGTTTCTTTATAAATAAATTTCATTTCATTTTGTTTACTTATCTATCATGCAATTAAAATACGGGTTAAAGGGATTTAAATAAAACACTTCTGTATTTTTAAAATTTTTATTATATTTTTATAAAGGTTTTATTGTAGGTATAGTGTCATTTGAAATATATTTCAATGCTAATTAGCTTTCCAATTAGATAATGTGTAGTAGGCGATTACGTATAACAAAAATATAAGTAAAAATAATGATGAAATGCTGAGCATAAGTTTACAAAGTTGAAAAAAAAAACTTAATAATAACCAGTGAATAAAGTAGAAATTAATGAAGGTAATGAATAACTAAGTATTGGGTTATTAATTGTGCATTAACTAATAATAGGTACACTAAAATTAAACTAACTTCAAAACTAAATTAAGAGCTGCTAAACATAATTATATTCGTACTTTATAGTTGCCCTCACGGCACAATATTTGCATCAACGGAAATAACTTTACAAAATCGTTTGAAATATTCGTTTTATACGAAACATCCTTTGTCGGCATTATCAGCTTATGTAAAAATCAAAGCAGCTCTAGACCGCGCTATGTCATAGGCAAATACAGACAAATCGAAATATACTCGTAAAGCCGACCAGACGAGGCAGACTATCTCTAAAAAAATTTCCAGTCAATAACAGTCAAACAAAATTGGACTAAACAACAAGGAATTTGTACTTTGGGAGATGTGATATCATAGAGAATCGACTAGGACCTCATCAAATCAATATTAAATACTTAATGAACATTGTATCAATAATATATAATATAAGCAATATAAAACGTAACATAATCGGAAACACTAGACAATAATATAATTCTGCTAAATAACTGAAGTGTTTCAGGTTCATCGCCAGAGTTGTAATGGAACAATTTGAACTCGCTGACACCACTGATTAGACCAACGATTCATTCGTAAGCCGATGAAGTCGACTAGAATCGGCTTCAATTAAATCTGAGGTCAGTTCCGCATCGTCCACAACAACACTGAGAACTAGGAATTGTCTAACAATATATTATTAATTGAATAGAATTAAAACTTCGCTAAATTTTTGTACCAAAAACGTATCTAGCGTTGTATTAAAATGATATGCTTGCGAACAGCGACACTTTGGTAATGATCACAACTGCAGAAATGCTGCCCGCTCCTTAAACCAAAATCAATGAAAACCGCAAGACTCTCCCGATACCCACTACACATTCTGCTATTGATCATTGTTGGCCGCTCGTTCGGTAGTTCTGCGTTTTATCAATATCATATTAATAATAAATGTCACAACATCAAGCCAGTATAAAAACACTAAGCATACTAAAACTACTACCTGGGAAACTCTTTTAAAGAGTAGACTTATACACTAGATATTCGTAAAGTAACACAAAGCTCGCCACACTGGCGGGCGCAATATCAGGATTCGTATAAAATATAACATGTTTTTTTTGTCTCCTTACGTTTTATTACAATTTTCTGAAACAACCTTAAACACTACGTCATGCTTTACCAACATTACAAAATAGACAATACAACGCTCACTATCATTATAATTCAATAGCATTTTCAATATTTAAATTGTTACGAATCGGAATTTGTTTCCATATCTTATATAGTATACTCTTAAATGCGTAATGGTGTTATTACTGCTTTTATTCCTCATGTAATGAGAATATAAAAATATACGTTGAAATGTATCGAATTATTTAAAAATAATATCTTTTTAGTGGTAATACTAATATATCATAATATATTTTAAAACGCATCTTATCCGTTATCTCAAGCACTTAAACTTAATCTTAAAATTAGTCAATTGGCGTTTCTCTGAGCTTCTCATTTCAACTTTCCCTCTCCTCAAGCCATATTCCAGAAAAATTGTAAGCAAACAAGAGATCATAATAGTAAAATACATAATATATGACACGACCACACCCAATATTAATATAAACGTGTAGAACCAGTATTCTGCACTAAAAATGAAGTAAAAATTTTATAACATGATTATTCATTCACCCACACAAACATTGCTTATTACGTATAAATGTGAAAAGTTTTCTCTTATCATGTATGATATTAAAGCAATCCATTTTCCAATATTTAACTTTTCTGAAGATTTTGCAAATGTGAATATTGTGTTAATAGATACAATATTTTTAAATTTAAAATTGAAGTCACAATAAAATAAAATTCAAAGCAGCATACTTAAAACGCACGATAGGTGAAGATAGCTTAGCCTAGACTTAAGGACCTTGCAACCGTAGGTCTCATTTCAAGAAGCTGTCTCGAGTTATTCGAACCGATTCACTTAAGACTGATCAAGACAACTTCTTAAGGACCAACGGGCGGTCGTACACAATACCTATTATCGCTCTGATACACGTACGAGCTCGAGGCTCGGTTTTCTTATAAAATTACTACATCTACGATTTCAGTATAAAACGTATATACTTGATGTTAAATTTACGAATTTAAACATATTAGTAGAAAAAATGTTATCACTAAATTACTTGTTATCGTTACGAAAGTACAAAAGTATTTTTTTTTTATTACAAATTATGACACTCATACCCTGATGCACCCCGCGCTTTACGTAGTAAACGTTAGTCTAATTGCCACGCAATAACTTAATTATTATCTTTAACCAATTCGTAAGATTATCACCAATTTAACCGTACTTACCACAAATTCTTCGCTTTTTAAATTTCAATCATTAAGTCTGTATCGTTAGCTTCAATATACGACTTTACCCGATTACTTCTTGGAGCAAGCGCGCACATTACTCAAACATATTGAATGGAATTTTAATCGTAATTAAAATATAGAAATTTTCGGAGCTTTGTAAACTTGTTTCATAATTTAAAAGTTATAAAAAGTTTGATTTAAGTGTTACTATTTCTATGCAGTCTTTATCACGGTGTGCACTTGCTCTTAGCGAATATACACCCAAATTGCAAAGGTTCAGTAATGCTGTAATATCACTTTTCACATTCTCATCGCATTTGTTAGTTTGAGATACTAACATTTTTATGTCTCTAAATGTTAATGGTTTCAAATGATGTATTCACTCAAATTGATAAATGCGATGGAGTGCGACGTTAAGCCTAACTACAAAAGTTAATACAAAAGGTCAATACATACTACTACTAGTGTAGAAAACATCGAGTATCAAAATATAATTAACACGTTGATTTGAATCTTTCACTAACCAATAACAGCCGTATACTATAATCAGCCAACGCGTTTGGAGTAATTTTGAGCTTCAAAATTGGACGTCGGATAATGTTGATTGCCGTCTTCTGGCATTTAAGGGTTTACAATCAGTCCGTTACAATAAATTTAGACAATGTTTCAAGTATCTACTTCAATCTAAACGTGTATTCAGGATTATTGAAACAATGAAAGATTTCTTGCGGTATAAGGCAGAAATGACTTGAAAACGTCCCATATTTTTCAATTTTTTATCAAAATATATATTTTCAATACTTTTTACTGATTTACACCATTTTACCATTAAACAGCATAATTATACTTCTCTTTATTTTCAACATGCCTGATCAAACTCTGCTTTCCTATCACATTTTGGGACTGCATATTTTTGAAAAATACAAGATTGCTTTACATTTCAATAATGTCAAGCCAATTACGTAGGTATAAGTTAATTATGGGGCAGGGTAGATTTTAAGAGTGCATTAAGATAAAAGTGATGATAGTGAAATCAATGAAAGTAGTTAATGTTTATTTTATGTAATGCGCAATTTGCGCCTATGACCAGAATGTACACGATCTTATAACGAAACTCGCTTGGCACGAGAACATCACTAATAAGTAATAATGAATATAAAAAGATGACCTATCAATAATGTGACCTCGAGCATCCATCTCATTCACACGTAATAGTTAAAGAAAGTAACTACGATACTAAATGAGAACTACCGTTGAAATAAGGTTAAACTTACCTAAGTTGGAAAGCAGGAGACCTAGTTCAGCAAGTATTACGCCGATGATAATCTACTACAGTGTGCTCATGCAATAGACTATACTAATAGCATATAATAGAATACGAATCCAAATAAATATACAAGAAAACTTATACAAGATATAGTTTTATAATAAGTAACAATTTATGCTCCTAATATACCAAACCTAAAACAAGATTTCTAAAAAATCATGGTAACGGTTTGTGTTAGGAGAAATAATTGCGCATTTTAGGATTCACATGCAACTATTTAGTAAAGATTATCTAGATCACTGTTACTTTTTAATATGTATTTGATTTATTTTATAAAATTTGCAAAAGTAACAAATTGTTTCTTTGTACTTTTAAGCAATTCACTAAATTACACCACACTAAATTCAACATGAAGAAATTTCAATGTAGATGTCTAAATAAATTGTTATTAATTACAAAATTTAACAAATATGTGCAAATAAACTAAGAAGTTGGCAACGTTTGTGTAATTTATTTAAACTGAACAAATAACTAAGTGACTAAAATATGAATAATCAAAACATACTACAATTATGTATCTGTTTTATAAGAGAGTAGGAATAAGTCGAAAACTATTTTGTCAACATTCCTTCCACCTAAACCTAAACAACCTTAAGTTACAAACCAGAATCATTCTTTGCCTCTTTATTACTTTAAAGAGCTTTGGTAAAGTTCTTGAGAGTAAGTGGAATAAAGATGATAATAGAAATAATTTGGATGAAATTTAAAAATAGTTCGACTTAGGAAAACTCTTAACAATATTAAAGATAAAATTACCAATAGTAAATTTACATAATAATTCAAGATAAAAGGTTAAATAAGTTATATACTTAGTATATTAATTAAAGAAGGGATAAATTATTATTTTTACTTTGAAAATACAAATAACAGAGGAAGATTATTGATTGTCGAAGCAACTATTAAAATACGCTTTCTTAAGTTTTGTACTGTGCAACTGAAAGTACTACTTGTGTTTCAAGTAAACCCTTCATAATATATGATGCTAGATTCGAAAACGTATTCTAAATTTAGGAGCGTTCTGACGAATATATAAAACTTCTATTTAATTCTAGAGAGGTAATGTCACTCTATATAAAATCTTAAAAGATCCTTATTATTTTGGAGGACTTTCATAAACTCGTAAAAGTGGATATTTAAATTTCAATATATTTAATTTGTTTTTGTACCGGAGAGAGGGTGTAACAACGCTATGTCACGCGTCATTATATTCCTTTCATATACATCTACGTTAGATGGCTCTGTATTGACTATTAAACAATATGTTACTATAATTTGTGTCGTTTTCACTAAATATATCAGATATAATGTCATTTCACTTTTTCATTTGTACATGGCCACCATCAGATGATCTGGTTCTTTTTTTAATATTTTCCTAAATATACCAACAACAGCTCGTTTTTTTTTTGTTTTTTTTTTAAATTTTTTATATTGGCTTCATACATTTACTTAAATGTACATTAAACTTTTAAATATAATTCTATATTCGAACGAGCAAACTTCGATAAAATTAAAATTGATTAACATATGAAATGACATTACACCTGAGATCGTTAAAAATAATTAGGGATCTTTGATATTGTTGACATTATGTACTATCGATTTATGGCTTAACTAGAAATATGCTCATATATCTCAATAAACACTTTGTAAGCATCTGCGTGTAGAAAAATGATTATATTTACATAACTATACTGTGCTATTATAGTTTTCCATATAATATTCTCAATCTTACAGTAAATTTAAGCGAGAGAATACAAAATTTTAAGGATAAAAGAGGTATTAATATACGTACAACCATACTCGACGAACTGGCTACTGGCACCCATCAAAAAGCAATCAGCAAACTAACTAAACCCTCATAAGACTTACAATGGAATACAATGGACAGTTTATTAGTTAGAAATAATTAGAAAAAATATAGTTATACCACCTAAGTAAATGCAACCTAAGTAAATACCTACCAATCCGCATTGGAGCAGCGTGGTAGGTCTTAGCTCTTCAAGAATGAAGAAACGAGACCCAGCAGTGGGATGGTAACAGGCCGTTACTTTAAGTAAATGCAAAAGGCAATTCATAATTTCAATTAATATACAATAGCTTTGAGAGGAGTGTCAATTTTTTTTATCTATTGTAGACTAAAGGCCTTAAGGGACTATAAGTCGAATCTAAAGAAAGCAAGTATTAGGAAATTATCGCACATAAATTACCTAAAGAATCAAAACAGTATTTTGTACTTACTATTTCTGAAAAAATGTATACTGTGAACGCATAGATAACTTAACAACCTGAAGTTTTTTGAGAATTGTAAGAAATATAATCTAAATATCGCAAATAACATTGCAAGAAATGTAATTACAGTTAAAACATAAATACGTAATATTTAGTTAAATTACGGAAAGAAAGTCTTTATCGCTAAAACCTGTGGTCAAGAGTTTTGAGAGTGGTAGTAAGCCAGTTCGTCGCCACTCAAACCGTGCCAAATGACAAGGATGACGACGATGATGTGCAGTGATGCGGATGATAGCGTGATGATATGCGCGTGATAGGCGATGATACCCTAAGGTTTTACGAACTACGTAACATGAATGAACAATTATATTCAGTCCAAGATCTCGAACAACGGTTCCAAAACAAAGCTGCCCCTATTTTGAAACCTAGCGATTACTTTAGTAAAAGGTAAATGGCAGTTTTGTTTTTTTTTTAGATTAATGCAAAAATTTTTACCTATAAAAAATTATCAAGTCTTCATAGAATTATTGCCTACATTGTGAACGTACTCGTCCACGGATATCACGTTAACCTAGCTTAATAAAGCGGCTCAATCACAGGCCTGTATTTAGTTCTATCCCCAAAAAGCGTTCTCTCTTTGCCTAAAAATACCATGACTTGGGTAAAGAACGTGCATGCAGGCCTGTGTAAACGCAGCTTAATCGAGCCATTACAAGCGCCTACCAATCCGCACCACTTGTATTCTTCATTACGTACTAAACACGCACTAGTTCTAGGATATTTTATCACTTGTAATCACTTGCGAGTAGTAAGTATCAAATGTATAAAAAACCTTACATAAAAAGTTAACGTTAAACATTAATGAGTAAATGTGCATCACTTATAGGCTTATTAAATGTTGAAGCGCTATTCTTAAAAATAAATAGACATTCATGATAATTATAAGAAAATCCTTAACCTAAAAGTATAGACGTAGCCACAGTAACGTTCACAATAGTAACAAAAGTTAATAAATAAATGCTTTCAGTGATAAGCGGATATTTATCTTATAAAATAATTTCTGTTCCAAACATTTGAGGTTCTTTCAATTGATATGGCACGATTCCAAAAGTTATATTCAATATATAATTTAATTTTTCTTATAGAACTCCGCCGATCACTGAATATAGTAAATAATTTCAATCGAAACAAAGGAGGTTGATACATACACCTTATAATAAATGTAATACAAGCTAATCATATTATTGGTGACACAGCAATTACTTACGATTAATCCTCTACCATTATTAAGTGAAAAATATTGGTAAGTAAATGATAATGATATCAAAGAAATAACCTAACGCGGCATCTGTAACTCTTTCACAGATATCGAGTGCCATTTGGTGGGAGAGAAGAAAAAAATCGACATAAATCTACAAAATTAATGTATAACACTTAAGGTTAAGATTTAAAAGTTTAAAATTTTGCTAAAATAAAACATAACTAATAAACTAAATTGAACTAAACAACACACCACTCAAACGCCCTATTAGATAGGGTTCTCGTTTATCAGTATCACTGAAATCGAAGGTAATAATTAATAATCGAATAACTAAAAAAAACTTCTCTTTACATCCTTCAAAAGGAATTCGCCCTGGTTTAAAGTTCAAACGAAAATTTAAAAAAAAATGCAATTTCTGGTGTCACTATACATACCCCTAATTATTATTATTTTCGATAAAATCAACATCCACCTATTTTAATCAACAAAGTGCAGAATAAAATTAAAATAAAATCAATAGTACGATCTAAACCGATACATAAAATTATTTTCAATAATACCAACTTAATTTTAACAAAAATTATTCCTAGTGCCTCAAGGAGGACATATTAAAAGTTCGATATCGTCGCACAGTAAGTCCACAAGCACAGTTTACGCGATTTGGTTAAGGTAATCGATGAAGTCATTGGAGAACAGTTGGAGGCTCGATGGTTCCGCGTGCTGGACGCGCCGAGGGGCGCCGCAGGTGCTTAAAGATACCGGCCTCTCCACGGGTTTGGTTCGAAGGGCGGACAGATATCGTTCCGCGAGTGATTCTCCGAGGCTCATCGCGAGTGTTTCAGGACTCAGACCAAGTAATGATAGCGATTCCGTTATACTAGCCAAAGTAGGTGTTAAAAATTTAGCAGACTCTTCGATTGGATCCGACGCGCGTGATGCCATGCTCGTATTAACAACTGGGCGCAACGCGGGTGGGGAAGCCCGTCTTGAAGGCGACGGCGCGAGTCCCCATGAATCAGGGGGGGTGCCGGGGGATGGCCCCGGCACCGCCGTTTGTTATGGCCACTGCTGGAAGAGCGGGAAAACCCGTTTAGTGAAACAATATGAGAGTGGCTTCACGAAGTGTGTGTCGACTACGCGGCAATGTGGACATGTCACTGGATGCGAATAGTCGGAGTAATTCAGCCGCTGGTGTGGATGCAGTAGTGGCTTGTAGCAGTTGTTACACTGTAGACAAAATAAAACTTCTTAGTACATCGTATATGAATTACAATAAACTTGTCGGAAAAATAATCAATATACCTTCAGTCTTTCAGCGCAACAAGGCGTAGCCATGAAGATGTCATAAGAGTACATGGTGCCAAGAACAAGGGAGGAGCCGTCCCATTTTTGGCCACAGAACCGGCAACGGATGATACGGTCCGGATCACATCGTTCCAAGCACCCCATGCACACGCATGTCAGATACTGTGTGCGGCCTTCCACTTTCACCTGCGTATAGGATAAACCAATTTAGCTTAAAATATACTTCAGTTAATGAAGTGGCATCTAAGATGTCACTGAACTATTTATAAAAAGTATTAGATCTGATTGATGATTTGTGAATGACTAAAAAGTTATTAATCCATGGAGATGACACACCTTACAGCTTACAATATTATTACACATATGAAAACAGAGTTTATGTTACCTACATAAATGCAACAATAATTCTAACGTCAAACAAACACCTAAGTATCCCTGAGCTCACATTCACGTCGTAATTTACTGAATAAACAACGGCAGTCAAGAAGTTGGTAGCTCCTCCTGTATTTTGTAGATTTAACAAAGTTCCAGTGCTTATTTAAGATACAAAAGTATTTTGATCTTTTCCCAATTACATGAGTTTTATTTATGAAGAATTTATTTATTGGTTAATGAAATATTTGGCATATTTCAAATACAATATTATCATTTGTACTGATAAATTATTAAGGTTAAGTTAATTCATTCAATTAGAATATTCACCTCAACGGCGCTGCTCGTATGCTGACGAGGGCTAAGGAAGAATGTTCCATCAACAAGAGGGTAACGGTCAAATACGTGTAAGGTCTCTTTGCACAAAGCACAGGAGACGCGTGGTTTGTGTTGGCCAGCAAGTGTTGAAAGGATGAAGAGGCGTGTGTCATCGTTCCCATGGTTGCCTTCGTCCTCGATCTGTAACAAGCATAAAACAAAACTAATTATCCAAAAAAATAATAATATGAACAGCTACTATTAAACTTTTAAACGAATCTTCAAACGAAAAGACTAGTGATAATTGATGAAATCATGTAATAAGAACATTGTTCTCAGAAGTCGGTTGATTGATGGAAGTGACTTAAATTCTATGATGAAATGATATTGACGCAGATCAAATGAAATTGTTTCATTATTTTATTACATAACATTACAAAGAAGTAAAAACTAAATAATCGTACAAAGCGAGGGTCGTATTCTGGTACTTGGAAGTGCACGTTTACAATTTCAATATTTTATAACCCTACATTTACATATTACGATTAATGCATCCATCCAAGACTTACCGCAGCTATTCCCTTCGTAATAATCCAAGTAAATGACTGCATAAAGTTGAGTAATGAAAGGCTGAAAGGCAATTATGCTGAATTCGGAGTCGAAGTCAAACAAAGGCTCACGGGCGCCACAGAGATCGATTTTGAGAACAATTCGTTCACGTACGAGCAATTTGTGAAAGCGAATATAATGAACATTTAACGAGTTACAGCTGAGTTGTAGGACTTAATTAAACATATTACGAATTGTCAAAGCGCAATAAATATTCTCTTCAGCATAAGAAAAGAATGACTGTGTTTATTGATTCTAAAATAACTTCAAAGTAACGTCTAATCCATTTGCAGTTAATATTTTCAAGAAACAATGATCATATACACAATTGGTAGGTAAAATAGCACATACCAGCGTGTTTGATGTTAACATTCCTATTATTCTATAATTAGAATGACGTCGTGACACCAGGAACACAAAACGTCTCGACGGTACGTTGACCTATGTGAGCATACAGAATGATTTGGAATATAGAATAGTGCAGCTTGCCAAGAGAAGCGAGGAAAATCCAGCATTACGATATCTAACGAAGAATGGGCGTCGCGTTTATATACAATAAACATAAACCGCAATGTAACATACTTTTCAGCACCATTATATTATATTAAGATGTTTAATTTAGTAAAAATTTGGGTGACGGTATTTTTTTAGAAGATATAATTGTGTTATCTGGACTCGATCCGTGGTATTTTCACTTCGAGACAACCCGATCCTTCGAGACGACCCGATTGCTAATGGCAGCGAAATTAACCTTTGTATCTCAATAATATTGGTGAAGTTTTTCAGTACCTGAAAACAGGGATAAGCCTTATTTTTGTTAATGAAACCTGGCTAGATCAAGCTGCCGTCCCCGAAACCCAAAACTACTACATTTCATGAAAATCGTTTGATCCGTAAAGGTATTAGATAACATGTACATATTGACGATTTCTGAGTACAAATTTTGTAAATGACCATTAACTGTTAAAACATAACCATCTGCTAGAGACACATGATTGATTCGTCGCAACACCTGCTAATTCAGCACATGTTTAAGTACAGTGATTCATACAGGAATAATAAATTTTATATAGTCTATTTAAATTATTGACGAGCAGCTGAAACCAGTAGTCGTTAACAGAATTTGATGACATGATTAATAACAGAAATGGAGGCTCTGCCATCCTTATTAGTGTTGTCGTATATATGTGTCCATATTTCCTATAATTTAAAATAGGTAAAAATTACAGTAGTATCAATAACATAGTAGTAGAACTTAGGTAAGACAGCAAATATAAAGGTTTTGATCTACTTGTATCTTGAAATACTTTACACAGAGGCACGACATACAAAGAGATTCACCTATCCCACTCTTAAGTGGGGCATTTTCTCTTCCATTCCCTCCTACCATCGTAAATTCTGGCGCTACTCCTTTTCATATTCATGTCATTATTCACACAATCCAACCATCTTTAAACCTCCCGCTAGTCACATATCCATCCAAATCCATACTTAACACTCGTTAAGTCACATAATTTTCATCCTTCATAAATATTTTTTACCCATACCATCTTAATTTTGCACTTCTCGTCTCATAATTAGGTAATTTTTAAGGTAAATGAAAATTAATAGATTACTCGAGCTTCTAAGGTTTGTCAATAAAGTGAAAGATTTACTAGTACCGCTAGTAAGTGTAAATTGGATAAATGTATTTAAAATAATGCATAATTAATTTTAGATAGTATGAACGCGATGCTGAGCTGTTTCAAGCTTAAACAAAAGGTAAAATTCTTTCGCAATTAGCCTTAACAGTGACTATATCATTATTGTTTTGATGTAGCTGTAGACGTTAAATAACTTTCAATGAAACGCAGAAGCTCCATTAGGAAAGTCATCAGTAAATCATACAATAAACATGTAATAAATATAAATACATATATGAAACAATAACACACGCAGTCGTCCATCTTCAAAGTAAATAATTTGATACATATATAATTTTTAAATAAATACTTAAATACATTAAAACACCAAAACTCGAAAAACCAACAATTTTTTACAAAAGAAATGTTGGCCATTGGTGTGAGTACTGCGAGTCGAACAAGTTGAAGTCAAGGTCATTGCCACATGCGCCAATAGGCCGGTCAAAAATATGGTAACATTATGGAAAAATAAATAAATAGTAATAAATAAATTTATGGGACACTTACACACACGGTCGTCAGTCCCCAAAGTAAGTAACTTAATACTTGTGTTATGGTAGGCAGACAATTGGTGAATATACTTATATATTTTTTAAATACATACTTAAATACAAATATACACCCAGGCTCAAAGACCAACAAATTTATTTATAGAAAATGTTGGCCCTCGGTGGGAATTGAACCCGCGACCCGCGGAGCTGAAGTCAGAGTCACTGCGCCCACGACCCAGTCAAAAAATAAAGGTCTGGATTATATTAAAGGTTAGCAGTGTCTTCGCCTAAGTACTAATGAGTGGCAATTAAATCGTAAGTGTCGTGTTAGTTTAGTGAGGTTGCAGATCGCGGGCGACGAACTCGCTGCGTCGAAGCGTTCCAAACTTACACAATTTACTACGTAGGTACTACAAGATTGATGAGCACTCGGAGCAGACTGTTTATTCACTCAATCCGATCACGCTTTGTGTCTGTCGCAAGTCGCTTTTAAAATCAGAATGAAAATGAAATTAGAAGTCGCATAAAACATTATCCTTTTTATTCATAAATATATAAAATCCTTTGACTGAATTTACTATTATATTTAAAATGGTCGGTAGTTAATGTAAGAACTGTAAATAAATAAATTAAAAAAAAAAAACTAGCAATATACCTCGAATCGATCAGGTAGGTACATGCTTCACTGAATTAATACTGTATTTTTGTGAAATTTTTTGCAATTTAGCTTTGTACGTTATTTTTTTAAAAGTTAGAATGGTTATATGAAGCGTTCCTTAAAGTAAAGAAATATGCCACTGCGGACTTTTCAGTAAACCTATAAACGAGGAATATCTGACGTAAAAATATTAAAAAATCTCAAAAACTTCCAGGTTGCAAATTTATATATTTTGGACTCATATACTTGGATTTATATACTTTTCCTCAAATTTAAACAAATTTATACATAATCAAAATACTTCATACTTACAAACTTTCCTCACGAACTTTCCTCGTCAGAACCGAATTAAAATCAATTTAGTCGTTTTTTTTTGCTAAATAAGACGATAAGAAGTATTTATAAACTACGTTTCAATAGTAACGGGAATAAATCAAACATGAATCGATAAGAATATTTAAATAAAATAGGTAATTTCATTTCTGCCAAAGTAATTTTTTATGTAAAGCAAATAAATGTTACAAGTATATCACTGGGTTCGCAAACTTTTACGTCATTAATAAATTTAAAGGAATCCAAGACTTAATCATCAAACTCAAATAAGAACCGTACAAATGAAATGAAGAACTCGAAATACGTGCAAAATTTAGATATACCCTTTAATTTAATCGTAGCTCTGTTCGTTTGTTTCGCTGTTCAAACAATAAAAGCGTCAAGTGGTCGTTTTAAAGAGACGAGAGGAACAAAGTACGCTTAAAGCTTCGTTAGTAGTCGACAAGCCACAAAACGAATGTACATTAAAACTGCCTAAATTGAAGGTGAAGTATTTATAGAGTTGCATGTGGCATAATTGAGGATTCATTTGTCTTATTTCAATGTCCAAGTCAAATCAAAAGTTAGTTCTTTTCACGACTTGGTTTCTTAAAATATAATATTTCGAAAACAATCATCAAGATTATTCTATATTGTGACAATACGGCTCTTTACGTAATAAACTTGAAGGGCTAGAGACGATTTTTTATTTTAATACTACACTAACGACCATACCGAATTTCTATGCTAGGTAGAGTCTTCAAATTTAAATATTCCACATTAAAAATGTACAAAATAATTATACGCTAGTACTATACAAATCATACCCACCTGGAATTGTCCCAAGAATGCTGAAAGCATTGAATGAATTGTTTGTGGGATGAATTAATATTGATTATATTATTGACGTGAAATTTGGTTTGTTTGTCTCTTTCATATCCAAACGAAGTAAGAAGTCAATCTAATAATTGTACGCAAATAGTTGGAGGGTTGGATATTAGGTTCATTTAAAGTCGGTGACCAAAGCAACTTACTAATAATTATGTATTCTTCATTTAATATTCCTAGTTTCTTATTGATTAATTGAAGTCACAAAAAGTATTTAAAAAAATATAAGGACAACAAAAGTTTATTTATTTTGTTTAAAAGTTTATCAAGTTCTTTAATAGCTGAACAACTTGGTTGGTACATTTTAATGAGGAGAATGAAAGTTTGCCTTTTATATTTTCCGTCGTTGATACTTGTTGGAGTGGGCCATGTACAAATAAATTAAATTAAAAATAAACCCACATTCGAGGTTGTATTAAAATTTTAGTAGCAAATGTAAGTAATAAATATTACGTGTCTACGCTATTCAAACTCTACTCAAAAATAAAATCAAAGTTTAGTCGCTATTGAAATTTAAATAATGGGACGAAATTTGTTTCTATACATCTGTATTGTTCGTATTCGTATGTAAATAGACATAAATCCTATATGTTCGAAGTTAAAGGACTGTGTTATATGTAAAATATAAATGTGTAATTAAATTTAAAAAATTAGCTTTAAAAAATTATGAGTTTGTTTTTATCCTGCAAGCACTGCAAATAAACAATATATTAACGTATATTTCAAATGAGATCTCCAGTTTTATGTCGTAGTTTGATTGCATTCAACGGGTTAAAAGAAAACACATTTTTCAGTTTAGTTTTCAGGGCAACCCCGTCTCTTTTCCCAAACAATATGTCTGCGAGCGGATATTTGCGGCGCTCAATACATTTATTCTGATGTAACGTTACGTTTTGTATGTTTGCTATTGTCTGAAAGCTTCACGGCGTTGTTTTACTCTTTTTTACATTAACGTTCGCTTTTTAAGAAATCGTACTGTATTTTTGGTTATTTAAATCTTTTGAAAGTGAAAGAGAATGCCATATATTTTAAAACATTATATGTATTTCTGATTTCTGATGTATAAATTTCATCGGATTGATGTTCAAACCTATAACTGAAACGAAAGAGACGTCCTTTTTACTTCACTCTGAAGGATATTAACAAAATTCTACGCTAGGTATAATTTGATAATACGTAACACAAATGTATGACATTTTATACGACTAATATTTGACTTGGCATATTTGAATGTAACATTCTCGTGAATTCTGAAATTTCTTGTCGCAAAAACGTGGATGAAGGTTGCGCGAAAATTCTGTGTCGCATTCAAGTTATTTTCTCGCGTGAATTAGTCTCACATCCCGAACATTCCATATTCAAAGAAAGAGGTCTCGCGAGGCAAATTCTCTTCTAATATGCCCTGTAAGTTTATTAATTTGATACAGCATTGCGTCTTTGAGACGTATTTTTTCATGGTTGAGATGGTATCTTATAGTATCTTTCAAATTTAAATGTTTTTTATCTTCTAGTAACCTTGACTGAATAGTCGATATTATATCTAACATCCAAAGCGCGATCTTTATCAATGAGTCACGATATTGAGTTGTAGTGCAAAGTATTTCCTACTGATCTAACTTGAGATCAAATTAAATGATATGAATTTTTGCAATTCCATTACTTCTAAAATATGATCAAATAGAAGGTCAAACTGACGTCAATATAAGTATATAGTTCGTTAAAAATGAAATCAAAATAAGAAGTAAGAAAATAGACCTAGTTTTTTGAAAACGTTCATATTCCAGTTAACCTACCTTAGACTGCATATATGCAAAGCACTTGAAATGATATCAAACCCAAATTATTAATAAAAAACACAAAGTAGAGTTGCTAGTCCTGCCATTACAAGTCTTACAATATTTCTTATCGAAATTATAAGGACACTCTTCGAAGTTAGCCGCTTCGGCAAAGCAAATTACGACCGCAATAAATTAATTAATTTAAGGAAATGGAACGTCAAACGTTTCAAAACAAATACAAAACAAGAAAATGTTTGAAGTTCAGATATATAAGCAAAATAAGTATTAATAAGCTGAATCGACTTTGTTCATCACTATAATGTGACTTAATTTAAAATGACTCAAAAATTTTACTTTTTAAGTACTTAACGCGCAGAAGTTAATGAGATTTTGATGCGACGTTCATGCAAACGCCGTGGCGAGAACAGAACGACATTTTTATTAATAACGATTGTTGGAACAGTCGCCTCGTTCAATCAATGAATGAGGTGCAATAAGTGTCTCAAAAGGAATGTTTGATCAGATGTTCAATGAATTACTTGACAATCTTTTATATTTTAGTAGTCTAAACGACGCATATATTAAACCAGTTCTGTATATGTCAAACATCTGTATCATAATCTACATAACAAGAAGATGTCTGCTTTAATTTGGAATATTGTACGACATCAAAAATATTTTTCAAACTATGGTTGTTTTACACTGTATGGTTCACCTATGCATACTATCTTATAAATATTTAGATATATATTATATGGTTATTAAAATCGGCTAAAATATTCCATGCATTTAGTTTCAAATCACTGAATTTTTCTCCTATCGACTCCAATTAACTTGATAGAAATTGACTTTTACAAGTTAAATAGAAAACTTAGCAGTAGATTCGGCTCATTTTATTCAGTAACATAATATTTTCATCTTTGTCTTGTTTAGATGGTGTACTTATTTACTAATATTTATTTAATAGGATTCAACAACGGAGTTTTCTATTCCACTGACCTTTTCCCTTAGATACTTTTATATCGCCGGCTTACACGAATCTTTTTGATATTTTTCTCTTTAGAAATGTCAAGGATAACGTAACATTTTTCTTATCTTGAAACTATGCATGCTGCTTTACTTAAGCTAGGGAATGCTTATTTGGGTCAACAAAAAGTCTGGTTCTTGTTATAGGCTATGGAAAAGGGAGTTTACTATTGTGATATGATATCTTTAGCAGTTGCTGAAAGTCCCTATTTAGCAATTATCGTGCCCTTATCGATAAGATATTTTATAAACTAATTATATGAAGCGCATCAATGTTAAAATAGTAAACGCAAGACTCAAACAATCGACCATTTACAAAAGAATTCTGTAACTATAGCTTATATATTTGAATTATTTCTTTCCCAGACGGATACTTGGGACAAGAAAAACTACTTATCTTAACGACGTTTTATTGTTAGCTGTATTGTTGTGCTAGTTACTATACTAGCAATTCCGCTAACATCATTAGTGCCGGTAGATAATAGCATTAGACTAGGTTTATGTATTATGTTTAATGACCACTGTTTTATGGTGTTTTGCTGTGCTAACTTTATATCATTATGTAATAATATAATCATCACTATAGTACCGTGAAATTAAAACCGATTTTCTGATTCTAATTTTACTCCAGTGATCGATAAAATAATTTTATTCAATATCAATAATTATGTCTTATATATAAGAGTACTTTTAAGCTAATTCTCGTGTATCGTTATTCCTCGACTTTAGGATATGATTAAGCAAATTTGTTTCATTAGTAAATCAGTATATAATTTTTTGTACGTCATAATCTTGCTTTAATATACCTTCCATACCACTTAAACGCGACTCTTTTGACAAATAATTTTAGGTAGCTATGTGCTTTGGTCTCCTAACCAAAATTTATCAAATCCATGAATCACTTTTGTAGCAATATATAAGAATTGCTTTCGCGTGTTGCATAGTCGCTTAATTTTATGTCATAGCTTTTTTTGTACAAATCATGTGCATTACAGTGATCTCTGCACGAAAAACTAATTAGCCCTGTATTTAGCTGAAGATATAGATATTTTTTAGAATAAGAGTTTTTTAGAATTAGGGTCGGATCTGCACATGTTAGTCTATTTTTGAATTTTATACATTAATGTAAGTCTAAATTAGGGCGACAGCTTTTTCCGCATATCGCTGGACCTGATTCAGCTTTTTTTAAAAAGATGATGCTTATTTACGTCTAGTAGTTTATTTATAAAAGGCTACGAAGATATCATAGAGCTAGACAGTCCCATTTATTTATGTCTAAGACTTAATATACATATTTTAATATTAAATGCGACGTAACAAAAGCCTTGCAATAAATATTAACGCGACAATGATTCAAGCTTCTATTTAAAATTCTATTATTAGTTTATCGCAATATATCATAAACGATTAACTAACTCCTTTGTCCGGGCATAAAAGACATGTATAAATAACGCATGTTTTGATGTAGGTCAAGGCGTACAAACTCGTGAGTAATTGCGAGTTATGTTCAACATTTTACTTGGTGTGTTTTTATTTTAAATGTTTGTGTCATACATGCAGTTAACGTTTTTCAAATACGCAAACTCATGATTGGTTTTCAACGTATATTTACAGCACCTAGTTGTGAGAGCCCAATGGCGAGAACATACAAAACCTTTCCAAGAATATGTAGCTTCAAACCTCGGACAGACATCTATGAGTTTTGTTAAAATATATGATGGAACCGTTTAACGTTTAAAATATGTCGATGAGACCTATAGTTAAGTATTTCCCGAATTTATAACTTGTGAATAATTATTAGGGCAGCGTGGCCGTGTGGTATCTGGTTGAGCAGAATAGACCACCCTCTTTCTTGCCGAGGTGTCGTAAAATACGATTACGAAGGTAAGCTGACGTCTGGCAGGCGGCCGTTCGTAAAATATGTAGCCAAATAATGTGATAACTTGTTGTGCCAAACCAATTTAGAGAGGAATAAGGGCAGAAGGATGATGATGATTCATTAGGAAAGCGTGATGGGTCTAAGATTCTAAGTCTTCCATTCAAAAAAATGGATAGCGATACCACAGTTTTGGACAGCATTTTACCTTACCAGCGTAATTCTATAACCATTTAGTATTGGAATGTTTTTATTTTTCTATCATTATTCTCCAACCGTTATTCCACTCGTAAGTGGGGGTCCAAACTGTAACAGTATCAATCTGTTATCTCTAACTTTATCTTCTATTCTCTTCTATCATTCGTCAACTTTGATGGTACTACTTTTAAAGACATATAATTTTTACACAATCCATCTTTTATTCGGCCTTTATTTATTGTATCCATTAAAATTCATATTTAAAACTCTTTTGGTTACATGATTTCATTAGATTTCTTTGATTATGATTTAGTTTTTCTATACAAAATTAGTTTATAGAGACTAGCCATGTTTGTCCGTCATATTCCAAATCGGTATGGTGGCTTGTGAATCATTCTTAGCGATATCGCATATCGCAGCCAGACGAGTAACAAATACCCTAGTTATCACGATAAAACATGCCTTCTGACTTGTACGAATTAAGTAAACAGATATATATTTTTAATCGCATTACTATTTGGATAAAATTGATTAAAATAAATACTATATTCACTGCCAAAGAAATACTATATTTTCTCGCTCCTAATTCGACTTAAGTAGGTATTTCTGGGGTGTTTTTTTGCTTATAAAGATATTTGTAGGTGCGTTAATATTACAAAGAATATTATTTTTTATCTTATATTATGTAGTAAACTACATTATCATTCATTCTCCTGCCGTTATCCCACTCTAAGTAGGGTCAGCACAACATGTTTTAAACACATTGTTAGATGATTTGGCAAGGTATTTTACGACTGGCCGCCTGCCAACTTCTCTCCAACGTCAACTTCTCTTAGTCGCGTTTTGCGAAACTTCAGTACGAAGTAAGGGTGATCTATTCTATTCAGCCGGATACCACACGGCGGACCTTTACTATATTATATGAAATAATAAACAAATTATAACATATTTTTCCCGAATATGTGTTAAATATTTAAAATACTGTAGACCTCGAGTTTAATTGATAAGAATGTTTTGTTAGTTAACAATAATAAAAAAAACATCTTTATCAATTATAAACTTTGAATGAAGATGGATATTTTATTTGCAAGAAAAAAACGTTAAGAAATGTGTAAACACTGCTATACAGCGTTGGAGCTGCGTGAGTTGGTCTTAGTCCCATCATTATCTGCAATATAGGTCTTTACCCAGTAGTAAAAGGCCGCTACTTTTAAATTAGGACAAAATATAATAATACAAAATAAATAGATAAAATTATTCAAAAAATTTGTTTAGTGGTTAGGTATGTAAATGTTACATACAACTTTTTTTTAATTAAATATAATATGTATGGCGTAACTTCATTCACATATGCAAATATACATTTCGAACATTTACTTCGTACTTCATTGTCGGCTTACGAAATTTATTTGTTTTGCACATCCAATATGTATGTCCCCGAGTGTGTCTCACTTGCATAAACCAATATTATATTAATTTCATTTTATCATCAGCAAACGTTCGTGGCAAACATTTTTTAATGATAGCGATATATGTTTATACCCGTTGAAAATATTTAAATCATATGTAGATATGCGTATCACGTTTTAATATATTGAAGTAGTTTAAGCATATAATAGTTTTTTTTATAAAGAAGTATTGTGCGGACGACCTCGCAGCGGAAAATGCAGTGTCGATGTCTCTACGATGTTGACTGACTACAAAAGGAACCTTTGGAACTGCTGGATCTAAGCGGCATAAGATCTTGTGGTGTGGAGATCCCGTGAAGAGAACTATGTCCAGCAGTGGACATTTATTGGTTGTAGGAAAAGAAGAAGAATGTGAATTTTTTTGGATGTTTCTTAATTATGATTTTTACTAAATTGCTCCACAAAATCGACGTTGTGGCCTACAGTTGATACAACGAATGAAGTCAATTATGCTTTCACTGTTATCATGGAAAAATAAATCTGTTTTTTAGTTCTTTTACTTACCGACTGCCTTTTTTAATCTGTATGTGATATCAAAGTAAAAGGTGAAGTAACGGCCTGTTTTACTACTGGGCTAAGGTGTCTTCTCTCCGTTTTTGGAGAAGGGTTGGAGCTTGGACCTACCACGCTGCTCCAAAGCGGATACTTAGGTTACACATATCCTCGTGATTCTCTAGAGATATGCAGGATTCCTCAAGATGTTTCCTTTACCGATAAGCGTGTGCAATTTGCAATTAAAAATAAGATACATATTTTTTAACAGAAAAACTCATTGGTGCCCGCCAGGGGTTGAAACTCGTGACCCCCTCGAAAGAGTCGCACGGTCTCACCGCTGCGCTGTAATAGCTTTTGTCATGTCAAAAGTATGTTATATATAAAGGAGATATCATCATTCCTCTGCCGTTATCCCGCTCTAAGTGGGGTCTGCACAACATGTTATCACATGTTTTGGCATCGTATTTTACTTTAGTCGTATTTTAAGACATCTCGGTAAGGAATGAGGATGGTCTATTCTATTCAGCCGGATACCACGCGGCGTAAATATACATCACATGAATATAACAATTACGTCTGTGTCCAACTATGTATCGGTAAGGTGAGATAACGTGCCGGACCACGTGCTTACAGCTGAGTCAATATTGTTCATGGCATGTAAATCCTTACGAAATATTTTATCAACCATGCAACTATTTAAATGTTTGACGCAATCTCAATTTGTTGTATGTAAATTCAAATATAATTATGGAAATATGTTTTATTTTAAAAAATTGTGTTTAATGTATTGATGGAATAACGGCAATTGGTTTCAACAATTAGCATTATCAATGACTTATTTTTGTTATATTTTTAATCAGCGTCATTCAATATTGTGAGTGCTTTATTTTACAAATAATTTTAATCAGCTTGTTGTTTATTCTTCTCATCTTATTTCGCGTTGACCAACGGTACAATTTATCTTTCAACTTTCTTCGAACAGATAGTACAGGCAGCATTCGAAATATAAGATTTCGACTCATATAAAACCTATTTGCTTACGCTTATTTATTGAAGGAAAACATCGCGAAGAAACGCAGAACCCTGGAGAATGCTATTAGTGAGTCTCTGATGAGCAAACTTTAGGGGGTAGCTCCTCCAAGTAAGATTTAATAGCATGTCATCTTAGGATAGATCAATCCGCCGGTTTTAATTCATATTGTAAATATATAAAGTGGAAAAGTTTTAGCAGTGTACTAATAAAAAACAAAATAAGGCTGTTCGTATAACTAACCTTATAAGTCGTTACATAATTTGTATATCTATCACGTTTGTCTTGATATTCATCTCATAGGAATGTATAATGACGTTTCAGGCTTTATATGGTGTTCTCTGTTAAAACAGCCGTAAAGGAGTTTCGGATCACTGGTATTTAATAGGCTCCTAGTATTAACACAGAGCAACTAACATCAGTGTGCTTAGTGCGAATTTTTATAAACGACTGGAACGCGTTAACGTAACGCCAATTTGTATGGCACTGGAATAGCGGTAACTAGATGTCGCTGTTGTAGCTTCATACAAATTGGCGTTACGCTAACGCGATTAAGTAAGTTAACAAAACTCGCACTAAGCACACTGAACTGATTATAGATAAACGTTTAGTCATAATTGATAAATTATGACTAAATTGAATCATATTTTAAACGATAGGTTCAATGACGTATATATTTGTATGTTTTTCAAAACAATATACATACATATGCTGTACCCAATATAGGTATCTAATTCTTTTCCTGTATTTATATTTTCGTATAAAATTCTAGGTGCTTTCAAAAAATAATGTATAATGCTTTCAATGAAGCAAAATTCGGGCTGTTCGAAAATATGCACATTTTTTTATCTAAAAAAAATAAATTATCAACAAATATATAGGGCACTTCTGTTCCCAAAATAAGTAACATCTATAATTTTAAATATATACTTAAATACATATATTCAACCACTTTATTTATTTTTTATTTATTTATTCCTTAGAACTACCAACAGATTTACATGTGTAACTATACTAACATGGTTATATATCCTAGGGTTGCTAATGACATATAAATCTAATTAGAGGTAGTCACAGCGTGCTTAAAAGGTAACAAACATACAATAACTATAATAACTAAAATTAGAAGAAAAAATATAAACTATAACAAACTTAGGGAAAATATGGGAAATAGCTTTGCATTGAGAATGGACGTATAAATTACGTCCTTACTCAATGCAAAGCTTTGTATAAGTGTTTTTTGAATAAATTTAATTTATTACTAATATATATATATTTAATTTTTAATTAATTATATTTAATTTTTAATTAATTGATTTAATTATATTTAATTTATCACTTGAAGAACAAAAAAATTGTATTTATAAAATATTGGCCTTCGGCGGGAATAGAACCCGCAACCCGCAGAGTTGAAGGCATGGTCACTGCCACCTACACCAAGGGCCCAGCCGAAAAATAAACGAAGAAAATAAAAAGAAATTAATCTAACAAAAGATGAAGATTACTTTTATCCAATTAGATTGTTTGATTTCTGTGAAATTGAAACCCAAGTTATATTAGTATTTAATCTAATTCTCCCGCTAGATAGACGCTGGATAAACTCCGCTTCTCTGAATTAATTGGCTCAATATCGTCTATCCGAACGATCTCGAACAATAATCCGATATATATGTTGAAGTGAATTAAGCGGTTTTCATTGTGTGGGTAAGAGTATATCGGAATTTTGTTTACACTTTGATTTTGAATCCATATGATTTTCTTTTCTAGATGCCGTGTGGTATCCGGCTGAGGAGAATAGAGTACGCTCATTTCTTACCGAGGTGTATCTAATAAAAGGCGACTAAGATAAGTTGACCAACCGTGAGGTATCCGGTTAAGTAGAATAGACCACTCTCTTTCTTACCGAGGTGTCGTAAAATACGACTAAGGTAAGTTGACGTTAGACAGGCGGCCGCTCGTTAAAACGCAGCCAAAACATATGACAGAATGTTTATAGCATGTTGTGCCGACCCCGCTTAGAGTGGGATAAGGGCAGGAGAATGATAATGACGATGATGCCATGTGGTATCCGGCTGAGGAGAATAGACTTCCCTCATTTCTTACCATGGTGTAATAAAAGGTGACTAATGTAAGTAGACAAACCGTGTGGTATCAGGTTGAGTAGAATAGACCATTTCTTACCGAGGTGTTGTAAAATACGACTAAGGTAAGTTGACGTCAGGCAGGCGGCCTGTAGCTAAATCATGTGACAATATGTTTATAACATGTTGTACCGACCCGACTTATAGTGGGATAAAGGCAGGAGGATAATGATCATTTTCTCTTCCAGCTGTTTTAAAAAACTTTTTAGAATTCGTCCAAATCAAGAAAGTGTCCTCGCAATAAAAAGCGCTATTTTGAGGAATTTCATGCAACAAAAGTTATGCTAGAAGTATTTTGTTATACACTGCGTTTGTAGCATTATACACATTCACTATGACAATCCCGATCGTGTGCCCCGTAATCAAAAGTTGATAGGATCCGCGACAGAATCAAATATATGAGAACGGTTTTTGCCTCCTACACTTGGTATTACATAGTTTTTTAATGAACACGGATTATAGAAAAATAATTCTATCATAACTTTTGTAGTTTCCATAATCCTTTACCGTATTATCAATAAAGCCTATAAAAATTTAAAATTCATTATGGCACGACGAATTTCGAACCTTATCCCCTTTTTTACGAATCTCGCTGTTATGCCATAGCAGTTTTACCGAGATACGCGTAACAGATATACATTGCATTCAATAATGAAACGGCTGGACCGAAATCTTTAGACTGGCCCAATCAAATATCAACTTCATTATGACATAATTTATAAAATGTTACGCGATGTATTTTAGTTATTAAAAGAACACGAACGACCGTTATCATTGTTTAGACCCCCAATCTTACGATAAGAGGATATAGTGATAAAAGTAGGTATTTGGGTCTTAATAATTAAGATTGCGATACTTTAGATAGGAACTGCAGATGGTGTGTAATATTTTTAAGATATAAACTTTTATAAATACATGTTCGTAAATTGAGGGTAGTGTAATTTATTTTTGATTAATTGTCTGATGTTGATTTATAGAAGCAGTCGTCGCTTTGCGGAACTCTATAGAACAAAAGTTGCAATAGAATTATTTTGCTGTAATCCGCGTTTGTTAAGAGAATCTATACAATGCTAAGTGTATGAAACAGACAATATTCATATACCCTATAAAAGTTAAGTAGTTAAGTAGCGGCCTGTTACTATCCCACTGCTGGGCATAGGCCTCCTCTCTCCGTTATTGGAGAGAAGGATTAGAGCTAAGACCTACCACGCTGCTCCAATGCGGATTGGTAGGTTACACATATTTCCAGAATTCTCTAGAGATATGCAGGTTTCCTCACGATGTTTTCCTTCACCGAAAAGCGTGTGATAAATTGCAATTATCAATTAGACACATAAGTCTTAATAGAAAAACTCGTTGGTGTCTGCCCGGGTTTGAACCCATGATCGTCTATATATATATATGTAGACTCATCAGTATCTTGGGCATTATTCTTATACGTTGGTGGGCGTAATTAGGGTATCGTGCATATGGAAAAGTATAACGCTTATCTTCAACTTTATATTCTTCTTAACAATTTTCACAACTGCGCCATGACACGGATCTGTCTTCATCTCACACATACGCCGTCTGCATTCTGTCACCGCTGCGCCTTCTATTTTCAATGTATTTTCAATATATTTTTAATGATGGAATGTTGGTTGCCAGGATGCGACACGGCCATCCTGCGAGACACACGTCCCCGTGTGTTGATCTGTAACAAACAAACGAACCCAGAAATTCCGTTCGGCCAATCCTACAACATCTGAGTCTTTGAGGTCTAGATCTTTTTAATAAACGAACAAAACAAGGAAAATCATATCTCGTCATAAGTTGATCATTGAACTATGAAACTCTACAAATAAAATATAAGGCCATGCCAAACCCATAATGCATACGAAAAGTACTGAGGCAGAGTACCATTGACTGACACTCACCATGACATTACAATAATACACATAACACCTATCAGAATTTACTTCAAGACAACCCAGGTATCTTGTTCGTGGTCTACCGCTTCTGTCTCAGCAGAAGGGTCTTCCCTCAGGGACAACGAGTCCACATGACTCACGGCCATCGCTACACAGCTAGACCCGACTATACCACCCAGAGCTATCGCTCCCTGCGTACCCACGGACTACTCAGAGCAGATACCGATTTCTACCGGGCTACAGACGATACCCTGGTGTCATCGACCCCCAGAGCTATCGCTCACTGCGTACCCACGGACCACCCTGAGCAGATGCCGATTTCTACTGGGCTACAGACGATACTCTGGTACAGTCACCGACCCACCGAACCAAGAACCCGTCTGTATAAACATCAACACAAATTACGTTACCACAAATCTTGTCATTGTCAATAGGTACTTGACTCTCAGGTATTTTGTAAGACAATAAGACACATTATGTTTTTGACTAAAAGAGCTGAATTGGCAAAAGGTTAACAGTTCACCCCCTTCTTATAATTTCAGTTGTAAAACCGTTTACTTTATTTGACAATCATTTGCAAGGTACTATAAACATTCTTGTTAGCCATCCCTATTAATGACAACATTTTTAATTATTACCCAACTAAATTTATAAGCTATATATAGTCTCTTTTATGAGAGAACATCCAGGCCCAGAAACAAATTAAAGTAATAACACCTACCAAATGATGTGAAAGCTCCTGATAGCGGTTTGACCAGACTTTGGCCTACAGTCTACTCGTCGGTGTACTGGTACCTCAAAGAACAGGTCCATTGGCCATGCAGCGACTTGCGACGTGACCCAGCCTGCTACACCTGTAGCACACAAATAATTTGTAATCTGCTTGTCGTCGCTGTCCAGAGCTTACCACAGTACCACAGACAATAGTCTTTTGGTTCCAAAATCCGTTTGCGACACTCCATTTTTCTGCGCACTGCTGATCGCAACTAAGACGCTTGAATTGGGATCGCGTTGAATCTGCGATCCTCTATAAATAACTTTCGTTTCAAATAGGAGTATACTTGTAGTTCCTGGTGCAGCTTTTGACGCAAAGATATCTCCGGTGTGAATGCAAGCCATTGCAGTCATATATCAATTTTGTACCAAATGCGTAATCACCGTTCATGCTGCTATTTGCACTATATTAAAATTCTTCCAACAATTCAACAAATGCGTAACACGAAAACAGGCATATACAGAATGATTTTTAATCATCCATTGATCTATCATTGCTTAAATTAATAAGTGCAACCGCAGAAATTTCAAGAAAATGTATCTTCTTTTGTTTTTCCGTCCAAGTATAAGTCAGCTGTAGTACACCACAATTTTACGTAAAATCATCATTTATCGGGTTTAAACTTCGGCCGATTGATGTTATTCGTCTTACTTGGATTTTTTTTTTCTTTTTGTTTTTGGTGTTTGTATTGTTTTATTTCGTAACTCTTATAGTATCCGCCATTGTGAGTCATCATAGTCCCTTCATACTATCCATCCATTTGCACGATTGAAT
Organism: Morpho helenor; assembly: GCA_029227775.1. Lineage (NCBI taxonomy): Eukaryota > Metazoa > Arthropoda > Insecta > Lepidoptera > Nymphalidae > Morpho > Morpho helenor. The sequence goes on along the minus strand of JARGCU010000010.1, from coordinate 11,675,405 downwards.
CCCACGACTGATGTAGACTCATCAGTATCTTGGGCATTATTCTTATACGTTGGTGGGCGTAATTAGGGTATCGTGCATATGGAAAAGTATAACGCTTATCTTCAACTTTATATTCTTCTTAACAATTTTCACAACTGCGCCATGACACGGATCTGTCTTCATCTCACACATACGCCGTCTGCATTCTGTCACCGCTGCGCCTTCTATTTTCAATGTATTTTCAATATATTTTTAATGATGGAATGTTGGTTGCCAGGATGCGACATATATATATATATATATATATATATATATATATATATATATATATATATATATATATATATATATATATATATATATATATATATATATATATATATATATATACCCTATACATGTAGGAAAAGTTCACCACAGGTATCACACAAGCCGCCAGCCCCAACACTCCATACAAGCACTACATCATTGCGATTTTGTGATGCGTGTGATGACTTGTCCTGCAAGTATAAGGTATATGGATGTTGCCTTCTTCATACATTCATTATTTATTTATTTATTTACTTCATATTTAATCAGTCGTATTTCTTTGTCATTCTACTGATTTTTTTTCCAAGTTTTTGCGGTTAAACCATATGTCATCCGGTTAAAAACCCAATACATAATTCATTGTTATTTCATTTAACAATGGGATACAATATTAGAACAAACGATCAAATGCAATAGGTATCATTTATACAATTGTGATGCTTATTAAAATTCAACACACAGATCAATTTAATTTTATAATAATTATGATAGTAAATAATGTATTCAATGACGAATCGAAAAACAATAGAATGTAAACAGCTCGCGATAGATACGTACCTACGTCTGTCCGTTTTACGCCTTGAGACGTTAAGATTCCCTGCGCAAAATTTTTTTTGAGCAAAATTTTTTTATATGTAAATTAATTCCCTTTCAACCGATAAACAGGTCCTCGATCTTTTCCCGCTTGTATCCCTCTTTTCCCCCTCCCCTTTACAACCTTTTTAGGTTCGTCAGTTCATCTAGCAGGGAGTCTGCCGACATTGCCTTTTTCGATGTGAGGTCGCCATTTTATAACCTTAAAATAACAACGCCTATCTGTTCTTCGTGCTATGTGCCCGCCCATAGCTTCAGCTTCACGACTCTCTGTCGTATATCATTGATTCTAATTCTTCTAAAGATCTCCTCATTTCTGATTTGATCACGTAGAGATACTCTGAGCATAACCCAATCTATCACCCGCTGAGTGATTCTCAGCCATCTTATTAGGCGCATATTCCGCTACCACGTTTCGGATCTGTATGGCATCAATGGCAACACGCACTGTTAGCAGACTTTAAGAATTAAAAAAAAAAAGGAAATTATGTTAGAGGTTTCTAAATCGCTTTGTACTGAAAAGATAGGCACTAGCATACAGCTTCATATCTAGAGAAGCTAAAGTCATCAAGACCAATATTCAAGACCAGATATTTTCATTTAACCCACCTGTGATCACATCGAGAACATTCTTTGTTCGAGACGAGTCATTGCACAATTATTGTACAAAGGTCGTCAAAATAACGGGCGTAAAAAATCTCGTAGCCCGAACAGTTATTTTAACTGGTAATTTTTTTAATTCACTTTGTAAAGGTCACAGAATAAACTGATATAACAATAAGATAAGACGATATTGACGGCTACATTAAAAAAAATTGCGAACGTAAACTGTAAATTTATTTATGTACAAAATTATTCACTCAATATAGGTTCCTAGAATGTTAAGGACATGAATACCGTAAAAAACTAATGTAAGATTTACGATTTACGATTATCGATCGCGCAATCAATTTGTTCCAATAGTGTAACTAAAATAAACATTTGCATATTTCATTTATATTAAATCTAACTAATCTACATAACTAGTAATTTTGTTGCTACATTAACGAGGTTTAGCGAATGTTAGCGTTACCGCCAAAGACGTAAATAAAGTTAAACAGTCCATTGGGCTTAGTGCGAATTTTTCAACCTACTCTATCGCTTTAGAGTAACGCCAATTTGTATGAAGCTGCAACAGCGACATCTAGTGACCGTGGTTCCAGCGCCATACAAATTGCGTGACGATAACGCGATCGAGTAGTGCAATTTTTTTTTCAACCTACTCGACCGCGTTAGCGACACATCAATGGCTGCTGCAATAATTGAGACTACTTTACACAACTTCAGTTGCGCGGATATTGTTTCATTTTAATGTATACTATAATATAATGTATTAATAACGTTTTCTTCAATATATTCATAGCTTAAAAATATGCTAGTAACCACGCCTTTGGAATTTATAGTAAATAGAAGCGTAGGAATAAATAGCTGATTGGTCTATCAAAATATTGCATTAATCTGATAGGTAACAAATGAGTGCAATCAATTTTACTAGGCTATTAAAATTTTGTCAAAATTACATAATACGAAAGAATAAAAATTAAACATATTTATTGAAGTCTCGTAAGAATATTAACTTCTCCTATTATTTTAGTCCATTCATAATTAATACAAATTATTAATAAAGGTGAAATTCCTGACTTCAGGTTGTAATCTCATCTGCAGAAGTCATCCCTTTAGTATTTGGTTAATCTCTATTAAGTAAATTACATACTATTACTTTTGTTAATTCATTACAGGGTACATTAATAGGAAGGCCATTACAACATTCTTTATTAAATTATGTAAATCAAATTTGCTTAAAACCAAAATGTATAACTTAGAATATAGGGCGGTTTGTTCTTAATTTAAATATGATCAATACATATCTACATTAAAGCGGTAAATTAATAATGCACAATATTATTAAGAGCTTGACGATGAAAAATGGAATGTAATAAAACTGTGATAACACTATCAGTTCCGATACGAGTATAAACCAACCATGCAACGATAACCCTGCACTTAGTTGTGTCACCTCCAGCCCGCTTATCAACTGTGTTTTGCAAAGTTGCCAACAAACAGCCTTGTGAGCTGTTATCGTTGGTACGAAAATAAGAGTGACAAGAATGATAAAGAGAAAATAAACAGAATGTAATCAAATATGTATATTGGGTGTAAGTGACGGGTTCGTTACAGTCAGCATCTCGGGCTGCTAATGTTGATTGCAGCGCGACATACCAAAAAATCTATGTCACTGGCGACTAGAGATGTGGAAACTTTAAGAATGATACTAGTAGTATGTGAACTACATCTAGCGAATCGTGTGGCACGAATAAAGCATGTTATATTAAAAAAAATAACTTCAATTGTAGATGATTTTTCCCGAATACGGTATTTAAGCGACAAAAGACGATAGACGACATTAAAATATCGCTCTCGATGAAGTTTTTACAGTAATGTCGTGTGGTATCTGGCTGTGTAGAATAGACCACCATTATTTCTCACCGAGGTGCTGTAAAAGGCGACTAAATTAAGTTGACCCGCTATATGGTATCCGGTTGAGTAGAATAGACCAACCTCATTTTTTACTAAGGTTTCGTAAAAGGCGACTGAAGTAAGTTGACATCAAGCATCATAAAATACCTAGCCAAATCATGTTACAACATGTTTAAATCATGGTGTGCTTACCCCACTTAGAGCAGGATAAGGGCAGGAGAATAATGATAAAGTTTTAAGAGTTCTAGACTGACCAGTAAAGATCTAACTTAATCGTTGATCCAGTACAGCACTTTATTATCTTGTAGGTTGTTTTGAGGAATTAGAGAATGTATTCAAAGATTTGTCTTTTATGATTCAAATCTATCTTAAAGTAGTCAAATTCACTTGCGTGTACAATTGCCATTTTGTACTTCGCGTACTGCACTTTAACGAAGCGATTCAGACCGGCGTTGAGTTCTGTATGCATTTGTATTTCATCCTAGCCCAATGTTGCAACTGTCATTGACTGCAATAGTTCTGTTGCACGTAGCAATTCGCGTTTTGAATTGACAAGTTGTAAGGGCCTAGAGGCTCATGAATTAATCTAACCGTATAGCGTGTAATGTAATTTAATTTGTAGTAAATGTACACGATTTATAGCCAGGTATGTATAAATACGTTGATGCACGCTGCGCGGACGGTAACTTATTTCGTCATTATACCTTTTTAGACACGTTGAAGTGGTTAAAATTATTATGCACCCTACCGTCTGAATTGCTAATGCAAATCCTGCTAGTATCAACTACTAGCGGTCGACCGATTATTTTTTTGCAAGTAAAATCCGAAATAAAGTATGCGCATGTAAATATGCTGTATATATTTATAAAGCTTTACTATTAATTACAAAAAATATAGTACTGAATACTGTTTTATATTTATAGAAATTAAAACATGTATAGAACAAAAAGAACAGTGGTAACTGAAATTTGACTATAATGATACATTTCAAACCAGGTTATTACATTTTTGAATATCCTAGAGAAGAGTGCATTATTTTGTTAAAAATTGTTCAAACTCATGCATATATTTTCATATAGAAAAAAAAGCCAAACAACAAAAAGAGTGCTGGTTTCTTTTGAATCTTTGGAAACACTGCCAGCATTCTTAGGACCATTCCATGGGGTCATAATTGGTAGTCTTAGCGTGTAAGTAATTTAAGATAGACATACCTTTTTGTTGTCAATTAATTATTAATAAAATAAAGTATGTATGTGGCTTTAGGACCGTCAAATATATAATCAGTACCATCCTCCTTCCTAGGGTATACTCTAAATAGGGTCAGCACAACATATTATAAACATGTTGTCACATGATTTGACTACGTATTTTACGAATGGCCGCCTGCCGGACACCTTACTTAAAACGTATTTTACAACACCTCGCTAAGAAAGAGGATGGTCACACTCTACTCGTTAAATTAAGTCTAGAGACCCGAAAAATATATTTTGAAACTACTATTTTAATATACCGCTTCGTAAAGAGTTCTTGATACTGAGAAAAGTCATCAAAATATAATTTAAGTTTTCCAATACAATTGTATCTATACTTTCTTTTTAATTGGTTTATTATATTGATATCTCTTATCACATAAAAGATAACACCTTAAATTTATTTTGAATATAAACAGTATCCGATAAGGTTCTCATAAACAAATAATTACATAAGCGTTGATAAGATAACTTACTTTGTTTTTAAATGCGACCTTTTTGTTATGCAAGGTTTGTAAAAATATGTGTCAGAAGCTTTAATTATGTTTTTGCAATATAGATTAGATTATGTCATGCCAAATGTACGCCGTGTGGTATCCGGCTGAATAGAATAGTACCACCCTCATTTCTTACTGAGAAGTCGTAAAAGGCGACTAAGGTAAGTCGACCCGCCGTGTGGTATCCGGCTGAGTAGAATTGACCAACCTCATTTCTTACCGAAGTGTCGTAAAAGGCGACTAAGGTAAGTTGACCCACCGTGTGGTATCCGGTTTAGTAAAATAGACCACCCTCTTTCTTTCCGAGGTGTCGTAAAATACGACTAAGGTAAGTTGACGTCAGGCAGGCGGCTGGTCGTAAAACCGCAGCCAAATCATGTGACAGCATGTTTATAACATGTTGTGCCGACCCCACTTAGAGTGGTATAAGGGCAGGAGGATGATGAATGTCATGCTAAATGTATCGCTAAATCATAATGTATTATTTTAAAGTGGTTAGCAGAAAAATCTACATACGCGACCTTAGTCTACCGATTCCAAGGCAAACATGAATGGCATAATCGAATGGTTTTTGTTAGCAATTAGCATACAAAGTTAATTTCATTTAACTCACCGTCTTAGACACTAGGCTTTTTGCTTTTATTTTACCTTGTATCAGTGATTTTAACTGATTTAAAATAGTTATGGTGTGTATGTGTAATTAAATTTAATTAGAATAGTACCACCCTCATTTATTACCGAGGTCTCGTAAAAGGCGACTGAGGTAAGTTGACCCACCGTGTGGTATTCAGTTGAGTAGAATAGTCCAACCTCATTTCTTACTGAGGTGTCGTAAAAAGCGACTAAGGTAAGTTGACCCACCGTGTGGTATCCGGCGAGTAGAATAGACCACCCTCATTTCTTGCCGAGCTGTTGTAAAAATCGACTAAGGTAAGTTGACGCACCGTGTGGTATCCGGTTGAGTAGAATAGTCCACCCTCATATCTTACCGAGGTGTCGTAAAAAACGTCCAACGTAAGTTGCCTCAGGTAGGTAGCTGGTCGTAAAATACGTAGCCAAATCATTTTACGAATGCCCTACGCCTTTAGTTTTGTCCAGTATAGTAAAATACTATTTAGATATACCTTGATTATTAAATTTCATTATCTCACCGTCAATGATTTTCAATGGTCACGATTATTGACTGGCATTCTATTTATATTAAATAAATACAATGCCTAACATTTCAAACGGAGTTTTATCTCGAGTATTGAGTGCATACGCGTAATGTAAACAAGTAAAGGTACAGTCGGCGATAATAATGCGTAGGGAAATAAAGAACTCAATGACACGTTGCTTACTAAAAAAGTTAAATATAATGTAAGTTAATTTTACCATGGAAAAGGGATTTTCGTTTATAAGAAAAACGTAGAGTAAAATATAGTCTACGTCTACGTATAGTCTATAAATGAGTAATAACGCTGTTTTAGAACGTATTGCAGCGATACATATATCTTGGAATATTCTCTAGGAATATGTAAATTACTTAACTAAATTCTGTTATTAATTTGTTTAACAAAATGGTGAATATTTATCAACGACAAAGATTTAGGATGAAAGAGATTAGAAAGATTGAAGGCTACATGTCGAAATCGCAAAGCGATTGCGACGTGATTTTGTCGTATAGCTTATATCCTTAGGATGCTTCTGTTACGAGGGGCCACGATCGTTGAGTGTCAATGCGTAGAGTATACACTACACAAGCACTGCTCAAAAATATCTGCAGTGATTATGTTGTGTTGGTGTTCTACGTGTGTTTACTAATCCTAAACATGTAAAAGGTATGAGAATGAACTAAGCTTACATACATACATACATACATAAATAAATACAAAACAGGCCGAAATACAAAATTTAAACATTTGAGTTAACTTTAATGAAGTGCTGGTTACAGCTTGAATTATATATAGTTATAGTTTTGTTATGTTTTTGTTTTCTATTATATTTTATAATTCTATTGATATACGGTTTCTATAAGTGATATTTTGTAATGCAAACTTATTTTTAATATTAATTACGCCCCAATAAATATTTTTATGATTAATAATAGTTTTAATTTTAGAGTAGAAAATACTTATAGTATTTGAAGGACGTTGTTGTACGCCCATACGTATGCTAGGACTTTGATATAAAAATTGACATATTAATATTTTTATGTCATGTGTTTAGCTAAATATTTTTACTTCATATGATTTAATCTCGATTTTACATTAGGTATGTTATATAAATATATTTTAGTATGTATGTATCAATAAAATTTAGTCTAAACTATTTTTCTAGACAATTTACCTACATCATACTTTAAGTTATGATTAACGTATACTTATACTGTATCGTTTTAGTATATTTGAGTAATATAAAATTTAATTACATTTTACATACCTATATTATTTTGTCTTAAAACACAAATTTAACTAATATTACACATTTTATTGAAGCTTATTATACATTAGTTGGTAAAGGCATGCACACGATAAGCCAAGTATCACAGAGGATAACGGCCTCTTCAAGGCGAACATAATAAACTAATACAAATAGCGGCAAAAGTTATACCCTCTTAACGTCTGGCCAGTTTCTTATTCAGCGGGAAACGCGCGTGCGCTACCGTACGGCCCTTACACAACACGTTACAAGTTGGTCTAACACGCCCTCATAAATATCAACTTTGCTATAAACGAAACAAAAAAAACGTGATTACAATATAGAGCGTTGATTAGGGTCGGGTTTTGAGTGCATGTTTCGGGTTTGGACCGATAAATTTATAATTTTTTTTATATTCTCCTTCTGTATTCTTTTAGTATTTATAAATATAAATATAGGTATTGAACACTTGCACACACGGTCGTCCGTCCCCAAAGTAAGTAACATAATACTTGTGTTATCATGTTATGGTAGACAGACAAGTGGTGAATACATACTTATATATTTTTAAATACATTCTATAAGGTGTGTATGTGACTTATAGACTCTGAAACGGCTTTTTTGGACTTTTTTTAATGAAATTTTTAGACAATCTTTGGATTAAACCAGCGGATAATACTGTAACTGTAAAGTTTAGTTACGATTGAAGCATTTAACAAAATATCAATGATAGTTTTGCATCGAGGAGATATCGACACCAGAATAAGCTACAGCAACGCCTGACGAACTGCTAGTGTTGTTTAAAGAAATTCCTATGATACTGATATTATCAGTCAATTCATGTTGCAATATAACTAAAAAAAATTACATAAAAAATTACGATAGCAAAACTGTACCAATCAACGTCAGTCGTGAACATGTTTGAAGTCGGACAGATGTTCGAGGTTACGATCAATCGAACACTATAAATGAAACGTTTCCACTTATCGAAGATACATCCGGACTTGTATCAAGTACAGACTATAATGTTTACTATGTTCTAAATCATTATTGAAGGTAATGGTTTATCATAAAGTATTAATTTGTTAGCCTCGCACACTTTATTAACTCAATACTTTACTTTTAGGACGTATTAACTCCTCGATAGCTAGAATCGGAATGCCTAAAACTGTTGAATGTCGTTAGAGAACAAGACTCGTGTCACAATCTTTTACATTCATTCGTTCGGTCCTCGTCGTATTCTATTTAACCGGATACCACACGGTGGATCAACTTGCCTTAGTCGTATTTTACGACACTGCGGTAAGAAATGAGGGTGGTACTATTCTATTCAGTCAGATAACACACGGCGTACAAATTTGATGAAGCGTTCAAACGAAAATACTTTAAAGAAAAAATACTAAGACCAAATCAAATCAAAACTGTTTACTAGTAATAATATGTTTAAGTGATAAAAAAATTATATAGAAATAGTAAGAATAGAGAAACTGGTAGACCACTCTGCTTAGGCCCAACAATCAGTGATATGCATCAGAAAAGAAACAGAATCTTGGCGGATGCCACAAAAAAGATAATGCTGTTCATCATGCCCTTATCCCACTTTAAGTGGGGTCGGCACAACATATTTTTCGCATCCATCCTGTCAGGTGAACATTGATTCAAACTTCCATAAATGTGGTTAATAATATCTCATACTCCAAAGTCTAACACAACATTTACTGTTTATATTATATTGTTATCTAATAGACAAGTCGCAGATGCAAAAATAATGTAATAGATAAAGGTGTTATAGTTTTTGTCATATCAATAGGTTACAAGGTTATATAAATACAAAACTTCAATTGATTATACTGAATTGAGAATGTGACAGACTGAACTACGAATAGTTTAATTAATTTAATTGAAGACATTTGTGACAATTTTACTTTCTTTTTAAAAAGCCTATTGTAATACATATAAATAACGGAAGATGGACTCTTGCTGAGTGAGAGAAATATGTAACTAAAAAAGTTCTGTGTGGGTGAGTCGTAGTATTCATTCGTTAATAACCAGAGGTTTAATACTAATGTATATATTGATAGGATTTAGTACCTATGTATCAAAGAGTATATTAACTGTCAGGGTAAACGGCGTCAAGCCATGGATATGCAGCAGAAATGGCTGAATCCGGTAAGCGTCTCTCATCGAGAGGTATATATTTGTGCCATTTGTAGTAGGCACAAGGGCCATAGAGTTAAAGAGAAACAATATCTTATCCGTTTTAACACCCTGATTAATTTCCTCTTCAGGTAACAAGAGGGCTGGCTCTTTTTTCGCACAAACCATCAGTTTAGCGATTTAAAGCCGAAAAGCTGCTAGCATTCTTGGGACTATTCCACGGAGGCATGATTTGTATACTAGCGTAAGTACTCGCCTTTTACGTAAGTAATATAAAGAGGACATATTTTGACGATTTTTGGCGTAACTAAATGTTAAATTATTACATGTAAAATATTAAATTGTAAAATATTACATCATTTAATCTATATATCAATAATTATCTCTTTTTCTTGTTTTATCTGTGTACTAGCAAATATGTATCGATTTAACATACGACTTACATTTAAAAAATGATCATAGATCTAATAAATTAGATTAATCAGTTCTACTTATAGCCGTAACTCAATTAAATTTTTTACTGCCTATCATAAATAGGTGTGGCGTTCAAAATGAAACAGAATTTATAACTTTAAACCGTGGCATTACCATAAGTATTTTACGACTATAGTTATTATCACGTAATATGTTTGAGGGAAACTCTTATTTGGTGCTTTATCATAAATCAGAGAATGACAAGCGAAATGTATTGTCTATAATGTAAAAACATAGATGCATTTAAGAATAGTTTATAGAATTGAGCGTTGCTTTGCGGAGGTCCATAAAACAAAAGTCATTATTCTCCTGCCCTTATCAAACTCTAAGGTCGGCACAACATGTTATAAACATGGTGTTACATGATTTTGCTGGGTATTTTAAGGCCACCTGCCTGACGTCAACTTACTTAAGTCGCCTTGTACGACACCTTGGCAAGAAAGAGGGTGGTCTATTTACTCGGCCGGACATCACACGCTGGGTCAACTTACCTTAGTCGCCTTTTACGACACCTCGGTAAGAAATGAAGTTGGTCTATTCTAGCCGGATCCCACACGGCTTGACCATAATACAAAAGTAGTGAAAATATTATTTTGCTATTATCTGCGATAAAGGAAAATGTATGTGATGCTAAATGTAGAGTGTACTATCCGTTCTCATACCTGATACATGCACAATTTTAAAAAAATCTTGCACTACCCGTCACAAGTAACACAATAATATTATATAGATTGACTCCATTGATACTTCGGTGACGGGGCGAAACGATTGTGGAGATTGTGGTGGTGAATATGTGCAGTGCTTGTGTATTGTAGTTACTGTAACTTTAAAATTCGTTTCAATTAAAAAAAATATAGAAATGATATCAATTAAATGTTAACTATTTTTATATGTCCAATTTGGTCTACAATTGAATAGTGTTGTATAAATATATATCGTGTAATTGAAATAAATGTCTTTCGGTAAGTAAAAAATTGAAAACTTATCATTAGCAACTATCATGTTGCAACAACAACTAATTCTTGCCTTGAAACTCCAATTAGACTGCAAAAGAATTGCGACCGGTTCATATATGTACCAATAAAAGCGAACATATCTCTCATGAGCTGCAATAGTGGCACAACTCAAAAACTCATGTTTTGAAATAAATGGACTTAAAGTTTTCATTACTATTTATCATCATCTTTCTGCCCTTATCCCACTCTAAGTGGGGTCGGCACAACATGTTACAAACTTCTTGTGACTTGATTTGTCTACGTGTTTTACGACGGCCTGCCTGACCGATAATTAGAATAATGACTTATGAATAATAAGTTATTATATCCATTTTAAATTTGTAAAGAATGGCCAATAATATTATGGCCACTGAATGCAAAAAAAAAGTATGTAAAATTTCAGTTCTTGCGGACACCGGAAAGTGTCCACCTTTACGTCCTTACTCGGCAAGTTAAATAAAATCTTTTAATAATAATAAACTGAAAGGATTACAGTAAAAAAAGTATTATATATAAAAGGGTTATGGCAAAATTAGAACTAACGCGTACGAAAATAACTTCAGGTACGAATCTCACGCCGAAAACCGTTACAATATTACTTTTTATCTTAGAATACTCAGACGAGGTAGGGTGTAAACACAAGTAATCGATAAATCTTTAATATTTAAATGAGTTAATCTTGTATGTACATATTTTCGGAATCTCGGAAACGGCTCCAACGATTTTCCTGAAATCAAGCATGTAGGGGGTTTTGGGGGAGAAAAATCGATCTAGATAAGTTTCATTTAAAAAAAGTGTCGTTTTATCCCTGATTTCGGGCTCCAAAATTTTTTTGACATTTACGTTGAATACAATCACAATTTTTCGCTGTTAAACGTAAAGACATAGTAGTCCATTTGGGGAACGGGCGGTCTAGAGAGGTGAAAATACCTAGGATCGAGCTCCACCTGCCCTATTATTTTTTCATTTTTCTTTTCAATTTTTTTTACATCATTTCCAAAATTACCGAGCAAGGCTCACCCAGGTAATATATTTAAAATAGTGTTGTGTAAGACTTCAAACCAGTCTTTCTACATTAGCCGCTCCCTTCAATAAAATATGTTATAGTAACATTGAGACTCTCACATTGTTCGAACGTCTAGTTGGCGTATGCGGCGATCGCAAGGCAAACTACGCCCTCCGATTTCTATCGGTCATTGTACCACAATAAACCGAAGTGTTATGTAACTAGTATTATCGTAAACACTCGGCGCGGAGTGTGTTCTGAGATAAAATTCAATAGTTATTCATTTAAGTATTACCCGTGAAATTGATAACAATTAGGTGTATGCGTGAAAGCGTACACGTTCGATACTGTTCGGAAAACAAGCACAGGTAAAGAAAAGTGCCAGTATTCGGTAACATGGGCATCTTTGGATTGAGTGTATCATATAGGTAATCTGTAGGTACTTATATGCTGGGTGTATATATGACACTGATATTGTAAATCGGTTCGTTGACGTATTCTTATTCTGGAGTAAATCCACAGGTTCTGCCAAATAGGAGCGATCTCTTATCATCAACTAGCTGTGCTAGCAGCTTCGCCAGTGTATCGCAAATTTTTTCCCAAATTTAAATTTTGAACATAAAAGTAGTTATCATGAGTTAATTATAAGAGATTTTTGAATAACTTTCATCGTCTCATCAAAAAAAAAACACACGCTTTAGCTTTAAATTTTGCCGTTGGCGAATAATTTTTATTGCTGCTCTTCACCTCGTTCGTGATTTTATATATTCTATAGCCTTTCTCGATAAATAGTCCAAGAGTTCCTTAAATTAGCGCGTTAAAATAATTAAACAGACAAACTCTTCAGCTTTGTATATTAGTATAGATTTACGAGTCATTTCACATCTCGGTGTAAAATGCTAATTAATTTTCTTTAAGTTTCTTCTACAGGTCTTAAAATTTGTGCTTAAAGTCAGAGCCGTCTTCGGATCGTGTACTCTCTGAATGCCTTGGCTCATCCCATCGTTTATTAAAGAACTTTTAGTTATGTTATTAGGTCTATTGTTAGAAATTGCTATATTGTAAGAGATCCATAGATCATAACTGAAAAAACGCATTATTGGACGACTTTGGTCCTCAAATATTTTAGGATTTCGCTTATGAATTTGCGCTTTTTAAAATGCCCAGTCTCGTCCAGTAGTAGCCTAAAGTCCAGTTAAATTTAAATTATTAACATGTCTTTAAGGCACTCATTAAATATAAAAGTATACATTATACAGTTTTTGTGGGACGTTACCAAATACGGCTACCGTTAAATAGAGACTAACACCTGAGTAATGCACTATATACCTTGACATACCGAATTGGGAAATGAAAAGGAATCGGCTTAGTCGAAATCATGAATCCAACAAACTAGACAACTATTCAACTAACAGTAATAAATAATAAAACTTATCTAATTATCTTTATAATTTGTTTGATTTTGACCATTTTATACACGTCTGCTAAAAGCACTGCAAGCCATGCTTGTTTATACAAATTAGAAACTACAGTGAACAGGTTTTGTGATAAGAAATCAGCACGACTCGTCAATCATATCAATTTTCAATTTCATCCTAAATTATTACGGTTAGTGACGATGCAAATAATTTCATACCAATTGCAGCAACTTCATTATAATATGCAAAGAGATTGTAGCATGTCTTGGCGCAGTGGATCTGTGGTTTATTGGATGACGACCGATTTGGAGATAATTACAGCCAAACACGCATCAATATTACATATAAGTTTAATTGTTTAAACTTATATAATATCGATTTCAGTCAAAATTGTGTAACAACTTTCTTTTTTGAATTATATGTTGCGAAATAGTTGACGTGTTTTTCGGAACGTCTTATAACAATACTAGCTACTTCCGCAGATTTCATCCGCATTGCTAGTTTGAATATTCCTTTTAAATGTAGCCATATGAAAGTCAAATCAATTTGTTAATCAAACCATTCGACCCTGAAAGAAGGACATAATAACAAACAAATGCACTTTCGAATTTGTAATTTTACTATGGATATTAATTATATCAACAACAAAAGCAATTTTTTTTAATAATTCTAAACCTAATACTATTAAAAAGGTAGAACAAGTTAAGTAAAACTTACATTAAATAATCAACAAAGTTACTTAGTTAAAGCAAAAACATAAATCGTAAGATATCATTATAAGTTTAAAGATTTTAAAAATTTGCATGAATAAATAAAACAAAATATATAATGTTACGAAATAACATACGTATAGCAAAAGCAATCAATTTTGTAACTCGCTCGATAAATTAATTGAAATAACATTCTCATGACAATTTATAGCCCTTCTAGGTTTATGTATCTAATTGAAATCAATAATATTTGCCACACCTAATACAACGTAATTACTCGAAATACAAGCAACCGCATTGTTTTTTGATAGTCAGTTTTGAGGTTAATATTCTCATAGTTCGATAGCGAGTGATAATAAAACGTAAGATCGCTTTTAACTGATTCTATTAAACGAATAGATTATATAACTAAACTTATAGATAGACTATCAAAATTGAACTAATTGCTTGTAAGAAATATAGCAACCAATAGATTATGGCGGTCGTGACGTAAATCTCTAAAATAAAGTTATATTTATGTTAAAAAGTGGTTACATTTTTTGGTCCTCAACACCACCCTTTTCCTATCCAATGCAATGTAAACTGCTCCAATGCAAATTAATTTATAGAATTAGGCGTTACTTTGCGGAGGTCATAATACAAAACTAATGAGAATATTATTTTGCTATAATCCGCGATAAACTTTATCGTGGATTATAGAAAAAAATTATTCTCATTAGTTTGGAATGCAAATTGTCATGTTCTTATATCCCAGAAGTCCTAGAGGCATATACATTTTAAATTTAAATTTTCTTTTAAATTAAATTTATGATGAGTTGGAAAACTTAATCAAACCCTTTTAATTACCTAAGATTTTGTTTATAAAATAATTATTATATCCTTACCCGGAATAACAATTTCAATTGGCCATTGCGAGTTAGTTTGCACTGTTATTTGCGTACAGCGTATGATAATGGAAAGTTGTTTGAAGATAATTAACTGATGCCAAAATATTTTTTTCAAAACTTCAAGCCCAGTATTATGTGAATTATTTTCATAAGTATATCTTATGATAATGTCGTTCGTAATTATTACACCGCTTACATAATATTCAAATTCTTTACGCGAACCCTAAAATTCCTTCAAGTGTACTAAAAGTAATTCAGTTTTTAACAAGATGAAGCGTGAAAGCATGCTTAAAATTTTATTGGGGTGTTAACACAGTTGTCGAGACGAGAGCTCGTGTTTAAAGTAGGCTCCCCATTTAACCGCGCTCGGCTCCTTAGGGATGTTAAAGGATTTGAAGACAAAAACGCGTAAAACGTAGTATCTGCAGCATCTCGGCTCTCTAACCTTGATTTAAATTGAAGAAAAGTAAGGGTTTTGAATTTCCTTTTGCACTTGAACTCAAAATTTTGTAATACAGTTACAGTTACTACAGTTCTGAGACATAGAAATCATTCCACGGGAAATGCTGGGAAATTTTGGAATATCTGTTGAGCTACTTTTATATGTAAATGACTAAATAATACAATGTAAATGTATATAACATAATGTAATTACGTAATCTGTGATTACTAGCAACTTTATAACATATATGAAGTAAACCTATTGCAAAGCGAATTTCAATCCACCTATTTACATACATTACATACACGTCGGAATACATAATATGTATTAATGACATATAAAAACCAGTACTTCATTTAATGTAGGAGTTATTTTTATTGCATGACATAAATTATTTATATAAGCTAAGTAAATCTTGTCACCGATTCAGTATCGTGTGCCAAGTAGAATGAAATAACGCCTAAGGTCTACGACCTATAAGTAATTCATAGAATGGGCGAGTGAGCGCGAGGTTCAGCCCGATATGGCAGGTGTGTTATGTAAGCGCAGGCGCACTTACCGATACCAAATGCCACTGCTGTTCCTTAGTCAGCACCAAGGCCTCCAAACAATTGAAAGTAGACGAAACCCGTTTACAAACAACATTTTAAACGAAATAAACTAATGCAACGGTGAAATATTACAAAATGGTTCTAATTACTATCTAACATACATCTTCCTGCCCTTATCCCACTCTAAGTGGGGTCGGCACAACATGTTATAAACATGTTGTAACATAATTTGGCTGCGTTTTTACGACCGGCCGCCTGCCTGGCGTAAACTTATCTTAGTCGTATTTTACGACACCTCGGTAAGAAAGAGGGTGGTCTATCCTACTAAACCGGATACCACACGATGGGTCAACTTACCTTAGTCACCTTTTACGAAACCTCGGTAAGAAATGAGGGTGGTACTATTCTATTCAGCCGGATACCACACGGCGTAATTACTATCTAAATAAGTTCAAAACGAGCGCTCCGCGCAAATTACGGCGGTTTATAACAGGTGCTGTCTAAACAACGGCGAGTTGCCAGACAAATTTATAATGATATAGCCCATTAGGTATCATAACGATAACACTAGATAAAGTCGTTGCCGTCGCGCACAGGAGTGTTTTAAAAGGGTAAAATTTAAAACATAAATTAGATAGTGCAGTGTCTAAATACGGGAGGACACCGGGAGGAAACGACTACCGGGTGGTTAGGGACTATGAATAACAAAGCGAGAAGGATGGGGTATCGGCAGCAGTGCGACCGCGAGCGAGACAGGGCACAGGCACGAGTGCAGCAGCAGGCAAGCTGTGTGCACACAGACACCGATCGATTAGCGGGCCCGCCACCCGCCGCCACAGCCAATCTATCGACCTTTGCTTTCGCATTCAATAAATTACCCAATTGTTACATTCATAACCAATCACCCCGTTATTTACAATCATAACAATATTGTAACATATATTATAATAATATACAGTCCAACTCTAGTTCTTGAAAATGATCATGCTCTGCTCTACTGGGACCGATCTATCATCACTGACAGGTATATTGCCGCCAATAAACCTGATATAGTTTTGGTAGATCGGTCAGCGCGTCGGGCAATTATTGTTGATATCACTGTTCCGCATGACAATAATCTCACAAAAGCTATAAAAGAAAAATTAACTAAATATTTGGATCTAGCTCATGAGATTACCGCCATGTGGAATATTGACTCAACAATAATTGTTCTAATTGTTGTATCGGTAAACCGTCTATTAAGCGAAGAGCCTCGACCAACATCTCAGGAGGCTCTTGCTTAGTTGTTGGATCAAGGGCAGGATACAGAAGGCGGTGTTACTTAAGACGGCACGCATTGTGAGAAGGTTCCTCACTCTGTATTCCTAACCGCCGGGGGCTTGGGTCCTTTCTCCGCTCTCCGTGGATATCAATTTTTTTATATTTTTAAATGTTTTTTTTTCTTCTGTATGTTTTAGAAAATATTAAAAATGTAAATTAATTTGTAAATAAATGCATGAGTGATTTTAATATTAATAATTCATTCGTTTTATGCGGACCGTACGAAACTGGAGCCCCAGGTGGCGATGGAAAATCATTTCGCGTTCGCATCACGTCGCCGGCCGGTGATCACTTATTTAACTTGGGAGGTGCCGTGATTCTATAGAATTCATCGAATAAGCCACATCGCATTTTTTATTTATGAAATTTTCATCCCGAATAGTGGGAATAGCTAATGGAATAATTTCGATAAAGCTGATCAGTATTCAACAAAAATATCTCGGTGTGCCGCCAACTTTCAACACTTTGATCGAAATTTGTCTGGATAATTCATTATAGCCTCTAAATACTTCATTTTCTTAAGTAATATATTTTTTTAATACATATATCCGATTATAAATCGAAGTTTTAATGTTTTAGATTCGTCAAATATAAACTTATCTACTCACTTATAAGTAAATATTTGAACACTATCCATTAGGTCTTGAAATAATGGTTTAATATTGCCACGAAATTGCTTCAATTCGTCAACATTACTTTTTATTGGACGTAATTGCTTTGTTGCGCTGTCTTAAATAGGATTTATTTTATTACCCCTAAATCATAAAATTGTCGTTTGTTTCTCGTTTTGATTTTTATATGAGAAATAATAACCATAGTCTGTAATTTATCTTAACATTAAGAAATTTTGCACGAAAACTTTATAGCCCACTTATTTTTTGTAAAGATGATTTTGAATCAAATCTCACACCGAACAAAAACTAAACAAGTTTAAATAATTCTATAATTTAAAGATCTAACGATGTAATAAAATTAAAAGATAACAACGCTATTGCTGCAAGAATAATGAAACTAGAGAATAATTAAATCAGTATTATATTAGTATTCAAACCCGATAAAACTAAAAATATTAACTAACTTGTAAATTTTATAAAGAAAGAATGTATTGCTTATGGATTTTACAAAATACGTTTTAAAAACTATATTTTATAAATTAATATATCATACTGAACGTCCATACAATTAAAAAACCTTTAACCAAATAGCTTTTTTATCAAACACAGTCATTAGTTATATCGTAGAAAGCAGTTAGCTTGACGCTAGGGGAAATATACTACTTACAACAGGAAGCGAATGTCAGTGGAAATTGTCGTAAGAAAAGGAACATGTGAACACAAGTAATGTGGAATGATAAGATATGTCGTTTTAATGTAGTTCTTTAGGAGTTGAGTGTAGGGCTTAATTAACTGTACTATTATGGAGACAATGTAAAAAGATAGCCGTGTTCAGTTTTATGTAGTATTAATACTACTAGCTATGCTCGCGACTTAGTCCACGTGGAAATAAGTTTGTCACATAGTTTTTCCCGCATTATACTTCAGTCAATGTACATAAAACCATAATGTTCCATTAACTTAAACTTTCCTCAAGAGTTGCTCTATCTTTTAGTTGAAACTGTACAAAATCCGTTCAGTAGATTTTGAGAAAATCGATCACATACAGACAAATTTTTGGGACTTATCACAAATGTACATTTAGACAGGCCCGTTGGCGCAGTGGGTAGTGACCCTGCCTTCAGCTCCGCGGGTCGCGGGTTCGATTCCCGCCGAGGGCGAACATTTTCTACAAATTACCTTTTTGGTCTTCGCGTCTGGGTGTATATTTGTATTTAAGTATGTATTTAAAAGATATATAAGTATATATTCACCATTTGTCTGTATACCATAACACAAGTATTAGGTTACTTACTTTTGGGACAGACGAGCATGTTTGTGAGTGTTATTATTTTATTTATTTATACAGTGACATTATTAAGTATCAAAACTTAATTAAACAATACAAATAATCTTAAGTATACAAGTAAAACAATTTCAAGAATTCATATTACGTTCTGTCGCTATAACAAAGCTTCGGCTAACTTAACAATGTGTTTAGTTTCAAGATTAAACCGATCCCGCTCGACACCTAAACACGGATTTTAGATAACATTCAAACTCCGTCCACACTGAATATAGATGAGATTTTAGAATACCACATCTCACGTCTTAGGGCTCACGTGCATAATTACACTGTTATAACGCTTAACTATCGCGTTTTCAATGTATTTTTTTAATTGATAATAATTATCTGTGAGTCACATGCAAACAGATTATTCAAATTCAATTCAAAATATTCTTTATTCAAATAAACTTGTAAACAAGTGCTTTTGAATCGTCAACTCTACTGCTGGTTCGGAAAGCTGTTCCTACCGAGAAGAGCCAACAAGAAACTCGGCGGTTGCTCTTTTAAAAATATAATTCTTAATACTAGTTACATTTAATCGTTAAAGGGTCGAACAATATGCATATGCACGTATTATTATCCTCTAAATAATCCTCAACAGTATAGTAAGCTTTCTGTATCAGACTCTCCTTAATAGTGTTTTTAAACTGCTGTAATGGCAAAGCTAAAATTGATTGTGAATCTTATATTATAGAATCTTATACCCAAACCCACAAAGGACTTACGTACTTTTTCAAAGCGCAAAAAGCAGGGGCCGCAAGCTTATGTCGGTTCCTACTTTGTCTATTATCACCTATTGTTTTATAATTCTTTATATTTTTATATACAAAAATAAAATTACTTAAAATTATACTGTGAAGCAAACGTAAGAATAAGCGATTATAGTAGAGATTAGACGCAATTGAGCTTTTTTTTTCAATGTCGGAACAAATCCAAATTATAAACCGGGGAGGGCAGAGCGGAGGGCCCGGCACCCTCACCACCCAGCTGTTTGCGTCTATTACGTTTTCAATGTCAAGTCCGATCAATACAAGCCGGGGATGTAAAATTTCGGCTGCTTTCGGCGAGTTCCGGGAGCTACGAACGCGAAGAGCCGCGGGCATACTAACCTACCGTAATGCGTCGGGGTGCGTGCTCCGTAAACGATCAATAAACGCCGAGTAAGGGCTCAGGCCGCTTTATAAATAGTCTTGAACTTCACCTCCACAGCGCTAGGAATTTCGTGGGCAAAGGTGTGAAAATAGTCCCGCTTGTGTCACGACCGCGCGCCTATTGCGGTGTGATAAATTCACATCTATTGAATTAAGAAACGTGTAACTAATATTTACGTGAGCTGGGATGATACACGATGTCAGGCGTCTCATTATTCAAATCAGATGCACAATCTCCGTCGTGGAGAAAGTTCGAATATCTCAATAAGACTTGCCAATCGACAATTGATGTGAATATTTCACTTGCTTTTCATGTAAATGGACGTTTGCGGGATTCGTTGAGGATTTCGCGGTGCAATGGCTTGAAAAATGTCACCGAGCAAAAGCTAAAAAAACATGAGCGCTGAATTTTTGCATGTAGTACGTAATAGGTTTTTGAAATGCGAATAACTGAGATGTATATTCTATTTATATACTCCGTATGCAAATAAAACTGATAAATACATATTTGAATTTCTTAAATCCGCCGTGTGGTATCCGGTTGAATAGAATAGACCACCCTCATTTCTTACCGAGGTGTCGTAAACGGCGACCAAGATAATTTTACACACCGTGTGGTATCCGGGTGAGTAAAATAGACCACCCTCATTTCTTACCGAGGTGTCGTAAAAAGCGACTAGGGTAAGTTGACACACCGTGTGGTATCGACTAAGGTATCTTGACGTCAGGCAGGTCATTCGTAAAAGACGTACCCAAATCATGAGACAACATGTTTATAACATGTTGCGCCGACCCCATATAGAGTGGGATAAGGACAAGAGATTCAGATTTGAATTTGTTAGACAACGTGAATTTAAAAGCGTAAAAACATGTTAGTATTAATCGAATGAATGCAAGATACCACCCTCTTTCTTACCGAAGGGTCGTAAGATACGACTAAGGTAAGTTGATGTCCAGCAGGCGGCCGGTCGTTAAATACGTAGCCAAATCATGTGACATGTTTATAACATGTGCCGACCCCAGATAAGGGCAAGAGATTCAGATTTAAATTTGTTAGACAAAGTGAATTTAAAAGCGTAAAAACATGTTCGAATTAATTGAATGAATACAAGAGCAATGAGTCGCGACAAAATGGAGTTAGTTCAATGATAGGGAGGGAGCAAAAGCAGTAATATTAAAGTCGAAAACGACCGCTTCATTACTAGAATGCCAGCAATAACAATACGGCTAATGGCGCACCAAGCAATCGTCTCAATTCCCGTCTCTACTTAAAAAATATTCCGCTACAAATCTCCGACATCTAAAATCATTACTGGAAATCTCATTCACTTAGAAACATTTGGCGATTATTTTATTTGATGGTAACAATAGTTTAAAATTATCGTTATTATCAAGGCTAGTCTTATAGACTATAATAACGTATGACTATAACGTAATGACTATAATAACGTCTTATAGATTATATATAACGTAATATTTAAATCGAATGATTGGAAACTACAGTTTTCCAGCAGTAAGTTTTAGTGATGTGTGACTGAAATCTGAGGCCTAATTAGAAGAGACTAAGGCTTATTAGGCCAAGAAGGCTTAGGGCTACGCAGAAAGTGATCAATCAGAACTCAGGTGATTCTTAGCTAAACTATTCGCAAAACTATGTACATTAGAATCTCTTGCCTACCTTACTTTTAATAAAACAATTAATTATCTAAATAATCACTATGATAATCATGATACAAAGTCAACAATATGGTCTATAATAATATAGTAATATAAGTATAAAGATAAGTGTATATAGTATGTTAATAGTCTACATTATAATAATACATTGTACATCAGAGTAGAAACGCAGTTTGTTTTAACATATCCCTTCCATAATATGGTATAACAAGAGAAGCGTGTAGGTAGGTCACGTAGGCAATAAACATTTAGTTTTATTAGCGAAACGAACGTATAGGAAATTATTTTTGAACCTTGCCATAGTTTTTTCTTAGTCATTCGTATAACAAAACCGCATTCTCTTTAATATTAACACTAAATCGTCTTTTTAATTCAGCATCAATTATAATTTCTAAGTGAGCACAATTGGAAAAATGCAGCCTGTATTTTTTCAAATATGATGAACTTTCAAAAAATATTATTTAAAAATATCAGCGCAAAAAGAGAATTCAAGGATTAATTTAAACAATAAATGTTAATAAACGATTTATAATTTAAACCTAATATAATATTTAAATATAATCTATTCCAAATTAAAAAAAAAAATTTGCAAGCTTAAATATAGTAAGCCTCGCGATTTTTTCAAGATCCTCCTTGTGGGAAGTCTAGTAACACTATTAATTCCGTTGCGGTATTGCCATCTTAACTCCATAGAACCCCAAAACGAAAAAAAAAATAGACTTGCGTATCTTTTTTGAAAATTGAAATTGTATAGACCTGTCAATAAATATAATATCTACAAATCAACGGTGTTAAAATAAAAAGCTTTAACAAAATGTCAACAATTTAATGTCGTAATAAAACAAGCATAGACAACCTAGGATTACTTGCACTAGATAGTAAAGCTATAAACCATTTATTAAATACTTGGTATTCCGTTACAGGTTAAAACCTCGAGCGCTATCACGGGACTATCGGGACCAGACGTGTTATAATAATTTGTTGCTATAAAATACCACACCTCGCAATTAGATCGTGATTAAATGTCTATGTTATTAAAGCATCCACTTAAACTCTTATAAGGAAAATAAACGCATGAATGTCATAGAGAGATTTACGTCAAAGAGCAATTAAAACATATTTTTTTTATTATTCATTAAGCTATTAATGGTGAAACAGGTTCTTAGTGATTTAAGACTTTTTTTTTTTTTTTTTTTTCGAATTGACAATATGCTGTTAGCCCTAACGGCTTTTACAGCGTCACCGGGCGGGACGGGCGAGCGCAGAAGCATCGCCGAGGTTGCGAAATGCGTAGAGTAGAGCGCAGAAGCTCTACTAGCGTCGGGGAACGTCGTCCTAAGGGTGCCTCCTGTGAGGCCGGACCACGGCTTAGGGCGACGTGTAGTGGAGGGCTGATGGTATGACTTTGATTAGTCAATACGACGACGGAAGGGTGGCAAGAAGCCACGACCAACCGATATCAGAAATCTGGGACCTCGTCTTCGCCGGCGAAGACGCTGTGTGTGTGTATTACGTGTTTTTGTGTTTGCGATCGTTATTTGATCGTCAGGGTCATATAGGACGCTTTTTGGACGCCTATATTTTCGATGGTCAGACCTAACTGGGATGTAGGTGGAAGCAACTGAAATTAGAGGGTTCGGGTGTACCTCGGATTTCTCGAAGTAAGACTTCGAAAAACGTTTAAAGAGGTGAGTAATGGTAGGGAGGTCGAGGTCTCTATGGAGGTCAACGTTCCGCATGAACCACGGACAACCAGTGGCTGTACGCATAAATCGGTTCTGCATTCTTTGGAGCGTGAGCAATCTGACCTTTGAAACGTGCGCGAACGCAACGCTCGCATAGGACATTATTGGTCTTATGCAAGTTTTGTAGAGTGTCACTTTGTTGCGGAGTGACATTTTACTTTTCTTGCATAACATCGGATAAAGTCGTCCCATGACATACGCAGCCTTATTGCAGACTGTGCGTATGTGCTCGTGGAAGGTCATGGAAGGTTGGAAGGTGACACCTAGGTATCTGACTTTCTGTTGCCAGTGAATTGGTGTATCGTAAAGGGAAATTTCCGTAGGTGTGTCTATGTGAGATCGGAAACGATTACCGATAAAGTGCATAGCTGCACTTTTATCAGGGTTTATTTCGATTCTCCATCGGCGGAACCAGCGTCCGAGGCTGTTTACCGCTTTCTGGAGACGTCTAGGATTTAAGACTAGATTTAAATGTTTTCAAAGCGATATAAGACTCCTTTGTTTGATAAAATTAACATATTACAATCCTAAATTACTTCGCTCTTTATACAAAAGCCAGTTTTATGCGAATCATAAACGAGTATATTAAGAAGATATTCACTAATCTATGCTAAGTATATATTTTTAAGGTATTACATCATTCTTTTTTGGTTCTGTGTCCAATTAATCTAGTTTATTGCAGTCAGGCATTAATTAATTATATTCTTTTTGGTGTAATGATATTACATGCCACTTGTCCGACTCTCCTTACTTTAACTATTTTAGATTTTTTCTGAGTAGATACTATATATTGGCTGTATGATAATCGGCTGAATAGACCACCCTCATTTCTTACAGAGGTCTCATAAGAAGCGACTAAGGTAAGTTGACCCACCGTGTGGTATTTTAAATGGCTTACTCTACTCAGCCGGCTAAATAGAATAAACCACCCGCATTTCTTATCGAGGTGTCGTTAAAGTCGACGAAGGTAAGTTGACGTCAGGCAGGCGGCCATTCGTAAAGTGACTAGCCAAATCATCTAACAGCATCAAATCATATCGAATCAAATCTTATATATTTACTACAGTAATTATAGATGATATAAGAGTAATTATTTAACCAATGTATTCTAACATTACAATATGGTGTACAATGTTATAATTAATCTATATTTTAAATTAAAAATTAAATTAAATTATCTAGACTAGATAATTTAATTTAATTATTAAGAAAATCGTTTCTTGAGTAAGTAGCATTTAGTAATTAAGAACTTTGCTTTAAACATGTTTAAAGCATTTTGTGCCAACCCTACTTAGAGTGGGATAAGGGCAGGAGAATGATAAGAAGGTACTAAATATATTGAATCAGTGTCGTGTTTCAATCAGTTTTGATTAAATGATTATGCATTCAATGCTTTATTGGAAAATTTATAGGTTCGTGTCAATGAATTATAATTTATCGGTAGGTTATAGAAACGCAACAAACATGGCGGCAGTTTACGATTCTATGCGCTAGAGATTTGCAAGCATTGCGCAGTCGCAACCGTGTACTCTAAGTGGGACGTGCGCGAGCATCGACCTCACGCCCGACTTCAGGGTTATGCTTGTCGTCGACCATGCCAACAAACTCTTATGTAATCTTATTCGCGTTACCACCTTATTATGTATTGTTAAAGGTCCAGAAGTGAGTATTAATTAAACCCTGAACTATAATTCAACTTGTTTTACCACACTTAATTAATACCATATCCCAAAGTAAACGTCACATCATATGGCTTGTTATTCCATTGCTATCGCAACCTCCATTTGTCATTTGCAAATACGCCAGGCTCTCGGTTGTATTCGTAGGACGCCCGGTGACAGGGAGCCCAGGACGAGCTATCCATCAGCTACACTGTTAAACCGCACGATAGCAGCGACCTCTTGTAATATCCGTTTACAGTATATAAACGTAGGGTAAAGTAATGTAAAGAAACATGTTACTATCATATAGCTGGGCATACGAGAAGGCCTATTCTCTACGATTTTGGAGAAACGGTATCGAGCTAGACCTACCACTCTGTTCCAATGCGAATGGGTAATTTGAAGAAATGTTCTCAGAATTCTCTAGAGATATACAACAAACGTAAGGTACAGAGTAGGTGAGAAAAACTTATTGTTAACTATTACAACCTTTTTTTTAATTTGACAGATCATAAGTTTCAAATCCCACCTACTCTACCCAGAGTGAATGATTATATGATATTTTTTTAATGATGAATGAAATGAATTCGCTAGTTTATATAAATACATCATTATTTCTTTAGTTAAAAAAAAGGTCTCGGGTCAAGGTAGGCCGGATCAGACGCCAGATGTGCAATAAACAACGCATTGAACTTTATAAACTATATTGAAGTATTATATTGTTATTTTAATTCAAATTCCTGAGAAATATGAAGATGGGGATAGCGATTCGATTTCTTAGAAACATTAAATTAATTTAAAATCACAATAAATACGTGTAACAAATATTCCAATGTTATAAATCCCATTTCGATGCACAAATTAATTTATATCACAATTATTAATTAAATAATTCAAATGTTTTACTTTTTATCTAAATAAATAAATATATGGGACACTTACATACACGGTCGTCCGTCCCCAAAATAAGTAACTTAATACTTGTGTTATGGTAGACAGACAACTGGTGAATATATAAATATATATTTTTTAATTACATACTTAAATACAAATAAACACCCAGACTCGAAGATCAACAAATTCATTTATAGAAAATGTTGGCCCTCGGCGGGAATCGAACCCGCAACCCGAGACCCGCGGAGCTGAAGGCAGGGCCACTGCCTACTGCCCCAACGGGCCAGTCAACCTACGGTATTAAATCTGAATTCTAAGTTTAATCAGCTGTAATCAAGTTATCATAGGTACTCGAAACGAACAGTAACTGAGTATTTTTAATACACAAACGGCTGTCCGTCCCTAAAGGAAATAATTTAATACCTTTGTTATGGGTGACGGACCATTGGTAAATATATACTTATTTAGTTTTAAATACATACTAAAGTACATATGTACACTCATACTTGAAGAATCGAACCCATGTCCTGCGGAGCTCAAGGCAGGTTCACTGTGAACCAAAGGGCCAATCAAATTATTAGCCTTTAATTCCATCATTATTTATTTTATCTAAATATTAGTAAAAACAGCGTCCAAATCGGATCAGCGGTTTTTGAGATTAGCGGGAACAAACACACAGAGATTTGATATCTCAACGATTTTATTATATGTATAGATATAGATAGAATAGGTTCCATCATCCTCCTGCCCTTATCCTTGTTACAAACTTGTTACAAACATGCTGTCACATGTTTTGGCTGCGTTTATACAACCGGCTGCCTGCCTGACGTCAGCTTAACTTAGTCGTATTTTACGACACCTCGGTAAGAAAGACGGTGGTCTATTCTACTAAACCGGGTACCACACGGTGGGTCAACTTACTTTATCGCCTTTTACGACACCTAGGTAAAGAAATGAGGTCGGTCTATTCTATTTAGCCGGTACCACACGGCGGGTCGACTTACCTTAGTCGCCTTTTACGACACCTCGGTAAGGAATGAGGATCGTATATTCTACTCAGCCGGATACAACACGGCTATAGATAGAATAGATTATTCTACAAAAAAATATAAATACATTATCCAGTACCGATATAATACGCGTTCCAACCAAATATTATTAACGTTATCGAGATAATAATAGTATCTGTTGAGATCAACGACCGCTCCAATTCTATTCTAGTAACAGTCGGTACGACATATTACTACTATGTTTCGAGGAAAACAGTATTACTGTGGAATAGAAAATCATTTTAAAATTCTTTGATGTTTGTATATCCGAAACTTAAGGCTTTATATATATGTGTACTTTCGTGTTTAAAGCATTTTAAGTTATTCTTCTTAGATTCTTTTTTTAAATAATTCTTAATTGCGCAAATTTATACATACTCGTATTATATAACAACGTCCCTAAAAGCTGTATGTGTGTATGTGATAGACTTTCTCAAAATTTACTCAATGGATTTTAATACGGTTTAGTGTAAAATACTAAAAACGTAAATTCTTGAGGAAGGTTTAGGTTAATAGTACATTACGAATGTATTTATATAAATTGACTGAAATACATATTTGTGACACACTGATTTTCACGTGGGCGACGCCGCGTGCACACAGCTAGCTATAAAAAATATAATAAATACCAAAGGCGGACTCTACACTAAATAAAACGTTCTCTGTCCATCGATGTGTTTGTCATTCTAAATATTTTTTTATATGATAAGAAAACATAAAAAATAATAATATGCAACGTAGAAACATCACGATTCAAAAGCACTGGTTTACAAGTTTACTTAAATAAAGAAAATTTTGAATTTGAATTTATAAAATAATAAAAATACAATAGATTTAATTACAAATATTAAAAAGTACATATTAAAAAAAACTGTTAACTATTTATAAAATCATATTAATATATTTTCAAATATAGTTTAGAATTCGCTTGAATGCTCGGACGAGAACTTTCTCTTTGAATCACCGGATATTCATTATCTTGATTAATTATCGTTTTATGCTTAGACATTGCAAACAATGAAATCTCAAAGTTTATTTAGCACATTTTAATAGGTAGGAAGTACAGTCGAGTGGGCGGGAATATGCACAGCGCATCGCATATTATCTGCGTGGTATCTGGTTACATAAATAACACTTAAGCAGAAACCAAATACTGTCAATCCATTATAATAATAAGGAATGTTGCCTTGTATACATTTTATTTGAATTATCCTCCTGCCCTTATCCCACTCTAAGTGGGGTCGGCACAACATATTATAAAAAAATTGTCACATGATTTGGCTAAGTATTTTACGACTTGCCCCCTGTAATTTACCGGCAATTTACCTTAGTCGCCTTAATGGCACCTCGGTAAGAAATGAGGGAGGTCTATTCTACTCAACCGGATACCACACGGTGGATCAACCGGTGGCTAAGGTAAGTCGAGCCGCCATGTGATATCCGGCTTTTCTTACCGAGGTGTAATAAAAGGCGACTACAGTATGTCAACCCACCGTGTGGTATCCGGCTGAGTAGAATAGACCACCCTCTTTCTTACCGAAGTTTCGTAAAATACGACTAAGGTAAGTTGACGTCAGGCAGGCAGCCGGTCGTAAAATACGTAGTCAAATCATAAGACATGTTTATAACATGTTGTACGGATCCCACTTAGAGTTGGATAAGTACAGGAGGAGAATGATGAGGCTGATAAGAGCGTACATTTAAACGCTGATAACGTAGTAGTTTAAAAAATTAAAACTTTTTTTTACTGATACCAAACATTTTTATGACCCGTACAGCGTAAAATAGAAGCAGATTTTTGAAAGAAATTAGACAGACGTTACAATATTGAATAATCACATACTCACCCACGTGTAAAAACTTTCATTGACATTATAATTGTTCCTAAAATGAAATTAAAATTAAGTGAATCACATCTCGGATGCCACAGTCGTTAGTGAACGTGGGCGCAATCCGCGTGTGGGCAGAGTTCATATCGTACCAGGATAGCTCTAAATATTAAGATTATTTTGTTTACAAGACGGTTTATGACACGCTGAAGTAAATATAAAAGAATTAATAAAAGTATGGGTAAAAGTGGCTTGATTTTTTATGCCAACATCCTTCATTGTTAGGTTAGTGTAATGAAATTCAAATGAAAAGTATTTTCTTTTAAAGGACATAATAAGGCTTGTCTTTCCAAAATGCATTAGTGCTGAGATATTTTAAGATAAAAAACTTATTAAATTGTGTCATTTACTTATGTTGTACGAGCTTTTACCCGCAAATTCGTTCGCGTGGAATATTGTCGCCTGATACATTACATTGATAATAGATGGCGCTTTTCTATATCATCCTATTACTGTAGAATTAAAACGATTTCTATACCCTATATAGATATGTTAATCCAGTGTATAATTAATAATTGTGCCAAATTTCATCTTAATTGGTTTAGCGGATTCATCGTGAAAGAGTAACAAATATACATCCATACTCACAAATTTTCGCATTTATATTATAATATTAGTAGGAATAGTAGGGTTTATTTCATTGGTTTATTTAAGTGTTACTAAGTTAATTACTTTATATTATTACTTAATGATTTTAGTGGATATGGTCAGAAGTAACGCAACATAACGCGGTCCGCATTCTATAACCTTAAATAATTTACATCCTAAAATAAATTGTGGAAGCGTAAAATATATGCGAAGCATCAAAATCAAACGTTCATTACACTGTTCGAGTGATGATAATGCAGAAATGGTTTCATTATAACGTCGAAATATTGAACCAAACTTGTAAGATATGCAAACGAGTTGCCCTTATCAAGATTGAATTCAATACAGTCCGATGGCAACAAACCGGCTGTGGTACCATTACCATGTATGGCAATAATGTTCGATGCAAGTGGATACTTGCGATAACTTTATAAAAAGTTGATCAGGGGAACACGAAATGGTGGAACCAGTAGTCGTTGGGCAAAATTCCCAAGCTAGCCATTTATAGCTTTAGTACTTGTAAACGATTTCGAAAACTTTGCTTAGCTGTAAGAATATACGCAAGATGCATGTATTACATTACTTACTAAAGACTCAAGTCTGCCATCTGGTATTCGGCTTAGTAGAAAAGACAGCATCAAACAAGACTTCAGGAAACCATTAGATGCATTCGAGATGTGGGAATACAGGCGCATGTTGGCTATAAGCTGGACCCAGAAAATCTTGAATATGAAAGTTCTGCGACGCTATCAAAACCGGGAACCTTTGTAGACCGTTAAGATGAGAAAAGTCGCATATTTAGGGCATGTGCTGAGGCACGACAGGTATGGATTTCTGCAACTCATCTCAATGGGAAAGGTTTCCGGAAAAAGAGGTGTGGCAGAGAGAAATCCTGGCTTCGTAACATAAGGGAACGGACGTGTATCGCGAGCGCCGCTGAACTGTTCCGGCTGGCGACGGATAGAGATAAATTTACGCAGCTGACTGACAACCTTCGCTAGTCGGAGAGGCACTCCAAGAATAGGAATAGACCACCCTCATTTCTTACAGAGGTGTCGTAAAAGGCGAATACGCTAAGTTGACTCACCGTATGGTACCTGGTTGAGTAGAACAGACCACCCTCTTTCTTACCGAGGTGTCGTAAAATACGGCTATAATAATTTGTTGACAGGCAAGCAGCTGTTCGTAAAATACACAGCCAAACATGTGACAGCATGTTCAAATTCAAATTCCAAATATTCTTTGTTTAATTAAACTTGTAAACAAGTGCTTTTGAATCGTCAACTCTACTGCTGGTTCGGAAAGCTGTTCCTACCGAGGAGAGCCAGCTAGAAACTCGGCGGTTGCTCTTTTAAAAACATAATTTTTATGACTAGTTACATTTAGTCATTACTGTCTTGTACAGGTTCTAAGTGAGCTATATCCACACATATCTTCTAAGTAATCCTCAACAGTAAAGTAGGCTTTCTGGATCAGCAACTTTTTAACAGTGTTTTTAAACTGATGTAATGGCAAAGCTAAACATGTATGAACATGTCGTGCCGATGCCACTTAGAATGGGATAAGGACAGGATGATGGTTCCTAAATACACAATTGGTATAATATCAGGACGATGACGATTCCTAAAGACTCAATTGGTATTTCAGGCTGCATTAGCTATATCACAAATCTCAAACAAAGTAATTACGTCAATCGCCGCCTTACGAAACGTTATCTGGTATGATATTGCACGTCATGCTATGCGAGATGCAAGTTTTTCTGCCGCAAGAAAGTTGCATTACAAGACCTAACAGGCCTCCAACCCTATTGTATCTATTAGCGGCTACTTTCTTATTTCTTACCATTTACGGTTCGTTGAGAAAATCACGATACATTTGTAATAGGTATGTGTAATATAAAAAAGTATACAGCAAAACATATAATCAACGCCTTAACTTATTCTCAATGTATATAATAAGTAGTCCGTTTTTTTTGGAGAGAAGGGTTGGAGCTAAGATCCACAACGCTGCTCTACTGCGCATTGATATGTTACACATATCCCCAGAAATATCTACAGATATACAGTTTTTCTCAGGTTACATTTTTCTTCGCCGGAAATCTTGTGATTATTAGCAAATAACAATTAGACACAAGCTTTACAAAAAAAGTAATAGATGTCTACACTTGGGTAGAACCAGTGATCCCATCTAAAGAGTGGCACAGTCTCATCGCTGGGTTATAATAGTTTAAATGTCTATCTATATCTATATTATTATAAATAAAGACTTAGTAAAATGTTAACAAAAAGTCTGTCTGTGTGTGATCGATTTTTTCGAAATCTACTAAACGGATTTTTGTACTTAAGTAGCGGCCGGTTACTATCCCACTGTTAAGAATAGGCCACTTCTCCGTTTTTGGAGAGAAGGGATTGGAGCTAAGCTCTACCACGCTGCTCCAGTGCGGATTGGTAGTTACACATATCTCCAGAATTCTCTAGAGATATGCAGGTTTCCTCACGATGTTTTCCTTTACCGAAAAGCGAGTGATAAATTGCAATTATCAATTAGACACATAAGTTTTAAAAGAAAACCTCATTGGTGTCTGCCCGGAGCTACCACAGCTTTTTTGTGCAGTCTTTACTATTCTTCCGGACGGTTTAGGTTAATAGTACATAACGGTTTTATGTAAATCGTGTTATTATGTAAATTACGTTTTCTTACAACACTAATTTCTACGAGAGCGAAGCCGCAGGCACGGCTAGTATATAATAATTAAAATCCCCACTCGAAATACAGTATCGTAACTGCATTAGCAACATAAAATTCAATATAAAAAATCATTCACGGCCCACGCGGATACCGAGTGGCCAGAAATGTTTTCAATTTAGCGAGATCCGATTTATCAATCCAATGCGAGCCGGAGTCAAAATGATAAAGCTATTATCTCATTGTGTACTCGGCAAGACGATTTAAAAGAAAAACACGGTGCTAATCCACATGGGAAGCCTTGAGCGGGGTATCGGGTGGCCAGTCGACTGCGAGCTCCGTCGGATTTAGTTACATGGACGACCGCGCGCCCGCCGCATCTTTCCAATGTGCGCGTGGAATTATTGTCTCTTTCATCATACAACATCGATTTTATATTTATTCTGTTCTTACAATCGTCTCTTATACTAAGTACTTAAAATCTGCATCCATTCATCTTCCTGCCCTTATCCCACTCTAAGTGGGGTCGGCACAACATGTTATAAACATGCTGTAACATGATTTGGCTGCGTTTTTACTACCGGCCGCCTGCCTGTCAACTTACCTTAGTCGTATTTTACGACACCTCGGTAAGAAGGAGAGTGGTCTATTCTACTAAACTGGATACCATACGGTGGGTCAACTAACCTTAGTCTCCTTTTACGACACCTCGGTAAGAGCAGAGGTTGGTCTATTCTACTCAGCCGGATACCACACGGCGGGTCGACTTACCTTAGTCGCCTTTTACGACACCTCGCTAAGAAATGAGTGTGGTACTATTCTACTTAGCCGGATACCACACGGCTATAACGCCTAATTCTATAAATTTTATTATCTATCTTAAATGTACTCGTAGGAACGGGAGTGAAACGATACTTAGTTGCAATGTGATTGATAATAGTGACAACCGAGGCACGTTTTTGCAAGCATCATTAAAGACCGCGACCACTTCTTCTATTTATGGTATTCGATGTCTACCAGCATATTGATCGGACCGGTTAGCGGGTACCAAACCCGGCTTACGAATTCATCGCATAAACGATTTTCACATCGAAGGCACATAAACAGATCGCAATCAAAATTCTGGTACTGGTACGGTCTTAAAATGTTCTAATAGATTTATTTCTCCCTATTTGTCACATTTAACTAATGTAGCTCTAATGCAACACAGTTTTTTCAATTATCTGTTAACATGTTAGTATGCGTTTAATCGTTATTGCGTATTTGCTTACATGGGATTTAGATTTGTATCCGCGCGCAAATTTCTGCAAAATGTTGCAAAATGTTATATTGTTTGCAAAATAATTTTGGTTATACAAAATTATTTTGCGTTCAAATGTAATGTAACTGTGTGTCTGAGCCTCGCTCGATATTTATTTTAAAGATATAAATAAATGCAATTAAAAAATAAAAAAGTAAGAGAGGACTGGTGATATCTGGGACTCGATTTGGGGTATTTTCAACTCTTTAGTCCGCTCGTTTCAGAGCAAACTATTACAACCTTACAAATGACAGGCAAATTTACCTTTCTATTTAATTTATATTTTAGCAGTTTTTTAATGCAGGGTTTTTATTTTAAAATAATAAAACCTAGCTAGTCCGATTTATCATCTCCGAAGTTCCCATTCTGAGTTTCTTGAAAATCAATATATATACAAGATTAACTCATTTAAATATTGAAGATTTTATCATTTATTACGCACCAAGCTACAATGATTAACTTGTAATCAATGAAATTGTAATAAAAATTATCCACAGAGTTTCATGCTGGTTCTTTTTGATAGGAGTGAACTTCCGAATCAGTGTTGGCTTCTTGAAAAAATTTGACGATTCAAAAGTACTGAAAGCAGTCTACTTGATTAAAGAATATTAAGAAATTGTATTGCATTTAACATGTTTAGTTCTTAAGATTAACTGTGGTCTTTTATATGTTCTAGATAGACTTAATATATGGGAACACGAAATTATGAAGTTTCCCCTGTCGGTATACGAACGGGGCAATGTCACGCGAGGTGAAGCGAAACGAGTGTACGAGACAATACCGGTCGTGTTTGTGCGATAAAGCTGGGAGAATGTTTTAAATTATTGTCATGGATTAGCCCTAAAGCACGTCGCATCTGATTTATAATTTTGTTTTCAATATAAATTGCTTGTTGTTAAAGTGTCCTTACATCGGATCAGCTTAAATGAATTAAATTACTTTACATAACATACAAAAACGTGCAAATTTCACAATTTGATAGTAAACCTACTAATAGATTTTAACCTTCGCGATTTTTACTTATTTACAAACATACGGGTCACATCGCGGTAAAATCGAGATACCTTTCCTCCTTTACTTGAAAAAGAAGTACAAACTTACGTGGATTGCGCAATTCAATTGAGGGTAGTTGACTAAAAGAATGTAGTACGCGGGAACGAAGACGCCGCGGCGCTCCAGTCAGTTCGTGACCACGGTGGATGCAAGTCTGTCGAATCGTCGAACCTTCTACAAAGAAATGTCGATTTTATCGCGATGTGATCCGTATCACTACATATTATAAAACAAAGTCACGTATATCGTATGTACGCATAAAACTTTAAAACTACGCAACCGATTTTGATGCGGTTTTTTTTAATAGATAGAGTGATTCAAAAGGAAGGTTTGTACGTATAATAACATTTAATACGAAGTAGAGAAATACTGTAATTTTTGAGGTTTCTGTAAATAATTACATTTTTTTCCGCTTACATTGCAAACGCAGGCTAAACCCTACGAGATTTATCAAAATGATGTACTAAGTATTTGTAAACCATGAAAAGGTCTACAGAAAAGTCCGCGATGGTATATGTCTATCTCTTATGGATAACCCACAATAGCAGTTTTTTTCATTTACTTTTTACGAAAAATGATGCCTTATGTTCAAAGCAATTTTTATACAATACAGCATTAATCCTTATCCAATTAGGTACCTTAAATAAATTGTTGATTTAATATAGATCAATATTGCCGTTTACAGCATGTAATTTAAGTGAACATTTTCAGAGATATTACAGATTTAAAATCCCGCGAGGAGGCCGCGCTTCGACCTATAAGCACTTCGAATTTAGCAGCGACCGGAGGCGCAACTAAATGTCCTTCTTTAAAGTTTATATTGTCTAATGATAAGAAAGCTATGAATGTTGTATGTAAAGACATTGTTTAATCAATTGAAAAAATAAATAATATCACTACATAGTATAAAACAAAGTTGCATTCTCTGTCTGTCCGTATGTCCGTATATCCCTATGTATGCTTCAATCTTTAAAACTATGCAACAGATTTTGATGCGGTTTTTTTTAATAGATAGAGTGATTGTAGAGGAAGATTTACATGTCTAATAACATTCAATATGGAGTAGAGAAATACTGTAATTTTTGAAGTTTCTGTAAATAATTACATTTTTTTCCGCTTACATTGCAAACGCAGGCTAAACCCTACGAGATTTATCAAAATGATGTACTAAGTATTTGCACAAGTATTTGTGATGGTATATGTCTATCTCTTATGGATAACCCACAATAGCAGTTTTTGTCATTTACTTTTTACGAAAAATGATGGCTTATGTTCAAAGCAATTTTTATACAATACAGCATTAATCTTTATCCTATTAAGAACCTTAAATATATTGTTTATTTAATATTGATCAATATGACTGGTGATGTAAATAAGGTTAACTTTTTCCACTATTTAAAATGATCGACAAGGAATTTAATAACAGACGTGTTTCTATAGTCAATGTTTAATTGCGACAGACTTAGTATATGAACTGACTTAACACAACATACCGCCCACCAAAGGACCATAGGGGTCCTTTAAAACAACTAAATACAGAATTTCATCTAATACATAATCACATCAAAATAAGAAAGAATATTCCAATAATTACATCATGTAAATAGTTGTGGGCTTCTACAATAACATCACTACATATTAAAAAACAAAGTCACATATATCGTATGTACGCATAAAACTTTAAAACTACGCATCAGATTTTGATGCGGTTTTTTTTAATAGAGTGATTCAAGAGGAAGATTTGTATGTATAATAACATTCAATACGGAGTAGAGAAATACTGAAATTTTTGAGGTTTCCGTAAATAATTACATTTTTTTCCGCTTACATTGCAAACGCAGGCTAAACCCTACGAGATTTAACAAAATGACGTACTAAGTATTTGTACACCTTGAAAAGGTCTACAGAAAAGTCCGCGATGGTGTATATCTATCTCTTATGGATAACCCACAATAGCATTTTTTGTCATTTACTTTTTACGTAAAATAATGCCTTATTTTTGAAGCAATTTTTATACAATACAGCATTAATCCTTATCCAATTAAGTACCTTAAATAAATTGTTGATTTATTATAGATCAATATGGCCGTTTACAACATGTAATTTAAGTGAACATTTACGGAGATATTACAGATTTAAAATGCCGTGAGGAGGCCGCGCTTCGCCCTATAGCACTTCGCATTTAACAGCTATATGTCGTTGTTTCAAGAGTTTGTTTAATGACAAGAAAGCTATGAATGTAGTATATAAGGATATTCTGTAATTAATTTTAAAAATAAAATATATAGGGGAAAAATGAAAATATGTAGTAAATGAATTTAGATATTAGATATAGCGGGAAATCTTCTTGGTATAGGGAAAGGAAATTGTTTTTCTCCAAATTTAACGCTTGCGGGCCACGGGCTGTAATGAATAAATGAAAACTACTGGATCGATTTTAATCATTTTTTTTACACTGACTGACATGGGATATATATTTTATACCCGTGCGAAGCAGGGGCAGGCCGCTAGTGTTAATATAAAAATAAGTATATCTTCTATCAATTGATATAAAAAATAAATAACGTTTTTCATTTAGATGGGAATGCCGAAAAATACTAAGACGGTATTACACGGACGGACGGATGGACTGGATTTTGCGGGGAAAAAATCAATGTAGAGATTAAAAATTTACTTTTCTCTATCTGATGACACGGTACTGTATAAAGGTCAATATATATTCTAATTTGTTTTTAATTATTTTTAAATTGTTTATAAATTATCATTATATGTTATTTAAGAACTATATTAGTTCTTGAAAGTGTTGTCAATACGCGCACGATGTTGCCATCTATAATTAATTAGCACTTAGTTTAATAAAAGTTGTATATTGTTCATTAGTAGCTATGTGTGTTTATATTGTTAATGACCTTTTAAAAAAAAATTGTATATAATGAAACTTATTTTTAATCAGTAATTTTACAGACAAAAAGTTGATAATTTCATTAATAATTTAATTTAATAAATTTTTAATACTTTGTCAGTACCGCAGTTATTCAGTCTGAAGACGATAACATAATCAACAAAACTGTAAACCAAGTACATACTGCAAACGTTTGTAATAAATATCAAACAAACAGCGGGTAAAAATAGAAACAGGCACGGCGGGCGGCCAATGACCGTCAGTTGACATACAACGGACTCAAGGCCTGTAGAGATTAGATACCAACTGATGTCGCGTACAAACATAAGTACCAAGGTACTAAACGAAAAAATTACTACATATACAGGAGGAGTTTTCGTTAATAAGTATTCAGTGGATCTGTCGGGTCTTTTTATATAAATTAAATTTACACGCCTTTCGTTGCAGCGTTATCAGTTGCACTTATCCAATAGACACCATCTCCTCCTAAATCTATTATTTAAATCATCTTCCTGCCCTTATCCCACTCTAAGTGGGGTCAGCACAACATGTTATAAACATGCTGTCACATGATTTGGCTGCGTTTTTACGACCGGCCGCCTGCCTGACGTCAACTTACCTCTGTCGTATTTTACGACACCTCGGTAAAAAAGAGGGTGGTCCATTTTACTAAACCGGATACCACACGGTGGGTCAACTTACCTTAGTCAGCTTTTAAGACACCTCGGCAATAAATGAGGTTGGTCTATTCTACTCAGCCGGATACCACACGGCGGGTCGACTTACTTTAGTCGCCTTTTACGACATCTCGGTAAGAAAACATAAGTATACCAAGGTACTAAACGAAAAAACTACAACTCCGACTTTACTATAGAAGAGGTTTTCGTTAAAAAGTATTTAGTATTTAGTTACTATTGAGTGCTCTTATATAAAATAAATTTACACACCTTTTGTTGCGGCGTATTATATTGTATCCAATAGAGACGTTGTCATCCCTATTTTAAATTTAAATATAATAAAATATTCAAGTAAGATTAATCAAAAGTAATAATAAAATTACTTGCCTATAATCCGCGATAAAGTAAAATAGAATATATATATAATGCTAAATGTAGAGTGGATATATATATTCTATTTTAATTTATCGCGGATTATAGCAAAATAATTTTATTATTACTTTTGTATTATGGATCTCCGCAAAGAAACGCGTAATTCTATAAATTATTTAAGATTAATCATTGTTGCTATAGTAGAAATCGCTTTTACTACGGTATTAAATAACAAAAGTGTAAAAAGCAGCATATTTGCATATTTCAAGAGCTTAATTATTAAGCTCAATCTGACAATACAGGAATAAAATTAAAAGCTAACCTAACTATGTCTTAAAATACAAAATAAATACCCGCTACTTCCATTAAAAACACCTTTAATAGGATACAATGTCAATATACACATTCGACTACTCATAGATTTAAATGCTAAAGCGATTCAAGGTATACTTTCGTAGCTACGTGCTTTAAAATAAACATTTGAATTCAGTAGAAAAGTCAGTTAGGTAGTCGTAAAACACCTAGCGGCGCGATTAAATTACAGGAGAGTTACGTTTATTTGGTAGAAAACGAGGTGAGGGCAACACCAGTGCCTCCCATGACGCCGGTTTATCGTGAAAAGTGTCAGGCTAGTGTTTTTAACTGCACTAATAAGAAGCAAACTTTCAATACAAAAATTTGTAAAATTTTATCAAAATTAAGCAAAATTTATCGGATAGTACTTTGTGGAGATCGATTATATATAATGAATAATAAAAAATATTTTTTTCATATTACGCGGAGAATACGCGTAATCCACATTATAGAAAAGTAGTTTTTTTATTATTTTGTTAGTACCTAGTAGTGTAATTCTCATGTGACGTAAGTTAAGTTTAAAATAATTATTGTATAGTTGTAAATACTGTTAATAAATCTTTATTTAAAAGTAAAGAACATATAAAAACATATCAAAACCTAAAATAAAATACCTCGGTGACCGAGCTTTTATCGGTAATTTCTTTAAAAAAAAAAAGTGGTGATGATATTTAGGATTTGATCCCCGGGGTATTTCGATTTCTCTAGACCGCCCATTCCCCATTGAGCTATTACTACTTTACAAATGGGAACTCAATTAAACTTTGCATTCTGTGCTATATTTAAGCATTTTTTCAGTACCCGGAAACAGGGATAAAACAACACATTTTTTAAAATAAAACCTAGCTAGATCGGCCCCGAAACTCTACATACTAAGTTTCATGAAAATCGTTGAAGCCGTTTGAAAATCGTTTCATGAAAATCGTTGATAAATATAAATTAATTCTAAATTTAAAAATAAATCTTTGGTATAATAATATCAGAGATTCTTTTTTTAAATAGATCAGAAAATGTTCTATTTGAATGAATAAGCAATACTTGACAGTAAATAAAATACGTTGAATAGAATCTGTTGAAGAAGCTTGAACGGTTTAAGTTGACATGATGACGAGACTAATGAGTTAAGAGATAAACCACAAAACATTTTGCTGTAAAATTGTTATGAAAGAAGCTGCATGTATGAATGAGGATTATAACGTAAGACCCTTCAATTTTGATGTATATTTTTATTCGCTAGCGAGCATTTCATTGAAAAAAGACTGAACAGCTATTGAATAGGAGATTAATTTTATAGCAAATGCTATTAAACTTTCCAAAGAAATAAACATTTTTATATTTAAAGGTGAAAAGTTTTTCACTTCTAGAAAGTATGAAGCCGTTGTTTCTTGTATGCCAATCTTAATAATCTTCTTCAATCGATAGCAAGTGGTTAAAGTGGATGTCATTATTTACTTACAATGAATTTATGGCTGTGTGCTCTAAAAATAAAATAAAAACCTTTTTTTACTTTTATTACGTTTAAATAACAAAGAAATCTAAAAAATGTTGACATATAAGACTTATTCGGACTATATACTATAGTAAGGAAGCTAGCATCAAATGTGCCATTATAAAATAAGGAGAAAGAAAATAAAGATGTATTTATCTATCTTATTTATTTGTGATCAGACAAAGATGAAGTATACGAGTTTCATCTTCCACACTCATTATTTATTGTGAGAATCACTTACAAGCTGTATGCTATTCGGCTCGGTGAATAGACTACACTCATTTCTTACCGAGTTGTCATAGAGGACTAAGTTGACGTCAGGCAGACAGCCGATATTAACATAGCTATCCAAAACATAACATAACAATATGTTTTAAACATTTTTTTTACGACGGGGACTGGTGGCGGTTATGTCAGACTCGCGCTAAAACGACCTGTGTGCTCCACCATGCTGCAAGGTCAGGGTATCGTTGTACACATTGCCCCCATCCCCCCCGACAGCTCTGATCCCAGGGAACACCTCTGGGTAGGGACCCCTCGAAAGAGAAACCCCCCTCCGCTAACCGGTGCATCGGGAGCACCAGATGCACCGATCGCCTCGGTGACCTGTAAGCCAGACGTCCGATATACCCCGTTCGGAACGTCCGAAGGTCCCCTGCCAGGGCAGCAGATATTTAACATTTAACACTCTAAAGGGGATCGATCCCATTTAGAGTGGGATAAGGGCAGGGGAATGATGATGATGATATACTCATTCATAGATGTGCCTATGGCTTCCTTACTTTAGTATTATAACTCTATGTTTTTCAATAGCGTAAGCTGTCAGTCAAATTCACACTTACCTTGATTTGATATGAGTTAACTTTATGTTTGGGCAGAAGGTTGAATGTTGAGAAGTCCAGTCTTCTTGAAAAGATGCCGTTTGCACCAGCACCGGCTCTGTGAAAAAAATATAATTCTATTAGAAAGGTAGACGGTCACGGTAAAAAAAAGTAAGTCGATTTTGTAAAATTTCAATCTTGTTTCCTAGGTGTTTGCTATAGACAA
Organism: Morpho helenor; assembly: GCA_029227775.1. Classification (NCBI taxonomy): domain Eukaryota; kingdom Metazoa; phylum Arthropoda; class Insecta; order Lepidoptera; family Nymphalidae; genus Morpho; species Morpho helenor. The sequence continues at coordinate 11,633,425 of JARGCU010000010.1, read as the reverse complement.
AAAAAAGTGTAGTCTAGTTTATCGTAGATCTAAAAATCCTTAATTAATACGCTATAAATTTAAAGCAGTAAGTAAGTAGCGGCCTGTTACTATCCAACTACTGAGAATAGGCCTCTTCTCTTGGAGAGAAGGATTGGAGCTAAGACCTACCACGCTGCTCCAATGCGGATTGGTAGGTTACACATATCTCCAGAATTCTCTAGAGATATGCAGGTTTCCTCACGATGTTTTCCTACACCGAAAATCGTGTGATAAATTGCGATAAATTAGACACATAAGTTTTAACTGAAAAGTATCAACAAAAACTGCATTATTCGATTACGCAAGCTTGGATTGCAAATAATTTAGAATGAGAATATAAAAATGATCACAATTTGTATCTCAATTAATACACCTATTAAATGACAAGGTAATTTTTAATAGTTATACCAAATGTGTAAAATATCATTCCTTTCATTAAGATGGACGAAAATCCACGTATTTCTATTAATCATCAATTTAATACAAAATTTAACTTAACTTACTTATGGTATAATTAGTTGTCTTACAATCCAGAATTTTATGTTTACGAAACAAAGATTAAATTCTAAATACTCTGGATATAATCCTGGTAAAAGCTACCTACGCGTTTCTTCTGACAGGATAATCAATTATTAAATTAACAGTTTAGACAGCAAAATCTTTCAACATTCTTCCTATAATAAAATAGTAACATATACCGTTAATTTGAACGAAATAATGCGAGATTTATTTTAAATGACTCCTATTGTTGGATTAAACATTTCTCATGGCACATCACCGGCGCCTCGCAAAAAGCAAAATAAAGCGCCAAGGTTATGCGAAAAAACTTGTTATTTCATTGCCAAGGCCAGTCGAATTAGATACCGGCTCTCATATCTCGTTGGGGCGTGTCAACAGAGCATTGTGTTTACATTTGCGTGGAGATATAGGAACGGCGATTATTTTGTAGACGTCTACAATATACATTATTTTAATGTATATAATACTATTAGAATTCTTCGTTAACGGATTATTACTTAAGAATTGTTATTAAAAACATTTGTTGTTTTATTATCGTAATTGGATAAATTTTAGCTAAAACATAATCACATATTTAAAATAGTGAACATAAATACAAATACTATATACCACGGTAGCAGAATTAAAAATATTGTTCACACTTGCGGAGGTTAATAAAGCTTTATTTAAATGGTCTTTTCTTCATTTACAACAAAGATTTAAACAAAATATGCCAATTTGTAATATTTTCATTTAATCTAATATTTAGCTACTACCAGATCTTAATATCGTTTTAAGAAGAAAAGAAGATTAAGATATCTTCAGATGTGATAAATTTATTTTTTACAATTTTTTATTGTCATATTACTTCTCGTAGTTTTTAATTTAAAGCATAAGTTTTTTTTTCTTCAAATCGCTCATGTATGTTATAGTTTTTTTATAATGAATATATTATTTATCATGTGTTAAGTCTTATAAAATTATATCACTACTTTTATACACTAATTCTAAAAGACGCATTGCCATGTTAAAAAAAGGTGCGCATTTAAAAGCCCAGTACGCGCAGTCTAGCGGAAACACGCTTGGCTTAATATGGGTAACCTTGGAAACACGATGGCTTAGTTATTTTAATGTTATCGACAAAAAAAGGCCGGTAAAATGCTGGCCCAATTACATAAGGAAAACGTGACAATCAGTTTTGGTGCCTATAATACTGGCATTTAAGATTTAAATATGATAAGCGATCTAAACGAGGTGTAAGGTCGGGTGTCTAGGTAGATAAGTCTGTGTTATTAGATTAATCTGACGTTTATATTTATTAATGGTTTTACAAAATGTCAAACACACGAATTATATAGATATTTTATGAGTTTTTTGCTACTTTGACAGGATCCTGATCTGTTGTCATCGAGAAGAATATTGTCCATATCTATCTATACTTATTATAAAACAAAGTCCACAAAAGCCGTGTCTGTATGTGAGCGATTTTCTCAAAATCTACTGAACGGATTTTTATACGGTTTTTACCAAAAAATAGTGCAATTCTTCCGGAAGGTTTAGGTAAATAGTTTATCACCGTTTTATGTATATTGTGTTGAAGTGATTGAGATGTTTAAAAAAAAATCCCCCTTCGAAAGCCTTACCCGGGTGCGCCGTGTTAACCAACAGAGATACATAAAAGTAATGTACTAGAGAATTTTAGATCTACAAAAGTACTACAAAAAAGTTCGCAAGAGCAAGACTCTATCTCTTATAGTTAACTTACAAAAACTCCTTTTAAGTTCAAAATTTTAAAACGTCCACGCGGGCGACGCCTCTAGTAATATAATAATCAAGTTTGTGAAATCAACAAAACAGTAGAAACTTGACATGTAAGATGTCTTGACAAAACATTTTTGCGATATATACCTAACTTTACAGGACAAAGTAAATGTTGTAACATTATCATATATTCATGAAAATTGTTAGTCTGTTGCGATGTTTATGTTATAATTTAAAATTTAAATATATACTACGAATAAAAATGGCCATAAGAAAAATCGATCGCGATAAATCGGCGAGCCTATTTGTAAATCTTTGAGCTGGACATTATAATCAAATATTCTTTGCACCTCGTTTTATTTTCAAATGCAGCGTAATAAAAGACCTTGTTTACGAGTTACGAACTTTTTTGAATCGATACATAGTGAATGCAACATGGCGGTGCTGGCCTTGAGAACGGAATAAAAATAACGATGTTTGTGTCGACTCGATTTTATATCAAATGGTGAGTCGATTGTGCACACCATATTATATTAGTTTTTGCGAATTAATGAATCATAAAATGGAATTATTTAAACAGAGTTAACTTGAATATTGTGTGAAATAGTATATTTTAATCGTGGTGATAAAATTATATTTTAGTAATCAAAATTTGTCTTTCGAATTGAAATACTTAGAGTATTTCAGTTCAAGACAAATTTTCCGGTAAATAAATAACAGTATCTACATATATCGCCCCATCCGATGAATAACAATGTCACTTTTACTATACATTTACTATACATGGGAGAGGTATCTATTAGTTCCTGAGACTAACGCGTTCAAACAAACAAACTCTTGAGCTTTATATACTAGTATGAAGTATGATACATAACTCATGATATGCGTTAAAATAGTTCCATTAGAAACAGAAAATAAACTGAATTAAATACTAACAAACAATTCAATTGGTTTGCTCTGTCTATTACTCAAGCGCTAAAAGCCATTTCGACGTGTCCCAGCCAGACTCGAATGTTATAATAACGTTTGTGTTTGACAAACAAATGGTTGAGGTCGTCCGGTCTCTACGGCGTTTTGAGTTGACTCAAAAATATTAACATTAATATATTTTTTGGAATATTACCTACGTTACACAGAATTTAAATAACGATAACCAAACACCTATTAAAGATAAAGAATCATAATATTTTGGATAATCATTTTTCAAATTGGTGTATTGGAGATTGAACAAGTCAGGTTAAAAATGCTTTGAAAAAAGCTTTTAACTAAATTTCATGTTCCTACTGTTAACCGTTCAGCAGTTTTCACTTCTGGATCCAATCCTGGTAACAGCATCAGGTCATACTTTTCATAAACATGCATTGGCATCGGGACTGGACCAATACATAATGTTTCAGCTCAATCGGACCCCGGGAAGTGGGTCAAACACAACTTGCAAGATTCCACCTTCTAATACATACATTGCAAGTTGAATAAAAGCTTTTAAAAAAGAAATGTGTATTCTTTTAGATTTCTAAACCAACGTTGTTTAAGGTATTTTTATATTAAAATTCAGTTCTTTGCATAGATATAACTCCTAATATTCATAATTCACTCACTGGGTCTGTTTTAGTTCAAAATTTGTGAATCTATCTCAATATGAGTTAATAAACAATTTAATTTATCGTCATTTGGGTTAAATCAGAAAAAAGTTTTTTGTTTTGTTTAAAGACTGAAGAAAGAATATGAAAAGTACTCTTATAGCAGACTTCTCTAATAAAATTTGATAAATAAAAACTTATTTATCAAATTTTATATATTGTCGTATATTGTCTGGTAAAGAAAGACCATGTTTAACGTTTACATCCCATCTGCTAAGAGTAGAACTCTTAATGACTATCATATGAGAACATTTTTTATCAATAAAAGCCTATATTTTTCACTCTTCGAAAAAGTTATGTGATCGTTACAAGCCTATTCCCATCTGTACCTAATGGACTTCCCTCGCAATATCTTCAGATATACCAGATCCAATCCAAAGATTATTCGAAGTTATCAAAAGAGGTTGTAAAATTACTTTTTTTTCATCCATAAACATTAGTATTATTTTAAAATGTATTACTAGCCCTTTTATACCTGCACACAACTGCAAGTTTTCGGAGCAATAGCCAAGAACCACAAACTTATCTTTATTTCAATACCAAAATCATTTAACGAACACCCAGTAGTGGCGTGTTCAGTTTAGTGCGATAAGCAGAACATCTATTGTGATTTGAAAGTAGACTTAGCCAGTGGGAGCCGGGAACCGGTATCCGACTTTCTCATTCAAGATCGGCCTATAGTAACCGGCACTAACGAGCAATTGCTATTCAGCAACTGGAATCGGAATCACATTATTATTACAGATTTAGCACCACATAAAATAGCATTTTATGAATCGAGACCTACATAGCTTGTGTACATTGAAACTGCGGAGTCGGTGAAATCGGTTAGTTTTTAAGTATTGCGATTTCGATAACGAAACGCCATCGCACCATCTTAGAATTACCGATATCAAGTTTCATACAATCAAGAATATGCATAAAATACTTACGCTGACCCTGACATTGTTCTTTGTTATTCATACAAGGCGGTTACAATTTATGCTTTGTTTTGAATTTCTCAGGTCCCACAGTCGACGGTGGTATCAAGTTATAATATCGGGTATCATGAATGCACGGCAAAACATTAAATATATTACCATATAGTTTCGTTCTCGTGTTTATTTCTATTTTCTAGCATATTCCAAGTAGTAACCCTAATATGATTATTATTCTATTCGATTTGTCGCAATCATATTGTTTGACATATTGATAACATCGTATAAACATCGTTATGGCCTGCACATAAACTTTGAATCCAAAACAGATCATTTGGCATTTTATAGGTTGATTTAGAAAAACTCTTTGCTCATAAATATCTTCGTTCAAAGCATTACTTATATACTTCTTACACCCATTTAATTTGATTACATAGATAAACATTTAATTGATTCAATAGATTTTTTTTCGAATATGTTAATCAGAGGTTTGCTGTTATTTTGACTGTTGATTTGTTAAAAGAACTTAATGTAGATGTACTTATGTTGTCGGTGACATGTCAAACACTTTGTCAATACATGTAAATTAACGTTGGTCGTCTCGAAGTCTACGAAGAAATATAGCTGGGAATAAACAACAATATCCAGCTTTAAATATGCGACCATTAATCTCCAAGAACAAGTTTATAAACGCGTGGGAGCCGCTTCATTGTCAGTCGTAAAAGTTACATCACTTACAGATATTTACCGATCAGGCCATAATTCCCTTTTACGACTCATTAACTCACAAAAACAAAATAAAACTGAAAGGTAGATTATTACGAATAACAAGATCGTAATCACCCTTGCAAGTAACAATTTAGGACAGTTAGAGTCAATAATATATGTGAGAAACATCATCCCCCTTATCCCACTCTAAGTGGGGTCGGCACAACATGTTACAAACATGTCACATGATTTGGTTACGTATTTTCCGACCGACCGTCTGCCTGACGTCAACTTACCTTAGTCCTATTTTACGACACCTCGATAAGAAAGAGGGTCTATTCTACTCAATCGGATACACCACGGCAGGTCAACTTACCTTGGTCGCCTTTTACGACACCACGGTATGAAATCAGGATGGTCTATTCTACTCAGCCGAATACCACACGGCTTAATAATATGTAAGAAACATGTTTATAATTTATTGAATTATATTATATATAGCGGAAATCTAATATAAAAGTAATGAAAATATTTCCATAATTCGTTCTGCGAAACATATCGCTCGTTACCTTTACAATGATTAAATTGATTAATAATTAAATGTGGTATAAATAAAATAATAAACTGTTCCATAAATAACGGTCATTATACAAAACCAATAAAATATGTAAGCACTTTGCATAAATACCTATAATTGAGACTAGAAAAATAAGAATAAAAACAAACAGCGTCACACAAATAAAAATTATCTTTGCAACATATTTGCATATCTGATGTTCTGTATATTATGATTATATTATAGATATTTAAAATAATACGTGGTTGTCTGTACACGAGGTATCTATACTAATATATAAAGCTGAAGAGTTTGTTTGTTTGATCGTTTGAACGCGCTCATCTCAGGAACTGATTCGAAAAATTCTTTCAGTGTAAGATAGTCCATTTATCGAGGAAGGCTATAGGCTATGTAACATTACTCTAAGATGAATAGGAGAAGAGCAGAATAAAAAAAAGTACGAAGATGGCAAAATTTAAAGATTTCCTTGCGTGAGCTGAGTAAACGGTAATCATTATACAAAAAATTTCAAATTTTAAATTCAAAATTGTGTCCCTCTAAAAGTGCCTAAGTAAAAGTCTGCGATAGCATATGTGTAGCTTTTAAGGATATCCCACTTTAACCATTTTTATGGTTATCAAAAGACTATAATATCACTGTTTTAATCTTTCCACGCGGGCGTAGCCGCCAGTCACATATCTCTGTTCAATAATGTATACAAATTTATGAGTATTTGGAAGTGTAAACTTTTTATGCGTCTTTACAAGTATACAGATTTATAAAACGTTACATGCATACATATTTTTGCCGTTGGCTGTACGATGTTGTTTTGAAACAATGATGGACTGAATTTCTGAGCAAGGCCAACATAAACCTATATCTAACATTAATCCTTGTCAGCTTTGCATGTGGATTTTTTGCAAAATTTTAGATGAATATATGTAACAGGCCTTGGTCACGGGATCGTGGATAAAAATCCATACTAATATTATGAATGCGCAAGTATGTTTTCACGTACGAATTGAACAAAGAATCAAGGCAATAATTTTAGGTAGGTAGATATGCTGTGTGGTATCCATCTGAGTAGAATAAACCACTCTCATTTCTAAACGAAATGTCGTAAAAGGCGACTAAGATAAGTCGACCCGCCGAGGGTTTACGGCTGAGTAGAATAGACAACCCTCATTTCTTACCGAGGTGACGCAAAAGACGACTAAGGTAAGTTGACCCACCGTGTGGTATCCGGTTAAGTAGAATAGACCACCGTCTTTCTTACTGAGGTGTCGTAAAATGCGATTAAGGTAGGTTGACATCCGGTCGTAAAATACGTAGTCAAATCATGTGACAACATGTTTATAACGTCCTAGCACAGGCCTAGGTCTATTTGGGCTGCATATTGCTATACACCAACAACAAATGCAGCTAGTCTGGTGCTTTGTTCTCTTGTTTAAGTGTAAAATGTACTTGCATAACTGTTCAAATAAAATAAATAAAAATATATTAATAAATAAAAAACCTGGTACCCGTGGTACCTATACCTGGTGATAAGGTACCTTTTAGGTTAACTTCTAACTTTTAACATAACTTCTGCGAGAGAAACCGCCGGATGCAATTAGTTAAAAGCATACAAATAAGTTAATAAACATAATTTGTTAATAATATTAACTCAGTACGAATGTACCCTAAATATTTTATAATGCAACGTAGTAGCCGCGTTCGTGTAAACAATAAAGACCTTGGCCTCGACGGCATAATGGGCCCCACAAATTCGATTACCTAATACTCAGCGCTTGTTTTGCTCACGATTTTTTACCATACCGCCGGATTTCGTGTGTCGCCTACGTTTTATGATACCCGATTCCGCACTTATAAGTATTATGAGGTAATATATTCAAGTTTTCTGCTGAGTTTTTATCAAATTTATTACTCTTTGCGAGACATATTTATTGTACGAGATGAATAACTTGTTATTCTTTTTTATATATATTTTATTCTAAAGCAGCGTTTCCCAACTTTTTTGTTCTATGCCCTACGTCAAAAATTCTTATTTAACATAAAGAAATCTATACGAGTATATAAAGCTGAAGAGTTTGTTTGTTTGAACGCGCTAATCTCAGAAACTACTGGACCGATTTGAAAAATTCTTTCAGTATAAGATAGTCCATTTATCGAGAAAGGCTATAGGCAAAATTTAAAGCTTTCCTCGCGTGCGCTGAGTAAACGGTAACAGTTATTAAAAAATCATGTATCACAAAATTGTTCCCCTCTAAAAGTTCTAAATAAAAGTCCGCGACAGCATATGTCTAGGCTTTTAAGGTTAACCCAGTTTAACCATTTTTATGGTTATCAAAATACTCTATTACAATTTAATCACTCCACGCGGGCGGAGCCGCTAGCGATTGCTAATTTTAATATAGAAAAATGAATTGTTAACTAAAGAAACTTAAATAATAGGTTTGCGCTTTTTTGTTCGAAATCTTATATTTTAACAGCCCGGGGCGAAAGGCTTAACCCAGTGTAGAGTCCATTTTCGAATCAACCCTTAACAATCAAAATACCCTCTGTGGGGCGTGGGAAAAACGTTTGGAACACTGGACCAAAGCATGTAAATGTCACAAGCAATATTCTCACAACTTACCGCTCGTTACTACGTAAGTAGTTGGATGATTTTCATCATGCAAGATCCATATTATAGAACAGTTAACAATGCCCGGAAACTAAAACGTATATATTGATATTTTGTTATGAATCAGCCGAAGCAAAATTTAGGAACGGCACACCTACCTATACCCTCTTACATTTCAAGGTCGTATAATGTAAACAAGCCCTCATTACAATTCCAAAAAGTGTTCCGTATCAACAACAAAGGGAACCGATCTATGTCGTGTTAATTCAAGGCGAAATGCCCTCATTAAAATTCTAATCGAAATATTTCTTTGAAGTTTACTAAAAAAATATTTCCCTAATGTTATAAGCAACCGATATTCTTATCCTTCGAATATTGTAAATGCGAGCTTGTGAGTATGGATGTATGTTTGTTACTCTTTCACGGGGAATCCGCTGAACCAATATCGATGAAATTTGGCACAATTATTCCTTATACACTGGGGTAACATATAGGCTATAGAAATCCTGTTAACTCTACAGGAATAGGATTACATTGAAAAGCGCTATCTATTATCAACCTATTACGCGACATGTCCACGCAAACGAAATTGAGGGTAAAAGCTAGTATCTCTATATTTTTAGCAAGCGTAATTGATAACAATTTTATTAATTGAAATGTGTTATTTTTGTGTAAATTTAAATTGGAAAATAAGTCGGGCTTCGTAGTCAATCCAAACAAACGGGTAATAAAAATAATTAGACAATTAGAAGAATTGTCCGAGGGCGTGGCTTTCAACGCCATTGCATACAAAAAGCGAAACAATTCAATAGAGCGTATATGTACATAAGACTGCTTGAATGGTGTAGAACTTTTTCGGGATAAAGACATCGACCATGACAACCTATTATCTTACCAGCGAAACCGTGTCGAAAAACTATTGATTATTATGGCATGTAAGAACCATAAAAAAGTTAAGACAAAAAATAAAATATCATTGTAGTGTATCATATTCGTGTCGTCATATATTGTCGTCTCATCCATGCATTACGCGGCAAGCGCAGGGTGAGTCATTCGTGGATTGGCAAGCGCTGTGTTAAGACGTGGTGCGTGGCAGCTAGCCGATATTAGTTATCAATATTTAATAGTTTTGGTAGTACACTACAATCATAATTATAAATCAAGCTAAATTAAAAAAATATGAAATTTATCATCCGTATTTTAGTATGTATAGATTTCTAATATAGTGAGTTCGTACATTTATGTCTATGCTACGTATATAGAATAATAACGCCTCAACATTATTATATTTAATGTATCAAATGAGTGATTGTAAAAAGTTAATAATGTTATGCAGACAGCGTAAAATTTTCCACTATATATACGTATCTATAACACTAAGAAAATCTATGTATATAATTAAATTAATTAAGAGTAATTGTAACTTATATACACTCAGTTTTTGCGACGATAAAACTTGTTAAGTAATTAAGAACGGTAGGAGGAATATGCCATAAGCAAAATGTACATTACATCTAAAACAACCGAATTCTTATCTCGGTAATTTTAATACGATTAATGGCTGTGCAAACTTTATTTTTAAAGTGAGATGGTAATCTTCTGAATTTTTTGGTACTTTATTCATTGGTTTCATGGATTTTCGTAGAAAAAGATGTTATGCTAGGTTTAGACCTACCTTTTCGAAAAATTTAATTCAAAAACTTCCGCCTTATGACGCGCTGTGGCAACCGCATATTATTAAAGGTGAAAAGTTAATACTCGTATTTTACGACTATCTCACCCAATAATATACGATGAATACACTATTTACTGAAACACCTAAAAAGTATTATACCTTTAAATAGTTACACGTTATATTTTAAGTTGTTTAGTAACTGCGTTACCAGTAGGATTAAATATTCATAGTCGTCTTCTCTCAAATAAAAATAAGCTATATTAAATAAAAACTTATCCTTAATGGCCAAAAACTTTATACTACAAGATTTATTATCTCTACACCAATTTAAAGCAATATATATTAGCTATTTTGGTATTTTTGACTCACGTTTATAAGCGGTTAGACTATATTTTCTTTTATTTTTATCTACAAAACTAACAAGTTGTAAGTTTTTCTTAGATCTTGAATTTAATTTACAAATCAGAACGCCTGTAAGTTAACCAATATGTAATAGGTTCACCAAAATCTAAAAATGTATAAGAGTCAAAATATTCACACTAAATTTTACAAGCTATATAATCCGCGTTTGTATATCAGACTGTCAAATTTATTATTTCTACACCAATTCAAAGCAATAAAACATACTATTTTGGCTTTTACGATGGGTTGTTTGTGTCATTACAGTATTATAACAACGATATTTTTCTTTTACACTTATCCAATAAATAAGAAGCAATTCTCTCAAAAGTCAACCCATCTTTTTTTACAACAGCATGTCACATATTGACATGTCACATGGTGACAATGATTTTTTTATATTATTGACCTGACTATTTGAAGGAAGTTATACTTAAAATATTCATCCTTTTACTTTCTTGTTGAAAAATAAACGTCAAAAAAGTTTTCTCACACTGTCCTTACTGAAAAACTGTGAGGTGAACAACATTGAGAAGGATCTGTATTTTACTCGAACATGAAGTAAATACTAGTTCTAATTCGTATTTTATTACGCCTTGCAGGAAATAAAACGAAAAATAACAGATTCCTCAGCTATTGACATTGTTTTAATGAATACTAGAAGGTCCACGGAAGCATAATTTAAATATTTTTGGATCTTAATTTATAACGGAAGTTAAATCGATATATTTGTTATGATCGATAAAGGATTTGACGATTTTGTGTTTTGTTTTCAGATGTAGTATATTGAAAAAATACTAAAAAAATCTAGTCACATTTCTCTATTGGTCACTAAAACAAATTATTATTTTCTGCGCCAGTGATAATTTCAAACTCATTAACATACTCCATTACAAACCCTATGAAGCAAAATGTATCATAATATCAAATAAGGTTATTAACAGTTTGTAATGATAGCTTTACATGCGTATATGAAATGATGACAAAAACGTATTACGAGGCAAGTCTGACAAGTCAATTTGCTACGAATAAGCTTTACGTGTAAACTGGCACGTTCGTTTATTACTAGGTGTCAAAAGTTAGTAATTACGTTAGTAAAGTAGTGCAACTACTAGAATAACAATTACTGCACTGTTTTTGCTAATTTTATAACGATTAAATTACTTAACTACATTATATTAGTAAAAAATTTATGTATTTATTATAATTTACGCAAAAATTAATTTACTAGCTTGAGAAATGATATAGAACTTCGGTGTGAGGAAATAGAAGTCGAAACACTGTATTAAATTTATCAAAATGTATGCAAAAGTATTGACATGACGCAAGAGGATGGGATAATAAATAAAATATATGAAATAACATAAATATATTAACTTTATTTAAGTCATTTATTAACTAAATAAATAAATAAAATTTTATTTAAATTGATAACTTTTTAATAATTTGTAGAATGAGTAAAGGTGGAGGCAGATCATTCCAGCGTTACAGCACCGTACTCTAATTAGTACTAGGTACCAATTCCAAAAAGGAGATAAATTCTTCCCAATAAACAGGGCAAAAACATGAGTAGTAAGTTGGTAGCTGAAGTGTTACGAATATCATAAAAAAATTAAATAGTAAAAAACATTTACAGCAAGCATATGCTATATTTTTTCCTCATTTAGCAAAATACAATCAGATATTTTGCATTTCAACACATTTCTATTTTACATAAGCAGCAAGAAATAATTTATAAACGAGCAAGTGGAGGGAATATAAAAGGAAAAATTAAGTGACGAAGAGCTGATAAAAATGCATATAACAACTAAACTAAAGGCAGAAATATGCTAAATTCATTTAAGATATTAGAGGTCAAGAAAAAACTAACCTGTATATTAGACATCTTTATAAATTAGTGCAATTTGTTACAAAGCTGACATAAATTGTTATGGCCTATAATTTTAATGTCTTTACGAAACAATCTTAAGAATGTGTTTTATGTTAACCATTTATTATCTACAGAAAAGAAGTTCATCTTCAGGGAAAGCTACTAAAGAGGTTGTTAAAAGTAAATCTTTAAATAAAACACTTAAAACTGTCTAATATTTCGACTCCGAGATTTAAAGACAAATCCGCAGGTACATATCCTTTAATATCGTTCAAGGAATGATGTTTTTAATTAAAGTTTATGATATTTTTACTACGTCCATTTACAACCTTACAAACAAGTATCTTTATAGACTATATCATTTATCAACAATTGCATTACTCGCATTTAAATAACACTGCATATATAAGAAGTTTCTACGCAGTACTATACGCTATAAATAGATTCATTAGAAACATCACATTCAACACGCCACGTCCAGTTACACAATTACTAAGCGGAGATTTTTTCAATCTAGCATATTCTATTATAATCTGGGTCTACTTAGTATTCTGACATACATTTGACACGCTACCAGATTTTACACTTACGCGATGATTCTGAAATAAATTGAATGCAACAATAAGAACTCACGAAATTTTTTTATATTTCAGATTTCGTTTTGGTATTATAACTGCTTTAAGCCGATTAATCGGTTTAAATAGCGACAATTAACTTTGAGACGAAAGTAGAGGTAAGACAAGAAAATGTTAGGAACATTGTTGAAGTTTGATCTCTGAGGGAAGGCGTCAGATTTAAGCATCATGTTATGAGGAGGAGCAAGGAACATGATCTAATTGTAATTTATGTATATAATAAATTTTCTGATTATATTATGGTGTAACAATGAGCGAGCGGCACTAGATGTAAGATCACAAACGTAGAAGTACCTTGGAAAGATCTATGTCCAACAGCTTCTATCATAGTAAAGCTTTTATCGGTTGAAGAAGACAACGAGTTCATAATACTAAAAGTAAATCATTATGATATTAAGTCATCATCCTCCTGCCCTTATCCCACTCTAAGCGGGGTCGGCAAAACATGTTATAAACACGCTGTTACATGATTTGGCTGCGTTTTTACGACCGGCCGCCTGCCTGACGTCAACTTACCTCTGTCGTATTTTACGACACCTCGGTAAGAATGAGGGTGGTCTATTCTACTAAACCGGATACCACACGGTGGGTCAACTTACCTTAGTCGCCTTTTACGACACCTCGGTAAGAAATGAGGTTGGTCTATTCTACTCAGCCGGATACCAAACGGCGGGTCGACTTACCTTAGTCGCCTTTTACGACACCTCGGTAAGAAAAGAGGGTGGTACTATTCTATTCAGCCGGATACCACACGGCGTCATTATGATATTAAGTGAGGAAATAATTTATTTTACGGAATATAGGTTATAGTATTTGAAATTTTATTTATATATTCCTTTCAGAAATTCATTTTTGGAAATATATTTTATATCATAGTCCTCATTAAATTGAACCGATTCCATAACATTGTTCGCAATAACGGACAAACCATTTTAAGATTTTGTGACAAGATTTGCGCGTCCAAAGACTGCATATTTCATCCAGCCAAAGAATCTTAAGCTTCACGGTATATATTTCCAATTTTAGCGTTAATAGATTAAGGGCATTAAACTGTGCAATTTTCTTTTTTAATGCACGAAATTTACAGTAAAATATGGTAGTCGTTAAGTCTGAGCTAGAGTTATTTTAAATTTACATGCTTATATGTCTAAATTCCAAATACATTTTATGTCTACTAGTAATTTAATATGCATTAATTGCAGTCTTACAAAATAGTCTACTAATCAAATTACAGCTGTGTGTGTAAACGATACGTATCTAGAAGTTTTTCAAGTTTGATTAGAATTGTTTCATAATATTATGTTTTTGTATTTATTAGAAATAATACATATAAAAACAAATAAATGCGGTGTTTTATTTGTAAAACGTTGTTTATCGTAGGAAGTAAATGACAACGTGACCCCGATTATTAGACGAACAAACGCGTAGAAAATACAAGACCTTGTAACAACTGTAAGCGTTGAGGATGGTTAGTTCTCTTGATGCGCAATAATAGTTATGGTTAACAATGTTGCGAACACTCGACAGTACGTGGTTTAAAAATAAAATATTACGTAATTCTATGGTGATAAGGCGACACTATCTTGCAACTCGTGTGCAACACATAAAGATATGATTGCAAAAAATTGCAATGTAAAAATAAAGGTTGTAATATTTATTAGCAATATGCGTTGCAAAAATCTGAACGTAATCTTTTTTTTCTTTATATGTTTTATTTACACATAATCATATATCTTATTTGTAGTTTACAATATGTACAGTTTGTCCGTAATATTTGTTTTAAAAATTCAGCCCAAAATATTTAAGATAATTTAAAATAAAATTATAGAAAAGAACAACAATTAGCAGGAACACCGCACCTTATAGAAATTGAATATGGTTTCAATTTTTTTTTTATACAATAATTGAGTATTTCAATTTAACTAGAGAAGTAATCAATTAAACTATCATTTATTATGCTATTTTGGTAAATGCATCGTAAGACATTGATTGTATCTATCTTAAATTGCATTGGGCATTTGACGAAAACAGGGATCAAAACCACTGTCTTATTAATCTTTGCCGATTCAAAAGTGTTTTAAAAAGCTTGTTTGAATAAAGATTCTTTTGATTTGATTAGATCTATCTGTTCGGAAATATTATAATTTATCATATCTAATATTTAAGAATTCTCGATAAAAAATAATGTATTACCAAACGCAGTCCCAATTTTCAACCTTTTTTAAAGTCAAGTCAAAGAGAAAAATTAGATACAATGGAATCTTAAATCGGCAACCTGAGTTAAGTTTAGTAGATATGAATACCTTAGTGATACTCTAAAATCTCGATTAGATAAAGCTTATATTTTTTCAATAGTAACTCTAAACTTTATTTAGAGATCATTAAAGTTATAGGAAATTAGGTGATTTGTGTAAAAGGGATGTGGATGGAGACATTTATTTACTGACCTAACTGCAATGTAATGTTCAATACACATTGTTTTCAGTCATGCAATGCATAATACATTTGATATCATCCTGACAAGTCAACGCAACCATAAATCAGTTATCTAATCTAAACGTCATTACCAGTCTGCTGCGGCTGATATATTTCAAGATATATTGGCGGGCGGACCACGTGGTATGCCCATTTAATAATATGCTGCAATCCAAATAATGTATGTTACAGCCTTAGAAGTAAATTCCAAAATGTACGTAAAGAAATCAAACACCATCTGCAAAACCACCGCGAATTAAATCAACCTATACCTAATATGGGAGGTGAAGGGGATATAATATCAGATGCCACAATAAGGAAAGATAACCGCAATGGATGTCTTATAGTTAAGTAAATGTCAGCTAAATTTAAGTTGTGTTGTAAAAGCTGGTATTATCTTGTTCACTGCAACTGAGCGAATACGGAAACCTGGCACTGATATATGTAACTATATACGTTTTAATAATGTTGGTATATCTTAGGTACATTACAAATGCAACACTTAGCAAAAAAAGCTGATCTTTAACGTGTAAAAAGTAAGCGAAGTTCTAGTATTAAGCAACGATTTCAAAAGTAGATAATTAATCTCACTGTAAGTTAACAACAGTTCTCCTTCACTAATGTCGCGGATTTAACCTTTAGATAAGCACAATGGGTGTTGGAGACGGAGCTCAATGAACTGGTGAACTTTATGTAGGCTGAGATTTCAACATAGATACATTCCCGCGTATTACGTTCACAATTCAGCTTCCTAAGATGTTATTTATCATAATATTAACCATGACTTTAGCGATTCTTGTATCATATTTATAATTTAATAGAATCGAAAATGAAGAGAAAGTCAATGAGTCTACCTATCCATCTTTCTTTTTTCGCATTATCTGAAGATTGGATTTAGCTTAGATTTAGATCAAATTTGATATTGGAAAATGAATATTTCTCTCCGTATGTGTGATTACACAAAGAAAGGTATGGGTCTCGCATCTTCCCTCTTTTCTATGGGTATAGAATAACACTAAGATAATGCTAGACTATCGAAATTTTCGTGTCCCATAGAAAATTGTTCACCTAAGTACAAATGATCGCAATCATACTAATGTTTAAGACTGCAGATGCAGAACGAAAGTGGCGTTTGACAGTATGCGGCACGGCAACGTCGCAAGGATACACTTATATTTAGCACGAAACATAAAGCTTCTCTTACAAATTTAATTGCATCGACGATCGCCCGCCGCGGACGTAAATAGCACTTCGGCCCTGAACGTATCCAAACTTTCTCCATTTGCTTTAACAATAATGATTTAAACTTATTCCAAAAGGAATTTTAACTGGGTGTAAAAAGTCATTACATATATGGTTAAAAAGAAGTCACGCATATTATGAAAATTGAAATCCATACCAGGAAATATTGCTACTTAAAAGGATATTTTGTGGAAGATTTACCTTTAACCTTTGGTATACTCGTACGTCCACACTTTATAATTTACGACGTTGGGTAATGAATTTTAAATTCATAAATTAAGATATTAACAAGTGAAAAATTTATAAAACGACCAGTGTAAAGTTTATCCGCTAATGTATTTGAACCTATTGGACCTATAGATATTGAAAAAAAATTGGCAAAAGTTATGAACTCATTTACGCTATTAGTAAACCAATAAGGTTTTTAAACTATGCTTCGTTGTCATAATTGAACTATGTGAGGTATGATGGTGACCTAAAACCTCGGATGAATACGGTATACATTATGCCTTAACTTGTACACCTACAGGAACTTCTGCCTCAGCCACCAAAATATACTTATCCATAAATTTAATGTATTGTTGAACATTCATTTAGACTACTGAAATATAAGCAAACTTGATTGAAAGACAAAACCAACTTTGAAACTTACATCCAAAATCTGAATGGACAAGTAAACAAGATTTCAATCCACATTATATGGACAACTTTTAGTCGATAGAATAGAACGTACAGACTGCTTTTAAATTGCTCTGAACTCGTTATAAAGTCGTTTTAGCAGTCTTGAAAGTTGTATTGAATCCTGACATATAGCGTCGTATAAGGTTGGTCAACTACGTCTAGCCAACAGAGCTAAGAGTCATTTCGAGAATTAATGGCTGAATTATGCATAAGTCCGCTCTGAATTGTCGCCGTTTCGCCGGTCGACTGCGTAATGAGGCTTTGCAACTGACCAAGCATGGGTGACAATAAATCACATGTTTAATACATCAACGGCATGGTATTCCAAGTGTCCAAAATGCATACAACGTAAATAAATAAAAGTACTTCAGATGAATTTCCAATTACTTATATAATGAAGAAAATGTAGATAAAATTATAAAACAATAGCGAACATTTAAATAAATTACATGTGAAGTGACTATGTTATTCCTAAAATACGAAATTAAATTGACAGTTGGTATTTTAAGCTGAAATCTTTTTTAGAAAACTTAAGCTAATTTCAGCTTGTAAGTCAAACGAGCTTGTCATTTATATTTCTGTTATATCATTAACTTTTCCTATTATGTTATTATTTATTTAGTATTGACCATTATATTTCCTACTATGTAATATTTATTAGTATATATAGAAAAAAATAAATTTATCCTATTATACGATGTGGTATTTGAGATGAGGCAATATGACTTGTGCTCGAAAACATATGAATCGACTTCCCGGGATAGGGAATGGTCTAATAGTTGAGCTAAGAATATTTTTTAAATAGCCATTTAGTATTTTGTTGCTCTCTAAGTGAATACACAAAAATAGCAAGTTGGACTATCTGTTATAGATTTTAAGACAGAATAAGATGTTCTACTCCATTATCGAAATTGCTGTTAAGATAATGGTATGTTGTTCAATAAATAAATTTGTAATATAATTTATACCATGCTTTACGATTAATATCAATGGGCATTTAATATTTTTGGCTCACAAAGTGCACGCCAATGTTGCACCAATATAATTTGTTGCAGATATTGGTGAGCGAACCAGAACGAAGGGGAGAACTCTTTGTTGTGCTCGCATTATATTGGGGAACATTGGTGCGTGCCCACACGAGCACAACACAATGCAAACAATGCACACATAAATACTTCTTTGCCACGTACCATACATAATCGCGTGAATTTGCAAGTTAAATCAGCAGACTTTTTTAAACATTGCAAATGTAATATAGCATTGTCCCGAAGCAGCTCAACTTGCATTCAATCATACTAACAAGTTTAAGAAGTCTTAAAAAAAATTCCATCCACTATGACTGCATCCAAGATTCGACCTTGTTTCAGAATGACGTTAGAAAGGATCATGCTGATAATATGGAAATGACCAAAACGATTTTAAGGAGACTACAATATCAATTTTGAAAAATCTCTAGGGAGCTCCAAGGCAAAGCTTGTGGTTATTGACTAGGTCCACGAAAAAGTTGACGTTAAAGGAGAACATGCTGATAATCTTGAGATGATCAAATGATATTAACAGTCAACAATATAAATTTTGAAAAATCTGTATGGAGCTCCAAATCAAAGCTTGTTCTTATTAACTAGGCCCACCAAAAATAAAATACATATCTCTACCAGCTCTAAAGCAACGATTCTGACCGATATATAATTAACATGTTTTTTGTTCGAACAAATATAAGATAGGCAGAAAGCTAGAAATGCTTTTTAAAATCAATGCAACGTTTTCTTCTGACATATTTGGTGTCTTTAGTTATTAAATTCGTCAATGATAAATACTCATCAGTGTTTTAACACAACATCAAAGGAATTTCACCTGTCCTAAGCTCAAATATTCTCTGTATGAAATTTTCCCATTTGAAATTCATAGTCCTACCAACATAAAGTGCCTGTTGATGTTAGTTACTAAACCATTTATTTGTTAAAAAGGTGTATAAATTTATCGTAGATAATAAGTTAAAGTTGTAACTATTTTGATTATATCGTTATACTATTCTATACTGCGTCCATCATATTATCAGTCTTTTGACAGCTCACGCTCATTAAGTTTTGTATTGCTTACGTACAAATATCATACAAATAATATTTGTACTTTATGGATGGGTACCGCCCACTTAGTGATGTCACACATAATGGGTTACTACGATTATGCCACAGATTAAAAATAATCGGTAGAAATCGATGTTACGAGTATTAAAAGACATTTAATAACATTATATAAAGTTTTACTTTCTTCTTAGTTAATACATGAATACAAATAAAACAATCAGTATATTTTAATTTATTTTATTAGCACGAGTCGTCGGAATGATAATCAACACTAGACTCCTCCGATGAGGAGTCTTCAGTAGCAGTTATTATTAGCTCTTGTGTAGATAATATATTATCAAACGCAATATCACGTTCTCAATCAGAGAATATTACTCTTTTAGTTCTTTCCACCACACTTGCCCAGTTCTCGGCCGTTACGTGGGTGCAAGCATTTTTTAGCAATTGCAACATTTTATTCGCTGTGAATGGGGGGCTTGTATTGCATCTCGCAGCATGCCCTTTTACTTGTGCCCATATAAGTTCTATTGCGTTGTACTGGCAGTGGTATGGAGGAATCCGAAGAACAGTATGGCCATATTCTGCTGCCATTTCATTGATTACATAGCGTTTTGCTCTCTTTTTGGTTTTTAATATTTTTATTAATTCAACTTTTAACATTGAGTCGTCCACATTTTCTCCATTGTCCCGAAGCCAATTAATTATTTCATGCTTTTTATTAGCCTGTGTTGGCATTTTGTCAATTTGACGGGAGTGGTAGGGCGCATTATCAATAAAAATTATTGATGGTTCTTCCAATGAAATGAGCATTTTTTTGAACCACTCTTCATTCACATTTGCATTCATCTCTTCGTGGTAGTCATTTGATTTCTTCGATTTAAATGCCAACAGTGCGTCTTGTACAAATCCTTTTGCTGTACCTGCATGGCAAATGATTAGGCGCTCACCTTTTCCCATTGGTACTGAGGAAGTGGAATCAGCAGTATCATCAGTCCAGAAACGAGATAGTGTGTGGTTAGCGTTGAGCCATGTTTCATCCGTGAAAACAATATTTGCCCAATCTTGTATTTTCTTTGCCTCTCTTAAAAAATCACAACGTGCTATAGCTATATCTGTGCGTTCCATTAATAATTTTCTTTTATTTAACTTTTTATATGAAAAGCCAATTGTGTTCAAAACTTTGACCAAAGAAGATTTTTCACCATGAAATAGACCACTTCTTTTCAAAGAAACAATAAGTTTTCTCAAAGTTGGAATTTCTTTTCTCAAGTAGTAATCTAGTTTACGTAGGTTATCATTAATCGAATTACTTAGGTACGTAATTCGATTAATGATAGTAGGTACTATAATCGGAATGGTATCGCATACGAGAATCTTTAGGACATCACTATCGTCAATCTGTCAAAAGATGGTTAATATAATGGACAGTGTATAGGAAGTTAGTTCATTTGGTGCATTCTCTTCAAAGCAAATTCTAAATTCCATTAGGTACTCGTGTGTTTGCCATTTTACGTGACACTGGCAGAATGATTTGCGCATTTGCGCTGTAGAGGCCATAAAGCAAGATAAATCGAAGGAGCAAGAATAAAAAAGTCCGTCATTCATTTTCTTCCATCTTCTCAATTTTTGTTGAACGCATCGTAAGTCGAAAACTCGGTACAAGGTCGACCACAATACTACGTGACGCGGCAACACAACCGCCGGCTTTCATGAAAGAGATGCACGTAGACGGGAATCAGGAGAATATTGTATTCGGCTGCAATTTATGCAGGCATGCGCCGTTGAGTCGATCACGCCCTAAAAACTACGTTAACGAGCCTCACCGCCCTCTACCACTGCCGACATGGGAACGGAAATCGTCGGCTTGTCTGAGAATTTAAAATTTCTTTATATTTAAATCTGTTAATAGCCTCATAATTACATTAAATATGTACGATTTTTGAGTGATAATAATTTATTATTAACAAGCTGTACCCGCGGCTTTAGTCGCGTAAACTTCAGTGTTAATACCGTTAATAATATATCACGTGTTTTTTTTCTTTTTACCAAAAGAAAACGGTTTCTTGTCCTATATGTTATTGTCCCATACAAAAGCTTCAATTGTACGAAATTTTATCGTATTTGTATAATTAACTAGTACTGTTTGTAACGTATCCGAAGCCTACCTTAAAAATATATTTAAAATTATATTTTATTAATAAATAAATCAACAAATTAGCCTGATTGTACTTTCGTATCTTTGCAAAGTTATATTGTACATATCAATTATTAAATTACTTCTATCCTTTTTTTTTCAAGCGTCTTATTTATAAGGTTTGTCCGGAAATAAACAATCAAATAAAATAAATAAATCGATCTAAAATACATCAAGTCTGTATAAAATGCATAATGTAAATACAAGAATAGATTACTTATAATGTCAAGTAAGTGTATTTTACTAGTAACTGCTGCAGCCCTATATATGTATTATGATTTGTTGATTTGTGTTAATGTATAGAATCCGGCTATACTCACGTCTAATTCGATCGGATTAGCCCGACTAGTTCCGAAATCGTGTCAAGAGCTCATGAATAAGTTCTACGTATGGATTCGAAACTAGTCTGGCTTACCCGATAAAATAAGACGTGAGTATAGACGGTTTCTATACATTAACCATGAATACTACTCACGATAGCTTGAATTAAAAAATTGTTTGAATTTTTAAAAGTTTTATCCATCTACCTGAAATGCATCATATCTATCGATTTATCTATCTAGAATTAAAGTCTATCTACCTAAAATGCATAATACAAATGCGTCCATCGATAGATACCCTACAGCGGCCTCCCCTCGGTTCACGCGTCGCTGCCGTATGACTCATAGCTGTCGCGAGTCGCGAATCACGAATCAACTTAAGGAACAGTGCTATTATTAGTATTTATTTAGGTCTTAGTGTACACGTTCTTATTCCTACCATGAACTTGTATAAGAAATCTACACAACTCGCCTCAGAATAAACAAGATAGTATGTACATAATTAAAATAAATCCTCAAATTAGCTTCTCTCTTTTTGCTTCTCTTAAATCTATCAGTATACAAAAAACTATTGCTATTGTAACAGGCGTATTTCGTCCCCAACTATATGCATTAATACTATAAATGCAAAAGTATACATGTCTATCTGTGACGCTTTCACAGATAAACTGCTGGAAATATTGAAAAAACCTTCTACAGTGGAAGTTCATCGGTGTAAAATTTCGTCAAGTCCCATTTTTTCAAATAATTTATAGAAGTAGGCGTCACTTTGCGGAGATCTATAATACAAGAGTAATAATAAAATTATTTTGCTAAAATCCGCGAGTAAAAAAATGAAGTAAAATAGAAAATATATATAATGTTAAATGTAGAGTTCGTTCCACGCTAAATGTAGAATCGTTCCAACACATGCACAAACCATATGACTTTTCATATAAAGCTAATTATTCCTTACTCTACAACGCACGAACACATTTAAAAGAAAGGTGTTCACCATTCTCTCTTCTTTGGTTAATCTGAGTTACTGATTTGACCTTGACTCTTTTTATTATAATCATGGCTAGCGCAGACTTTCGTTT
Organism: Morpho helenor; assembly: GCA_029227775.1. Classification (NCBI taxonomy): domain Eukaryota; kingdom Metazoa; phylum Arthropoda; class Insecta; order Lepidoptera; family Nymphalidae; genus Morpho; species Morpho helenor. The sequence continues at coordinate 11,610,041 of JARGCU010000010.1, read as the reverse complement.
GGTTTTAAAAAACCCGTCTGCTGGGAGCTTTAGTCGCGTGCGCCGCATAAACCAGCAAAGATACACTAAAGTAATATATAAGAGAATTGTAGATCTACAAAAATACTAGAAAAAAGTCCGCGACAGCATGTCTCTATCTCTCACGATTAACTCACAATTAATATAAAAAGATTAACAAAACTTACTTTATCCTCCTCGCTAGAAAGTGGCTAGGTATATAACCTTCCGGTAGAATAAGTAGAGGCGTACGTTCAAATGTTTTCATTATTAAGTAATTAGTGAAACAAAACACGACGCAGTGCTTTAACGCAACGTAATGTTTTGGCGGCGTGGTGGGCTTGTCTCAAGGTTACGATAAACGTGATTAGACTGTTTACTGTGGCAGTCATTTCACGGTGCAAAAAGCACCTTCCTGTAGAAGAAATCATAATTTGTTTAAAGTTTATTTCGACTATATACGCATTAACTAAATTCGACTCCCAAATTTTGCACTGTTATGTTAACTTAACAAAGTTTGACAACACATTTCCTGTCATACAGCATTTTTCAACAGATAGTTCAATGCTAGGCTTTTTACAAGCTGTTAGTTTAAATGACTTTAATAGTATCATTAATTTAATAGTAATAATAATAATAATGGGCAAAATAAAAGGGAATAGACGCGCTGGACATCGGAAAAAATCATAGTTGCGAAACATACGACAGTGGACGGGAATTGCTTCCGTTTCGGAATTGTGTCGTCTTGCGAAAGGCAGAGTGACATACAGTATGCTAACGGCCAACCTTTAGTAGTGAAGAGGCACGAAAAGAAGAAGAATAGTATCACAGTGTAAGACGGGCGACCGCGTAGAAGTTGCCGAGAGAATGTGAAAAGTAGAACGCAGAAGCTCCAGTAGCTCTGGGGAGCCTCTACCAGCGAACTCTGTGTGAATTTGTATAGCGCTGTCGCAGCATCATACAAGAGAAAAAACATCCACGAAGCACACTGATCCTAACTTTATGATTTACCAATTTTAATATTAATTATTTTTTTATTTGAATTTTTTGCAAATATATTACATACATGTATATAGATGGATGTATAATATAATAAATGGTTTGAGTAATAATATAAAAACCAAGGTAAGACAAGCTAATACTATTGTAATTTTTGATTGCTATTCTATAAAGGTTGATATTTTTATATTCAATATTGTAAACATCCGACGGTAGTCATTAGTTGATAAATAGGTGTACGAAGCGCATTTAAGTCGACAAACTGGTTTTATGAATTCATAAGATAGACTAATACAATATAATATGGCCGTTCGCGTATGGAATACAAAGTGCTTTATAAATAGTATGAAAGACTAATTTTATTATTCAAATGTCATTAATTTAAAAGAAAGAGTTATGACGTTTCTTTTAGTATTTTGAAGTGTTAATCGAAACGTTAATTAATAATCGTTAAAACAATATCACGATTAAGATAAGGCGTCAAGGTGGTCTAACCATTGAGTCCGAAATATCATTCTCGTGTATTATCCCACTGTAAGTGGAGTCAGCATAATATTCTCTTACACATCCTATTATTCTTTCTTTAGTTTCTAGTACCTAGGTGACCTGCTCGGTAATTTTTAAAATGATGTAAAAAAAATTTAAAAGAAAAATTAAAAAATAAGGCAGGTGGGGCTCGAACCTAGGTATTTTCACCTCTCTAAACCGCCCGTTCCCTAAATGAACCACAAGGACCGTACGTTTGAAAGTGAAAAATTGTGATTATATTTAACATAAATATTTAAAAAAAAATTAGAGCCCGAAAACAGGGATAAAACGACATTTTTTTGAAATAAAACTTATCTAGATCGATTTTTCTCCCCCAAAACCCCTACATGGTGAATTTCAGGAAAATCGTTGGAGCCGTTTCCGAGATTCCGAATATATATATATATATATATATATATATATATATATATATATATATATATATATATATATATATATAAACATACATACATACAAGATTAACTCATTTAAATATTAAAGATACATTCACTATGTATGCTACTCACAGTAGTTTAAAATTAAAAACTCAGTACAATACAATACAGTAGGTACTACTACTTTTTTTTTTAAATCTCTCAATTTAAGTAATGGGAAGCATTGGTTATGGATGGCTACCATTGAAACGAATAAGATAAATTCCAACATCATTATAATCTTTAATTTCATATCATATCATATCTTGTGTATGTTTATATTCGTAAAATATTAGTCAAAGACATAAAATATAGTAATTTTATGTTTAGTGATTTTAAAGGTTATTTGTCGAACAAAGGAAATTGATAAATAAAATCACATAACCCATTTGGTTTATCTTAACGCGTATTAAACGATCAAAGACATGAAACTATCACAAACGAATAAACGATTATTGTTAATTACTGATTTACCTTATACGCTACGTTTCTAAGTCCATCTGCTGATTTGAATCATCAGAAATGCATGTCTTTCGGTAGTATATTATTTTGATGAACCAGTATATACCAGTAGACTCATAAGCTGTGGTAGCCCAGCGGTATCACCGTGCGCCTCTTTCGAGAAGGTCTAGGGTTCAAACCCCGGGCAGGCACCAATAAGTTTTCTAGTAAAACTCATGTGTCTAATAATTGCAATTTATCACACGCTTTTCGGTGAAGGAAAACATCGTGAGGAAACCTGAGGAATATCTCTAGATAATTCTGGAGCAGCGTGGTAGGTCTTAGCTCCAATCCTTCTCTCCAAAAAAAAAAACGGAGAGAAGAGGCCTATGCCCAGCAGTGGGACAGTAACAGGCCGTTACTTACTACTTACTTACTATGCCAGTAGACTCATACAATCTTGATACTGGACATAAAGACCGTTGTTTAATTACGCAAACAGTTCGCAAAGTTGCAAATATAACAGTACCCAGAAAAATATGATGAAAAATGGATAATTTAAATATTATGTAAATAGGTGCAGTCCGCTGTTTTTCCTGCGTAAAATACCGACCTCGCGCTAATTCTAAGATAAATCGTAGCCTATAATTTTTCCACAACCTTTCAGTGTGTCCCATCAAAATCGATAAATCCGTTTCGAATAGTGCACTATTTACCTAAACCTTACACAAAAATTGCATCTTTTAATAGAAACCATGTGAAATTTTATTTAGTAGATTTTGAGAATATCGATCATGAACAAACAGGGAACTTTTGAGGCTTTATTTTATAATATCTATAGATAAAAAGAGTTAATAAAGAAAGAGAAAAAAAAACAGTTTATTTTTCCTAGGTACGTAAAACTCTACAACGATATCTGCATTTATATACGTTTAAGAAACTCCTTTATGTAAATTGTAATTCAATGAACATATGCATATCATATGGTTAATAGCTCATCATCATCCTCCAGCCCTTATCCCACTCTAAGCGGGGTCGGCACAACATGTTATAAACATGCTGTCACATGATTTGGCTGCGTTTTTACGACCGGCCACCTACCTGACGTCAACTTACCTCTGTCGTATTTTACGACACCTCGGTAAAAAAGAGTGTGGTCTATTCTACTAAACCGATTACCACACTGTCGGTCAGTTGACCCACCGACTGAATAGAATAGAACCACCCTCATTTCTTACCGAGGTGTCGTAAAAGGCGACTAAGGTAAGTCGACCCGCCGTGTGGTATCCGGCTGAGTAGAATAGACCAACCTCATTTCTTACCGAGGTGTCGTAAAAGGTGACTTAGGTAAGTTTACCTTAGTCGCATTTTACGACACCTCGGTAAGAAATGTGGTATTATTCTATTCAGCCGGATACCACACGGCGTCATATGGTTAAAAGCTATAAAATAGAAAAATCTTAACAATAATAGAAATGCAAACATGCAAAGCAAAGGGATATTTGAATTCCTGTACAACCGGTTTTATGACCGGTTCTCTATATATAGAGAAAGGTCTACATGCTTTTAAAGTAGAAATGTGACGTAGTATGATTTTGCTGTGGTAGCCCAGAAGTAACACCGTGCGACTCTTTCGAGGAGGTCACGGGTTTAAACCCTGACAGACACCAATGAGTTTTCCTGTTAAAACTTATGTGTCTAATCGATAATTGCAATTTATCACACGCTTTTCGGTGAAGGAAATCATCTTGAGGAAACCTGCATATCTCTAGAGAATTCTGGAGATATGTGTAACCTACCAATCCGCATTGGAGCAGCGTGGTAGGTTTTTGCTCCAATCCTTCCCTCCAAAAACGGAGAGATGAGGCCTATTTCCAGCAGTGGGAGAGTAACAGGCCGCTACTTACTTACTTACTTATGATTTTGCTGTAGAGATAATTATTTTGTAAATTCTAGAAATACAACACCTGAACTATATTGAAATTACTAATATCATTATACTATATTTATTTGATATTTATTATTTGTTTTTATTTATAACAAGCGGTTAGCGGTTTCGCCTGCGTGGAAATAAGTGTATTTAGTTGAAATTTCGAACATAAAAGTGTTATTCGTGAGTTAACCATAAGAGATAGAGACAAGCTGTCGCGGAATTTTTTGTAGAATTTTTGTAGATCTACAGTTCTCTACTACATCACTTTAGTGTATCCGTGTTAGTTTACGCGGTGCACGCTCCCCCCCTAATCAATAAGGTCACTTGAATACTAAGCGTGCAATATGTGATTACTAGTATGGAGATATTATTTTAGAGAATTCCGCGTGGAAGTATTGGGCAGAATTAAGGAATGAAATAAAAATGAAAGAAATGCGAAGTAATTATTTTATTTAGAAGATCGAAAGATAGATAAATGAAACTTTTTATTATATCTCGGCACTAAATTCTAACAAACAAAGTTGCGGTCCGGAGCTAGTATGACAAATAAGCAAATGCCACTACAAAAATGTTACGTCTGTATATATCATATTTACCATTGTTTAATAAATTTCATAGAAAACATGAACGTGGTTATTATATTAAAGCTGATTTTGCAAATTCGGCGCTCCCAGACGAGTACAATTACGAGGTAACATTTCAACTCGTTTTTATAGGTCAAGTTAACAAGTAAATAAGGCGACGGACGTCATGCTGTCTTCCGCCCACGGCCCAATAAAGCTTGATAAGTGTAATCAAATATACCATACCTACTTGAATATACAATGTTGGGTTTTAATACAATATTATAAACAAGCATGGGATCGCGATAATGTCTTCGCATCTTTTAAGTTTATAAGCTGGGTGATAACTATTTTGATATGATATGATATGAAATTAAAGATTATAATGATGTTGGAATTTATCTTATTCGTTTCAATGGTAGCCATCCATAACCAATGCTTCCCATTACTTAAATTGAGAGATTTAAAAAAAAAAGTAGTAGTACCTACTGTATTGTATTGTACTGAGTTTTTAATTTTAAACTACTGTGAGTAGCATACATAGTGAATGTATCTTTAATATTTAAATGAGTTAATCTTGTATGTATGTATGTTTATATATATATATATATATATATATATATATATATATATATATATATATATATATATATATATAAACATACATACATACAAGATTAACTCATTTAAATATTAAAGATACATTCACTATGTATGCTACTCACAGTAGTTTAAAATTAAAAACTCAGTACAATACAATACAGTAGGTACTACTACTTTTTTTTTTAAATCTCTCAATTTAAGTAATGGGAAGCATTGGTTATGGATGGCTACCATTGAAACGAATAAGATAAATTCCAACATCATTATAATCTTTAATTTCATATCATATCATATCAAAATAGTTATCACCCAGCTTATAAACTTAAAAGATGCGAAGACATTATCGCGATCCCATGCTTGTTTATAATATTGTATTAAAACCCAACATTGTATATTCAAGTAGGTATGGTATATTTGATTACACTTATCAAGCTTTATTGGGCCGTGGGCGGAAGACAGCATGACGTCCGTCGCCTTATTTACTTGTTAACTTGACCTATAAAAACGAGTTGAAATGTTACCTCGTAATTGTACTCGTCTGGGAGCGCCGAATTTGCAAAATCAGCTTTAATATAATAACCACGTTCATGTTTTCTATGAAATTTATTAAACAATGGTAAATATGATATATACAGACGTAACATTTTTGTAGTGGCATTTGCTTATTTGTCATACTAGCTCCGGACCGCAACTTTGTTTGTTAGAATTTAGTGCCGAGATATAATAAAAAGTTTCATTTATCTATCTTTCGATCTTCTAAATAAAATAATTACTTCGCATTTCTTTCATTTTTATTTCATTCCTTAATTCTGCCCAATACTTCCACGCGGAATTCTCTAAAATAATATCTCCATACTAGTAATCACATATTGCACGCTTAGTATTCAAGTGACCTTATTGATTAGGGGGGGAGCGTGCACCGCGTAAACTAACACGGATACACTAAAGTGATGTAGTAGAGAACTGTAGATCTACAAAAATTCTACAAAAAATTCCGCGACAGCTTGTCTCTATCTCTTATGGTTAACTCACGAATAACACTTTTATGTTCGAAATTTCAACTAAATACACTTATTTCCACGCAGGCGAAACCGCTAACCGCTTGTTATAAATAAAAACAAATAATAAATATCAAATAAATATAGTATAATGATATTAGTAATTTCAATATAGTTCAGGTGTTGTATTTCTAGAATTTACAAAATAATTATCTCTACAGCAAAATCATAAGTAAGTAAGTAAGTAGCGGCCTGTTACTCTCCCACTGCTGGAAATAGGCCTCATCTCTCCGTTTTTGGAGGGAAGGATTGGAGCAAAAACCTACCACGCTGCTCCAATGCGGATTGGTAGGTTACACATATCTCCAGAATTCTCTAGAGATATGCAGGTTTCCTCAAGATGATTTCCTTCACCGAAAAGCGTGTGATAAATTGCAATTATCGATTAGACACATAAGTTTTAACAGGAAAACTCATTGGTGTCTGTCAGGGTTTAAACCCGTGACCTCCTCGAAAGAGTCGCACGGTGTTACTTCTGGGCTACCACAGCAAAATCATACTACGTCACATTTCTACTTTAAAAGCATGTAGACCTTTCTCTATATATAGAGAACCGGTCATAAAACCGGTTGTACAGGAATTCAAATATCCCTTTGCTTTGCATGTTTGCATTTCTATTATTGTTAAGATTTTTCTATTTTATAGCTTTTAACCATATGACGCCGTGTGGTATCCGGCTGAATAGAATAATACCACATTTCTTACCGAGGTGTCGTAAAATGCGACTAAGGTAAACTTACCTAAGTCACCTTTTACGACACCTCGGTAAGAAATGAGGTTGGTCTATTCTACTCAGCCGGATACCACACGGCGGGTCGACTTACCTTAGTCGCCTTTTACGACACCTCGGTAAGAAATGAGGGTGGTTCTATTCTATTCAGTCGGTGGGTCAACTGACCGACAGTGTGGTAATCGGTTTAGTAGAATAGACCACACTCTTTTTTACCGAGGTGTCGTAAAATACGACAGAGGTAAGTTGACGTCAGGTAGGTGGCCGGTCGTAAAAACGCAGCCAAATCATGTGACAGCATGTTTATAACATGTTGTGCCGACCCCGCTTAGAGTGGGATAAGGGCTGGAGGATGATGATGAGCTATTAACCATATGATATGCATATGTTCATTGAATTACAATTTACATAAAGGAGTTTCTTAAACGTATATAAATGCAGATATCGTTGTAGAGTTTTACGTACCTAGGAAAAATAAACTGTTTTTTTTTCTCTTTCTTTATTAACTCTTTTTATCTATAGATATTATAAAATAAAGCCTCAAAAGTTCCCTGTTTGTTCATGATCGATATTCTCAAAATCTACTAAATAAAATTTCACATGGTTTCTATTAAAAGATGCAATTTTTGTGTAAGGTTTAGGTAAATAGTGCACTATTCGAAACGGATTTATCGATTTTGATGGGACACACTGAAAGGTTGTGGAAAAATTATAGGCTACGATTTATCTTAGAATTAGCGCGAGGTCGGTATTTTACGCAGGAAAAACAGCGGACTGCACCTATTTACATAATATTTAAATTATCCATTTTTCATCATATTTTTCTGGGTACTGTTATATTTGCAACTTTGCGAACTGTTTGCGTAATTAAACAACGGTCTTTATGTCCAGTATCAAGATTGTATGAGTCTACTGGCATAGTAAGTAAGTAGTAAGTAACGGCCTGTTACTGTCCCACTGCTGGGCATAGGCCTCTTCTCTCCGTTTTTTTTTTTGGAGAGAAGGATTGGAGCTAAGACCTACCACGCTGCTCCAGAATTATCTAGAGATATTCCTCAGGTTTCCTCACGATGTTTTCCTTCACCGAAAAGCGTGTGATAAATTGCAATTATTAGACACATGAGTTTTACTAGAAAACTTATTGGTGCCTGCCCGGGGTTTGAACCCTAGACCTTCTCGAAAGAGGCGCACGGTGATACCGCTGGGCTACCACAGCTTATGAGTCTACTGGTATATACTGGTTCATCAAAATAATATACTACCGAAAGACATGCATTTCTGATGATTCAAATCAGCAGATGGACTTAGAAACGTAGCGTATAAGGTAAATCAGTAATTAACAATAATCGTTTATTCGTTTGTGATAGTTTCATGTCTTTGATCGTTTAATACGCGTTAAGATAAACCAAATGGGTTATGTGATTTTATTTATCAATTTCCTTTGTTCGACAAATAACCTTTAAAATCACTAAACATAAAATTACTATATTTTATGTCTTTGACTAATATTTTACGAATATAAACATGATAATAAATATCGTTACGTTATACTCAAGAACGAAAAAGTTTTTTTATTCAAAAAATAAATTGAAAACATGAACTTTAGTATAACTATTCTTGCGATCTAACGACTAGGTCCTATTGTTTTTTTGAAATCATATATTATATTTATTCCTCTATGTCAACTTTGGTGTAAATATACCCTTAATTTTGTGTGTGTCAATAAAATTTACACACTGTAAACTTTAACATCTGATAAGTCGGTAATGGGTTTTAGTAAAGAAACCGCATCAATTTTGGCAGGGGGCAGCTGTTGTGGCAATTTCGGGAAAATGCATTTTTGTAACTATGGCTTACGTACGGGAAGCGGAAACCAGCTGTGCAGCGAAGCGCGGTTAATGCATGGGACCGGCGAAATTGCATTTTTAGGGTTACACCAGTTTGTGTTGCGCTTGTGCGAAATAAAACGATCTGCCGCCAAAATGGTAACAATTGTACAGAATATTCGTAGCTATAAACATATTTGTAGAAAACTTTTTTTATTGCAGATACATCTGAATAAGTTAAAAAACTTGATTAAATCGAATTCTCATGAAAAGCGGTACAAGATTAAATGTCGCAAAAGCGTAACCGACAGAGATGCTTGAACTTGTAACTTATTGAAGAAATAATCATCATTTTCTTACATATTTTGTTGACCCCACTTAGAGTAGGACAAGGGCAGGAGAATGATGATTTTCTTCCGTCCCCATAACATAACTATACCAACTATATCTCGTAGTTATCTTTTCTATAATAGATGCAACTTTGTAGAAGAAATAATATATTATTAAACAGCAACAAAGTAATGACAAACAGCCATTTTGAAATAGGTATTTGCTATACAGCAGATAAACAAAATGACAGCCACATGATCTAACTTCTAACTTATTAGGGACTTTAAGTGCTGAATGAGCCTATCAGAAACCTGAGGGCAAAATTAAGAGATATGTGTCAGATATGTTCCGAATAGGCTAACTGACAGTTTATTGGTAACTTGTGAAACAGGCCCTTAGTCTCGAAGACAGTCTAAACAAGTTAATATAATCAATGTTATTGGTAATAACAATTTTCTACAATAGTTACACAGAAGCGCTCTTGTTAACCTAACTTCAATAAATTATCTTTTCAAGAAAAAGATTTTTCTTTGAATCTAATCTGTACATTCAGCTAAATTTAACTACATACTTCTAGTTTTAATTATGTACCTAATTTCCATATTATCGAACCTATTTCTAATCTTAATTAAGTAATTTTTAATATTTATTTTTTCCTTTTACGTTTATGTTTTCCTTTAACCTAAACTATAATGGTGTTACATTTATAATTATTTGTTTATATTTAATTGTTTATATTTTGAATTAAATATCGTATTTTACAATTGATAAGGATAAAAACAGTGTATAAATAACAATAATAATTAGCTACACTAAAATTTTATTTATACAAGTGCCCATAATTTTTAATTATAAGCGAGACTTAGGATTTTTTTTTATTCCAGTGACTTATCTATCCTTAACTTAAGTAACTTTTTTTTTTTTATACAGGAAAAAACCTCTTATGGGTACCGCCGTCCGACGGGGACAGGCGGCGGTTATGTCGGACTCGCACCGACTAAAACGACCTGTGTGCTCCACCACGCTGCCGATGGCAAGGACAGGGTATCATTGTACATATTGCCCCCATCCCGCCGACAGCTCTGATCCCAGAGAATAAACACCTCCAGGTAGGGGCCCCTCGAAAGAGAAGCCCCCCTCCGCTAACCGGTGCATCGGGAGCACTAGATGCACCGACCGCCTCGGGGACCTGTAAGCCAGGCGTCCGATGTACCCCGTTCGGAACACCCGAAGGTCCCCAGTTAGGGCGGCAGACGATGGGCTTGGGCGAGTCACTGGACTCACCAGCAGCTGATTGGATCCAGAACAACAGTTCGTGGAACCGCTCCGCCGCCTCCCTCCGCCCCCCTCTGCAGAGCTAAGGGAGGCCATCGCTGCCCACGATCGCTCCCTGCCCACCGTGTTTGCTATGTCACGGTCGACAGGGAGAGATCGCGCCCCAAGTAGGGGCCCCAACGCCTTGGTGGGCGTTTCCGCCCCCACCGGGTAATTTTTTATAGAGGTTTTCTTCCTCGCAACCCGAAGGTCCCCGTTCCCATTGCTGAGCTTCCGGGTTTCGCCGACGGTGGCCGTAACCATGTCCAGCCAGACTTAGAGTAAGCCCAACTGGACCCGTCGCTCATTAGGGACTCCACCCCAACCCCCCCGGAGTCCCCGGTGCGTCCAGATTGCCCTCTGCTAATCAGAGGGACAACTGGATTGGCCACCCCTCAGTGGTCCGTTCGCCAAGACTAAGCTTGCGCCACGAGGAGGCCGACCACTTTGGCACCCCTAACTTAAGTAACTAACTTAAGTATCCAAATAAACTTGTAAAGAAGTGTTTTTGAATCGTTAACTCTACTGCTGGTTCGGAAAGCTGAACCTACCGAGAAAAGACAGCAAGAAACTCGGCGTTTGCTCTTTTTAAAATATAATTATTGTTACTACTAACATTAGTCATTACTGTCTTGTACAGGGTCAAAGCATAGCATTATTCAACAGTATTTTAATATTTCTTTATCTGCCTCTTTTAACCATTCTTTTTAAACTGCTGTAGTGGTAAAGCTAAAATTGATAGCATCATTTTATTACAATCTTATACCCAAAACCAAGAACGACTTACGTATTTTTGCAAGGCGTAAATCGCCGCAAGTTTGTGTCGTATAAATACATCACCAATATTTTTTTTAAATTATGTATATATTATATAGTTATACACTTTATAGATTTACCTTAGTCGTCTTTTACGGCACCTCGGTAATAAATTATGGTCTATTCTATTCAGCCGGATACCACACGGCGTTATCTATAGGGATATGAAATATTGTTAAAAGAATGCGATTTTGTCGTGGAGCCAATCTCCTGATGATGCTTCGGTTGCGAGGCGAAACTATTGTTGAGTTTGTGATAGCTTATGTATTGTGGTGGCGGTGGTAGAAGTTTGAGCATGTGTTTTTAAGAATCCTGCATGAATCAGGTATGAAAACGGATACGCTCTACATTTAGCATTATATTTTTTTTCTATTTTACTTCATCGCGGATTACAGCAAAATAATTTTATTATTACCTTTGTATTATGGATCTCCGCAAAGTAACGCCATTCTATACCTAAACCTAAATTATTCTATACCTAAATTATTTATTAACAATAAGAACGCCGTGTATCCGGCTGAATAGAATAGTACCACCCTCATTTCTTACTGAGGTGTCGCAAAAGGCGACTAAGGTAAATCGACCCGCCGTGTGGTATCTGGCTGAGTAGAATAGACCAACCTCATTTCTTACCGAGATTTCGTAAAAGGCGACTAAGGTAGATCGACCCGCCGTGTTGTATCTGGCTGAGTAGAATAGACCAACCTCATTTCTTACCGAGATTTCGTAAAAGGCGACTAAGGTAAGTTGACCCACCGTGTGGTATCCGGTTTAGTAGAATAGACCACCCACTTTCTTACCGAGGTGTCGTGAAATACGACAAAGGTAAGTTGACGTCAGGCATGTGACAACTGGCCCGTTGGAGCAGTGGGTAGTGACCCTGCCTTCAGCTCCGCGGGTCGCGGGTTCGATTCCCGCCGAGGTCCAACATTTTCTATAAATGAATTTGTTGGTCTTTGAGCCTGGGTGTATATTTGTATTTAAGTATGTATTTAACAATTATATATGTATATATTCACCAGTTGTCTGTCACCCATAACACAAGTATTAAGTTACTTACTTTGGGGACGGACGACCGTGTGTGAAAGTGTCCCATATATTTATTTATATTTATTTATTTTTATAACATGTTGTGCCGACCCCACTTAGAGTGAGATAAGGGCAGGAAGTTGATGATGATGATGAGATATCATTGCGCGAACAGGTACTTCAACAGTTAGATTTACCTCAGCCCGTGTAAATCAAAGGCTTTATTATAGTCCTTGTGCTGATTTACATTTGACACTCTTCCAGGGCCGCACTATTTACACCCATAGGAGGTGAAAGATCTCGCTGTCAAGAAGATCCTAGAATTCTTGGAGGATACCTGCATTGGTATACTGTAATTAGTGGCGATTAACAATAACAAAGCATTTTTTAATAGTTTGTTTCAATCTACCCATATGTGTTGGACACTGGCAGTTTTTATATTGAATTTGCTGCATGTGAAATTACGCGGCGAAACATATTATACGGACGTTGGTGTATCAATTGCTAACAATAAAGCCACTCGTCGTTTCTTGTGAACCTAAAGTGTAGAGATGTCAACTATAAGGTCAAACGATACCTCAAAACACTATCAAATATATCTTGCGAAATACAGAAAAACAATTATATTTACCTCTTTTTTAACTTTAGACTGGTTGAGGAGGGATAAAAATCATGTGACCAAACGAGTGTCAAATTTGAATGTGGATTGATATGTGCCTAGAGGGAGGCCTAAAAAGAGATGGTTGGATTGTGTGAAGTATGACATGCATATAAAAGGAGTGGCGCCAGAGTTGACGAATGATAGGACAGAATGGAAGAGAAAAATATGTTGCGCCGACCCCACTTAGAGTGGGATAAGGACAGGAAGATATATATTAACGTTAGACTGGTTGGCTGAAAGAGATTCCGATTCCGCAATAAGCCCGATATTGCAAATGATGTTGTTTTTTATTTGTATTTTTATTAATGCAATAAAGTAGAAAATCGCCGAAAAAAAGGAAGAAATCGCTAGTTAGCGATAAGGCCGCCTTATTGTACCTGTATTTGCTTATAAATGTGTCACATGTCACATAAAATGTCACATTATTAAGATCATCATCCTCCTGCCCTTATCCCACTCTAAGTGGGGTCGGTACAACATGTTATAAACATGTTGTTACATGAATTGGCTGCGTTTTTACGACCTGCCGCCTGCCTGACGTCAACTTACCTTAGTCGTATTTTACGACTCCTCGGTAAGAAAGAGGGTGGTCTATTCTACTAAACCGGATACCACACGGTGGGTCGTCTTACCTTAGTCGCCTCTTACGACACCTCCGTAAGAAATGAGGTTGATCTATTCTACTCAGCCGGATACCACACGGCGGGTCGTCTTACCTTAGTCGCCTTTTACGACACCTCGGTAAGAAATGAGGGTGGTACTATTCTATTCAGCCGGATTCCACACGGCGTCATACTGTCACATTATTAAGTTATTTTTATCTAAATAAGTCATTCGAATAAATTTAAGTTTTTATGACACTTGAATTTGTAAACAAAGACAGGTGAAGGTTAACGCATAACAGATGCTATCGTAATTTCCGGCACCCAGTTTTAAAATTAATTTACAACTAAATAAGTTGTCCAATTCAATTTAGACGTCAAAAATTTATCATATAGATAATATATTAATTAAAAATACATCACGTTTCCCCAACTACTCAACTAAAGAAACTCTATATTTAAATGATTTTATTCTTTTTTTAAAAACATGCTAGAGTAATATTGTTTCATTTTATGCTATAAATATCAAGCGATTTAAGAAAGAGTGATAAAACAGGTCATTTTTAATGGTTTTCCCTATCAGCCTAAGGAAAACAATATTTGTTGTCAATGTAGATTGAATTTACGATTTTAAACAGTTTAAGTAACATCTAAATAAATTATAGACTGAATGGTTAGAAATTATAAGATATTCACTCATATTACAGATTATTAAAAATATTTGGTTTAAATCTGGAATCTTGCTTGACGACCCTTTGCTTTAAAAATTATTACAACCATTAAAATAATTTCAAGTGAATAAGGATGTAGATTACAAAATGTTGGTAGTTTTAACATAATATTGGTAGATAATATAGATTAAATGTTTATTTTTAACTTTACTCTAAAGTGTAGATATACATATATTTCTAATTGTCCCCAATCCGTAAACGACTTTCACCCATTTAATAGTAAAACATTTTTCAATAGCAGTGTTTCTTTATTTATATTTCCATTAAAAATTCTATGACGAAACTTATATGGGTATTCATTTTTCAATGTTTCTGCAAAACGAGAATTAAAACAGCAAATAACTTGGTAGGTGTTTTCTCCATTAGTTTCTACAAGACAGAAATGTGCTATCTTATTTTGTATCTTAATTCAATGCATATAATGGGGGTCCGGTTTTCGAACAAGACAAGATCCGAGACTCGACTATATAACCAGTTCCCCGCCAATTATGCGTGGCTCTTATACGATTTAATATATAAACAACCGGCATTGGAAGCACCGTAGGCGTAGTTAGTACACACAGAAATCACATTTCGCGTAGGTGTGGCTGTATAATAAATATATTTGTCGATTTGACCGGCGGCCACGGCGCCACTTAACACTAATCTTACAAAACAAGGCGTGATTGCATTATTATTTTAGCCATAAGTAACTCGGTGCGAGTCGCGTACATGATTGGACTACTAATAACATATTTTGTTATAAATATCACCATGTCGACCCACCTGCCTTTTCAATTATTCATCATATAATGTTGACATGACGCCTCCCTTCTCTTACCGGTGTACCTAAGTTGGCAACAAAAATACAAAAATATTCCTCACCTGATTCTGTCAGAAACGATTTCAGGTTTCGAGTTTCTCTTGGCGGGAGTCAGCGTGAGAGGAGGAGCGTGTGTGGGACTCGTCGATGGCTCCGAGGGTGCAGAGGGCGGCGAGCAGGATCCAGAGCTAGAGAGGCTGAACGCCCTGGAGCGTGCGTCGACTGCAGCCGGCGTCCGACCGGAACGGGCTCTCCTACGCTTCTTCTTCTCATCGTCCGTTCTTATAGCCGCACCGGGCGGAGTCCAGTCCAGGTCTTTCTTTAAGTGGCCGCGCCCGCATCGACAACCGCAGGCCTTGAAAGCCAAATCGTAACCTTTCTTCGTCCAAAGATTCTGGTGTCTCTGCCGTTCGGACCACGATCGTGCGCGGCCGCAGGACTTAAGATAGGCGAGCACCCCGACCTCCCATTGCTCGAAGCATTCTCTGTGCATGTACCGGCCGGCGGCGCACGTGTCATTGTTGCATAGCACGCGGATGGCGTCCTCGACGCGCACCGGCTCCCGGGCGCGAAGGCACTCGCCGGGAACGCAGCAGCCGTGGGTGTCGTCGGAGTCACGTTCGCCGGTCGCGCCCTGCCTTCGCGGAGCCATGCTGCACCACGATCGACTCAACGAAATCGAACGTGCCGCCGCGATGTATGAAAACGCGTCACGCGAGACACATGCTTGCCGGAGCGCGCGCGGCCGACTAATAACCGCGAGTGAACGAAAGCGAAATTTCAAGAGCGCAGCGCGTCGCCGCGCCGCCGCCGCGCCACCCGCCTGCACGCGGGGCTGACCTTGGGGGGCGCGAGGGGCGCGGGGGTGCAGCGAGGGGCGGGGCGATGCGGCCGACGCGCGACGGCCCGGGTGGGGAGAAAGTGCCTAGCGCATTTTCACTTTCGCGCGATACCCTGGTCCCGGGTAGCGAGCGGGGCAGCGGTAGCGGTCGATGGCGGCGTTGCGCCTGACGTACTGCATACTGCATGGACGTCGAAACTAACAATTGCTATGCACTTTTTTATGACCTCGCGAAATAAAAATAATCAACAATATCAATTCCCTTAATCGTGTAGATACATGTCACAAAGCATATATGGGTTGGTGCAAACACTATCAGCATTTGGTGATTTTGTATAAGAGTTATTTTTGTACAAGTTTATTGATTTTGGTGATCTGTATCGATTTTGACAAGAAAAATTAATTGCGGCTCATAAATCATCCTCAATCTCAACAGGTTTGACACACCTATAAAAATTTATACACATATACCAGTTTCTTTTAAAAATTTAATTGCACCAACTAAGAATCGCTATTGCTAGTATGTTTAGAGAGTAACTATAATACTGCGCGTCATACAATAAAAGCAAGTTTTTTATTTTTTTTAAATACGCATAATAAGTACGTATTTGTTATTTTCGCAAATCTACATTAAAAGGTTAGATAATATCAATAAAGTACGAATAGGTAATAACTTTTATGTACAAAGCGCTTCAAATGAGGGTAGAAAAAGAAATGGATTCAACATCGTCGTCGTAAATAATATAAACATAACTGCCGTATATCGCGATATGATTGCAATAGTATAACGTAAAATGATTTTATAATCTCTACTTATCACAAAATAAAATCTAATTTTATACGTATGTTAAAACTGAAACAGATCTGTGAATTTCATAAATATTAACCTAAAGAATATTGTTTGAACATTTTTATTCTAGTAGTCGATGTTTATGCCGACACCAAATCGATCATTTTTTTTGTCTTTCTGTTACCAAATTCAAATTCAAATTCAATATATTCTTTATTCAAATGAACTTGTCGACAAGTGCTTTTGGATTGTCAACTGTTGTTTATACCGCTTTATTTTACTAGACATAAATCTCTAGATGTAAAGTATTACATCCTAGCAATAGACTTTTTTTTACTTTTTTGCCTGTTTATTAAGGCTTCTCAATCTTGAATACGATTTATTACGTCATTACAAATATCACTAAAAGATTTATTCTGGTCATTCTGTTTTAAATATCTCGGAAATCTATAGCGATTATTGCAATTTTGAATATTACATTCTTTTTTAATGTGATTTTTGGTATGAACATAGATAGAGGGTTGGAGAACGATATGTTTTTCATTTTCGTACTGAAGTATTTATATAAAAAATATATTTTTATTTTTTTTTGGAAAATTTAGCAATACAATAGACAATTTAATTAAATTCTTTCGTGGAGTATCTCTATCATGACCATCTTATCACCCTTATTTGTTACCGAGGCGCGCAAAGTGCGACTAAGGTAAGTTGATGTCAGACAGACCGGTCATGAAATACCTAATACCTAATACCTAGCCAAATCATGTGACAACATGTTTATAACATGTTCTGCGAACCCCACTTAGAGTGGGATAAGGGCAGGAAGAAGATATAATAGAAGCAAGAATAGCAGAAAACAGGTAAACAGTCTATACTTGTGGGTATTTTGACGCTAAAATTGTTGCGTACAAAGTTGCAAATACAACTACGGTTCACTTAAATGAGAACTTAAAACTAAAACTTAACTAAGTACAATTCTTGCATGTAGGAGCGTGCTAAACAAAGAAAAATAACTTATAACTTAATATAAAATATCGCAAATAAAACATTACTAAGTAAAAAAAAGAAAATAAATTTGTGGGTAAAAACAAAAATCAAGCGTTGTATATATGCTTTGCTAACGAGTTAAAGTCCCTAGATGTGGATGTACAACTAGTATAGTATATATAGAAGGTATACGTTTTAAGGTTATTTCAAATCAAATCAAAACATTTTTATTTTCAAAACAGGTAGTTACAATTTTATAGGAAAACTTAACTTAAATCGACTAAATATTATAACTAAGTATTAAGATTTACAGGTAGCCCCCAAACCTGTATTTTGGGAGGCCAGAGTTTGCCTTTATACATTGTAAATATAATTATCCTTAGAAAAGAAGAACCGTGTGGGATAGAGAACTATTCTAAACATACATTTAATAAACATTTAATAAAGGAATTACGCAATTTCATGTCCAGTTCCCTTTTAATAATACATAAATAATAAATACCCTGTATGCCATTCATGTGAAACTCTTAAGCTTGGAGCGCACGTGTGGTAACTATAGGGCGAGTTGAAAGGAACAATGGCTTTACTTCAAGACCGGTTCAAGGCTGAAGAACACGGCCCTCTCATCTGTACTCTATACTCATGGTTTACATACGGTTTTGCTTCCGAACGATCTCGTTTTTGCGAAATAGCAAATATAATTACTTACGTATTATACGCCGTGTGGATAGAATAGTACCACCCTCATTTCTTACCGAGGTGTCGTAAAAGGCGACTAAGGTAAGTTGACCCACCGTGTGGTATCCGGTTTAGTAGAATAGACCACCCTCTTTCTTACCGAGGTGTCGTAAAATACGACTGAGGTAAGTTGACGTCAGGCAGGCGGCCGGTCGTAAAAACGCAGTCAAATCATGTGACAGCATGTTTATAACATGTTGTGCCGACCCCACTTAGAGTGGGATAAGAGCAGGAGGATGATGAATTACTTATGTATTATCCTGACTTTCACTTTACCTCAAAGCACCTGGAAGGCATCGTCTAAATGATTCGATAATATAAGAGAGTGGCACTATATGAAATAAAATGATGCACGTTGTACATTTTTTTTAAAATATTTTTGCTTTAATATAAGGATATAAAATGAACGATTAAATGAACTAGATAGTCTTAGTTATTCATAAATTTAATGTATGTTATGTTTAAACTGTAGTAGTTAAAAATAATGTCATAACATTTTATTTAAAAATATCTACATATATTATAATGCATTAACAATTGATAAAGTTGTCAAGCGTCATATTTATTAATAATCATTTATATTAATACTAGGTATCAGTGTAAGAATTTTTTAATTAAAATTTAAATTAAATTTAAAATTTAAATTAAAATTAAAATTTTGAACCTTAAAGTTGCCATTGTGAGTTAACCATAAAAGATAGAGACATGTTCTCGAGGACTTTTATGTACTATTTCTGTACAATTCTTTGAAACATTACTTTGGTTAACGCAGCGCACGCGAGTAAAGCTCCCAGCAAGCGAGATTTTTACAACCTTAACCTTCCGGAAGAATTGCTCTATCTTATAAAGACGAACAAAAATCCGTGTAGTAAATTTTGAAAAAATCGAACTCATACATACAGACAGCTTTTGAGAACTTTGTTTTATAGTAAGTAAGTATAGATATAAATGAACACAAATTAAGCTTTCAAGCCAACATAAGCCGTAAGTCTTGTATCCCGTAGGCGAGGACTCAGTTAAACAGTTCATCTATAAACGAGTTTTAAAGAGGCAAAAGGTCATATAATTATTTGTTTATTCCTAATATGTACAACATCTGTAATATAGGCAAATTATGGATTCAGTAGACTTCTAAAATTCTGTCAAAAAAATATCCAACAAATATCACGATAATATCAATAGAATATACAAATTGGTCACTTAATAAACTAGTCCTACTTTCGAAGCCGTTGAATATATTCCAACCTATTGAGATACGATCAAATAAACAAGATCGTATCGCAATACGAGAAACTAGTGAATAAGCCATAGAGAAATTACTAGCGTAACGTGTGACCCAATTTAATTCCGACTTGCCTTACCAGGTGATAGGTGCATTTTATTCGGAGGGGAGGCTAACACGTGTATCAAACACCAGCCAAAATACATCCTGACAAAATTAGATATGCGCTCCATAAAACAATTTCACAGTAAAAACAACCTTATCTTATTAAGCTAAAGAACTAGGGTTAAAATTGTATATGAATGATAGAGTTTGCGAAGGAACTGCGTCTCAACTCGTTTTGATCCCGCGATATTATTATAAGGCTTTTGTCTGAAGTCCGCACATCTGTGTGACCTCTTGAATAGCCATTGAATTATTGAAAATATTTGGAGCGTAACCCTTGAACGTGGGTTAGTAGTAAAAGAGTGGGAGCGCTTTAAAAATTGCTTATTTATTAACCATGTTTAGTATAAGACGTGGACTTTATTCTCTGTCCACTGCTGGACTGGATTAGACGTAAACTGCTGCTATATATGCAAAATGTAAGTCATCATCATCTTCCTGCCCTTATCCCACTCTAAGTGGGGTCGTTATAAACATGCTGTCACATGATTTGACTGCGTTTTTACGACCGGCTGCCTGCCTGACGTTAACTTACCTCTGTCGTATCTGACACCTCGGCAAGAAAGAGGGTGGTCTATTCTACTAAACTGGATGCCACACGGTGGGTCAACTTACCTTAGTCGCCTTTGCTCGTAAAAGTTCGTAAGTCGTTTATGGGTTTGGGTATAAAATAAGTAGTAAGTAGCGGCCTGTTACTATCCCACTGCTGAGAATTGGCCTCTTCTCTCCGTTTTTGAAGAGAAGCTTTGGAGCTAAGATCTACCGCGTTGCTCCAATGCGGATTGGTAGGTTACACATATCTCCAGAATTCTCTTGAGATATGCAGGTTTCCTCACGATGTTTTCCTACACCGAAAAGCGTGTGATAAATTGCAATTATCAATTAGACACATAAGTTTTAACAACAAAACTCAATATCGTCTGCCCGGGTTTGAACTCGTGACCTCCTCAAAAAGAGTCGCACTATGTTGCCGCTGGACTACCACAGATTGGGTATAAGATTTTGTAATAAAATTCCTCAATCAATTTTAGCTTTACCATTATAACAGTTTAATAACACTGTTATAATACTGTTGAGGATTACATAGATGATAACAATGCGTGGATATTATATTTTGAAAAGAGCAACCGCCGAGTTTCCTTCCGGTACCAACGATAAAGTTGACAACTCAAAAGAACTCGTTTACAAGTTCACTTGAATAACGAATATTTTGATTTTTTTAAATTTGAAATAATCCTGTCACAAACAGAACGAATGTTTACACGATAGTATTAAAATAAATATTAATATGCATTTTCAAACAAGGCGAGCCGTAAAAGAAAATTTAAATTACAAAGCCACATTGAGACGATATGCATCGTATCGAATTAATTAACAGCACTGAATAATGCACTTTGTTAAACAACTTGTAGTACATGCGCTATAAAAACCAGCCAGTAAATTTTTAAATAAAGCCCTCGTTTCCTCTGACGCCGAACGGATACGATGTGGAATACAAAAAACATTATACGTAGACGTTGCAGAGTGTGACTTCGTTAGCACATAATGACTGATGGCTCCACGATCCTGCAGTGTTTTGATGATGAGCCAATGTCTAGTCGTATTGTAGTTGATTTTGCCCATTGTTTATATGATACTTATCGTGATTTACACCGCACTCTTCCCTACAGTTAGAATGTTAAGTTTTACTGCAGCCCCTTCTGATATAATTATTGAATCTGGAATTACGAAACTAGATCTCATATTTAAAATATTTGATACTATTGTTTTTCAAAAATGTTAAAATTTTTAATTAATTTTGGTATAATATAATTACTTAAGATAAATATTTATGTACACATGTCGTGTAAAGGCCCTTTAATTTATAGAATAAAAAAAGCTTGTGTGCTGTATTTGATAAGATCACGGTGTAAAAAAAGTTAAAGCTGATTAAACATAATATATAAATAAAAGTAAAAAAGGAAACTTTGGTACAATAATATACTGTATGTAAATAAGTATTCGTGAATATTACTTCCGTCGGAAAATCAGTGAAATTATAGCGCCAAAATTTAAATATAATAAGAACGTGTCTATATTAGGCACATAGTGTATTTGCCTACTTAAGATAGTCTCATATTAGACGAAGACGCTCGAGCATAAAAGGGATCTCTTCCAGTCAACCTTTGAGTAACAGAAGAAAAAGACTAGAAGTGAAATATATAATATAGATAAAAAGAAAAAGTTTATATAAAATTGACTATTAAATCTATAAATTAATTAAGGTTAATCGCTTAATAGATATTTTATTTAATATAAAATATGATTATATAAAAAATATATTTATATATAAAATTTGATATAAAATATGTGAAGGCTTCTCCATCAGATCATTAATTGCCGATCAACCACTATTATCATAGATTCAGATTTAAAGAAGAATTAAGCCAATAATTACTGATCTTTTGCTTACAAGGACAAATTTTCCCGATAATTCATGAACTGTTAAATGTGAACTAGTTCCATTTTGTCCAGTCTATATTTTGAAAATAAAACGATTCAAACCAAGTTGCTTTAAGTGTACAGATATTCGTGCTTGAGTTTCTCGTCCATGTATTCTTTATTTGTAAACTAGCTTTGTTCCCGTGTGGAAGTGGTGGAAACCGGTGTGTCACAAAGTGGTTCCCGCGCAAATCTCGCCCCGCAGAATTCTAGGATAAAAAGTAGTCTGTAATATGTTGCTACACTCCAATTAATCCAATCGGTGAAGGAAAACATTGTGAGGAAACCTAACTCTAGAGAATTCTAGGGATATGTGTAACTTACAATTCCGCATTGGAGCAGCGTGGTAGGACTTAGCTCCAATCCTTCTCTACAACGGAGAGAGGACGCCTATGCCCAGCAGAGGGACAGTAATAGGCTGTGACTTTATTTTTTACACTCTAATCTCCTTTTATCATAATCTGTTAGGCCTGTACGGAGAATATACTACTAACCTAACTTAAGATTTAATTAAACTTAAGATTTACTAAACAGAATTGAAGATATAGAATTACTAAAAGATAGCAAAAACCGTATGAAAATCCTTGTAATAGATTTTGAGAATATTGGTGACATACAAGTTTGGAGACTTTGTTTTATAATAGACTAGCAATCGCCAGCGGCTCCACCCGCGTGGAAAGATGATAACCGTAATATAGTATTTTGTCAACCATAAAATGGCTAAAGCGGGTTAACCTTAAAAGCTAGACATATGCTGTCCCGGACTTTTATTTAGAATATTCAGAGCGAAACAATGTTGTAATACATGTTTTTGAATAACTTTCACCGTTTACTTAGCGCTCGCAAGAAAAGCTTTAAATTTTTCCGTTTCCGTAATATTTTTTTATTGCTGCTCCTCTCCTATTCATTGTAGCGTGATGTTAAATAGCCTATTGTATATAGTCTTCCGATAAATAGACTATCTTAAATTCAAAGAATTTTTAAATCGGTCCAGTAGTTCCTGAGATTAGCGCGTTCAAACAATCATACAAACAAACAAACTCTTTATATATTAGTATAGATAAATATATAAATAGTGTACCAAATGGTGGAAAATGCATTCTGCATTTCATTCTTCGTAGATTGTGGCAGATCGTAGTGAAACATCATGATCCTATACGAAGTAAAGCTGCTTATAACAATTTTAATTTTCATTCAACACAAAAATAGAAAATTTCCTCATAACATGTTTACTTCAAAATTAACTCACAGGGGAAGTCGACTTAATTAGCAGTAAAAATGTAACCGTTTTTATTTGACCCACATCTAAGGGATAATTGCGAGGGAATAAATTATTTAATTATTACTTTTATAGGTCACTGCATAATGCTGGCAGGTGTATCGAAGCGTACACCTGCTATAAGGGGTTGTTCAAGGTCCGCGATGTGCTCTTTTTGTTTGTTTGACGATGCGCGTGCGCGGGAATTTTTATAGGTGAACATGTTTTTGCAAACGCCTTTGTGTAGAATTTACTTGTGCAAACGAACATTTAAATTATTCACCACTTACGTAAACACTTATATTTTTTTTCGTTTCAAACTACATTATATTTTGTTGAGCATTAAACAAATAATAAAGATAAGTTTGTTAATAAAGATAAGTGAGAAATAAATGTGTATGTTAGATGTGTTTATTATCATAATGAAATGAGAAAGCAGTAATATATCGTGTATAAAAATTTTATATATTTTTTTGGCGGCCTCTATATAATTTATAGAATTAGGCGTTACTTTGCGGGAGTCCATAATACAAAAGAATGCCATAAAAGAAAATATATGTAATGCTAAATGTAAAGAGTACTACTAGTCGTTCTTGTACCTCATAGATGCAGAATTTGGAAAAACTCATGCACTACTTGCCACCAATAACAACAATAGACAAACACTGCATACATTCACTGCAACATTCTCAACAATTTTCGCCCCGTAACCGAAGCATCATTAGGAGTTAGACTCTACGACAAAATCGCAAAGCTTTTGTGGCACAAATTTTTTAAAGAGAGAAAGAGAAAAAAGTAAGTATTATAACCAAATAAACAGATTTAGCAGCTATTGGGGTGTGCAGAATTAGATTCTTAAACAGTAAGTTTCCTCATAAAATACATTATATTAAATCAAAACGTTTATTTGGAAACTAAACATTTATGAACAACAAAAATGTTCAACAGGACACTATCTAAATTACTTATACGCTAGTACTATACAAATCATGCCCATGTCGAATGTACCCAAGAACGCTGGCAGCGTTTCTGCGTTGAATCGCTAAGCTGATTCTTTGTCTTTCTTGTCACCTGAAGAGGCAGTTAACCAAGGTATAAATCGGATAAAAAAAAATTGCACTTCGACTCTATGGCCCTGGTCGCAACTGCAAATGGTGTTACTTGCTTAAGATTTATTTTGGCATTAAGCTCATGATAATTAGTATTTTAGTTCTAAGGAAAAATTCGTTGTAGTTGTTTTACGAATTTCACAACGTCTTACTTTTTATACACTGATCCCTAAAGAGTTACCCTATTTATGCAAAGGTTATTAATTTTTTTGTTTCAAAAACGTGCGTGTACTTAATCACGATAGGTTTTTGAAGGCTTGCTTATTGTACGAGTATATCCTGTGTAATCTCACGCTATATTAAGTAATAACAAAACTAAGAGTACATTGCATCTCTATAATATAAAAATGTATTATTGTTTTTCAAACTCACAATTTGTTTTTACCTTACGCGCTTTTACAGCATTGCCGGATGCAATGAGAAAGTATCGTCGAGGGTGCAAAGTTTGTATTGTATAGCAACACAAGTAGCTTTTCTAGCGTCAGGAAATGTCGTCGTTTGAAGCCTATGAGACCGGACCAAGGCTTAGAACGACATGTGATAGAAGGCCTTGTAGTTGACACCTTTTATAATTATATTTCCTTTTAGATAAGAAAAGTAAAAACAAACAAAACTTTAAAATCTGCGATAATCGCATTGAACAAATTATACTGCGTCCATCATATTATCAGTCTTTTGACAGCTCACGCTCATTAAGTTTTGTATTGCTTACGTACAAATATCATACAAATAATATTTGTACTTTATGGATGGGTACCGCCCACTTAGTGATGTCACACATAATGGGTTACTACGATTATGCCACAGATTAAAAATAATCGGTAGAAATCGATGTTACGAGTATTAAAAGACATTTAATAACATTATATAAAGTTTTACTTTCTTCTTAGTTAATACATGAATACAAATAAAACAATCAGGATATTTTAATTTATTTTATTAGCACGAGTCGTCGGAATGATAATCAACACTAGACTCCTCCGATGAGGAGTCTTCAGTAGCAGTTATTATTAGCTCTTGTGTAGATAATATATTATCAAACGCAATATCACGTTCCCAATCAGAGAATATTACTCTTTTAGTTCTTTCCACCACACTTGCCCAGTTCTCGGCCGTTACGTGGGTGCAAGCATTTTTTAGCAATTGCAACATTTTATTCGCTGTGAATGGGGGGCTTGTATTGCATCTCGCAGCATGCCCTTTTACTTGTGCCCATATAAGTTCTATTGCGTTGTACTGGCAGTGGTATGGAGGAATCCGAAGAACAGTATGGCCATATTCTGCTGCCATTTCATTGATTACATAGCGTTTTGCTCTCTTTTTGGTTTTTAATATTTTTATTAATTCAACTTTTAACATTGAGTCGTCCACATTTTCTCCATTGTCCCGAAGCCAATTAATTATTTCATGCTTTTTATTAGCCTGTGTTGGCATTTTGTCAATTTGACGGGAGTGGTAGGGCGCATTATCAATAAAAATTATTGATGGTTCTTCCAATGAAATGAGCATTTTTTTGAACCACTCTTCATACACATTTGCATTCATCTCTTCGTGGTAGTCATTTGATTTCTTCGATTTAAATGCCAACAGTGCGTCTTGTACAAATCCTTTTGCTGTACCTGCATGGCAAATGATTAGGCGCTCACCTTTTCCCATTGGTACTGAGGAAGTGGAATCAGCAGTATCATCAGTCCAGAAACGAGATAGTGTGTGGTTAGCGTTGAGCCATGTTTCATCCGTGAAAACAATATTTGCCCAATCTTGTATTTTCTTTGCCTCTCTTAAAAAATCACAACGTGCTATAGCTATATCTGTGCGTTCCATTAATAATTTTCTTTTATTTAACTTTTTATATGAAAAGCCAATTGTGTTCAAAACTTTGACCAAAGAAGATTTTTCACCATGAAATAGACCACTTCTTTTCAAAGAAACAATAAGTTTTCTCAAAGTTGGAATTTCTTTTCTCAAGTAGTAATCTAGTTTACGTAGGTTATCATTAATCGAATTACTTAGGTACGTAATTCGATTAATGATAGTAGGTACTATAATCGGAATGGTATCGCATACGAGAATCTTTAGGACATCACTATCGTCAATCTGTCAAAAGATGGTTAATATAATGGACAGTGTATAACGTTGTACGCATCCACTTTCCATACAACTATAGAGCGTCAACCCGTTTTCGAACAAAACATGGCTGCAGTCGAAGGCATCCCGTAAAACTGGTAGACCTTGATCTCAAAGGGACCCTCGACGAGCCGCCGGCTAACCTTGGGTTATTTTTAAACCACGCCTGCATACAAATCCCGTCGGACGGGCTCCTTCCGTCTGTTACATAATGCGAAATTATAGTTGCCAACTTTTTCCTCCCCATCTCGCTGAAAAGCGTGTGGCCCTGTCATTTCGACTTTATAGCCTTTGTTTTGGCTCGCACATATTTTATTTCTTTTCGCGGAACCGTAAAAGGAAGAGGCAATGAAGGGTTAGTCGTTCTTTTATGGAGTTATTTATGGTTTCGAATAATAGCCGCGGCTTGCCGCTTAATTTAGAGACAGCTGCGTGTCCTTCGAAAAATTTGATTCCGCGCATTTTTCTGCTTGACCTCGGAACTTATGGTTAATTCGTTTTGTATATACCTCAGAATCACTGTGTTTATTATATACGAATAACCAACATCTAAGTTAGTTTTCTTCATCGACGGCATACGTCTGATAATGTACGTTTACGCCGCCTAGTCTCGTATCCATTGTGCAATCTATCAGGTAAATAAGTAAGTCAGTAAAGTCAATAATACTTGGTATAGAAGATGCTACTGACACTAAAACAAAAACAATCCTCCCTACTATAGCATGCTCCGGACTATTTCAATTAGTTAGTGTTTGGACTTCAGTTATTGATCGGTCAGCAGAGCTTTAAAACTTGAAGAATGCAAGTGTGGCTTTGAGAAAATAGACTGTGACATATTTTACAAAGCGGACAGTCGTCAATTTACTAAAAAGCATACCCTCGACGCAAATTTACATACACTTGAATGTATTATGGTGGATGAAATATCATCGTTTTCAATTATAATTTTAAAATGCTGCTTATGATTTAAAAAACTTTTTCGGTACGTCAAACAGCTAAGATGTCTTAAACTAAATAATTCAATCAAAATGACACATGACAAGATAAGATAAATCACCTGTTATGACAGCCTGCATAAAATTTTATTACATTGAGTTATCTGAATAAGGAACTTTTCATATTTATTAATATTTTAATTAGTCTTTAGATTCGTAAAATTGTCACATATATTTTATAATTAGAATATAGAGTCTAAAGATACTAAAGAATTGAGCGTTCTGTAAATTCTGTTAAGTATCTTAAATTTACTTAAATGAGACAAGAAAAAGATATTAGATTAGATAAATTTTCCTTTTCTGTTAAAATACTTTCAATAAATACTATTTATTCAGTGACTGTAACAATAGTATTTTCTTAATACATTGCTGACCATGATTTGTAATCATCTTGTAGAACTGCTTGTAAAGTATGCTTTAATTCACAAAAAAATATATTTTTAAGCCTGTTATGAACTTTACTTGCGTTTACATAATACTTCTAAATAAAAAATATATTTAATAAGTATATTTCAGCATTACAAGACTTGAACTAGCGAAAATGATTTAGTTTTATTTTGTATACAAAACATGTTAGTAAGTTACATTATATCTTTATATAATTCGATTATAGATTATATTTAAATAGGCGTATATATATTAATTGTGAAAAGGAAGTCTAAAAAGCAAATTAAAAACCAATAGAGTTTCTCTTTCCTTCTTGTTTCAGATCATCAGACAGCCACCTCGTTTTTAAACGAATAATTTAAATGGAAAAATTCCTCTTTGACAAGACTTATTGCTATCGTTATGGAAACGTTAGTATATACGAAAATTGTTACAAACTTCACTTTTAAATGTACATAGGTTTTATGCTTTTAATTAGATAGTTGAGGGGATACCATTCAGTCATTTTTATCGACCGAGTGTTTTTTGTTTTCTCAGTTCCTGTCCATGTTCATTTTTGCTGGCTTATTTCTTTTACTACATCTAATACTTTGTTTATTTTTATATTCCTTCAGTCTTTTCTTCTCTATTAATAGAGAGCTTTGACAGGCAATAATTTTAGTGATATGCTATTTTGTGATTGCCCACGTCTCACAATATATTATAGATAGTTAATATCCGTGTAAACACTTAAATTCGTGCATGCAAAACGAAATTATCACTTTTATTTATAAATTATATATTTGCTTAAGTCCGTTATGCTTTTGCGGGTTTTATTTTATATTCCAATTCAATATTGTTATCACGGTTGCGAATCCCTTTTTATAGAGTTGTATGTGCGTATACAAAGGTATTTTTAAAATCTGAAACCCGTTTGACTTGTTTGGTTTGTCGGATGTCTTTTCTTTTTTGTCAGGCCATGAGACATAAGTTACCTATGATAGGTCTACCACCGGTTGCGGTAGACTGGGACGTTTCCTGGTTATTATTAGGAAAAGATTTATCGCGTTTTGTTTCATGCGTTCCGTTACGCACCAGATTATAGTAAGAAGTAGAAAAATAAATATGACGTATTTATAATGTTTCGTTACACATTTTGTTTTATCGTCTTGTCCCTATGCAGCAATTGAAATCTGGATAAAACTTATTACTTTTATGATCAGTTGTCTAGTTTCATATCGTTACTGCAAGCGACCCTAATTATCTATATAGTCTATATAAATGGTTAATAAAGTAGGCTTGTTACTATCCCACTGCTGTGCAAAAACCTTCTCTTTCCGTTTTCGGACAGAAGGCTTGGAGACCCACCACGCTGTTCTAACGCAGATTGGTACCTAAGTTACGTATGTCTCCAGAATTTTCTAGAGATATGCAAATTTCCTCACGATATCTTTCACCAAAAAGGATGTGATAAATTGCAATTATCAATAGACACATAAGTTTTGAATCCGTGACAATTTCGAAAGAGTCACATTATCTCATTTCTGGACTATCACAGCTTTTATCGGACATTCGCTGCAGTTAGGCTCCGAGGCGTCGATGCACCTGATGCTCGATGCATCCTATACATCGATCAGCGCATAGATACAGAGCGGCTGCTGGTGGGGATGGGGGCTATAGCCCCCACAACACGGGATATAACCCCCACAATACAAAAGTTACCCTGTCCCTGCCACCAGCAGCGTGGTGGAGCACTGTCAGGTTTAGTGCTACCAACTTAGCACTCTCGGTGCTAGATTTAGCAATCCTCTAGGATTGCAGCGCGAAACATCAGCATTTAGCACCTAGCACTTTATCTAGCACTTAATTGGCTTCATGCAGATTTTTATTTTCTACGAAAAGTAAAACCACGTACATAGTGTAAAAGTACTAAGCGGACTATAGCAAAATACTAATTTTATAATAAGGGTAAAAGGGTAAAGGCTAAATCTCGAGTAAGGGATTCTCACATAGAGTTATTAAACTAGAGTAGGTAAACCAGCCTGAACTGTGTCCATCGTCAATAACGAGAAGGTAACCTAAACGAACCGAACGAAGGGAACCTAAACGAGACTAATTATCTATGTCTTTTTAATGTGTGATTAGGCAAAGACAGGTATATGAGTTTCACTTCACTTCTTTATAGAGATATTTGTTATGTAAATTTTCTAATGAAAATTTATTGAACGTATTATATATTTTCTAAGCTGTGGTAGTCCAGCGGTAACTTCGTGCGACTCCTTCGAGGAGGTCACGGGTTCAAACCCGGGCAGACACCAATGAGTTTTACTGTTAAAACTTATGTGTCTGAAATCAACATCATCATCATCATCATCCTTCTGCCCTTATCCCACTCCAAGTATATATACGAGTATATTTAACATATATGATACTCAACATCTTCCTGCCCTTATCCCACTCTAAGTGGGGTCGGCATAACATGTTATAAACATGCTGTCACATGATTTGGCTGCATTTTTACGACCGGCCACCTGCCTGACGTCAACTTACCTTAGTCGTACGACACCTCGGTAAGAAATGAGGTTGGTCTATTCTACTCAACCGGATACCACACGGCGGGTCGACTTACCTTAGTCGCCTTTTGCAACACCTCGGTAAAAAATGTGGGTGGTACTATTCTATTTCGCCGTATACCACACGGCGATAGTAAAAAAAAGGATAAAAAATAATTTATTTCCTAAAACTAGCATTATTTTTGGAAATTTACGACTATCTAGCACTTTTTGGCTTGTCATTTAGCACCCAGCGGTGGTATCGAGTTGGCAACCCTGATCAGGTTTTAGTGGTGACAGTCCAACATACCCACCTCTCCTCCCCATAATGGGATAACCTGACAACAAAAATGAGCTATTACTCTGTGAAAAGTTAACCCAAAAATACGCAATTAAAATCAACAATGAACAGTATTCACCGAAATAGTTTTAGGTTAATTAGCGTTGCCCAATTTCAACAAACTATTAAAGCAATGCTTTGAATTTCGACAACGTTCCCATATCGGGTACGGATCGATAAATCTTTGTTTCTCTTAAAAGCACGTTTCTGAGAAACCATGGTTTGATTCTCGTATTTCAATGCCCCTTGCATAACTGTAGTCCAAAAACAACATACGTTTTATAAGCGAGTATTAACCTGACCTTATTTTGTTACTAAGAAACATCAGCTCGTTTTAATTTTTTTGTCGGGTGTAATTAATCCTAATTTTTGTTTATCTTAATATTAAAATGAGTTAATCTTGTATATATATATTTTTTCCGAATCTCGGAAACGGCTCCAACGATTTTCCAACGAAACTCAGCATGTAAGAGGTTTTGGGGGAGAAAAATTGATCTATCTAGGTTTTATGTAAAAAAAATATTGTTTTATCCCTATTTTTGGGCATTAAAAAACACTTACATTTATATTGAATTGAATTTTCGCCATTAACTGTCAAGTCGACGTAGCTTATTCGGTTAACGGGCAGTCTCGAGAAATGTGAGTGCCAAGGATCGATACCAACTAACGAATTGTTTTTTCTTTTTTTAAAGTTTTTTTTTGTAAAAAATTACCGAGCGAAGCTCGGTCACCCAGATGTTATCTGTTTGAATGTTAAGTACATTTTTAAGGCCAAATTACAATGGAGCAGTCAGCCTATAAACCTATCCATCCGTAACGACCAAAAACGGAGAGAAGAGACCTATGCCCAGCAGTGGGACAATATGCTACTATATTACTTTTCGAAAAACTTGTGATAGCCCGGCAGTAGATCGTGTGAATCTTTCAAGTGGGTCACATGTTCAAACCCCGTGCAGGCATCAATGACTTTTTCTATTAATATGTGTCTTATTGATAATTGCAATTTATCACACGCTTTCCGGTTAAGGAAAACTTCGTGAGGGAACCTCCATATCTCTAGAGAATCCGGCTTACTTACTTACTTACTTATTTACTTACCGAGGTGTCGTAAATGGCGAATAAGGTTAGTTGACCCATCGTGTGGTATGTGGTTTAGTAAGACGTTTACGACTAAGGTAAGTTGACATCAGGCAGGCGGCCAATCGTAGAAACGCAGCCAAATCATGTGACAGCATGTTTATAACATGTTGTGCTGACCACACTTAGAGTGGGATAAGCGCAGGATGATGATGACAGTTGTATTGTAAATGAACATTTTTATCAAGAACTGTAAGCCACTCCTTGATCAATATGTTTACTTAAAAAAAATGTTCCCGAATAAACTATTTGTGGGCTATCTGCGATCACTTATCATCGGATGACCTTGCTTATGCGATATTAAAAACCGGCTATATCCATACGGCAATTGCGCAGTTAGTGTCCCATGACTTAAAAATATCAAGTAAATAAATTATTCAGTAGCAAACGGAAGGCGCCGGTTTCATTTTGACAGACGTAACTAAAACCGGCCAATTTTAAAGCAATATTGAAAATATCTTGGTAATGAATTTTTCAAGATATCCTTTTCACCCGTATCTATGATAATGTGTGATATCATCCAAAAGTAATAATAAAATTATTTTGCTATAATCCGTGAAAAAATAGAAAATATATACAATGCTAAATGTAGAGTGGACAATCCGTTTCCATACCTGCTCAACTTACCTCTGTCGTATTTACGACACCTCAGTAAGAAAGAGGGTGATCTATTCTACTAAACCGGATACCACACGGTGGGTCAACTTACCTTAGTCGCCTTTTACGACACCTCGGTAAGAAATGAGGTTGGTCTATTCTACTCAGCCGGATACAACACGGCGAGTCGACTTACGTTAGTCGCCTTTTACGACACCTCGGTAAGAAATGAGGGTGGTACTATTCTATTTAGCCGGATACCACACGGCGTGCGTCCATGATAAGTACTATTATCAAAAACACGAGGAACCTTATTGGCTTCTTACCTGACACGTGATCTTTTATGCCTTCGTTAACGAGCACAAAAACACTTCCAAAAAAATGTAAACAGACCATGCCACGTTTAACAAGTGAAACCTTGACTTTTTTAGTTTAAATTTCAATGTTATATTTTGGCAAACATTAGCTAAGATAATTTAAGACTCATTTTTACGAGTTTCTTGATATATTCTCAACCTAGGTTTTAGGTGTTAGTAGCTAAATATTTTAACTGGCAACAGACACAGTAGTCTGGGGATGGACGGAACATAAACTTTTCTCGTTTAAGAGGAGAAAAAACTGCAAGTTATAACTGTAGATCGACGATCGAAGAGATTGTTTGAACGCGCTAATCTCAATGTAAAATAGTCCTTTTATCGAGGAAGGCTGTTGGCTATGTAACATCACGCTATGATGAATAGTAGAGGAGCAGCAATAAAAATATTACGAAAACGTCAAAATTTAAAGCTTTCCTTGCGTGCGCTGTGTAAACGGTGATAGTTATTCAAAAATTATGTAGTACAAAGATGTTCCTCTCTAAAAGTTATAAATAAAAGTCCGCGAGAGTATATGTCTAGGTTTTAAGGTTAACCCACTTTAACCATTTATGGTTATCAAAAGACTATATTACGGTTTTAATCTTTCCACGCAGGCGAAGCCGCTGTCGAACTTGTTTATGAAAGTCTTCGAGTATGATACGCAGCAGACAATCGGGCACGATACTGCCTTAATAAAATAAAAAAATCTATGCATACTAAATAGTACAATATAAAAAATAAGCACAAATAGCGCTTTGACATTTAGATTTTGCGCGTTATTGTTTATGACATATTATATTTATTAGTATCTATTGACAGTGCAAAAGAACGAATTTTAATGATTCTTTTATTTATTTTAACACTTAGTTATAAATAAAATATGCAGTTCGCTATGTTGTGTATTAATTCAAAAAAGGCATAAAGAGGATTTAAGTTTCCACTTACATTGTAAATCAAAGGAATGATGATTATTGTTAATAATTATGCACTGAATTCTCGATCGAAAAATTACTTGTGGGTATTGAAGGCGACCTAACCAACAGAAACATTCTAAACATTGATATAGACTCAATGCAAAGCTGTGATGTAACAATCATTCTGGCTTTAGCTATTTATTTCCTGACCAAATAAATATATTCACGTATAGCTGACATTTCAATATAATTAGACCATAATTTTATGAACTCACCTGTCATTGCATTTACGACACCTTTCGTATTTCATTCAATCAAGCTGACATTTCAACATGGTAACTACGCAATTTCGTACGCGAATAACTTTATTCATTGCTATTGTGCCTGGCATAAAAAATTCTAATTTAATTCTGAACAGTTTATTTGTAAGTCGGGTTTTTTTATTTTACGCTTATACGACGTCAGCGCATTTAAATTGTTCTTTGACTTATCAATTTGCGTATATCTGAAATAAGACAATCCCATTTTAAATATTCTTATTGCTTTTACTCAATTGTTTAATATAGTTTATCAGGGTCTTTATTTAATATTTTTTCTTATCCTTCATATTTCATCACTTTACCTAACTTATCTAAAAAAATTCTCGATAGTGTTTCATACGCAACATTAAAAACTATAAAAGTTAAATTAATTATCTCTTGTTTGGTTTTACTATATGACAATGAGGTAAAAGGTTAATAAATTGTTATATGGCTATGAGATAAAAAAGGAAATGTAATATTTCTTGACACTAAGCAGAAGAGGCATGGATGGCTATCTAACGTTTCAAATATTCATTTATATCAATTCAGTTGTTAAATTTAACACAACTAATAATTGAATTTGCAAATATTTGAAAGTGCTAACACTTAGGAAAAGACGCAGGTGTTGTATTTTATCAATTTTAAGGTTCGATAACCAACGATGTGGTTAAACCGGCCCTAAGTCAGCTGTTGTTGTTTAAATGAGTTCTGTTAATATTGTTTTGGAAAGTTTTCACTGACAAATAATAGTGATAACTATAATTTTCAAATCGGAAATCCAATTAATCATGTCAAAACATGTCGTCACATGATTTGGCTACGTATTTTATGACCGGCCGCCTGCCTGACATAAACTTACCTTAGTCGTATTTTACTACCCCTCGGTAAGAAAGAGAGTGGTGTATTCTACTCAAACGGATACACAGTGGTTCAACTTACCTTAGTCGCCTTTTACGACACCTCGGTATAATTGTACAACTGTAGGTTTAATATTTTTAAGGCAAGAGATTTTATAGAATGTAAGTTCCCAATCGGATGCCAATACAATTCTATATGATTATTACCAAGTAGAATTATATTGGGATCCAATTTTTGTAATTCAAATTAGTTTTCACGAGTGAACTAGACTTATCGAATGTTGCAACTTGAATCTCCTGCTGTCCAAAATCCGACAGAAGATCAAAAA
Source organism: Morpho helenor (assembly GCA_029227775.1). Classification (NCBI taxonomy): domain Eukaryota; kingdom Metazoa; phylum Arthropoda; class Insecta; order Lepidoptera; family Nymphalidae; genus Morpho; species Morpho helenor. The sequence continues at coordinate 11,574,181 of JARGCU010000010.1, read as the reverse complement.
CTAATATTAGATGAACTTAATTATAGTTACTAATTGTAATATATATTACCTACTGTATATTAGATAGAAGTATGCTCTAAGTATGCCTTATATTAGAAACGATTTATAGGATGTCAGTGTTGCGGTGATTGACTATTTAGTTTCTCAACTTGTTCTCTGAAGTTCATCCTAAAACGTCAGTTAGCATCTATTCCTTTATAGTAATACTTTAGACAAACGTCAATTTTCAATACAAAGCCGTCGACAAATGCTTAACAAATGAAATGTATTTTTTAACTGTGTTGTGTGTTGATTTGTTAATTTTCTTTACACTTACAATGCGTATAATTTACACATCTGTAAGTTAAAAGAATAAGGAATATTTAATTCAAATTCAAGCTAATATAAGAAGCTCAAAAATGATAAAGAAACGTTATAAAAGTAAAAATACAATAACGTAACTCGTTTTATTGGAGATAATTTTTATGTAACTGTTAAGCGTAACGAAAATATTATTGTACGAAATGTAAAAACTGCTGTCGGGGCAAAAAATATAGTTGGCATCGCTTGAATGCAAAAACTAGTACCAGCATTATTTGAATTTGTTTTGTTAAATGTAATTATCACTAAAATGTTGATGTAAGATCCTGAGTTGAGTTGAGTCTTCTATTCAAAGTAAAAAGTAGGTGTAGCTGGTGACTGAATACTGGTACCGAACTATAACTAGGGTTTCACGATATTTTATGGTGTGGTTACGAAAAAGTTTGTAAAAGAATTATACTTTAGGATTTCTTTTACAAGCTTTTGAATGAGTTAACACGTCAACGTCCAATTTATGGTAAAAAAATTATACAAAAGTAATAAGAATATTATTTTGCTCCGCGATAAAAGAAAATATATGTAATGCTAAATGTAGAGTGTACTATTCGTTCTCATACCTGATACATGCAGAATTTGTAAGAACTCATGCACTACCCGACACCGACGACACAACAATACACAAGCACTGCACACTTTCACCACCACAATCTCAACAATTGTTTCAGCCCGTAACGGAAGCATCGTCAGGAGATAGACTCCACGACAAAATCGCAAAGGATTTGGATTGTAAAACAATATAATTAGGATTTTAAAAATGATTTAGCACTTAATTAGTGAAATTATTTACTTTAATGTGAGATATGTTGTTTAAGTTATAAAATTAAAAATAGATGTTTTTTTAAATTTTACATTTGATTTACAAACAAACAAAACTGAATATTGTTTTATTGTGAATGCTGACGACTATTCACTAAACTTTCATAATTTAATTATTACTTTTGTTTTAGTGTTAAATCTGTTCTAACAAGAGCAAGTATTTAGTTAGGATAACTAACTAGAAGACTGAAGATGCCAAATAATTGTACTTGCAGTGATATTACCGTGAAGTAATACATGCTGGTAGGTAATGTTTAAAGCGTTTTTGTTTTTTATATTTGGATTAGTTTTTATGTTCTCACGCCGGCGGGCCACATGTTTTTCACTGCGCATCTTTTATTCTTATTGAGATCCACTTTATATGACATCATACGGACATAAATTAGAGCAGTTTTTGATACAGACTCGTGTTGGCAATAAAAACTGGATTTGTTTATTTTGTTTTATATGTTATTATTAGTAATTCGTGTCAGTCATTTTTGTATCAATATTAGACGTAAAACTAGATGGCATGTGTTGATTTTCTTGTAACATGAATGACCGGATGACATATAATATTATAGTTTCCTGTTGTTTAGTGTAACTAGCAGTTTTTGTCTGAAGAGCATATATACAAAGAACAACTCATCAACTAAGTCTGATTTTATTATATTACATTATATTACTATTAGATATCACGAATATTACAAAATGTCTAAATGAACTCTGAGTTTATTGAATATATCGGTGTTGTGATTTTGATTTAATAGTTAATGCAGTGTGGTATCCGGCTGAGTACAATCGATCACCCTCATTTCTTACTGAGGTGTCGTAAAAGGCTACTAAGGTAAATCGAGCTGTCGAGTGTAATCCGGCTGAGAAGAATAGACCACCGTCATATTTTACTGAGGCGTCGTAAAAGGCGACTAAGGTAAGTTGATCCACCGTGTGGTTTCCGGTTAAGTAAAATAGACCACTCTCTTTCTTACCGAGGTGTCGTAAAATACGACTAAAGTAAGTTGACGTCGGGCAGAAAGATGATGTTTGACGTAATAGTTAGTTTCATATAGGATAGCATTATGACACCTTTTATATTTTTGGATCTTATTTGAATTTACATCGAAAAACTATAAGCAATAATAATGAAATTTGCAGCTATCGAAACTAAGATGTATATCCGTTTCTCCTTTAAGAACATTAGGGTAGGTTTAAGTGGACATGAACGAAGTCGCAGAAAAAGTTGTTTTAAATGAGTATTGGTTCGATGTACTACAGGAGTAGGTACATGTCTCAGTCTCCTTGAAAAGACGTCCACTTCCAGCACTAAAATTAGGCACAAGCCATAGGCAACCAGTGGCTGTTTAAATAAATTCTCATAATAAGTGATATATACAACAGAAATAACCCAACAGTTTTACAAAATAACAGAATGCGTCTGCCCAATTTTTGGATAAGTATTTTAACTGTACTTAATAGGTAACAGAAATTAATCCTTCCAAACTAATCCCGATCAGTCAAAGTAGAAAAATGTATTTTTAAAACACCTAAAGAGACACCTAGAACGAGATAATATTGATTATATTTATAAACAATATCATTTATATGCAAATTCTTATTTCGCGTATTTTCGTTTATACGAGGAATTTAATAGCGAGCTGTAAATTAGTAGAAACTGGTTATTCTTGTTTTACCATGTCAATTTGAGCCAATCCGAAAATGTCAATAATAAAAGCGTAATAAACAAGTTTTGTAGCGCGCAAAATTAAAGAAAACTCATAGAGATGCCGTTAAAGGGGAAGTGATTAAAAGGACATAACTTTTTTTATATTAAAATTCTTTTGAACCTTTCATAATCACGACGCGGAGTAAAATATGACGTCAGTAAAATTATAATGGGCCAGATCGTAAACCGGCATTTGAATAGAAAAGTTACATATCAAAAATTTTCAGTGATCCGTGTTTTACGAGTGCGTCGTAACCGAGTACTTAAGTTACAAAATAAAAGGACCCTCCGGTTTGTGTTTAAAAATCTATATGAGCACGTGAGGGGAGATCTGTTCTCGATTTTATGGTGTGCGACTTCTTGTTTGATAGTATAGCACCGTAATAGCTTAGTGGTGAGAACACATGTGGGTATATATATTTTTTACATTTAATGTTTAAATAATTTAATTAGTTTAATAAATTTACAATTTAATCGGATGTGCGTATAGGACATTTCGTACAATTTACCTTAGTCGCCTTTGACGACACCTTGGTAAGAAATGAGAGTGGCCTATTCTTCTCAGCTGGATACCGCATGGCGAGTTAACTTACCTTAGTCACCTTTTATGAAACCTCAGTAAAAAAGAGGGTGGTCTATTCTACTCAGCCGAATAACGCATGGTGAGTTAACTTACTTTAGTCGCCCTTTACGACACCTCAGTAAGAAATTAGGGTGGTCAATAGACCATTTAGTGCACTAGTACTAAGCCGGATACCACACGGCGAACTTTCTAGATTCAATATTTGACTGTTTTTTAAATTTGGATATTTTTAGGTCTGAATTGAGTAACAGATTGATGTGGTTTTTGGTATGAATAAAGTGAAAAGGGCGCAAAGACACTTAGGTAGTAGTAAGGTATAGTGACTCTTTTTGTCTAGGCAAATATGTTATATTTTATAAAAGCTCCGTAAGAAGGTATTTAAGGTAATTGTACCTAATTCTATACTCAGTAAATTAAGCGTTTCAATTTTGTTAATACAGTTTTGAAATAAAAGTATTATATTCCCAATATAATACTTTTATTTAAAAAACTAGATTTAAAAATATGTATATCTCCAAATCCATACATACTAACAGTATAAATGCGAAAGTTTCTCTATCTGTCTCTTTCGCTTTCACGGCTGTGAATCCCGTGAATCCTGTGGTCCAATATTAATTAAATTTGGCACAAATAAAGCTTTAACACTGCGACAACACACAGGAAATAAAACATTTCTCTTTTTCCTTCAGAAATAGTGAAAAATACAATGAATTATTGAGAGTACTTACTTAAATTGACGCGAACGAAGTCAAAGGTATCACCAGTTCTACCATAAATCCTATTCAGTTACTTTAATAATTGGATTCATTAAAATTTACTCCAACCATGTATGTACGTAAGTCAAACACTGCTGTGTCGCTTTAGAAATACTTGCGGCAAGTTATAAATAGAAAATGAGCTCCCTCGAGTAACTCGATTCCCATTGACGAATATAATAAGATTTACTTATGTTGAACTTGCCTGAAGAATGCAGGTGGAGCAACAATGACGTCCCTCGGGTGTTCCCAGTGGACTATTTTAATAAGAAAAATGACTTTTTTTCACGTTACCTTTCACCGAATTACTTTGAAACGAATAAATGAACAGGAGGATCAACTTGAATTAGAAAAGTGTAATAAAGAAATTTGTCCATTGAAGAGTTATGAGGGTGGCTCACAATAAGGAAGTCAAAGGTTCCTACGACAGAAATGTAAGTATCAAGGCGGAACAGGGATCAGTTTTCTTTTTGATGTAGCTTCAATAAAATCCTTTTAGTGTGTACGTAACTGAATTATCGTTCTAAGGATAATTTTTGGTGTTATCTGGTGCCATGTATGATTTTTAATAGGTAATATTGAATTATACGACATTATAAGTTAAAGATTATGAGACAAATATGTGAGAAAATAATGCTGTATATTTGATATACCAAGGTAATTTTTAATGTCTACTTTAATAGTTTTAATTTATATCGAATTGTAAAACGAAATATCTTTTTTCTTTTTTCTTTTTCTTTATCCAGTCTTATTAAGTTTAGGATCTTATTATTTCTATCTGGATAAGTTGACCTTTGTAAATTTTTTTTAATTAATAATGATTGTTTAACGTTTTTCGTCGCACATAAATAATAATTAAGTAAATAAATAATAAAGACCAAGTCTTGGCGGTATGCTCCAATTTTAACTTTCAAAATCTTCAGTGACTACCGGTCCTTTGTATCAATTGTTCTGCCCTATTAAACCTTTGTAAATTTTTGAACTACGCAAGTAACACTAATCTGATCAACCATTCTGATTACATGAAACGAAACTCTTTTTGTTTAAAGTAGAGTGACTATAAATGTGCTTGCTAGTTCATTGTTAGCAGCTAGGTTTGGAATCTAAGTTAGTATAAAGATGCATTTATAAAGAAACCATAAAATTCTAACATCAATCAGTTTCTAACCAAATGCAATATTTTAATATGTGATAAGATGTTGTGATCACCATTTTATGGTACCTAGTTATAATTCGGTATGACCATGTCCTAGAGCAAACATGTTTAAAATATAAAAAAGGTTCACGTAACGATCACGGGTTATATTAATAGCGTATTAATGTAAAATTTAGTAATTGATAAAACAAATCACGCAAAGGCGATAAAATTAATTGTAAAGGAAGGTCATTGACCTTATCATGGATAAACATACAAGGGCAGCATTGAACAAGGAAGACTTCGTTCACGTAGAACCATGAATACTCTGACGTTTACTGATCGAGGCAATTCATTGATCAGGTATGTTGTTTGTGAGTGATAATTATGGAAACCTATAGTTATAGCAATGGTTATTTTTTAAAGAGGTTTTCTTCCTCGCAACCCGAAGGTCCCCGTTCCCAATCATGGGCTTACGGGTTTTGTCGGCGGTGGCCGAAAGCCATGTTCAGCCAGACTTAAGCAAGCCTAACTGAACCCGTCGCTCATTAGAGACTCCAGCCCCAACCCCCTAGGAGTCCCCGGCCCATCCAGATTACCCTCTGCTATTCAGAGGGACAACTGGATTGGCTACTGGTGGTCCGTTCACCAAAACTATGGATTAAGTATTCCAAAGGCTTGCCTCGGCTGCGCCACGAGGAGGCCGACCACTTTGGCACCCCGTAGCAATGGTTATTTCCTTTTCGTTATATAAGGATACGATGCCAAGCTAACACGAAAATGGGCGGTTCACAGTACAAACAAGCCATAGAAGTCGGGACTCATTTTCTTCTGCTTCTGAAAGTAGCATCTATGAGCGCCCAATATCACTTTGAACATTGCTGATCTATTGTGATCGACAGTGCTTACAGTATGCTACCCATTCCGGTATCCTCCAAGAATTCCAGGATCTTCTAGACAGCGAGATGTTCGCCTCCTGTGGGTTTAAATAGTGCGGCCCTGGGAGAGTGTCGAATGTGAATCAGCACAGGACTATAATAAAGCCTGATTTACACGGGCTGAGGTTAATCTAAATGTTGAAGTACTTGTTCGGAAACGCAATGATGTCTCATCTTCATCATCATCTTCCTGCCTTATCCCACTCTAAATGGGGTCTTACAATTACATGATTCCGACCGGCCGCCAGTCTGACGTCAACTTACCTCAGTCGTATTTTACGACACCTTGGTAAGAAAGAGGGTGGTCTATTCTACTAAACCGGATACCACACGGTGGGTCAACTTACCTTAGTCGCCTTTTACGACACCTCGGTAAGAAATGAGGTTGGTCTATTCTAGTCAAATACATGCGAGATGAATCCAGTTGCGGCTAGGAGTGCGTCAGGGAGATTTATCTTTATCAACCTTTGTACTTTGTATTGGAATTTAATTAAATTTCTAAAAATTACTTATATTTTAGCTTAAAAAAGATTACTTTTTATAGAATGCCAAACATATTAATGATGACCTTTTTCCACTTTTCTACTCCTTGTATGAAAATCTTTTGACCTTATTATCATACTCAGATATGAGAGTCATTAAACTTGGAAAATATAAAGATTTTCATAAATAAAAGAATGATATATAATAAAACCACGTTCATTATTATAGACGTAGGTGTTGGCCTTTATTCTAAGAGATTTAATTTAAAAGAAAGTTTGAACTGATTTAGGTTTCGTGTTAAGACGAAGTGCACGAGGTTTTCTCTTAAAACTGTGGTTTATTTTTAAGGTTCTTTCGTGGAACCGCGCAACAAAAACCATATTTTCGCCTCGGCTCCCCCTGTTTTACGGTTTTTTCATTGCAGCCACTTTATGAGTATGACTTGGAGGTACTCTTGTTTTATAACCAACTAACTGTATTCGGAGAGCCGAAGATCGCATGCTTGATTCTAATTAACCGTCTTCGGCACAATGAAACAATCAGGTATATTGATGAGTTTTTAAAACAAAAATTTGATTCTTATGTCTTAGGCAAGAAGGTCCTTTTATACGCTTGTTCTCTATAATGCTTGTAAAGTATATAACATTATATAGATAGCTATTCGTTTGTTACGGCATTTTTATAGCTGTTTCGTAGCTCCTCTGCATTTACATGTGCTGATTGGCACAAAATGGCGAAAACATTGGGTGTTTATGGTTTTCTAACTGTAAGAATGTTTTTATTATACATTATTTAATTTCGAGTGTCTTGTAAAAATTACTAGCGCATGAACCTCTTTTTATACTTGCTGTGACCAGACTACAAGATTAAAAATCATCCTTCTGCCCTTATCCCACTTTAAGTGGTGTCACCAGAACATGCTATAAACATATTGTCACATGATTTGGTTACGTATTTTACAACCTTCCGCCTGCCTGACGTCAACTTACCTTAGTCGTATTTTACAACACCTCAGTAAGAAAGAGGTTGGTCTATTCTACTCAACCGGATACCACACGGTAGGTCAACTTACCCTAGTCGTCTTTTACGACACCTCGGTAAGAAATTACGGTGGTCTATTCTACTCAGCCGAATACCACAAGGAGGGTTGACTTTCCTTAGTCGCCTATTACGACACCTCGGTAAGAAATGACGGTTGTCTATTCTACTCAGCCAGATACCACACGTCAAAGCAAGCGCTTTAATAATGTTGATGGAATTTGGTACAGTTAAAACTTATATACCTGGCCAACAATACCATAAAAAAAAAATTCGTGAACAGGAAAAGTAAAGTATAATGTAAATTCAAAATATTCTTTATTCAAATAAACTTGTATACAAGTGCTTTTGAATCGTCAGCTCTACTGCTGGTTTGGAAAGCTTTTCCTACCGAGAAGAGCAAGCAAGAAACTCGGCAAATAACGTTAACAACGATAATAATGCTTAATTTAACGCTGGAGAAGTTGCGCGCATATCCATTTGTATTTGAGGTTTTAACAATTGAAAGATAGAAAAGTCACGTCACACTAATGGTTGTCATACATCACCTGAATACAGCGTACAGAAAATACTATACTCGATTAGAACAAACACCGAGTTGAAAACAAATCGGTCGACGCGCCATTCTATTCCTGTTACTGACATCGCCGCGGGCGTCTTTGTCGAAGACACCATCTTGTAATTACATCCACTTATATTTTCCCGTCATCGTCACAATTAGTTTCCGAAACGCCCTTATATGTCAGCTGTTGTGTGAAACGAAAATAAACTTCAAATAACATTTTGTTTTATATTATTATGGTGACATGAACATTTTAAAAGCTGCAAGACGCTTAGTTCGATGCCATGAATTATTGAAATATAAAATTACAAGGTATACCCGCGGCTTGGTTATTAATTATACTATGTATTTCACGTATACGCCGTGTGGTATCCAGCTGAATTGAATAGACCAACCTCATTTCTTACCGAGGTGTCGTAAAAGGCGACTAAGGTAAGTTAACCCACCGTGTGGTATCCGGTTTAATAAAGTAGACCACCCTCTTTCTTACCGAGGTGTCGAAAAATACGACTGAGGTAAGTTGACATCAGGCAGACGGCCTGTCGTAAAAACGCAGCCAAATCATGTGACAGCATGTTTATAACATGTTGTGCCGACCCTGCTTAGAGTGGGATAAGAGCAGGAAGATTATGATTACTGGAGTGACACTAGCATTTTAAAAGCTGCAAGATGCTTAGTTCGATGCCATGAACTATAGAAATATAAAATTACAAGGAATACCCGCGGCTTCGTTCCATTAAGCTATTTATTATACAAGAGTAGGGAAGAAAGTCTTAAATGTTTTCTATTTCAACAAAAAGAAACCAATCGAATCTTCAATGGTAATTAAAAAAATACATGTAACAAATATCTTTATAGAATAATAAGGCAATTTTAAAGAAAATCTTAAGTTAATAATAATGGATATGTTATCACGCAGTACGTCAAAGATTTTATCTCCGTGCTAATTCAGCGATGGCTTAACAAGGAGGTTTAATGTTTAATTGATCACAAGCAAATACTAAATTTTGGTGTAAAGCACAAAAATTATAGCACCTTATCAAAATGTAGCACCTCTTACGTAATTAAACTCAACATGTTTTATACCATTACCTAAGGAAGATGTAGAATACAGTGAAAGTCATTATTTTCATTCTCCAGCTCTTCCCACTCTAAGTGGGGTCGGCACAATATGTTATGAACATGTTGTAACATGATTTGGCTAGGTATTGTTTTATAACATTACCTAAGGAAGATGTAGAATCCAGTGAAAGTCATCATAATTATTCTCCAGCTCTTCCCACTCTAAGTGGGGTCGGCACAATATGTTATGAACATGTTGTAACATGATTTGGCTAGGTATTGTTTTATAACATTACCTAAGGAAGATGTAGAATCCAGTGAAAGTCATCATAATTATTCTTCAGCTCTTCCCACTCTAAGTGGGGTCGGCACAATATGTTATGAACATGTTGTAACATGATTTGGCTAGGTATTTTACGACCAGCCGCTTGCCTGATGTCAACTTACCTTAGTCGCCTTTTACCATAACTCGCCATAGAATCCAGAGAAAGTATTATGTTATAATCTTTATAAATTGGACATAAATATACGGCTTTTCCCTTTATTTGTTGAAAAATCTATCATTATTGGTAGGTCAATTACCAAAATAGTCAAAATAGTAGTCCTTAAAACAAGGATTTTTTTAAAAATTTTAAACTTATTTATTAGTCCTATATGCCGTGTGGTATCCGACTGAGTAGAAAAGACCACCCTCATTTCTTACCGAGGTGTCGGAAACGGCGACTAGGGCAAGTTGACCTGCCATGTTGTATCCGGTTGAGTAAAATAGACTGCCCTCTTTCTTACCGAGGTGTCGTAAAATACGACAAAGGTAAGTTGTCGTCAGACAGGCGGCCGGTCGTAACATACATAGCCAAATCGTATGACAACATGTTTATAACAGTGGCATAAGCGCAGGAGGATTGTTGGTACTATATTAAAATTACCTACCTATTCGTTAAGATACATTCATTATATTATATGTTAGTAACGATGCTATCAAACATTTAATGTAACGGCAGACACTAGAGGCACTCGCAAGAAAATTTATCGAGCCCCTGAACAAACAAATGTAGCCGAGAATCCATTTAATCATTTAGCACATAGTCATCAGCACAAGATGAGCACTGACGTAACGCACTAACCAAGGAATAATATTTTCTCGGCTCAGATTTATACGCTACGCTTGTCAGGGAGTGAGATTTACGTATCTGTCAAGTTCGCGGTTGCCACCTAAAAATTGTTTAAGACAGGACACGAAGGCGAAATAACTTTTCTTAAATATGTTTTGACTAAAGTAAAAAATGAGGCTTTTGAAACTTGTTCAAAATAAGAATACACATCAACGCTGGTTTATGTAAGAGCTTTTACCCGCAACTTTTTTACAAAAGTCCACGCAACGTTTGCGTGGACTTTTGTAGCGTGATAGGTTGATAATAGATGACGCTTTTCAATGTCATCCTTTTCCTGGAGGATAACCAGAATTTCTATAGCCTAAATGTTATGTTACCCCGGTGTATAAGAATAATTGTGCCAAATTTAATCGATATTGTTTCAGGAGATTTGCCGTGAAAGAGTAACAAACATACATCCATACTTACAAACTTTTGCATTTATACTATTAGTAGGAAGATTGCGGTATTAAGGTTGATAACTTATTGATCGACTTAAGATCACATAGTTAATGACCAGGGGAAATCACATTTCATAAAAAGATCACGGTTATTTACATTCTATCAAAGTCTCAGAACCATCATCAGAAAAAATCATACTAACATCCCATCCTATGCTTTAAGATGAAGGAATAAAATTAGCAAATCCCTTTTTATCGTTGACTGGAGCTCTGTTAGGCGATAGTATATTTACATTTCTCCCTTAAGAACAGACTGTAACAGATACGAGTATAATTGCATTCTGTTTAGACGTATAGACTATAACGGATTATAATGTTAAAAAATATCATTTAAATGATAGAAGTTATCGTAAAATAAAAAATAACACACGCCAAATATCGGGACACGGAACAACGGCTTGAAAACAATAAATGCATGGGTCTCTGCTACATTAAATTTTTGAAAGGATTATGATTACAAAATGCAAAGTTTTTTTATTTTTCATTCCTGAGACATATATGTGAGACAACAAATATATGTCCTGAGAAAACAGAATGGTTGAGGCAACCAGTGATGTTAGACAAAGGGGGTTTTGTGTTACGTTGAAAATCGCGTGAACATGATGTCATGCATTCAGAAGTTGAACACTTCTAATTAATAGACTAGCTTTTATGGTCGGCTAGGGTAATATTTTGGGATCAGTTTCAAAGAAAAATAAGAAATATGCGTGTCAGTCAGCGAAGTTTATGGTCCGTTGTTTATTGTGAACGTTCGAAACCGAAATACTATTACAGAGAACGAATTCTTTGTTTTCTTTAGTATTTAGGTATAAAGAATTGCTTAAGTTCGAACTTATAAAGTCTTTCATGCTTTTCAACTTGAGTTATTTTAAGAAAAGACCCGAAATTTTCTCCCGATTGAACAAAAGCAAAGAATTCGTTTTATAAGTCTGAGTTTTTTGTGAGTAAAAAAGTTGTTGAGGTATTAAAAAGTCTGCGAAGATTAATCTCAAGAGTACTTGGCTTCTAAAGATTTAATAATCTTTGGACACAAAAAATGTGACATTATTTAACATAGAGTATTGTGTATTGAATATTTTCCCTGCCACAATATTAGAAATAAGATGAATTGAAGATATATTATAAGATGTTTTAGCATCAAAAATTACGGTTTGCGAATATTGTATTCCAATGTGTTTCTGTTTGGATGTGTTGAATAATTATACTATATATTAAGTCATTTTATACTTTTTTTGATGTGTAGATTTCACATGATGACCTAATTCAGGCATCAATATGCTTCTGCGTATTAGTTTAATTAAAAAAACAAACTCTTCTTATACTGCGATAATCATTATAAAAAAGTCAACTGCAAGCCACTCACTACCTTTTGAGTAATTTACAGAACTATCAAACAAGCAAATTTTAGTAAATAACTACTTTAACTATGTTGGATTATTAGTTTTTATATTACTAGGTCAAATATATGTAGTAATTCACAAGCTTTTCATTTCTATTTTTCTTTACTTTACTTTTTACACATAAAGTGTATTTTCTAAGAGTTACCCCGAATCGGCATTTGTTATAGCAATTTTGTCGAGGATTTTGTAAGAACACAAAAACCTGATTGAGATTCACACACGAAACTTTGCTTGGAGAGGGTGTTGACGATACTCGAATTAAATAGGATAATTTAAAAAGAGTGTAGAATCATGAGTTTAAAATTCGAAAGAATAATTAAAAACATATCCAAGCCCATTTAAATCATATCACTAAGCAAAGCATCTTACCCAATTTCTTTGTTCGCAATATACTGGCAAAGATCAAGTCATAGTTCCCATATTCTATAAGTGCAGATAAAATCTGACATTTCTTATTATGAATTTAAATGCAAATTAACTCTGGCAATACAACGTGTATCATAATGGTGTGTTATAAACAGATTGTGCCGCGATTTCGTCGGTTGACAATCTTGATATGTAACAGTATACGTATGATAGATTTTCCCGCACGAACTCGTCTTGAAGATTCGAGATAAAGCAATATAATAAAAGCGATGGCAATTTATGCTATATTGCCGTCCCATAATTCATATACTAAGTTTTCGTTACTGTCAGCTAAATAGAATTTGATAGCATCAAGCAAAATAAACGTATTTATTTTGGATATAAATGAAATCATATTTTATTCGTTTATTTGTTTTACATCTTTAAATAATATGACAGAACGTTCATAAGGAATATGTCGTGAAGAAATGAAATAAGTTATGAACTTAAGTATAACTTAAGATATTTGGTCGCTAATTGTGGGTCTCTTAAGCCAGTATCTCTTAGCAAAGGAAGAAAGAATTTTTATTTTTGTTTTTTTTACTGTACGTATGTCAGTATGATTAAATTCTGAGTCCTTTGACTCAGAATATAATCACGTGAGTAGGACGTGAGAAGCGTAGAGTATAGCGAGGAAGCTCTACTATCTATCTATCAGGAAACGTCATTCTAGAGTACCTCCTGTAAGACTATGACTAGGAGCAACGTGCTATCAAACTACCTTATATAGTTTATAGATACTAATAATATAATATAATTAATAATGGAATTGTAAACGCGACAGCCTGTCTGTCTGTCTTCGACGGTTTCAGGGCTAATTCACTTGAGCAATTTTGATGAAATTTTGTACAATTGAAGCTTATGTACCTGACTAAGACATAAATTCAAAATATTCTTTATTCAAGTAGTATGTTTTCAGTACTTTGGATTCATCAAATGGTTTTAAAGTACGTCCCATTGATTCGGAACTTTGCTACTGAGAAGAACTAGCAAGAAATTCAGAGAAAAATCTTTTCAAAACAAATAAATATATTTCCTTCGTGAAAAAGGTTAAAACAAATAGTGCATATTTGTGGATATTTTAACAATAAAGTTTACACGAACAAAGTCGCGGTACCACTAGTAACATATCTGAAATTAGTTGGTTAACTTAGCAACCAAACTGCAAATTGCGCAGAAGACGCGGTTCGGAATTTTATGACGTTATTTCAACGTAGTGTCGATTTTATGTTAATCAGCATAATCAGAAGCAACTTGAACACGAAAAAAATAACATCGAACCGTAAATTGTTTGATGACATTAATATGGAAAAGCAGCTGTCAATAACTCAACGCGTTTATATTAATTGTCAGACATTTCTTTAATTAGGCAATAAGTTTATTGGTTGAATATTGGCATATTAGTTCGACCACCTGCCTTTATACAAGGTGTTGATCCATTTTTTTTAGTAAGCATTAAGCATTATACAAGAAATTGTTCATTTCAGGGGTGTCAAACTCAAATGCTAACTTGGGGAAAATAAACAATGCTCGCAACTAAAACTTTAAGCTCGCCTGCAAAAAAATTCAATGTTTATATATTATTTAACGACAATTTTTATTTTGATTTGTACATTTGTTTTTTCAAACATTTTAACTGTGCCCAGCGATGAGACCATGCGACTCTTTCGAGGAGGTTACGTGTTCAAATCCCGGGCAGGCATCAATGAGTTTTTCTATTAAATTTGTGTCTAATTGGTAAGTGCAATTTGTCACACACTTTTCGGTGAAGGAACAAATCGTGAAGAAACCTGCATATCTCTAGAGAATTCTAGGAATATGTTTAACCTAACAATCCGCATTGGAGCAGCATGGTAGGTCTTGGCTTCAATTCTTCTCTCCAAAAAAACGGAGAGATAAGGCCTATGCCCAGTGCTGGGATAGTAAAAAGGCCATTTTAGTACATTAATTTTAAATATATATATAAGGTTAAATTATTTAAGTGATCCGTCATCATCTTCCTGCCCTTGTCCCACTCTAGGTGGGGTCAGCACAACATGTTATAAACATGTTGTGCCATCTCGATAAGAAAGAGGGTGGTCTATTCTACTTAACCGGATACCACACGGTGTGTCAACTTACCTTAGTCGCCTTTTACGACACCTCGGTAAGAAATGAGGGTGGTCTATTCTACTCAGCCGGATACCACACTGCGGGTCGACTTACCTTAGTACCCTTTTACGACACCTCGATAAGAAAAGAGGGTGGTACTATTCTATTCAGCCGGATACCACACGGCGTATTTAAGTGATCCGTATAGTTTATAAAAAAAATATAGTGTAATTTTTTATACTGGTTTTGTTTCTACTCTTACGAGCCGCAAAAATGTTTATCTCGGATTGCGACTTTGACACCCCTGGGTGAAAAATGCATGAATGAATGAAGAATTAATGAATGAATAAATGAATATTCTTTATTGCACAATAACAAACAAATAACACTACTACTTCTAAAAGAATTATAAATAAACAAAACACTGTAAACTAATGTTATAGCGTTAGTTATTATTTTTATAGACGGTGTAAAGTAATATCTGCATCTCCATTTTGTCAATGTTGACAATTGTTGTTATATTGACCAATAAATAGTACTCATAACGCACATCTCTCTAGATATTCTCTCTTGATGGCAAAACACAACACAATACCACATAATACAGTAACAATACACTTCTGGCATCACGTATGACGCTTTCGTGTCAAGAACCGACCGCAAATAGCAGCATCACTCACTACCGGAATGCTCTAGCATCTAATGTCATATCGTGTCCACTTTCAAAACAGGACATATTTTCTTACATAAACCTAAAAGTCTATTTTTATAGCCCTTATTTTGTCCTTATGTTTTTTATTAATTTAATTAGCCGTGTGGCATCCGGCTGAATAGAATAGTACCACCCTCATTTCTTAACGAGGTGTCGTAAAAGGCGACTAAGGTAAGGCGACCCGCCGTGTGGTAACCGGCTGAGTAGAATAGACAACCTCATTTCTTACCGAGGTGTCGTAATAGGCGACTCAGGTAAGGCGACCCGCCGTGTGGTAACCGGCTGAGTAGAATAGACCAACCTCATTTCTTACCGAGGTGTCGTTAAAGGCGACTAAGGTAAGTTGACCCACCGTGTGATATCCGGTTTAGCAGAATAGACAACCCTCTTTTCTACTGAGGTGTTGTAAAATACGACTAAGGTAAGTTGACGTCAGGTAGGCGGCCGGGGGCAAAAAAGCAGCCAAATCATGTTACAGCATGTTTATAACATGTTGTGCCGACCCCACTTATAGTGGGATAAAGGCAGGAGGATGATGTTTTTTATTAATTTAATATTATTATTGGTAGTCTTATTGATTAATTTTCTTTCAATGATTAAATATGTAAATTTTTATTAATGACAAAATGATTAATTCCAATTTATTTATTTATTTATGGTTTTATGGTTTTATTCTCATTTTTTTCCAAACCTCTCTAGCATATCTATCACGTATCCAGTTTAATTCAGGATATTTTATTATTTCATCTGACCAACGTTGAAATAGTCTGCTCCTTTTTCTCTTTCTGTATGGACAAGACCAATTTGTTACTATTTTTGGCCATATATTCTTATCCATTCGAGCAAAGTCTATATAAAGCACTAATAATCACACCAGTCACCAATATCAGAAAATTAAATCATCATATAAGAAACAAAAACAAATTTAAATAATGGCTAATTTAAATATTTAAACGTTGAACTTTCGCTCTTAATTTCCAATCTAGACATGAATTGTGCATCCAATATAATCCAAAGATTAAGCTGTCTTCTTATAAGGAACTGAAATCCATTTAGTATATAATATAAATCAGTTTCATTGGGTTCATTGTACCTAAACTTCAAACAATCGACCAAAGATGTAAATTAAATTGAGTGGCTGTTGGTAGTGATACCATATAACGAACTATTATCGGAATGTCTTTGCTTACAGGATGGATATTTAGTAATACTTAAACAGTTACTATACGCACAAGAAACACAACAAAAGGACAACAATATAGCATAAAATAAGAAAGATATTTAATGTCCAGCATTATTAATTTATATCATCATTCTCTTGCCCTATCCCTATCATTACCCACACAAATGGGGTCAGCAAAACATGTTTAAAACATGTTATTACATGTTTTGGCTAGTTATTTTACAATGAGCTGCCTGCTGGACGTCAACTTACATTAATCGCCTTTTACAATACAACCTTTTACAATAAAAATGACGGTGGTATATTCTACTTAGCCGGATACCATAATATGCAATATTTAATAACAGATAGACATTTATATAGCAATCTTAAAACAAGGACCATTATTTTTTAAATTTTAATTTATAATTAATTTGCAAGAATTTGTAACTACAAAAATTCATTCGAAAGCTTTTATAAAATGTATTTAATAAAATAAGGTTAAGTTTTCTTATATTTTTGTATGTTTTAATGTTTAAGTGCAATAAAGATTTAATTAAATAAATAAAATGGATATTCTCAATTTGTTCAATATTATCAATTTATCAATAATATATTCAAACATGAGTCAAATGAATTTAGGAATATCTCCAAAATCTCAACGAGATGGTAACCACAGTCAAAGGCTCGGGAATGGCTGGGATTTGCCCGGGACTCTCTTAACATCTTCTCAACGAGTTCTTTTTAGTTTTCTAACAAGTTTCTCGAAGTCTGAAGCGTTTGTCACTTTGAGTGGACGACGAAAATATCCACTTACAAACTTTTAGTTACATGCTCACATGTGCGGTTTGAATTAGTTGTCGATAGATTATTGCAAAACAAATCTTATGTATTTTTTTTTAAGTTATTTAAATTCGGATTTATATTTGTTTCTAATAAGGCAATTGCTAGTTACATCTAGGCAAAGCTTTATCATTAATCGATTTAACTGTGATTCGTTTTTATTTGCAAATCAGCGACTATTAAAAGAATGACTATTTCTCTTCCAGATAATTGTGTCTCAATCTATCCCGCATCTACTCACTATCCTTAAAAGTTCAGGCCTTCAGAAACGTGTACTACCTAATATATTTAATTTTAACTGCGATATTTTAAAATCTGCATTTCAAAAGTTATAATAGAATCATTTTACTATGATCCGGATTTGTTAAGAAAATCTATGTAATGCTAAGTATAGGTAGGAAAGTCATTCTCGTGCCTTATACATGCAGGATTGGTATCACACGTATCACAAGACAACCAACAGCATCTACATAATCAGTACGACAATCTCAACGATGGATTCGCCCCGTAACCGAAGCATCGTCAGGAGATACGGTCCATGACAAAATCTTGTTTGCCTATCTCTTGTATAGTGATTGAGATTGCTAATATTTGACTATAATATGTGACAGTGATTCGTATAACTAATAGTGATCCATCCATCTCTGTGGATAATTAAATAACTGCTAGAGACATTATCCAAAGATCGTGAAGCCTATTCTTCAAAGTCAAAACTTTCTATATATGATTGATTGTTGATTTACCATTATGTTACTTTATCGTCAACTGTCGCAGGTAAAAGGAAACTGATGTATGTAATTATGTCATAGCAAATTGTTACTTTCGACTGCATATGTATGAATTACATAATATTTTAAAAATTTATTGTTTCTTACTTGAAAACTATACTAACTTTATTCTTACGTATCATAAACTAAAATTTTAAATTTAGAAACCTATATAGGTTTCTAAATTTAAAATTTTAAGGTAGTACTTTTAATTTAATAAGTATAGATATATAAACTATCTTATTCCATAGCGCTTCCAAACGAACAATGACGCAACTGCTAAAACTATAATTTTATGGGAGACCCAAAAAAATAAAAAAATATTTATATACATTGAATAGTTAGTACGAAAGTAAAGTTTCCTTCATTAATATTCACTGTTAGTATTTCAAATTGTTTTTATCTTTTTTGTAGATCATATAAAATTTTAGTTTTAGCAAATGCGTTATTGTGCATTTGGAACAGCAATATTATACTCAAGTGATTTTGATCCATGGATTTATTAGAGGGAGGGGTGGATTTATTATGAGCAATAAGCAAGTATTTAACTAATAAGATACGAGATGAGAGACCCATACTCCTCTTTTTCTAATAACACGTAACAAAGTAAGACAGCATCATTTGCTTCAATTCGTGACCACAGTGGATGCAACTCAGCCGAAATGTTGAACCTTATACAAAGGTAACTCGATTTTACCGCGATGTGACCCGCATGTTTTTATAATAATAATCATTTGCTTTCTCTTTTTTTTCGATGGACACATTTTAGGCTGACTCTCCTATTTTTTTTATGTCAGTAAAACCCATTATGGGTCATGACCGCCCGACGGGGAAGAGCGGCGGGTATGTCGAACTCGCTCGCCGACTAAAAACCTGACAGTCCTACACCACGCTGGTGGCGAGGACAGGGTAACGTTGTACACATTGTACGCATACCCAATCCCAACCAACAGCCGCTCTTTACCCAGGAGAGTGCCACCTCCGGGACGGGGCCTGTCTAACACTGGCCCATTTCTCCGCTAATCGATGCATCGGGAGCACCAGATGCATCGACCGCCTCGGGGACCTAACTACAGCGAGCGTCCGATAAAACCCCGTTCGGATCGCTCGGAGGCCTCCTTAGGACGGCATGCGACGGACTTCGGCGAGTCGCCTGCGCTCCGCTCGCCTGCGATGGATCAGATCCGGGGACTCGTATTCCCGGATCCGCCCCGCTCCCTCCTTCCGCGACATAAAGTCCTCGCAACAGGAGGCCATCCCTGCCCACGATCCCTCCCTATCCATGGTGGGCAAGGAGAGATCGTGTAAGGCTTACTCCCTTAGTCTAATATAATAACACTATGTTACAAAGTCCGCAATTTCTCCAAAAATTGGCTTCGTATTCACTTAGCGTAAATCCAGTAAATAAATCATTTCCCTCTGCAAGCCACTTTGGCAATGATGAGATCAGAAACAATATTTGTATAAGAACAATCCGCATATGCCTGAGGTAATCATTTTAGTCATTTCGGCAGGCATTTTTCACTCAAGCAGTTTCGATATGCAGACACGCTATTGACTTTTGGTAATGAAAGCTTTTAGGAAAAATGCATTCGTTTTAACTTCATATCTTTATTCATTCGGCTTGTAGATTTTCACAGAAGTTATTCTATTCATAGCTACATAGCTAATTATTAATTTTTATGACATCAAAATATAATGTTATTAGAATAGACCACCCTCATTTCTCACCGAGGTGTCGTAAAAGGCGACTAAGATAAGACTTGTGTAAATACTTTCGTTACAATACATACAACGACATATAATACAGACAACCGGTAAATATATACATATAATATAATTGTAAATACAAACTTAAATACAAATATACACCAAGGCTCTAAGAAACAACCAAGATAATAGCCCTGGGCGGGAATCAAACCCGCGACTCGCGGAGCTTAAGGCAGGACCATCGACAAGTACGCCAAAGGGCCAGTCTAAATTTATTAACATGTTGAATTTTTTTCCGCATCTATGCGTTAATTGAAATCATTTCATTTAACATGGCAGTACCTCTTTTTAAAGTATATATTATATAACTTGTACAATTGCTATAAGTATATGACTAGTTTCTGCAACTTCTTAAACCTTAACTCGGACGACACATTATACGAAATTTAAAGATTTTTAAGAAAATCTATTATAAGCAGCACATAACAGTTTTTTAATACGCTACTAGTATTAGGAAAACGGCATAGCTCTACGAAATGTCCAAATCAGTTGAAGCTTTGAAACTAGAGACATGTTGCGAAAATTTATAATCGAAGCAAAGCAGTGTCGATTTTATCAATTAAAAAAAAGTATTGTAATTGTTTCAATAGCAGATATAACTTAAGATTATAGTCCGAGACAAAACACGTCATAAAGAAAAACAAAATAGAGATAAATCATATCAACGTGCTCTAATGTCCAATGTGACCCGCTGCCTTACATTTACCAGGGGTGGGGTGTGACGTCATAGTATAGCCCCTGCAGGATGACATCATTGCTCGTAAGTGCTACTTTGCTCTGTGAAATTGAACAGGCGTTTTGTGAGATACGGTAATAATCCAAGTAAAAGAAAGTAAGCGTCTTATTTATTTGCTTTTTTGAATCGGCGTAATTCGAAAATGTATTAATTAATTAGGTATCTGTAGTCGTTATTTAAATCGTTTCGATGATTAGACTGTGATTTAAGGGTGCTTTCAGTGGAGATCACAAGCTGCTATAAAAAGCGTAAAGCCTTGTTTTACGCTGTGATACCGTTTTTAAGCCTTTACTTTGAACAGCAAATAACAATATATTTAATGGAAATAGTAATATTAATAACATTAATGTTAACATGCATGTATGGAGTAAAGCTAAGGGTTCGCGTATACTGTAGACTTTTTGTGCCGAATGTTTAGTGTTTGCAAAAAGCATGTAGGCAACATTGTGTAGTGGTATATAAATATAATGTGCTTAGCGTAACTTTTAGTAATAAAGGAACCTTAGCCATGGATACTTGTCTATTATTTACATATTCCAGCGCATCAATAGCAACTGTAACTTGAATCACTACAATTGCAAATTGATAAAAATAGAAATTTAAACAAGTTTATTCTGGTAGTGAAAATAGATTTAACTAGCTCACAGTAAACTGTCAAACAATAATTTTTAATAATGCTAGACTTAGAGCATAATGATTGTTGCGACGGTTTTAGGTTCGCGTACAATTGAAAAAAATGATAACGCAAATATGACACAAAAGGTATTTTTTTTAAATGAGCTTATGAACTTTCTGAGAAATTGTGCATCTATATTGATTTTTTTTTTTGGTACATAGAATTCACTAATCCACAAGGTAGTGTTCTCACAGAAATTATTTGTATATTCAGAGATGTCTAAATACTTTTAACCAATGGGGGTGTGTTGTATAATAGTCGTCTTTTCAAATCTACACATCATCATACGCGAAAATATGACGTTTTTTTCGAGGCTGTCCATTTAGCTAGTGTTTATCATTTTATTACTTTTTGTCGATGTTATATCATTAGGTGCAGCTTAAGCTAGGATTTACGTATACACATTTTCTGTTTTTTTTTTATTTTTATATGGGACACTTACACACACGGTCGTCCGTCCCCAAAGTAAGTAACTTAATACTTGTGTTGTGGTAGACAGACAACTGGTGAATATATACTTATATATTTTTTAAATACATACTTAAATACAAATATACACCCAGGCTCAAAGACCAACAAATTCATTTATAGAAAATGTTGGCCCTCGGCGGGAATCGAACCCGCGACCCGCGGAGCTGAAGGTAGGGTCATTACCCACTGCTCCAACGGGCCAGTCAAAAAGTGTTTATCATATGTTTGCATTTGGTTTTTCTAGGGATTTTAACGTTACTATTCTACGTTAAGATACGAGATTATGGACAGACCAGGTTTCAAATTCTTAGGCCGACACTGGCAAAATACACCATTCGAAATATTTTTTTAATTATGCAATAAGACATTCAAACCAAATTTTTCAAATCGTCAATTATATAATCTAATATGCACGCAGCTTAATGATGTTTTGATATCAAGTTTAACCAGAATTAAATGATTATTATGATTGTAAATTGTTACGACATGCGATTAAAACTACCCACGAAACAGTTATATCACGAATAATGTTAGTAGCACAATGGTATAGCATTGCTTTATAGCTAATATCGGTCGAGATGAGACGTAAAGTCGACATTAGAATATAACCCCTACTTCTGCTCGTTAATCTAATACCACCTTAGATTTTAATGGTGGAAGGGAGCCGTTTCGATGTGGACCAAAATAAACTCACCCTTTTCAAATGGCCAATTCTCTTATGGATATCGCTGCTAAGGTATAAAATGTGTATTTTTCAAATGGATTTCTGAGTGCCCCAAGCTTTGATAGCTAAATCTAAGTGTTCGAATTTACTGACGCGTTGAATGCAGGGTGAGTTTACACTCTTTTTACTTTTATAGTGCCGATAAAACTGCACATTTAAATTTCCTTTATTCAAGATCTTCTCCGCTTTCGAGTGATATTGAACGCCCTCTCATTTTGTAACGGCAATGAGACAGTTCCGTGTATGTATTTCATTTTTTACTAAAAGCAAAGTTTATAAATTTGGCGTATAGAGCTTTTTCATTCTTTGACTGAAATGTACTGTAATAGATGTAGGCTTGATGTCACCCTTGGCCCGGTTTAACATGCTGTCCTTAATGATAGAATAAATTTGATTCAGTATTTTTCTTTAAATTGACTTTATTTCGTTAGGATATAATTTTATTGATAAATATTATTGGTAAGTAGTAATTAACGGCCTGTTACTATCCCACTGCTGGGCATAGGCCTCTTCTCTCCGTTTTTTTTTTTTGGAGAGAAGGATTGGAGCTAAGACCTACCACGCTGCTCCAGTGCGGATTGGTAGGTTACACATATCCCCAGAATTGTCTAGAGATATGCAGGTTTCCTCACGATGTTTTCCTTCACCGAAAAGCGTGTGATAAATTGCAATTATCAATTAGGCACATAAGTTTTACTAGAAAACTCATTGGTGTGTGCGCGGGGTTTGAACCCTAGACCGCCTCGAAAGAGGCGCACGGTTTTACCACTGGGCTACCACAGCTATATAAGTATATTATTAGTAAGTTCAAAATATCAAAACTTCTTCAAAATTTTCTACATCTAATTTAACTTAAAAAATAAATAAGTAGTAGCCATGTACATAACTTATTAAATTATTAAATGTTTTTTTATTCATAATATCTTTATTCATCGGATAGGGCGAAATTATTGTATACAGCTATATTTTAGATATTTCAATCGTGAATCGATTGCCATATATTTAAAGAGTTTTACTCTAGCTCTACGGTTTGATATGTCTGCGGAATCGCTCTTCGAAATGGCCTTATTAATTCCCTTTTATGTCTTCCAGAGCACACACGCTCGTATAAGCGATTTACGTTGAGTTTACAGCGTCAGCTTTCTTTATGCCACTATAAAGTAAAGATACGGTACCGAAACGTCCCTAAACGTAATACCTCGTTTTAATTGTCGTCGACCTCACACCTGATGTCTTTAGTAATTGGAATGTTGCTCCTTTGTTTTGTAACATGCAGTAAATATTTAATTCATAAATCTAAATTAGCGTATATGCAAATAATAGTAAAAATATAAAAGCTGTAACTTAACTGTTAAAAAGACTAAACACTGTTAAAAAGAGGCTGATCCAGAAAGCCTACTATACTGTTGAGGATTACTTGGAAGATAAGAATGTGTGGATATAGCTCGCTTAGACCCTGTACAAGACAGTAATGACTAAATGTAAGTAGTAATAAGAATTATATTTTTAAAAGAGCTACCGCCGAGTTTCTTGCTGGCTCTTCTCGGTAGGAACGGCGTTCCGAACCAGCAGTAGAGTTGACGATTCAAAAGCACTTGTTTACAAGTTTATTTGAATAAAGAATATTTTGAATTTGAATTTGAATTAAGTCTTAGCAAAAATTATTGTCTACTGACAATAATTGAATATATCTAACAATAATCTAATATATGAAACAATAGCCTGGTCTTTGACTCTTCTTCTCTCTCTACCATTAAACATGTTGTTCCAATACTTGAAAGTGGGATCGGAACAACATGTTTTAAACACGTCGTTGTTGATTTATATCCACCTACATAAGTTTTTCGTGGTTGCAATGCTTTGCGCATTCCCTAAGAACAAAAATTGTTTGCAGAATCGTATGATAGTATAAAAATAACTCAACTCCTTTATCTTTGGAATTCTACTAGTTTATAGGGAAGCTCATAACTGATAGTCCAGCGGTGCGATGGATCACAGGTTCAAACCCCAGGCAGGCACCAATGAGTTTTCTGTTAAAACTTATGTATCAAATTGATAATTGTAAACAATGAGTTTCTCTGTTAAAACTTATCTAATTGATTATTGCAATTTATCAAACGCTTTTCGCTAAAGGAAATCATCGTTACGAAACCTGCATATCACTAGAGAATTTTATGGATATGTGTAACCTACCAATCCGCATTGGAGCAGCGTGGTAGTTCTTAGCTCCAATCCTTCTTTACTAAACCGAAGAGAGGAGAGCTACCCCCAGCAGTGAGATAGTAACAAGCCGTTACTATAGGGAAGCTTATACAGAAAGGGTGTATTATCTCTTTACACGGCGTTATCGCGACGGTGACTATCGGCTTCTCAGAGAATAAGACGTGAGTATAGCCTGTATATACATAATATATTGTTGTAATATAAATAAGCTCTTTAGATTAGAAATGTCTTGTTCAAAATACTTCCTTTTCCTCAGAAGGAAATTTGGATTCCGGTCTTGAGGAAAGAATATTCCATAGCTTCGCGACTGCAATTCAGACACTATTTACTTAAACATGTTTTGAATTTGTGTTTATCTTATATGACTTCATTTAAATTAATTAAAATGTCTTCTAGCCATATAAAGTAAACATTTGCAATGACAGACAGTTTCGCAACGGAAATGGAAATCATTATTTAACGTCAATGTAACCATTGACGTTAAATAATGACGTTAAAATTTGAATCCCATTCAACCGCAAATAAATATTTGCGCAAATTAACTGACTTCTTTATTTACATCAATTTATTTTGGACTTTATTTATTGAATTGGTAGTTTATACCACGACAAAATCAAATTAATTTTGAAAACTAAAGGAGACAATAGTCAGAAAATTAACTTTATCTATAACTAGTAATTGCCAGCGGCTCTGCCCGCCTGGAAAGTATAAAACCGTAATATAGTCTCTCTTTATAATCATAAAAATGGTTAAAGTGAGTTAACCTTAACAGCTAGACATATGCTTTATATTTAGAACTTTTAGAGGGGAACAATTTTGTAATACATGATTTTTGCATAACTATTACCGTTTGCTTAGCGCACGCAAGTAAAGTTTCAAATTTTGCCGTTTTCATAATATTTTTTATTGCTGCTTCTCTCCTATTCATCTTAGCGTGATGTTATAGCATATAGCCTTCTTCAATAAATGTACTATCTTACACTGAAAACTATTTTTAATCGGTCCAGTAGTTCCGGAGATTAGCGTTCAAACAATCAAACTCTTCAGCTTTACATATTAGTATAGCTATAATTTCTATTATCGCTCTTAACTACTTTAGTAAGATACATGGAATCTTTACTCAATTAGATGTTTAGAGCTCTTAAACGATTGGTTGATATTTGTATATTAAGTGGAAATCAAACTTCTAAAAGAAAGCTAAGAGTCGCTCAGCGGCGATGGAAAGAGCTATGCTCGGAGTATCTTTGGGTGATCAAATCAGAAATGACGAGATCCGTAGAGCCCAAGGTTACCGACAAAGCGCAACGGAATGGCTATGATATTAAATGGTAATGGTATTACATTATGAAATTGTGGTATCCAGCTAAGTAGAATAGTGCCACCCTCATTTCTTACCGAGGTGTCGTAAAAGGCGAATAAGGTAAGTCGACCAGCCGTGTGGTATTCGGCATAGTAAAATAGACCACCCTCATTTCTTACTGAGGTGTCGTAAAAGGCGACTAAGGTAAGTTGACCCACCGTGTGGTATCTGGTTTAGTAGAATAGACTCCCTCCTTACCGAGGTGTCGTAAAATACGACTAAGGTAAGTTGACGTCAGGCAGGCGGCCGGTCGTAAAAACGCAGCCAAATCATGTTACAACATGTTTATTACATGTTGTACCGACCCCACTTAGAGTGGGATAAGGGCAGGAGGAGATATAACATTATGAATGTCATGTGAACATTTTAAAATTGTACTTTTTTTTGGAAATCCACGATTACGATACCCAATTATTTTAAACTGTGTTACGTATTTAAAGTTAAAACTAATTTAATACTTTTTATTTATAGGAACGTCTGTAGTAGTTTGTTTCATTCGTTTTAATTATTTGAATATAAACTAAACCGTTACTAATTAAATTAAATAACTGATCTAAGTTTATTTATATAAGTTATCTTTATCTCTCATTTGCTTATAAAATTGTAATATGTTTAAAACGGGAAAATCAAGCAATAATCAAGTACGGCTAACAGAAACTGGTAAATCCACAGATGACGCATAAGATCATCATAATGTTATGTACAGTTAGCATATATATATATATATATATATATATATATATATATATATATATATATATATATATATATATATATATATATATATATATATATATATATATATATATATATATATATATATATATATATATATAATCTATCTATATGTCTATGTCAGAATCAGGATTAGGTAATTGCTATTTGTATGTATTTTGTGTAAATAAATATAATATTAATGTATAGGACATGATATCATAATATATTAGTTAGTTGACCCAAACTGAGTGGTTCGAGTCAATGAAATTTTGCAGAAATCGAAATATCGACGAGTTAAAAGAATCTCCTATTAGAAATAAGAAAAAATATAGTATTCTTATTAAGTTGAAATAAAAATTTCAATGCTTTCTTTGATTACTTGAGTATCAATAGATAAAAAAATGCAAATTATAAATTTCTATACAAATTTATAATTGTTCTTTTAATATTTTTTTATATATAAAGGATATACTTTGATTGGTAAAAAAAATTGGTGAAAAATATGGTATTCTTTATCTTAATTTAAAATAAAAATGTCAATTTGCTTTCTACGATTACTTGAGTATCAACAGAAAAAAAATTACACGGACATATTTCTATACAAATTTATAATTTTTCTTTTAATATTTTTTTATATATAAAGGATATACTTTGATTGGCCCGTTGGCGCAGTGGTTAGTGACCCTGCCTTCAGCTCCACGGGTAATGAATTTGTTGGTCTTCGAGTCTGCGTGTATATTTGTATTTAATTATGTTTTTTAAAATATATATAAGTATATATTCACCAGTTGTCTGTCTAGCAGAACACAAGTATTAAGTTACTTACTTTGGGGACGTATGACCGTGTGTGTAAGTGTCCCATATATTTATATTTATTTATATACAAAAAATAATTAACGTATAAAATAAATTTAAATCAAAAGGGAGCGAAGAAAGCATCAAGCTTTCCGTTATTTGGAGTCCGTTGATTGTAGTTTCCTCACTGTCGTCATTATTGTTGCCTACGTGTCGTTTGAAGCATAAGTTTCAAGTGTAAGCTAGTTATATTTTTAGTCACCATCATCCTCCTGCCCTTATCCCACTCTAAGTGGGGTCGGCACAACGTTACAAACATATTGTCATATGATTTGGCTACGTATTTTACGACCGGCCGCCTGCCTGACGTCAACTTATCCTAGTCGCCTTTTACGACTCCACGGTAAGAAAGAGGGTGGTCTATTCTACTCAACCGGATACCACACGGTGGGTCAACTTACCTTAGTCGCCTTTTATGACACCTCGGTAAGAAATGAGATTAGTCTATTCTACTCAGCCGGATACCACACGGCGGGTCGACTTACCTTAGTCGCCTTTTACGACACCTCGGTAAGAAATGAGGGTGGTACTATTCTATTCAGCTGGATACCACACGGCGTCTAGTTATATTTCAAAAAATTATTTACACAGAAGAGATTAAATTTTTTTCATTATAATGTTAATTATTTTATCTATAATTTATATTTATTGGCATGCGAACGGTACTAGAGTACTATACTATGTATAAATATACTTTAGTTGACCTTTAAGATCCAGTATAGCAAAGCGGACGGACAAGTGATCTCGTCATTTAACTTACAAAGTATTGCTAGTAACAGTTTTTAAGTGATGATCAAGCCTGTGCTTTAAAAGAAGTGAAATATAAACAATCAAAATGAAGTGCATGATAATATTATCTACCTTTACCCTGTTATGGACATGTGCAGGTATGAAGTTTAAATTTTAAAGCGGGGTTATTTCGCAACTGTCATTAATAATACGTATATGGATGGACTTTGCGTTATCTACGAGACGACCTTTAGATGAATAAAAATATAAATAATAGAATAAATACAATAATTGTAGTTGTAAACTGTATATTATAGCTTATTTAATCAATTTTAATCTTAAAAGCGTAGTTTTATTATTGATTTCTTCGGATCTATACGATTTTTTTTTTATATAGCTATTAGGTTTATACAGCGTACAAAAACAAGTTTGGACAACTTATATAAAAGACAAAGATGCTTAAATCTAAACGATTTTACTATATTGTAGTTAGCATAATATTTGTATTGTTAAGTATTTATCATATAAAAGATATACATAAGTTGTAGAGAAGTAGCACTTTAGTTAAGTTTCCTTGAAATTAATTGATATAGTGTATAATAAACATAAAGTGTATAAGAACATAAGTTAGAGGTGTATTGTTTATCATCCTCCTGCCCTTATCCCACTCATAGTGGGGTCAGCACAACATGTTATAAACATGTTTTCACATCCTGTCGCCTGCCTGACGTCAACTTACCTTAGTCGTATTTCACGACACCTCGGTAAAAAAGAGGGTGGTCTATTCTACTCAACCGGATACTACATGTTGGGTCAATTTACCTTAGTCGCCTTTTACGACACCTCGGTAAGAAATGGGGTCGGTCTATTCTACTCAGCCGGATACCATATGGCGTTAGTGGTGTATTGTTATTGTAAATTAAAAAGTAAATGTCAAGCAGGAGATACGAAGTGGAGATTTATCTACTTTGTACTATATACTTCTAAATTCAACTAGAAAGAGATAGAAATCCTCAAATGCAACGCTAAGCATATGATTAGCCGAACGCTCATAAAAAGTATTATTCGGTTTCTTGATATTATTTTGAACAACTTCAAGTTATAATATAACTCACGTTATAATGTCATTACTCTTTAAGCTTGACCTTGTACCTAAATTAATTTGCGTGTACGCGTAAACGATAACTCAATTTGTTTGTATTTACTTTAACGGAAATTTGGTCAGTTCGTAACTGGGGTTTCCTTGTATCAAGAAGCTGACCTCAATAGGTTTTGTTTGCCAGAATTTAATCTAATGTTTCTACATCCGAATACCAATGTAATTTGTATGAAGACTTTGGGGGCTGCATAGTGTTATATTAATTTTTATGCCAGTATTGATAGTCCTGGGTGTGTTAGATATAATATTTAAAAATTAAATCTTTGAGTGGAGAGATAAAATAAAGACGAAGACGTTTTTGAATATAATATAAATATCTCGTCAAATATAAAAAAAAATGATACTGTGTCATTAGCGTTGATTATTTTTCTTTTACTCGAATATATGTTTAAAAGTTTTCGAGACTTAATTAAACAAAACAACAAGGATAAATTGACTTGTTATTCAAAGACAATTATGTAAACTAAAAACCTGGGCTTTTAGTTTACATAATTGCAATAGTTTGCAATAAAAAACAAACTATAAATCTTATATCAATAGTTTATCTAAAGGTTATCGTGGGATTTTACAAAAGCAAACTTCTGCGATTTCTCGACTTATTATGACTAATCTGGTTTTAATTCACGGTCAGTTTAGGTAATGAAAATCATTTTCAAAACTAACAATAATTAAAACTTGATCTTGTGGGAAGTTAAGAGGGTATTTGTTTCTGAAAGGTAGGACTTTAGTCATCTAGCGATTCGTAGGCTATTTAGAACATATATTTTACTTAACGTGTTATAATTTTGTCTTAGTATTAGCAAAATTTAACAGAATTTTGGTTACCCATGGGGGAAGCTAAGCTCTATAGAAATAGGTTTCATTTCCGTACAAACAGAATCTTGCCTAAGCTCGAGTAAAGCATTTTGAGTCCATACTATTTAAGTCCGCAAATTGTAAATTGTCTGAGTAATTGTAAACGTCAACTCATCATTCTTCTGCCCTTATACCACTTTAAGTGGGGTCAGTACAACATGCTTTTCGTTTCCATTCTCTCCTGTAATTTGTCAACTCTGGCGCTTTTCCTTTAATGTGCTTGTCATATTTCAAACAATCTAATAATCTTTTTTTCATCCTTACTCTTGTCAAACATTCATATGTAACACTCGTTGGTCACGTGATTTTCATGTCTCATCAATACATCGGGCGCCCATCTAGAAAGGTCCCCGAGGCGGTCGCTGCATCGGGTGCACTCGATGAATTGATTAGCGGAGGGAGGGGCCACTTTTAGAGGCCCCGTTGCTGCTGGCGGGGATGGGGGCAATGTGTACAACAGAGCCCTGTCCCCGCCACCAGCACCGTGGTGTAACTGCCAGGTTTTTAGTCGGTGAGAGTCCGATAAACCCACTAATTGTCCCCGTCGGGCTGTGACAACCCATAATGAGTTTTTTTTAGATAAAAAAAAAATGACGTATGTGACGATGTGTGCATTTATTTCCTAAAACTCACTGACGCAGGGATTGAACCCATAACACTCAAGTAAGAGTCATAATATAGTCTAATTGTTAGAACACGGCTGCCTGGAATGTGCTTGGTCATATATTTTATGTATGACCTGATTAAATTTTTGTTTATAAAGTTGCTGACGTCTTGACTAGTTTCAAATATTATCCTCTATGGCAATGTAGAAACCATATATCTAAACAAGATTGTATTTAATTGTGCATTTTCCTCATACGTCACAAGGTGACTGACTGCGTAAAACGAATAAACGATATACATAATTCAAATAGCTTTATAACAGCCAAATAAATACTATAATATAAGCCTTTCTTCATAGGTATAATGCAACCAAATATAGAATGTATACATTTAAAAATTAATAGAACTCTGGATAAGATAAATAGATAAAAAATATACTTAAATATTTTTCAGAATTTTTTATTATAAATACAGCATTCGTTCGTGACCCTAAAATACAAGCATGAAATTAATTAATTGTTAATATAAACACAATATTAAATTTTTGTATATAAATGATTATATGTTTATTTCGAAGTTATTACAGAAAAAGCATTAATTTTAAGACTCTGCCAGAACGAAGGGCCACTCGGTTTACCCAATACCATATTTATTTAATAATTTAGCTTAATAAAAGAACTTTCATTAAGTAAATTTTACTACTAGTAACTTAGATTAGATAACATTACCAGCTTTTGACCGCAACTTTGTCATACTTCAGACGCGAGATAAAAAGTTTTTGCCACTTTCCCTTTCCTTAAGTATCTACATAAAAAAAATTAGATTTAAAAATGTCGTACTTCATCTTAATTCGCTATAAAGTATCTATAGCACGTTTATAAAAAAACTACATTCGAAGCTTCCCCAGAGTCAGAGTTTGATTTAAAATTCTATCATTACTTTATCTATAAACGAATAAGCCATTAGGATATGTTTGATAATGTGTATTCTGTCCCCAGTTTCAGATAAGTGCACGACTCCATTGGGGCGAACTAGTAACTGCATCGCTATCCAGAAATGCCCTGAGCTTCTCGCAGCGTTTGAGCAAAGACCTCTTCCAACATACGTAATTAACTTTTTAAGAAAATCGCAATGCGGCTTCGAAGGATACAATCCAAGGGTGTGCTGTGGTCCGATTCCCCCTCCAGATAATACTGGGCCAGCAACGGTATGTAATTTTTATACCCAGATTTTCATATTAATTCTAATTTCTCCGGTGCTACCGAAGATGTTATGTAAAGTGGGAAACGTGAGTCTCATTGTCAGTTATGCAATCTACTTAAAAGATGACAATATTTTTCATAGTGTGTGACGAATATCAAAAGATCATTTGACATGCCGGGTACTACAGGTTTATATACATTACAATATATCATCATAATTCTCCTGTCGATATCCCACTCTAACTGGGGTCAGCAAATCATGTTATAAACATGGTGTCATATGATTTGGCTAGGTGTTATATGACCGGCCGCTTGCTGTATGTTAACTTTCCTTAGTCGCCTTTTACGACACCTTAATTCGAAATGAAGGTGGTATATTCCACTCAGCCGGCTACCATAACAATTATACACACAAAGTTATAATTTATTCACAGACAAAACGTCCTTCCACAAGTGCTCGTCCACTAGAAGGTGAAGATCCTGTAGCACCAGAGGATTCTTACTTGGAATCACGTGACAAGTGTGGTACTGAGACCAACGGTGATCGTATCTATGGTGGGCAGATTACGGAGTTAGATGAATTTCCATGGATGGCATTACTGGGATACCAACCACGTAAGACAATTATAAATTCCGTACCTTTGTCAATGAGCTATCCAGAAGGCTCGAAGAGCGTACCGGGGAACCGAGAGCTGGCAGCTACCTTGGCCAACGAATAAGTTTGACCATACAAAGGGGTAATGATGCTAGTATTTTAGGAAGTTTACCCCATTGCAATGTAATCGATCGATTTGACTGGCCCGTTGGCATTTGGTTGACCCTGCCTTCAGCTCCGCGGGTCGCGGCTTTGATTCTCGCCGAGGACCAACATTTTTTATAAATGAATTTGTTGGTCTGGAGCCTGGGTGTATATTTGTAATTAAGTATTTAAATCTTAAATAAGTCTATATTCACCAGTTGTCTGTCTACCACAACACAAGTATTAAGTTACTTACTCTGGGGACGGACGATTGTGTGTGTAAGTGTCCCATATAATTATTATTTACATATACTAAATACGAATATACTTAAATAATCATAAAAATAAAAGTAAATAAATCGAGCATTGTAAATATACTAGGTATTTATATACAAATAAGCACTTATATATAATAATATTTTATTCTAGAATTAATAATTTTATTACTAGTATTTTTTAATTTGCATTCAGGAAACAATAAACCTTTGACGTACCAGTGCGGTGGAGTGTTGATTAATCGACGCTACGTCCTCTCGGCTGCGCATTGCGTAGTTGGTGAAATAGAACAAAAAGTTGGAAAACTGTAAGAGAAACAATATTTTAATACACTTTAATATACGAGTATACTTGCATACATACATATTAATTTATACTCAACATAACTGCACCCAGTATCCGCCGTGTGGTATCCGGCTGAGTAGAATAGATCACCCTCTTTCTAGCACATATAATATGTAGTCACTTTTCTGTTAGAATTTTCTATTCGAAGATTGTATGTTTTTCTATTTTTGACTTGTATGTGTCAAACAGAAAGAGATGCAAGAATTTGACTAATATATAGAAAACTGCCTGTCTATCGGTCTTCTACATGATATATTTCGGGGACTGTGCTGAGGCACTCCATAACCTTGTTCCTCCGTCGCCTTTCTATTATCGCACTGCTAGGCACTGGGAGAATTTCCACCCTTACGTCATCTATCTCCCACGAAGGCGCGCGAAGCGCTTCTAGTCTTCTTCTTTTTTGCGCACAGCAAGGGAATGGAACTCTCTCCCGGAATCTATATTTCCCAGTTCATTCGATATAGGTCACTTTAAAACAAGAGTGAAAAGGCATCTACTACGCGAGCGCGCTTCATCTTAGACTGCATCATTGCTTGAATTAGGCATGAAATCTAATCTTTATTTGTATTCCAGTACATCAGTTCGTTTAGGAGAATATGACACGCAGACAAGCATAGACTGCTCAGGACCTAAAGAATGTGCAGATCCACCACAAGAGATTTTGGTACAATCTGCCTATCCCCACCCAGGGTTCCATTCGAGTAATTTGAACAGAAAAGATGATATATCTATCATACGACTTGCTAGAAGAGTTACCTATACGCGTAAGTAAGAGTTTTATGTTTATATTTATTACTTGTTATTTTGTGATGCTATGAAGGTATTGCCGGTAATCATCACGCTTGGCATGCGGGTTAGTGTTCATAGTGCTAACCATGTCGCACCGACAGTACTGCTGCCTACTGTCGGTCTGGTAGAATTTATGTCAGCTATATATGAATGGTTATACCGCCAGTAATCGGTCCCCAGAGCCTTGTTGGTTAATATGCAAGGGACACCACGTGCAGGTGAGGTTGACAATTGAGGGTCGCGGGGAGCCGCTGGGTCCAAGCGGCACAAGATCGTGTGGTGTGGAGATCCCATGAAGAGATCTATGTCCAGCAGTGGACGTCCATCGGTTGACAAAGAAGAAGAAGTTTATGAGTTACCACTTTACCCTCTGAGCATATTTTAACATGACGTTCCAGCAACTCTTGGACATTTTGTTCATTATATCTAGCTCCTCCTAAAGTGTTTACAATGTTGCGAATTTTGGATGATATTAACCATTACTATCAGTTAAACAAAAGTATTTATGTAAAGTGAAAATATTGCCACCTGTATATATTGGCGTGCCGTGTCAACAATGGAGTGCTATAGGGTACTACGTTTCGCCACAGAAGCGTCAGTGGTGTTCAAAGAGTGTCCATAGCGAATAGTTCATTTTTAATATAGCTTAGCCAGTCGATACCTTAATTTATTTTGACACATATGTAAAGTAGCTGAGAAAGTTACGTCTACATAAATATCCGCGACTTGTCGCCATCTCTCGTGGTTACCTCACAATAACTACTTTTGCACTTTTGTGTCTTTTGTGACACTTATATTCACTTGGGCGAAGCTGCAGTCACATATAAATAAAATAAAATAAAAATAGCCTTTATTTTGCAGTCACATTTAGTACATTACATTAGTCATCATATTAATTATTTAGAAATGTCAGTTAATGTTATATAGATTTACCAGTCAATTTAAAATGTTTGGTCAAATATATATTTATATTTTTGTGTAACTGGTGTCTTTCGACAAAGGCCTCCTAAAACCCTTTCCAGGCATCTCTATTTTTCGCTATTCTCCTCCATATTGGTCCCGCTGTGAATCTAAAATCGTCTTCCCAACGCTTTGTAGGTCTTCCTTGCTTCCTTTTTGCAGGCACGTATAGTATTATGTAATATATTGTAACATAATACTACTATAATATATTAATGTTGCAGCTTACATTCAACCAATTTGCGTAGTGGAACCCAACGGACTTCGTTTGAGTGTGGGCGATGAAGTATTTGTAGCAGGCTGGGGAACAACCCTGGAAGGTATGTTTCGTGGTTATTGATTTTGTTGCTTGTTAAATGTGATTCTAAGAAACCTGGCAGCGTTCATTACATAATAATACAAAAAGAAGGGACGGGTGTAACCCTCTGTTTTAAACAAAACTAAGCTTTAAAAGCATTTATTGGAAACGATTTAATACTAGGAATACTGCAAATCTACTTCCTGAGTGAATACATTATTTTAATTTATTTATTGTATTAAAATTAAATTAAAGGTCAAGGTTTTATAAGCCAATTTTGTAACTCAGTAATAGATTCCACGAAGACGACATAAATTCATCGTTCTCCTACCCTTATACCACTCTAAGTGGGGTCAGGACAATATGTTACAAACAAGTTGTTACATGGTTTGGCTAGTTATTTACGGTCGGATCGAATTCATATAGAGCTCATATTTTTTATAGTGAATTCTTAAATCTTAAAATTCTTGAATATCACAATTCGCGTTAGTTGGTGCAATCTTGCCGTCATTCTATACGTAATTTCCGCGTCTGACCTTTTATCTCACCTTGACTTTGATTATGAGTTATTATTGAAATGTATTTTTCCTTAATACTTTTGTTATTTACATCATCAAAAGAACGCGTATCTGTTGATATGACTGTATAGAATACCAAAAAAGAGATATTTTCCAACGTCAGAATCAGTGAGGCTATGTTTTTATTTATATTTACTTACTTATATACGTTAAATTTACATTTACAAGGCTTTGTAAATAAAAAGCGCCAGTAAATTTATATCTAATGTAACACTATGGACAAATCGACGTTATTACACGTCAAATTTGACAAACGCTAACTGACACAACGTTTATACACGTCAGCAATAAATATGTCTTTTTTAAAACAACTCGCATAAACGGCAATATCTTGAATCAATACCTTCAAGGTACGTCAGTGTGTCGTATCACTTTTTTTTGGTCTGATAGCGCCGCTCCGTGTATATTTTTTGTATATGTGTAACGAAAGCAGAAATTATTAACTATTTTTTTATATGAGAAAATATAGTAAAATAAACATTTTAAAACCTGTATATACTTTGCTCAGTGTTAATTAAAAATAAGTTGTCTAAAATTTTGTGGCCATGAAGTCTATAGTTATGAATTTGTATAAACAGTATTATAAAAAAAGTAAATGCCGTGTGGTATCCGGCTGAGTAAAATAGACCACCCTCATTGCTTACCAAGGCGTGGTAATAGGCGACTAAGGTAAATCGACCCGCCGTGTGGTATCCGGCTGAAAAGAATAAACCACCCTCATTTCTTACCAAGGCGTGGTAATAGGCGACTAAACTAAGTTGACCCGCCTTGTGGTATCCGGTTGAGTAGAAAAGGCCGCCCTCTTTCTTACCGAGGAGTTGTAAAATACGACTAAGGTAAGTTGTAGTCAAATCATGTGACAAAATGTTGTGTCGTCCCCTCTTAGAGTGGGATAAGGGCAGGAGGATGATGATAAGAAAATGTAGTGCCGTACAACAAACATTTCAAAACTAATATACTTCGCTCAAAGTGTTAATTAAAAAAAAGTTGTCTAAAAATTTGCGGCCATGAAGTCTAGAGTTATAAACAGTATTAAAAAAAATGTAAATACAAATAAAATTTAAATTTATTTATTTAATTTTATCTTTCAGGAAAGAGCAGTCCAGTGAAACTGAAACTTAATTTGCCGATATTCAGAAAACCTGAGTGCGATTCCAAGTATCAGGGTCTTGGAGCGGATTTGACTGACAAACAACTATGTGCTGGTGGTGTATTTTCCCAAGACGCTTGTAGAGGGGATTCTGGAGGACCACTAATGAGACAGACAAATACAGGAACTTGGGAAACAGTTGCCGTTGTCTCATTTGGATATGGTTGCGGAAGAGATGGCTGGCCTGGCGTATATACGTCCGTGGCTAGCTATTCGGATTGGATAAAACAGACATTAGCTTCTTCAAATGTATAGAGATATTTAAATATAATTATAATACTATGTTTTTCAACTATTGCCATACTTTAATGTTAACTCGTACATTGGCTTAAAAACGAATTGGTTCACTTCTTGAACTTCACAATTTAAATATCATGTCCATTATATGGCTGAGATTATTTAGACTTACTCGTTTTACAATATGTATTTAATAAGAAATTAGAAGAAATTTTTGTAGTTTTCGTTTCTAATAATTGTAATATAATTATTTTTACACGTTAATATAAATATTAGTGAAAAATATGGAAATAATATCGTTCATGATATCATCCTTCTGCCCTTATCCCAATCTAAGTGGGGTCGGTACAACATGCTATAAACATGTTGTCACATGATTTGGCTACTTTGATATTTTACGACCGACCGCCTGCCTAACGTCAACTTACTTTAGTCGCTTTTTACGACACCTATGTAAGAAATGAGGGTGGTCTATTCTATTCAGTCGGATACCAAACGGCAAAATATCGTTCATGATAATTTAACCTTAATATTTTTTATTAAATCGGCGAAGGAAATAAATTTATGGCAACATTATTTATTCCTATTACTTATTATTATTACGAGTACAAAGCCAATAAGTTGAAAGAGTTAATGATCTATAATTTACACCACAAAATGCATACAAATGAAGCTGTCATAGCAAAATGTTTTTTTTTTAATATTTGAATTAAACTAATTATAAAATATCTTTCACCGCCTTTATTTTTTTAAGTTATAAGTTTTTTGCTGTTGAATCTCTAAGAATGCTTTTTTTTTTTGAATTGACTATATTATGCTGTTAGCCCTAACGGCTTTTACAGCGTCACCGGGCGGGACGGGCGAGCGCAGAAGCATCGCCGAAGTTGCGAAATGCGGAGAGTAGAGCGCAGAAGCTCTACTAGCGTCGGGGAACGTCTTCCTAAGGGTGCCTCCTGTGAGGCCTAAGAACGTTTCTAATCATTCTGTAATAACGTATGTGAATAAGTAATGATGTGCCACGTTTTCAGTTCACCCATACTAACATCATAAACGCGATATTCTGTCTTTTTGTTATACTTTCACGGTTAATCTCCTGTACCGATATTGATTTAATTTGGAACAAATAAAGCCAACATATCGGGCTAAAATAAATAATAGGAAAATTAACGTTTTCCCTTCAGGAACTGCAAATAAGCCCCACAGTATAGGTATAATAAAGGTATTGTGTATTTAACACTAAAATTGACTCACACGTATTCGCGGGTACCACTAATAGTTAATATAAAGGTTATTCGGCTTGGAGAAATTGCCGGTTGTCTGCCTATCCTACCTATGCTCACCAACTGTAGCTATCGAAGGCACGCAGTAGGCGCGAACATCTATTATCTATGAATCTATAATGAATGAATGAATGAATGAACACTTTAATTGAACACCACATTAATAACAGTAAAAACTAAAAATAATAATAATAAATACATATTAAAAAAGTAATGCTACAATCTGGCGGACTTATAGCTAAATAGCGATTTCTTCGAGATATATAGTAGGTGGTGTGTATATACTAAAGAATATTAATTTAGATATACATACAATATACAAATACATATATAAATATAATTCATTTAGAGTACATAATATATAAAAGACTACTTACTACTTACTAATACAAAATTAAAAAAAAAATTACGATGAATACAAAAAATTTTTCGCTGTCAAATTTAAAGTCATGGTGACTCATTTTGGGAACGGGCGGTCTAGAGAAGTGAAAATACCTAGGATCGAGCCCCACCAGCCCAATTATTTTTTGTTGTTTTTTTTTTTATTTAAATTCTAATATTTTTTAAATGTTTAAAAGATCAGCGAGCAAGGCTCAGTCACCCAGGTACTAAATATTTAATTATAAAATCATTATATCCTAGGATCATCATCATCCACCTGCCCTTATCCCACTCTAAGTGGGGTCTAAGTTGTTACATGATTTGGCTGCGTTTTTACTACCGGCCGCCTTTCCCTGACGTCAACTTACCTTAATCGCCTTTTACGACATCTCGGTAAGAAATGAGGTTGGTCTATTCTACTCAGCCGGATACCACACGGCGGTTATTATATCCTAGGATATTCGGAAAAAAGATTAATCCGTATAACATATGCTGGTTGTTGTATAACAAAGTAAAAAAGGCTGATCCTGTTTTCATAATGCCATTAAATAAATAAACGTCACTATAAATTTAAACGACATCACATAGGGCTGAAGTCATCTGAAGTCCCCATACCCCGTACAGAGATATTCAATTAGTCGAAGCGTATCATTTGCATAGGTGTCACTGGCAATCAAATTAAGTGGATCGCCGACAATTCTATGCGCATAATTAAATCATTTACCCTTTAAAAGCTATATGGGTGTCTAAAATTTTATTTGTTTACCCTTCACCGTATATTGGGTTTTCAAGGAAATTTAAGCTTTTGTTTTGGTTTAGAATTCCAGTTATTGTATAGAAACCGGCTATACCGCCAATTTGTATGGATCAATACCACGCTGCAAAGGCGACATCTAGTGTCCATTGTTCCAGCGCCATTCAATTGCGTTACGCTAACACGATCGAGTAGATTAAGAAAACTCGCACTGAGCACACAGTTCCTGTTGCAGTATGCGCCGTATCAATAAAGAGCTTATGAATATGGGCCCCATATGGGCTTTGAAGTAGTCGGCCGATAGCCTCTAATAGCTGGCCCCAAGGGATTTACTCATAATATGATTTTTCCATGTAATATGACTTGTACCATGTATATCAAGCTAATGGAGCGTTCACAATTACAGCGTTTTCCGAAGCAGGATCGCAATTCCGATGATACAAATACCCATCGCTCCTCTTAATATATGCTGCATTCATCGTCACTTCTCAGTAATAAACTATATCGGTAATTTTAGTTTTTTTACGGATAGATTTCTTTACGATTTTATCCAGGCCTCGCTCACGCTATAGCTTAGGAGATATTAAGCTTCCTTATGGAATCCATATAGCGTTCATACTTTGAAGACTTTGGTCTTTGTAGCTTTCTATCTATCTATAAATTTTCTTTAGTCGAAGATTGATTAAATTCTTTTTTTCATTAAATTACTTTTCTCACAGAGATTTATTAATAAACTGGTATATCCAGCCCGCTTTGCCGTGTAAAGATATATTAATAACAGTTATAAAAAAAAAATACTCCGATCGCCACCAAATTAGAGCATCATCCCGCTGGGTCATTTTAAAAATGGTCTGAAAATTTCATGAACATCGGTCCAGCCCCTTCGGAGTCTATAAAAGTAAAGAAACATTATTTTTATATATTAAAAAGTCCCAGCAGTGGAAGTGGAAGTACGTTCCAATACGAACGATATTATGACTTATTTAGGCGAAATCCTCTAATAGGAATAGCGAAAAACGAAAAAATGCAAATAGCAGTATCATAATATACTAGCTTCCAAATTAAAATTGTGACATCTTTTTTATTTGTTAACCGATTGAAGAAAAAACTACACTATATGTTTATGTTTATACAAGTGAGGCTTTCTACTACATATTAGTAAAAATAACGTCCAAATCGGATCAGCGGTTTTTGAGATTAGCGGGAACAAACGCACAGAAATTTGACATCTCAACGATTTTATTATATGTATTGATGATTGATCGATGATGATCGATGATGATGATGATTGACGATGAATAGAAGAAGAAGATAGAATAGAATAGATTATGTGATAAATTTATACTGGTAAAAAAAATAAAAGGCATAACAAAACAAGTAAATTAGTCATACCCGATATTCCAATGCGTGAATGATAATTTTCAGATGAAACAAAACAAATGGGCCGCGTAGAGTGTATATCATATCGGATATAGTACTTTTATGGAAATGCCGCCTACTTTTAAACTGCCGTAATTTTTATATTCCAATTGCAACTCCCCTTTTCGTATTTGTTATCTCCCGGTGAAATGAATGTAGTTCGTAGTTGTGATTTATTATCTGTTATTCCAACTTTGTTACGAAAAATTTTGTTCGCGTTATGAAAACGATTTTTTATAGACAATTTTGCTGATAGAATATATGCTACTCTAAAAGCAAAAGGCGCTTATTAAATCGTTTAAGTACAATTGTGAATACAAAAGTAATAATAAAATTATTTATTAGTAATAAAACATAATTAATAAATTATTATTAATTAATAAGAAGGATCTCCACAAAGTAATGCCTAAATTATAATTTCGAATGTTATAATATTCTTTCATCACCATTACACTTTTTACACTTAACTTATGTACTAAGCAAGTAAGAATTTAAATTATGACTGTAAGCAATTTGTTAGTAAA
This sequence comes from Morpho helenor, assembly GCA_029227775.1. Classification (NCBI taxonomy): domain Eukaryota; kingdom Metazoa; phylum Arthropoda; class Insecta; order Lepidoptera; family Nymphalidae; genus Morpho; species Morpho helenor. The sequence goes on along the minus strand of JARGCU010000010.1, from coordinate 11,531,942 downwards.
CCTAAATAAATAAATAAAAAAATTATAAAAAAATCATTCTCCTGCCGTTATCCCACTTTAAGTGGGGTTGGCACAACATGTTATAAACATGTTGTCCAATTATTTTGGCTAGGTATTTTACGACCAGTCACCTGCCTGCCGTCAATTTACCTTAGTCGCCCTTTAAAACACCTCGGTAATAAAGCCGATGGTCTATTTTACTCAACTGTGGTCTATTCTATTGTGGAGCCGGAAACCGCACGGAGGGTCAACTTATCTAAGTCGCTTTTTACGACACCTCGGTAAGTAATGAAGGTGGTTTATTCTACTTAGCCGGATATCACACGGCTTACATACTTAGTTCTATTATATATTATAATATAATTATACAAAAAAAAATAGGAAAAAAAATCTTGAATATTCCATACAAAACGTCAATATTATGACCTTGATATAAATAGATACTCGTATATAACAACATAGGCTTTAAATTGCTGGTTTTATTTTAATATATGATCAACACGCGATGCTATTAATATTTAAATTGTAAAATTTTGTAATTTATCACAAAGATCACGATATTTTCATCATGCAACATATAAAACTATCTTTTCGAGCAGTGTTATTCATTTTATAATAGTAATAATCATGATGAAATTGGGTTGTGAAAACTCGTTAACTTTAATATTATTATATTTTTTGTATTTAATATCAATCACAAAAACAGAAGTATTGGACGAAGTAAGTAATTTTTAAAACTACGAAAATCTTTCAAGGGATGCCCTTATCTGTAACTCTATATATGCTAAAATTTATTGATGATTTATGTTCTATTTCGTCAATACTAAATTATACATAAGTAAAATTAAATGCGTGATTGTGACATAATATTTTTTGAATCATCAAGCCGGAGCCACTAAAGTTTCTTGCTGTCTTCTTTGTTTTTTGATAAACTTCGTTTAGTTAACTATATCTTCAACCAGCTACTAGTAGTATATCAACCCATGTAAGTAAAGTAAGTAACGGCCTGTTACTATCCCACTGCTGGGCATAGGCCTCCTCTCTCCATTTTTGGAGAGAAGGGTTGGAGCTAAGACCTACCACGCTGCTCCAATGCGGATTGGTAGGTTACACATATCCCTAGGATTCTCTAGAGATATGCAGGTTTCCTCACGATGTTTTCCTTCACCGAAAAGCGTGTGATAAATTGCAATTATCAATTAGACACATAAGTTTTATTAGAAAAACTCATTGGTGTCTGCCCGGGTTTGAACCCATGATCGTCTCTAGAGATTCACACGGTCGCACCGCTAGGCCATCACAGCTTATCAACCCATGTAAACGTTGATAATTACACGAGAATCTATAAATCATAAAAAAAATATAAAGCATAAAAAATTCACACAGTAATAAAAATTGGTTTTTTAAGTGAAAATTTCTATAGGAGCTTTAATTGTAAGCACCGAACGAGTCTGACCCGTTACGCTCGGCTATGAAACGCTCGTTCGGATAAAGTCGGCTCGAGTCGGCTCGCTTAGACGAAGTTTTCGCTTCTGCCGTGTGGTCTTAAACACATTTTTTTTCTACAGAATTGTTATACAGCAACGTTTACAGAATATGTTAAAGATTGCAATGATTTTAAAAATGAGATGTTCCTTTGTAATTTCACTATGAATATTTCACCACAAAACAATGGCGCAGGAGAGGGTCTAACACTTTCTGGCGAAGTTCAGTTAAATGAAGACATTGATACAGATTACAAGGTGAATACGTAGATAAAATGGCCGATAAAGATTCTAAATAGTTCTAATATTTTTTCTTTCTCTGTAGGTAGAACTAAATATTTGGAAACATATTGCAACAGGAAAACAATATGTAGGTCACGTGGAAGGTAATTTTTGCGACAGCCTGGATAAAAATGATACTCCATGGAAACCCTTGAATGATGCACTTAATGCAACAGAATGTCCTATAATCAAGGTACAATTATAACAATAACCTTCATCTTTATATTTGATATTCGATAGTAGGTAAGTGTGAAAGCTAAATTAGAGTTCACAGCAATAGTTAGTAAAAGCACACGATGTAGGAATACAATGACAGATTTTTGTCCTTACTTATCTCCTTAAGACATCCGATACTATTAAATTAAGGGTTATCCATTTCTTTCATAACGACGATCTGTTTAGAAAACTGAGGTTAATTGAAGTATTCCATGTCTAGGTTGATGTCCAACACGATCAAATTAAAATGCTTAAAGTCTTTTATAAATAAACAAATTCGAATTAAGAACATTTCCTTGCAACTGCTCCGTAGAATTTCATTAGCCATATTTTATTATTTATAATTTGCCCTTATAGCAATTATAATAATGTACACACACGAAAAACATTTAATTAACAAAATATAAACGAAAAAAAATATAAAATTTTCAGGGCTATTATCTTGTTAAGGACTTGGCAGTATCTCTTGACTTTGTAGACGAATTTCTGTCTGATGAATTTTGTGGTGACTACACCATAGGACTGAGTTTGGTGGCGGCGGACGAACAGAAGGCTTGTCTCCTTATAACAACGACAGTTGAAGAAGTCTCCTGTGAATAATATTTATATAAATTTATATATATATATAATAAATATTTTATACCTTTACATAAATTGAGTTACAACAAACCTAAAATTTTTAAGAATAATTTTGTAGAGTTCAATGCAATATCAGTGGAATGAAATAAAATATAAGATAGAAAAGAAACGGAGATCCTTTGTTTTTGCAATTATCAACATACATCTAAGGATCTCTATAAATATATTTATGATCTTATTTTAATATAAGACATAGCGAGTGGAGCGACGACTTCTACAGCGAAAGTTTTCGAATCGAAGTCAGTCTCGGTCAGAAGGTTGACTCGTTATGACTATTTGAGGCTCTGTCATCTTATTCGTAGTTGTGTTAATATATGTCTTGTATGTGATATGTATTATTTAATTTACCTTTAACCTTCAAACTTTCACTAGTCATTCTAAAGCGTTCATGTATTTTCTTATTTCTGATTTCATCATATAAAAGTCTGCTGTATCTACAGCTGATCTAATTGATACTTATAAAGGGACTCCAAACAAATTTTAAAGTTAAACATAGGTTAACAGCACTGCTTTTATATGAGTGTGATATTATTTAATGATGTTGTTGACTGCGATATCTGCTATAGATTAAGAAACAAAAAAGAAGAAGAAGAAATTTCAGTAATAAGACTTGGAAATGAAAGAAATTTTTTCCAGTATCAATAAAAATCTTTTCATTCAATTTAAATACAAACATTCATTAGTTTACAAACATTCAATTTCGCGACGGAAGAAGAAATCATTATTTAATGTCAATCTTTAACTTCTCGTAAATGGGCCGGTAATGATCGTCTCTGACTCGACCTCAGACTAATATCGGGAAAATAAACTAACTTCTTTATTTACATTGATTTAGAGTTTATCCATTGAACTGGAAGTGATTGGCTCCCTGCAGTTAAAATCTGGTTGACTTTTGAAAATAATGACAACCTGATTAAACAACGATACTTATAATTATGGCATATAATGTAATATTAAATAATGATATTATTTAATTAGCAAATAGAATATATTGTATGTAATTCTAAATGTAAAATTTATGCCGTGTGGGAACTAAGGTAAATCTGTGGTATTCGGCTTAATAGAATAGACCACCTTAGTTTTTACCGAGGTGTTATAAAAGGCGACTAAGGTAAGTTGAACCCCCGTGTGGTATCCGGTTAGAGAATAGTAGAATAGACCACCCGCTGTCTTACCGAGGTGTCAACTAAGATAAGTTGCCGTTAGGCGGCCGTAAAATACGCAGCCAAATCATGTGACATGTTTATAACATATTGGGCCGACCATACTTAGAGTGGGATAAGGGCAGGAGGATGATGCTAAATCTAGGGTGTACTATCTGATTTCATACCTGATACATGCACAACAAACATCCACCATTAACACCACACCACACAAGCACTATATAGACATTCACAATTACAAACTCAACAATCGTTTCCGCGCGCAACCGAAAGCGATTTCTTCTTTAAAATTTGCTTTGAGATTTTGTTGCGGAGTCTATGTCCACGATTGTTAATTCATAGTATAACAAATAAATTGTAGTCCATAACATTTTTATTTCGTTTGGTAATTGGACATTGCGCAGTAGGTAAAGCAATTTGATTAAGAAAATGATCACAAGTCGAAGTCGTTTGTTACCATAGACAAACAATCCTGAATGAATGTATCTCTCTGCCCTTGATTTATCGCACTGCTAGATTCGCCAGAGACTGCCATTTGTATCAATATAGGCGCACTCCGAAAAAAACCTTTTAACGGTCTTATTCAAACTATTCTCATTAGGGCGTGTGGGTTTTCTAATTACGAATTTGTTTTTATTTTGTACTGTATTTAGAGTTCTTTTTAGCAATTCTTTTAAATGTTGTGTTAGCAATGCCTTTAGTAGTTTGAACTGAAATAATTTTTCATAGTTTGCAAATTAAATATAGGTAGTCTTTTTTATATACTTATCATCATCCTCCTGACTTCATCCCACTCTATGTGGAGTCAGACAGCATGTTATAAATACGTTGTCATATGATTTGGCTACGTATTTTACGACCGGCCGCCTGCCTGACGTTAACTTACCTTAGTCGCCTTTTACAACACCTTGGTAAGAAATGAGGGTAGTCTATTCTACTCAACCGGACACCGCATGGTGGGTTAACTTACCTTAGTCGCCTTTTACGACACATGGGTAAGAAATGAGAGTGGTCTATTCTACTGAGCCGGATACCACACGGCATCTTTTTGATCTATTATATTATTTATAAAAAGTTCGGCATCACATTCCTTATAAGCAACGATGAGCGGTCAAAATTATTCAATATTCCTAGTGAGTAAATTTCGTAACGTTTGCAAAAAACGAGGCATTGACTGGATTCCAATAAATCTAGTAATCAATATCTTTTTATAGTTTTTGACTAAATACGTGGTTTTTCTTTTTTTTACCGAAAGATATTGTGTCTAATTCTAAAGGAACATGCTTTAGCTTTGAAATCTGATTTGTCTACATCGTAAAATGGATGTCTCGTCGCGCTAGTAAATGCCTTGTGACAGTTTATGACGTTGCTAAATTTAGTTTTGATGTGTTCAAATAAAAATATAGTACCTAGTAATGCGCAAGCTGGAACTAAAAGCTAAGTACCCTAAATAATCATATAATATCTTTACATATTAAAAAAACAAAATACCCCAAAAGCAGTCTATATGTAATCAATTTCCTTAAAACTACTGAACGGATTTTGAAAAGGTTTTTATTAGATAATATATAGTGCAGTTCTTGTAGAAGGTTTAGATTAATAGTAAATTCGTCAGATTGGCTACACCGCTTTTGATGGGATATTCACTGGGATATAGAGGGGATAGGGGATTATGTAGAGCAACGTAAAAGCTAATTTTTATCCTATAATTCACGTGGGAGTTCAGCTCATACGAAATACTCCTAAATATAATAACAAAAATCAATTTTATTTGAGTTCAGCCTTATAACTCTCCTGTTTTATATATCATCAATAAAATGTTGCACATACGCCAGAAGTATGAAATGTGTTTTTGTATTATATAAGGCATTCAAAAATAATATCTGAACTCATAAATCAAGGATTGATGCAAGTGTAAATAGCTTTGGCCACTCGGATAGGGTGTCCATATTTCTACATCACGCATATAGATCAAATGTTATAGCAACGTTAATGGAACTTTATTATTAGCGATTTTATGAGTACCAGGTTAACCGAGCCTTGCTTGGTAATTTTTTACAAAACAAAAAAAGAAACTTAAAAAATAAAAATGTAATTATGTAGTTGGGATCGATCCTAGGTATTGACATTTCTCGAGACTGCCCATTCCCCGAATAAACTACGCTGTCTTGACAGTTTATGACAAAAATTCAATTTAATATAAATTTTAGTATTTTTGAATGTCCAAAAACAGGGATTAAACGACTTTCTTTACATAAAATCTAGCTACATCGATTTTTCATTTTTTCATATGCACGATACCCTAATTACGCCCACTATTGTCTTATATATATATATATATATATATATATATATATATATATATATATATATATATATATGTCGCATCCTGGCAACCAAGGTTCCATCATTAAAAATATATTGAAAATACATTGAAAATAGAAGGCGCAGCGGTGACAGAATGCAGACGGCGCATGTGAGAGATGAAGACAGATGCGTGTCATGGCGCGGTTGTGAAAATTGTTAAGAAGAATATAAAGTTGAAGATAAGCGTTGTACTTTTCCATATGCACGATACCCTAATTACGCCCACTAATGTCTAAGAATAATGTCCAAGATACTGATGAGTCTACATCAGAAGTGGGATTCAATCGTGCAAATGGATGGATAGTATGAGGGGACTATGATGACTCACAATGGCGGATACTATAAGAGTTACGAAATAAAACAATTCAAACACCAAAACAAAAAGAAAAAAAAAATCCAAGTGAGACGAATAATATCAATCGGCCGAAGTTTAAACCCGATAAATGATGATTTTACGTAAAATTGTGGTGTAATACAGCGTTATACTTGGAAGGAAAAACAAAAGAAGATACGTTTTCTGGAAATTTCTGCGGCTGCACTTATTAATTTCAACAATGATAGATCAATGGATAATTAAAAATAATTCTGTATATGCCTGTTTTCGTGTAACGTATTTGATGAATTGTTGGAAGAATTTAAATATAGTGCAAATTGCATCATGAACGGTGATTACGCATTTGGTACAAAATTGATATATGACTGCAATGGCTTGCATTCATAACGGAGATATCTTCGCGTCAAAAGCTGCACCAGGAACTACAAGTATACTCCTATTTGAAAAGAAAGTTATTTATAGAGGATCGCAGATTCAACGCGATCCCAATTCAAGGGTCTTAGTTGCGATCAGCAGTGCACAGAAAAATGGAGTGTCGCAAACGGATTTTGGAACCAAAAGACTATTGTCTGTGGTACTGTGGTAAGCTCTGGACAACGACGACAAGCAGATTACAAATTATTTGTGTGCTACAGGTGTAGCAGGCTGGGCCACGTCGCGAGTCGCTGCATGGCCAATAGACCTGCTCTTTGAGGTACCAGAACACCGACGTGTTGACTGTAGACCAATGTCTGGTCAAACCGCCATCAGGAGCTTTCACATAATTTGGTAGGTGTTATTACTTTGATTTGTTTCTGGGCCTGGATGTTCTCTCATAAAAGAGACTATAGCTAAAAAATTTAGTTTGGAAATAATTGATAATGTTGTCATTAATAGGGATGGCTAACAAGAATGTTTATAGTATCTTTCAAATAATTGTCAAGTAAAAGTAATCGGTTTTGCAACTGAAATTATAAGAAGAGGGTGAACTGTTCACCTTTTGCCAATCCAGCTCTTTTAGTCAAAAACATAATGTGTCTTATTGTTTTACAAAAATACCTGAGAGTCAAGTACCTATTGATAATGACAAGATTTGTGTTAACGTAATTTGTGTTGATGTTTATACAGACGGGTTCTTGGTTCGGTGGGTCGGTGACTGTACCAGAGTATCGTCTGTAGCCCAGTAGAAATCGGCATCTGCTCAGGGTGGTCCGTGGGTACGCAGTGAGCGATAGCTCTGGGGGTCGATGACACCAGGGTATCGTCTGTAGCCCGGTAGAAATCGGTATCTGCTCTGAGTAGTCCGTGGGTACGCAGGGAGCGATAGCTCTGGGTGGTATAGTCGGGTCTAGCTGTGTAGCGATGGCCGTGAGTCATGTGGACTTGTTATCCCTGTGGGAAGACCCTTCTGCTGAGACAGAAGCGGTAGACCACGAACAAGATACCTGGGTTGTTTTTGAAGTAAATTCTGATAGGTTTTCTGTTTATTTTTATAATGTCATGGTGAGTGTCAGTCAATGGTACTCTGCCTCAGTACTTTTCGTATGCATTATGGGTTTGGCATGGCCTTACATGTTATTTGTTGGGTTTCATAGTTCAATGATCTTATCACTATCACTTATCACTTATGACGAGATATAATTTTCCTTGTTTTGTTCGTTTATTAAAAAGATCTAGACCCCAATGACCCAGATGTTGTAGGATAGGCCGAACGGAATTTCTGGGTTCATTTATTTGTTACAGATCAACACACGGGGACGTGTGTCTCGCAGGATGGCCGTGTCGCATCCTGGCAACCAAGGTTCCATCATTAAAAATATATTGAAAATACATTGAAAATAGAAGGCGCAGCGGTGACAGAATGCAGACGGCGCATGTGAGAGATGAAGACAGATCCGTGTCATGGCGCGGTTGTGAAAATTGTTAAGAAGAATATAAAGTTGAAGATAAGCGTTGTACTTTTCCATATGCACGATACCCTAATTACGCCCACTAATGTCTAAGAATAATGTCCAAGATACTGATGAGTCTACATATATATATATATATATATATATATATATATATATATATATATATATATATATATATATATATATATATATATATATATATATGTGTCGCATCCTGGCAACCAACGTTCTATGGGGTACCGGGTCGTTAAACACACACGTATTGTCCAATAAAAACTACAAAACAATTTGCTACGTAATTTAATCCAATCGTTACAATTTACACGCGTCTTATCAATCTAGTCGCTCGCGACGGTGTGGCAGAGGCGGCCCGCTGCATCGACTGCATTCTGTTCGGCTCGGGAATAATAACCGGCCGCGAGGATTATATATATAAAACTCGACGACGGCTGGCCGCGTGTATGTCGACATATATTATATTACAATTTTTTTTTTTCTTTTTAATATTAGACAACAACATTAATAATAATTTACAATTAAGTCCACTACATCACCCCCCCCTAGAGACCGTCCTACGGGCGATAAAAATCGGGAATCTTAACCCTACGTCCTGATTTAGTTGTTTTGGGTTTATGGTGTTCATGGTTGGGATGATCGTTTGGTATGTGTGGATGAATGTGTGGTGATTTTGTATGAGGTGTATTTGCGTGAGGAATGTTCGTGTGAGGTCGGTTTGTATGAGTTGTGTTTGCTTGTGTTACATCTGGGTCATAAATTAGATAGGCTGGTTTTAACCTATCGATTGATACAGATACTTCTTTGCCGTGATATATGATTTTGAAAACCTTTTCACCTCGTTCCAAAACCTCATGAGGACCAGAATATGCTGGTTTAAGGGAACCTACGATACTGTCATCGCGAAGAAAAACGTGCGATGTTGAAGCTAGCTGCCTAAAAATGAATGTTGGGCGTTTTCCACCATGCTGATTGGTGGGTGACGGCTGCAGATCCTTAACAAACTTGCGCAGCCGTGAGACGTAATCGGTAGTATCGGAGACGAAATTTTCTATAGGTTCGAACATATCACCTGGCAATCGGAGAGGTTCCCCATATAGTAGCTCAGCCGAAGATGTTTTAAGGTCTTCCTTTATTGCGCTTCGGATGCCTAATAAAACAAGCGGTAATGCGTCCACCCAAGAACTACTGTTGTGGCACACAATAGCTGCTTTAAGCTGTCTGTGGAACCTCTCGATTAAACCATTACATTGAGGATGGTAAGCCGTAGTTCTGCGATGCTGAAAACCTATAAGTTTCGACAGGCTCTTAAATAATGAGGACTCGAATTGTCTGCCGCGGTCGGTAATAATATCAGTTGGACATCCAAAGCGTGAGACCCAGCCGTGCAGTAATGCCTTAGCCACAGTCTCTGCTGTAATATCAGCCAACGGTATTGCCTCAGGCCACCGCGTGAAGCGATCTATAGCCGTGAGACAATATCGATATCCTTGCGAATAAGGGAGTGGGCCGATCAAGTCGATGTGAATAAAGGAAAATCTAGCCTTTGGCAGCTTGAACGAACCTAAAGGAGCAGACACATGCCTCGTGACTTTCGATCGCTGGCATTCAAGGCATTTGCGTACCCATTCGCGACAGTCTCTTTTCACGCCTGGCCATACATACCGGTCTGATACAAGCGTAGCAGTTGCATTGGCACCAGGATGACTCAATGAATGCAGATTGTTGATGATTTGGTGGCGCAGCTGTATGGGAATAAAAGGTCTCAGTTTGCCGTCTCTCTCGTCACAACATAACGCTCCTTGAAGACCTGTTAGTGCAATCATTTTGAGGCGTAGAGATGTGCTACCGGTCAAGAGTGTCTTCATTTCGCTGTCCACCGCTTGAGCTTCGACTAACATCTGAAGGTCGACAGGCTGCGCTAAAGCGTCGATACGGGACAAAGTATCAGCTACGACATTGTCGTTACCTGAGATGTGCCTGATATCTGTGGTGAACTGCGAAATGAAGTCCAGGTGACGAAACTGCCTCGGAGAACAGTTGTTTTTATGTGAATTGAAAGCGAAAGTCAAAGGTTTATGGTCTGTATAGACCGTGAAAACTCTGGCTTCCAACATGTGGCGAAAATGCCTGACACTCTCATAAATGGCGAGAAGTTCTCTGTCGTAAGGGGAGTATTTCTGTTGGGTAGGGCTGAGCTTACGAGAGAAAAAAGCGAGCGGTTCCCAAGAATTCTCTTTTAATTGTTGCAGGGCGCTTCCTATTGCTTTATCAGATGCATCGGTAACTAAAGCAAGCTTGGCGTCACAAACGGGATGCGCTAGCAAGGCTGCCTTACAGAGGCTATTCTTGCAAGCGTTGAAGGCCTCCAGTTCCTCCATCGAGAAGTTGACTGGATGGGAGCCTTTCACTGAGCCTGTAAGAAGAGCGTTAAGTTTGGCTTGGGGAACTGCAGCACCTGGGATGAAACGGCGATAGA